>JAUPFV010000001.1:124462295-125176729 GCA_036936605.1 Limnanthes douglasii subsp. nivea | reverse complement strand
ACAAAACTTGAATTCGATGGTAAATTCGCATATCAAATTAAACCTCAGTTTACTATTAGTGATTTTCCAAAAAGACAAAACGGTGTTTTATATAGAGGATATAAAATTATGATCGATCAAAATACAAGATTTGTGATGATTAAATAAAGGTAGGGCGCAACATTTTATTTATTTGTATTGATCAAAATAGAAGGACAAAATTTTAACATCAGATAATAGTGTGGATGACTTTAATAATAGCCGTGTAGTTAGACACTCATCATCGGCCGTAGTTACTAATATATGAAGGACGAAAATTAATTATATATTTAGATTAACAAGCCTATCTTATCTGATCTAAACAGAAACAATTTTTTTATCAAAAGAAAAATATAATACAGATTTCTTTAGAGCGATATATGGGTTTGTATAATCAATATAGAAAATATCAATTGAAGATATGTAAAGAATGAATATACATCCATTCAATAATCTACGATATATGGATGGAAAGATTATTGCTATCAGTTGAAATGGGTAACCCTTATTAGATATTAGTATGAGTATTAGTATTAGTATGAGTATTTTTATTATTAGATATTAAAGCTCTAGGTATGTTTTGTGTTTTCTAGGCGCTGTTTGGGTAGAAACTATCATTTTTAGTTTTTCATGATAATTCGGCTTGATATACCTCAAATCTAGTATAATATGCTTCAAAATCTGTAAACCAATATCTATTGTAATCATCTTTAATATGTCGTCGTACATTGAGTTCAAAAGGAATATCCGGACGAAACCTGAATTCAAAAAACCTAAGGAAGATATGTCTTGATGGTTTGTTTATTGTTTTTGAGCCATAAGTGTCTATTGAAGCAAAGAATATGAGGACAAAACTTGAATTCGATGGTAAATTCGCATATCAAATTAAACCTCAGTTTACTATTAGTGATTTTCCAAAAAGACAAAACGGTGTTTTATATAGAGGAAATAAAATTATGATCGATCAAAATACAAGATTTGTGATGATTAGATAAAGGTGGGGCGCAACATTTGATTTATTTGTATTGATCAAAATAGAAGGACAAAATTTTAACATCAGATAATAATGTGGATGACTTTAATAATAGTCGTGTAGTTAGACACTCATCATCGACCGTAGTTACTAATATATGAAGGACAAAAATTAATTATATATTTAGATTTACAATCCTATCTTATCTGATCTTAACAGAAACAGTTTATATCAAAATAAAATTATAATACAGACTTCCTTAGAGCGATATACGGGTTTGTATAATCAATATAGAAAATATCAATTGAAGATAGGTAAAGAATGAATATACATCAATTCAATAATCTACGATATATGGATGGAAAGATTATTGCTATCAGTTGAAATGGGTAACCCTTATTAGATATTAGTATGAGTATTAGTATTAGTATGAGTATTAGTATTATTAGATATTAAAGCTCTAGGTATGTTTTGTGTTTTCTAGGCGCTGTTTGGGTATAAACTATCATTTTTAGTTTTTCATGATAATTCGGCTTAGTATACCTCAAATCTGGTATAATATGCTTCAAAATCCGTAAACCAATATCTATTGTAATCATCTTTAATATGCCGTCGTACATTGAGTTCAAAAGGAATATCCGGACAAAACTTGAATTCAAAAAACCTAAGGAAGATGTCTTGATGGTTGTTTATTGTTTTTTAGCCATAAGGGTCTATTGAAGCAAAGAATATGAGGACAAAACTTGAATTCGATGGTAATTTCGTATATCAAATTAATCCTCAGTTTACTATTAGTGATTTTCTAGAAAGACAAAACAGTGTTTTATATAGAGGAAATAAAATTATGGTTGATCAAAATACAAGATTTGTGATGATTAGATGAAGGTGGGGCGGAACATTTTATTTATTTGTATTGATCAAAATAGAAAGACAAAATTTTAACTTCAGATAATAATGTGGATGACTTTAATAATAGGCGTGTAGTTAGACACTCATCATCGGCCGTAGTTACTAATATATGAAGGACGAAAATTAATTATATATTTAGATTAACAATCCTATCTTATCTGATCTAAACAGAAACAGTTTTTTATCAAAATAAAAATATAATACAGACTTCTTTAGAGCGATATATGGGTTTGTATAATCAATATAGAAAATATCAATTGAAGATAGGTAAAGAATGAATATACATCAATTCAATAATCTACGATATATGGATGGAAAGATTATTGCTATCAGTTGAAATGGGTAACCCTTATTAGATATTAGTATGAGTATTAGTATTAGTATGAGTATTAGTATTACTAGATATTAAAGCTCTAGGTATGTTTTGTGTTTTCTAGGCGTTGTTTCGGTAGAAACTATCATTTTTAGTTTTTCATGATAATTCGGCTTGATATACCTCAAATCTGGTATAATATGCTTCAAAATCCGTAAACCAATATCTATTGTAATAATCTTTAATATGTCGTCGTACATTGAGTTCAAAAGGAATATCCGGACAAAACTTGAATTCAGAAAACCTAAGGAAGATGTCTTGATGGTTGTTTATTATTTTTGAGCCATAAGTGTCTATTGAAGCAAAGAATATGAGGACAAAACTTGAATTCGATGGTAATTTCGCATATCAAATTAAACCTCAGTTCACTATTAGTGATTTCCCAAAAAGACAAAACGGTGTTTTATATAGAGGAAATGAAATTATGATCGATCAAAATACAAGATTTGTGATGATTAGATAAAGGTAGGGCGCAACATTTTATTTATTTGTATTGATCAAAATAGAAGAAAAAAATTAACATCAGATAATAATGTGGATGACTTTAATAATAGCCGTGTAGTTAGACACTCATCATCGGCCGTAGTTACTAATATATGAAGGACAAAAATTAATTATATATTTAGATTAACAATCCTATCTTATCTGCTCTTAACAGAAACAGTTTTTTATCAAAAGAAAAATATAATACAGACTTCTTTAGAGCGATATATGGGTTTGTATAATCAATATAGAAAATATCAATTGAAGATAGGTAAAGAATGAATATACATCAATTCAATAATCTACGATATATGGATGGAAAGATTATTGCTATCAGTTGAAATGGGTAACCCTTATTAGATATTAGTATGAGTATTAGTATTAGTATGAGTATTTTTATTATTAGATATTAAAGCTCTAGGTATGTTTTGTGTTTTCTAGGCGCTGTTTGGGTAGAAACTATCATTTTTAGTTTTTCATGATAATTCGGCTTGATATACCTCAAATCTAGTATAATATGCTTCAAAATCTGTAAACCAATATCTATTGTAATCATCTTTAATATGTCGTCGTACATTGAGTTCAAAAGGAATATCCGGACGAAACCTGAATTCAAAAAACCTAAGGAAGATATGTCTTGATGGTTTGTTTATTGTTTTTGAGCCATAAGTGTCTATTGAAGCAAAGAATATGAGGACAAAACTTGAATTCGATGGTAAATTCGCATATCAAATTAAACCTCAGTTTACTATTAGTGATTTTCCAAAAAGACAAAACGGTGTTTTATATAGAGGAAATAAAATTATGATCGATCAAAATACAAGATTTGTGATGATTAGATAAAGGTGGGGCGCAACATTTGATTTATTTGTATTGATCAAAATAGAAGGACAAAATTTTAACATCAGATAATAATGTGGATGACTTTAATAATAGTCGTGTAGTTAGACACTCATCATCGACCGTAGTTACTAATATATGAAGGACAAAAATTAATTATATATTTAGATTTACAATCCTATCTTATCTGATCTTAACAGAAACAGTTTATATCAAAATAAAATTATAATACAGACTTCCTTAGAGCGATATATGGGTTTGTATAATCAATATAGAAAATATCAATTGAAGATAGGTAAAGAATGAATATACATCAATTCAATAATCTACGATATATGGATGGAAAGATTATTGCTATCAGTTGAAATGGGTAACCCTTATTAGATATTAGTATGAGTATTAGTATTAGTATGAGTATTAGTATTATTAGATATTAAAGCTCTAGGTATGTTTTGTGTTTTCTAGGCGCTGTTTGGGTATAAACTATCATTTTTAGTTTTTCATGATAATTCGGCTTAGTATACCTCAAATCTGGTATAATATGCTTCAAAATCCGTAAACCAATATCTATTGTAATCATCTTTAATATGCCGTCGTACATTGAGTTCAAAAGGAATATCCGGACAAAACTTGAATTCAAAAAACCTAAGGAAGATGTCTTGATGGTTGTTTATTGTTTTTTAGCCATAAGGGTCTATTGAAGCAAAGAATATGAGGACAAAACTTGAATTCGATGGTAATTTCGTATATCAAATTAATCCTCAGTTTACTATTAGTGATTTTCTAGAAAGACAAAACAGTGTTTTATATAGAGGAAATAAAATTATGGTCGATCAAAATACAAGATTTGTGATGATTAGATGAAGGTGGGGCGGAACATTTTATTTATTTGTATTGATCAAAATAGAAAGACAAAATTTTAACTTCAGATAATAATGTGGATGACTTTAATAATAGGCGTGTAGTTAGACACTCATCATCGGCCGTAGTTACTAATATATGAAGGACGAAAATTAATTATATATTTAGATTAACAATCCTATCTTATCTGATCTAAACAGAAACAGTTTTTTATCAAAATAAAAATATAATACAGACTTCTTTAGAGCGATATATGGGTTTGTATAATCAATATAGAAAATATCAATTGAAGATAGGTAAAGAATGAATATACATCAATTCAATAATCTACGATATATGGATGGAAAGATTATTGCTATCAGTTGAAATGGGTAACCCTTATTAGATATTAGTATGAGTATTAGTATTAGTATGAGTATTAGTATTACTAGATATTAAAGCTCTAGGTATGTTTTGTGTTTTCTAGGCGCTGTTTCGGTAGAAACTATCATTTTTAGTTTTTCATGATAATTCGGCTTGATATACCTCAAATCTGGTATAATATGCTTCAAAATCCGTAAACCAATATCTATTGTAATAATCTTTAATATGTCGTCGTACATTGAGTTCAAAAGGAATATCCGGACAAAACTTGAATTCAGAAAACCTAAGGAAGATGTCTTGATGGTTGTTTATTATTTTTGAGCCATAAGTGTCTATTGAAGCAAAGAATATGAGGACAAAACTTGAATTCGATGGTAATTTCGCATATCAAATTAAACCTCAGTTCACTATTAGTGATTTCCCAAAAAGACAAAACGGTGTTTTATATAGAGGAAATGAAATTATGATCGATCAAAATACAAGATTTGTGATGATTAGATAAAGGTAGGGCGCAACATTTTATTTATTTGTATTGATCAAAATAGAAGAAAAAAATTAACATCAGATAATAATGTGGATGACTTTAATAATAGCCGTGTAGTTAGACACTCATCATCGGCCGTAGTTACTAATATATGAAGGACAAAAATTAATTATATATTTAGATTAACAATCCTATCTTATCTGCTCTTAACAGAAACAGTTTTTTATCAAAAGAAAAATATAATACAGACTTCTTTAGAGCGATATATGGGTTTGTATAATCAATATAGAAAATATCAATTGAAGATAGGTAAAGAATGAATATACATCAATTCAATAATCTACGATATATGGATGGAAAGATTATTGCTATCAGTTGAAATGGGTAACCCTTATTAGATATTAGTATGAGTATTAGTATTAGTATGAGTATTTTTATTATTAGATATTAAAGCTCTAGGTATGTTTTGTGTTTTCTAGGCGCTGTTTGGGTAGAAACTATCATTTTTAGTTTTTCATGATAATTCGGCTTGATATACCTCAAATCTGGTATAATATGCTTCAAAATCCGTAAACCAATATCTATTGTAATCATCTTTAATATGTCGTCGTACATTGAGTTCAAAAGGAATATCCGGACAAAACTTGAATTCAAAAAACCTAAGGAAGATGTCTTGATGGTTGTTTATTGTTTTTGAGCCATAAGTGTCTATTGAAGCAAAGAATATGAGGACAAAACTTGAATTCGATGGTAATTTCGCATATCAAATTAAACCTCAGTTTACTATTAGTGATTTTCCAAAAAGACAAAACGGTGTTTTCTATAGAGGAAATAAAATTATGATCGATCAAAATACAAGATTTGTGATGATTAGATAAAGGTAGGGCGTAACATTTTTTTTATTTGTATTGATCAAAATAGAAGTACAAAATTTTAACATAAGATAATAATGTGGATGACTTTAATAATAGTCGTGTAGTAAGACACTCATCATCGGCCGTAGTTACTAATATATGAAGGACAAAAATTAATTATATATTTAGATTAACAATCCTATCTTATCTCATCTAAACAGAAACAGTTTTTTATCAAAAAAAATATATAATACGGACTTCTTTAGAACGATATATGGGTTTGTATAATCAATATAGAAAATATCAATTGAATATTGGTAAAGAATGAATATACATCAATTCAATAATCTACGATATATGGATGGAAAGATTATTGCTATCAATTGAAATGGGTAACCCTTATTAGATATTAGTATTATTATTAGTATTAGTATGAGTATGAGTATGAGTATGAGTATTATTAGATATTAAAGCTCTAGGTATGTTTTGTGTTTTCTAGGCGCTGTTTGGGTTTAAACTATCATTTTTAGTTTTTCATGATAATTCGGTTTAGTATACCTCAAATCTGGTATAATATGCTTCAAAATCCGAAAACCAATATCTATTGTAATCATCTTTAATATGTCGTCGTACATTGAGTTCAAAAGGAATATCCGGACAAAACTTGAATTCAAAAAACCTAAGGAAGATGTCTTGATGGTTGTTTATTGTTTTTTAGCCATAAGGGTCGATTGAAGCAAAGAATATGAGGACAAAACTTGAATTCGATGGTAATTTCGTATATCAAATTAAACCTCAGTTTACTATTAGTGATTTTCTAAAAAGACAAAACAGTGTTTTATATAGAGGAAATAAAATTATGGTCGATCAAAATACATGATTTGTGATGATTACATGAAGGTGGGGCTGAACATTTTATTTATTTGTATTGATCAAAATAGATGGACAAAAATTTAACTTCAGATAATAATGTGGATGACTTTAATAATAGGCGTGTAGTTAGACACTCATCATCGGCCGTAGTTACTAATATATGAAGGACGAAAATTAATTATATATTTAGATTAACAATCCTATGTTATCTGATCTAAACAGAAACAGTTTTTTATCAAAATAAAAATATAATACAGACTTCTTTAAAGCGATATATGGGTTTGTATAATCAATATAGAAAATATCAATTGAAGATAGGTAAAGAATGAATTTACATCAATTCAATAATCTACGATATATGGATGGAAAGATTATTGCTATCAGTTGAAATGGGTAACCCTTATTAGATATTAGTATGAGTATTAGTATGAGTATGAGTATTTTTATTATTAGATATTAAAGCTCTAGGTATGTTTTGTGTTTTCTAGGCGCTGTTTGGGTAGAAACTATCATTTTTAGTTTTTCATGATAATTCGGCTTGATATACCTCAAATCTGGTATAATATGCTTCAAAATCCGTAAACCAATATCTATTGTAATCATCTTTAATATGTCGTCGTAGATTGAGTTCAAAAGGAATATCCGGACAAAACTTGAATTCAAAAAACCTAAGGAAGATGTCTTGATGGTTGTTTATTGTTTTTGAGCCATAAGTGTCTATTGAAGCAAAGAATATGAGGACAAAACTTGAATTCGATGGTAATTTCGCATATCAAATTAAACCTCAGTTTACTATTAGTGATTTTCCAAAAAGACAAAACGGTGTTTTCTATAGAGGAAATAAAATTATGATCGATCAAATTACAAGATTTGTGATGATTAGATAAAGGTAGGGCGTAACATTTTTTTTATTTGTATTGATCAAAATAGAAGTACAAAATTTTAACATAAGATAATAATGTGGATGACTTTAATAATAGTCGTGTAGTAAGACACTCATCATCGGCCGTAGTTACTAATATATGAAGGACAAAAATTAATTATATATTTAGATTAACAATCCTATCTTATCTCATCTAAACACAAAAAGTTTTTTATCAAAAAATAAATATAATACGGACTTCTTTAGAACGATATATGGGTTTGTATAATCAATATAGAAAATATCAATTGAATATAGGTAAAGAATGAATATACATCAATTCAATAATCTACGATATATGGATGGAAAGATTATTGCTATCAGTTGAAATGGGTAACCCTTATTAGATATTAGTATGAGTATTAGTATTAGTATGAGTATTTTTATTATTAGATATTAAAGCTCTAGGTATGTTTTGTGTTTTCTAGGCGTTGTTTGGGTAAAAACTATCATTTTTAGTTTTTCATGATAATTCGGCTTGATATACCTCAAATCTGGTATAATATGCTTCAAAATCCGTAAACCAATATCTATTGTAATCATCTTTAATATGTCGTCGTACATTGAGTTCAAAAGGAATATCCTGACAAAACTTGAATTCAAAAAACCTAAGGAAGATGTCTTGATGGTTGTTTATTGTTTTTGAGCCATAAGTGTCTATTGAAGCAAAGAATATGAGGACAAAACTTGAATTCGATGTTAATTTCGCATATCAAATGAAACCTCAATTTACTATTAGTGATTTTCCAAAAAGACAAAACGGTTTTTTATATAGAGGAAATAAAATTATGATCGATCAAAATACAAGATTTGTGATGATTAGATAAAGGTAGGGTGCAACATTTTATTTATTTGTATTGATCAAAATAGAAGAAAAAAATTTTAACATTAGATAATAATGTGGATGACTTTAATAATAGTCGTGTAGTTAGACACTCATCATCGGCCGTAGTTACTAATATATGAAGGACGAAAATTAATTATATATTTAGATTAATAATCCTATCTTATCTCATTTTAACAGAAACAGTTTTTTATCAAAAGAAAAATATAGTACGGACTTCTTTAGAGCGATATATGGGTTTATATAATCAATATAAAAAATATCAATTGAAGATAGGTAAATAATGAATATACATCAATTCAATAATCTACGATATATGGATGGAAAGATAATTGCTATCAGTTGAAATGGGTAACCCTTATTAGATATTAGTATGAGTATTAGTATTAGTATGAGTATTTTTAATATTAGATATTAAAGCTCTAGGTATGTTTTGTGTTTTCTAGGCACTGTTTAGGTAGAAACTATCATTTTTAGTTTTTCATGATAATTCGGCTTGATATACCTCAAATCTGGTATAATATGCTTCAAAATCCGTAAACCAATATCTATTGTAATCATCTTTAATATGTCGTCGTACATTGAGTTCAAAAGGAATATCCGGACAAAACTTGAATTCAAAAAACCTAAGGAAGATGTCTTGATGGTTGTTTATTGTTTTTGAGCCATAAGTGTCTATTGAAGCAAAGAATATGAGGACAAAACTTGAATTCGATGGTAATTTCTCATATCAAATTAAACCTGAGTTTACTATTAGTGATTTTCCAAAAAGACAAAACGGTTTTTTCTATAGAGGAAATAAAATTATGATCGATCAAAATACAAGATTTGTGATGATTAGATAAAGGTAGGGCGTAACATTTTTTTTATTTGTATTGATCAAAATAGAAGTACAAAATTTTAACATAAGATAATAATGTGGATGACTTTAATAATAGTCGTGTAGTAAGACACTCATCATCTGCCGTAGTTACTAATATATGAAGGACAAAAATTAATTATATATTTAGATTAACAATCCTATCTTATCTCATCTAAACAGAAACAGTTTTTTATCAATAGAAAAATATAATACGGACTTCTTTAGAGCGATATATGGGTTTGTATAATCAATATAGAAAATATCAATTGAATATAGGTAAAGAATGAATATACATCAATTCAATAATCTACGATATATGGATGGAAAGATTATTGCTATCAGTTGAAATGGGTAACCCTTATTAGATATTAGTATTATTATTAGTATTAGTATGAGTATGAGTATGAGTATGAGTATGAGTATTATTAGATATTAAAGCTCTAGGTATGTTTTGTGTTTTTAGGCCCTGTTTGGGTTGAAATTATCATTTTTAGTTTTTCATGATAATTTTGCTTGATATACCTCAAATCTGGTATAATATGCTTCAAAATCCGTAAATCAATATCGATTGTAATCATCTTTAATATGTCGTCCTACATTGAGTTCAAAAGGAATATCCGGACAAAACTTGAATTCGAAAAACCTAAGGAAGATGTCTTGATGATTATTTATTGTTTTTGAGCCATAAGTGTCTATTGAAGCAAAGAATATGAGGACAAAACTTGGATTCGAAAAACTTAATGAAACTGGTTCAAACCTTTTCATTGTTTCTGTGTTGTTGCCCTCACCTTAGTGATTCAGCTCGAGGCCTTAGAGGCAATGTCTGTCAACAAAACTGATGACACCCTCAGAATATCTGTACATAACACCATCATATCCATCAATCTGTTTTGGACTTCCATCACCTTCACCATTGCAGAGCCACCGAGCGTCAACGATTCTAATCGTCGTACCATTTTGGTATGATCTGCTACACTCCCTACCTTCGCATCTCTTTCTACATGGGGCTTCAGCTGTTTGGTAATTTCACCATCATCTTGCAACCTCGTCTTCAACACTCTTCTTCAAGGCATTGGAGGACAAGTTTAACATATTTTCACATAATTTCTTCATCTCCGTCAGTTTATCTGCAACTTCCGTGAGAAAACAGGCAACTCCCACCAAATGTAACGATCCGTCAACCGTATCTGAAGATAACTCCTTCATCTATATCAAATTCGATGGTAATTTCGCAATATATTCACATAGTTTCTTCATGGGGATGAATTTCTCTCCAACTTTCTTCAGGTTCCACCATATCCATAAACTCTTCATCTGAGTCAATGTATCTGGATTGAGTGGGACCTCACTAGAAAACAAACTCATATATAAGTATACATCTATACTACTATACAAGCTTAATTTATGGAAATCCAAGTAAAACTTACAAATCCTTCGTGCTTAGGACACAGATCGTATCAAAATTATCAATACTCTGAAACCAAAACAAAAGTTAATTAGATCATCTATGATAATATTTGATCAAAGAAATGTGAAAAAACAGAGTATATTAGAGAAAACGAGAGAATACAATTTCCAATTCCAAGAAACCAAAACCAATTTTTCGAAGAAAAGCTAGAGAGCAGAAGGTTTCAGTTGGGGAGTTGTGGTTCAGTTGGAGAGTAGAGAGAGAGGGAAATATAGTCAAGTTACCGTTTTTCTGTTTTTCGTTTAATTTTTTTATTTGTTTATATTTATTAATCTATTTTTATTTTTCATCATAATTATTAATATGACTGGCGTTTTACATAAATAATTATAAAACAGTAATTTAAGAATGATAAATATTTACCATTTCAAAGAAAATTGGAATCTCTACCTACAACTACAAGTGAGGTAAAATTCAATACTAGATAGGTTAGTAGTAAAGTCATGCTTTTACACAATTTCCTATTTATTTAATTTATAAAAAATGAACCTAGAGAATGTGAATTCCTAGGATGCTTAGGATATTCTAAAATGGTTAAAATCTATTAAGTTTTTCGATTTGTTGTTGTTATTTTATTTTAGTCTCTATTGTTAATTATTTTTTATTTTATTTTAGTTTCGGTAGGTTTTGTGTATTTGAGCATTTATGGAGGAATTATTATTTTTAGACTCTTAATTTGGGAGGAATATTTTCAGTATGCCACCACGACAAACGGACATCTTATCGCGAATGATTTGTTCTTTCACAGTAAATTTCGCATTCGTCGTGGTGTTGAGTAATAGTGCTAAATATGTTATTAGAATTTTTTTTTCAATATCATGCCAAAATTTTATATTATTTTTATTTTTATTCTTTTTTAATCACGTATTTTAAAAATATAAAAACCTCATGAATCATTTAAATTATATATATGACTTAAATATGAAATTCAAAATTGTTTCAATTCAATTGTTATTCTTATATGTCCAACTGTTTAAATATAATAAATATTCATTTTAATTGGAACAATGGTAATACAAGTTTCATGAATATTATAACATAGTTATTGTTGGACTGGTGTGGAGGTAGAGAGAAGATCCTTAATCTAAGGATACAATTAGTAAGCTTATATGAGTTAGAACATACAACTAAATAATTCTTCTATTTGTTAGAAGTACATTCATAAGTGTTATGGTATAAACTTAGAGAAAGCAGGAAGGAACAGTCGCGTGTTCTTCCTCTTTTATATTTTTCTTCTCATTTATTACAAAAAATATTAAACTCTATAATATGTTATTCTACTCAATACATCAAGCATGGTTAGTCACTACTCTTTCAATTGAAACATTAAACACTTGGTTGTCTACAAACGCAATATGCCATTTCGTCGTCTACAAACGCAATATATCGTTTCATCGTCTATAAAATACACAGGATGCCTTTAGATAATTCTAATCATCTTTTTGTGTTGTTGGATTTCCAAATCAAGTTTAAGTATGTTTTATTGCACCCGATATTTAAGTTTTCGATCATAAAGATCTACAAAAGGTGTTATAGCACATTTGTTATGTTAGAAATATTGATCGACTATTTTGACATTTTCTTAATATGTTTACAACATTGATTCAGTATCAAGAAAAATATCTTTCATGATTTGAAATTTTAGTTTTATGGATTTGCTTTTACGTTTTAAACATTGTGGAAAATATGTTTTCGTGCAAACGTTTGCATGTTTTCTTGATGATTAGTGAAGCATAAACAACAAGTTAAGGCATATATTTCTGAGAAACTTAATTTAGAGCAAAACTGAGATTCACAATTATAAAAATTGTAGGCTTGTCATAGCGAGCTAGTTCAGCGCTACAACACCATATATAATAGCTACAACATCACGATACTCAAATACATTGCTCTAATGACCGTTACACGGTGGCGATATCGTGCATGCATAAAAATTGTTTGTTTTTGTTTTGGATTTTAAATGACATTCATCATCTTTCATATAAATGAGCTCTTTATGAGATATTTAAGGTTCTAGAGACTTTTTTGGATTTTCATGATGTATTGAATACAATATGAAGTCCTCTTAAGGTAGTGATACTATTACTTACCATAATTTTCACACGGACACTTCATGTGTTCAATCTTGTAACTATAATGACAACATACTAGGAAAAATGATCCATATTGGTGAGTTTTATAAGAAAAAAGTTTGGACACTCAAAGACCAGTGGTCTTTTATCCAAGTCGCCTACAATAATACTACGCAAAGATTTTTCGGAGGGTGGTCATATCATTACATGATATTGTTGTTGCATTTACATGCACCATAATCATGTACAAAAAACTTTAATATTGAATGATATCAGTTATATATGTTGGGTTAAGGTCCATGTAATTTACACAAATATATATATATATACTAAATATATAATATACACAAACAACACAATATCAGACTATAATCTCTGTTTTAGAGATGCAGACACATTTTACAGACAAATATATACACTAGAGATAAAGAAGTATATTATGGAAATGTTTCTTTCATTTCACTTAAAACATCAATACACGGTTGCTTATATAAACGATACTAAATAACGGGTTGATCTTATCATAATAACTAATTTAATAACTGATACATAACAAGTGTTCAATGCTTATCTAATATTCTCCACTTAAGATTGAATACGATTGTTGTTTTCCGTCATCTGCATCCATCTGCACAATTGATTCTTTTTGTGGTGGTTTGATTGGGTTCATAAAAATCTTGTTTATTTATCTTCTCTTGGATGGGTTCTTCGACGGTCTGCACTCAAAGGCATCTTCATTATCCTCAACATGGAGGAAAAACTCATTATCATGGAGGTAAAAAATTCCATATATCTTTTGGAAAATAGAAAATTCGTGATGGAGATATCCTCAATATTTTTATAAACAAACACATATCATTGATAATTGCTTTCAATTTCATTGCAAAGTCGTCTACACACTTTTTGTTCTTCAATTTTACAACTATAGAATCACTCTCGAAGGTCTGCAACTTTGTTATTTATAATTTTTCCTCAATTACATATATGCATATTTCACAACGTCCCTCACGCTGCTGCATATGTTCCCAAAGTCTCTAAGTCTATATTTCTCCAATCATTTTCTGCCAAATTTTGGCATGTTCTGTCTCATGATCTTTTGAAGCATCCATATATATATATATATATATATATATATCTTTTTATGTCATGCTCTGATACCACTTGCTAGTTTTGATATTAAAATACGATGTGTTAGTTATGCTAAAAAGAAAGTAAACAAAATGAGAGAATAAGAAACTAAGAAGCTGTAAATTTTAAAATACAAAAATCACTTCACATACATAATTGCAATCTAAAGGGCTTCTTAAATAGGCAATGGAAAATAACTACCTAATATTAAATTCCCTAACTTCCATAATGACTTGTCAAACTTAAAAATATTGAAACAATCCCCCTTAAGTTTGACTTTGGTCAAGATCTTTTACTCTGAGTAATTCACGCATCTCTGCAAATTTAAGTCTTGCTAGAGCTTTGGTGAGAATATCAGCACGTTGCTCTCCGCTGCAAACAAATTCCACGAATATCTATTGCTTTTCGATACATTCGCGAATGAAATGGAAGTGAGTGTCTATGTGTTTGGTCGTCTGTAAAATACTGGGTTTTTCATTAATGCAATTGCAGATTTATTGTCGACATAACATGTTACTGGATTTTGTTTCATTTTAGTCACCTCATTCAACAGTTTTCTTAGCCATAATGTTTTACATGATGTTGTAGTTGCTGCCATAAATTCAGCTTGGCAAGAAGACAACACCACAGTTTGTTGCTTCTGAGATTGCCAAGTGATCAAATTACCATTAAGATAAAATGCCATTCCTCCAGTGCTTCTTCTATCGTTGGTGTCTCCAGCTAAATCACTATCGGTAAAACCAACTAGATCTTCAGATCCTTTCCCTTTTTCATATTTCAATCCATAGGTTATGTACGTAACGAAAAATGTGTTTGACTTCTTGATGATGAGTCGTAGTAGGTTTCTTCATGTACCTAATCATGATTCCGACAACATATAATAAATTTGGACGAGTATAAATTAAGTACCTTAGACATCCGGTGATGTGGCTATACAGAGTGGGATCCACCGACTTTCCTTTAGTGTTTTTCCCAATCTGTAGTTTTGCTTCTATGGGATACTTTGTAGGATTACAGTCATCCATCTTGAATTGACGTAACATTTTATTTGCATAGGTTGATTGTCCTAGTATTATTTAATATTTCTTATGCTCCACCTCAATCTAAAGGTAGTAATAGAGTAACTTGAGATCACTTATCTCAAACTCTTCTATCATTTGTTTCTTGAATATTTTAACCATACTTGAACCGGTGACAATCAAGTCGTCAACATACACACCCACTATTAAAGCTTTTGTTTATCTACTTCTTGTATAGACCGTTTATTCTTGTGAGCATTTTACAAAACCAAGAGTTTTAAAAAATTTGTCAAGGCGAATGTTCCACGCCTTCGGTGCATGTCGTAAACCAAAAAGTTTGGCAACTTGTATACTTTATGTTATTTAGTTAGTGATTACAAAACCTTATGGTTGGAACATATATACTTGTTTTTAGAGTTCGTCGTTTAAAACTTATTATTTTACATCCAAGTGATGAATCTCCCATCCATGTTGGGTTGCAAGTAAAAGAATCAATCTCACAGTACCGACTCTTGCCACGGGTGCAAAAACTTCATCAAAATCAGCGCATTGTTGTTGAATATATCCCTTCGCTACGAGCCTTGCTTTGTGCTTGGTAACATTTCCTTCACTCTCCTTTTTTACTTTAAACACCCACTTCAAACCTATGGGTTTTTGACCCGAGAGTAAGTTGGTGAGTTTCCACGTTTTATTTTTTCGATGACCTCAAGTTCATTTTTATAGCTGCATGCCATGCCTTCTCCATTACGGCGTCACTATAATTTTTTGGCTCCTCAATAGCAATAAATACTTGATCATCATGATGTAACTCATATTCGAGTGCATCACCATAAATTTCAGTTATAGAGTGGAATTTCTTTGGACAATCATCTGTTGAAGACCATGTTGTAGACCCTGTTGTACTTCCAATTGGGTTTTCTATTTCAGGAAAGTTCCTCACATCATCTGGTGTAACCGGTGATGTCATGTGTGGGTCTGTTGGTGTAGGTATATCAACACACTCCAAACCTCCATGGTCTTCATTGTTTTCTAAAATTGTAAACCCATTCCATTTCTTATTTTCTTCAAATACAACATCTCTACTAACATGAATTATCTCACGTCTTGGATCATACAACCTGTGTGCGTTGGTTCCGTTTTCTACGCCAAAATACATAATCTTTTGACTTCTATCATCAAGTTTGTTTCATATGTGGTCCTGCAATCCTTACATATGTTGTACAACCAAAAACTCTTAGGTGCTCAAAATTGGGTTTCTTACCAAACCACATTTCATAGAGGGTATGATTTCTTAAAATATTTATTGGGGAACGATTTAACAGATACATTGCACGTCATACAACCTAACCCCAAAAGACTACTAGAACTAACATACTTTTAATTAAAATCCTTACAGTATTCATTACAGTACGGTTTCTGCGTTCCACAATGTCATTATGTGTGAAGTGTATGGTGCGGTGAGATAACGTTGGATACCTTCATCTTCACAAAAATATGAAAACTTCGTAGACAAGAACTCATCACATCGATCCGTACGCAATGTTGTTATATAGTAATCAGATCCGTTTTCAACAAGTTTTTTTAATTTACTAAACACATCAAATGCCTCTCATTTTCTTCTATCATATACATCAACATCCAACAACTATAATCGTCTACAAGTAAAAGAAAGTATTTATTACCAACAATTGATGTTGGACTAATCGGGCCTCATAAATCTGCATGTATGAGGTTCAATGGTCTCTTAGCATGAAAATTTGCTTGATTCAGAAATGGTAACCTCACTTGCTTAGACACTAGGCAATTTTCACATAACTGGTTTGAGTGTATAATTATGGGCAGCCCGAAAACCATCTATTTTCCTCCATCATCTTGAGTGCATGAAAATTCACATGTCCAAGTCTTGATTGCCATAACCAAGCCGGGTATTCTAGTTTTGTCAAGAAAGACGTGGGTTGGCTAGTTTCCAAAACTATTTTGTATAGGGAATTTTAAGATCTTGACCTTCATTAACAGATCTCCAAAGATTATGATGGACCAAAGATCTCCGCTAAATATTACGATGAGTCAGTTCAAATAAATGTTTGACCAAACTTGAAACTTGAAAATTTTAGCCCTTTATGGGCTACTCACTAGAAGGCATCAAATATGGACATAAATAAAGTAATAAAATTGAGGAGATCATTTATGTTCTATTAGTTTATCGGTTAAGTGGATCTTAGATCAAATCGTATGATTTATATCTGCAAATTTTATAATGATAAAACTTGTAGCACATTACGTAACCTCAAACTGAAGAAAATTATTTTGAGTTCCTTACGGTCAAATAAATAAAACTTTTAGCAGACTACATAACATCAAAGAAGAAAATAAAGTTAGTTTCTTACCGTCGTCAAGAAAATTAAAATAGAGAAAATAAAAACATACTCAATAATGTTATTACACACAATAAGTCAGAATACTTAACTAAATTCATCTCTTATTTTTGAAGTACATTTAGACGTTAAACTAAATTTTTTTTAAAAAAAAATAGTGATGTTGCTTAACAGTATTTTTCTTTTTAGAAATTGGCTGGAAAATAATATAATTCATGATGTAACATTATTTTATATATAGAGAGAAAGTTGTTTTTCTCGTAGATAAGATATATTCCAAAAACAATTACATGTACGAACTTTTTCTTTAGTTTTAGACATATCAGATAATTATTGACTATTTGATTTGGACTATTTAGAAATTGGTTTAGTTGCAAAAAAATCGTTTAGACATTGTCTTTTAACTTCCATCGCTAAAACTATCTTCAGCTAAAACTTCTACTGACAAAAAATATTTTATTTTGGCAAGGAGATATAACTTTTTGCCTTAAAGTAACATCGTGTTAGTTTTAGTGGAATATCATGTTGGGAGCTTCAGACTTGTACTGAGAAAACTCACAAAAATCGAGAACGCGATTTAGTACGCTTCAACGGCTGGTAACTTGTAATAACTCTTTCTTTTATGGCCACTGAATGCAATGTGTTTTGACCTTTAATTTTCCAATGCAATTGACAAATCACCCAAAAACACCCAGACTGAGATCTTATTCACCTCCAAACAGTGTTACACAGCAGAAAAAAAAAACCAATGAGACACTAATACATATCTCAGCAAGAAAAATTAAGAGGACATTTCAGTGATCAATCAACATAATTCTACAGTACTTCCCACTATAAATACATTTTCTAAATCTCAGTGTAACAAAAGAATGAGCATACCTTGTCATTTCGTAATTGCCTAAACCCTTTTGTGGTTGTCCAACATATCTAAGCTAAGCCATGCCAACACCAGGAACTACAATACCACCAAACTGTTGGTATCCAGATTGCATAACTGCATCACCCCATGATAATATAAGAAAAGTCACATGCCATAAATTTACAGACCATATATGATTCAGTATATGAGAAAGATGCTTCCTAGACCGCGTGTGTACATGACTGAATCAGAGACCGAAACAAAATAAAGACGCTACTCCTCCAAGCTAGACAGTCTGTAAATCAATAATTGAAGTTGAACACGATTGGTAATTAATAGTTTTCTAATATTACAGTTTTAACTTTATTACTTCCTTTAGACTGTTGTACATCCTTATAGTTTTAGATTTCGACTAGAGATGAGTTATCTACAAACCATTTACCTGGTAAAAAGGATGAAAAATTCTGATCACAAGCCACATACCCTATTTGACACATAATTTGAACCCCATCATATATAAAAGAACCTCCTCCGTTGGCTTGAAGGCTGCCTTATTTCCTTTTTCTACCAACGCACCCTTGGATTCACCTCTTTCATATTCAGATTCCGCCTTACCAGCCTCATACGATTTTATTGACAGGACAGTTCTTGGTGGAGAAGAGACCTGAGAGCCACTGTAAAATGTTGGCCCAACAGCAAACCTGGAGCCCTTCTTTCAGCCGGACTTCGCTGAACAGTTTGGGTTTGCATTCGCTGAGAAAGTTTGTTGGCTTGATTACGATGTAGTGCTGCTTGATATCTCACCTGCCCAGGAACAGTTTGCTCTTCGGAGCTCTATACTAGGATGGCTGAGAGGCATTCCCTTATCTTTCGAGTCCTCAACATTTTTAGTCCCCTCCGATTTGGCTTCGCCTTCAGTTTTCTCACTCTTCACTTCCTCCTTGTTTTCTTTGCCTTTTCCCTCTTTGTTGACATCGTTTTGTCGAGTCTCGTCACTTCCGGTGGTAGCCACTTCTTCCTTTTTGTCTTCAATTTCTCCTTGAATCTCTTTTATATTCTAGGTATGTAGGAAACAGCTGTCCATACAACTACCATTAAAGGTACACCGTAGTCTGCTATGAAGCTTCTAAGCCAACCTGTCAAAGAGAACCAACCTCATTCTAAGTTTTCCTTTACTAAATAATGAAATGTGACTGAGATATCCAACTTTGAAGTAACCAAGGGAAATGTAAACAATGGTAAGAACTAAACTTATTCTTTTGTATTTTAGTATTTTCGACTATTACTGGCCATAATATATGAAATGACCAAATTTATCTTGAATGTGAGTTTTCGATTATTTTTATATATTAGCGCAAGTCTTCATCTTTTTTTAACCAACCTACGTTTTAGTTGTTGACTAATATTATTATAATAGATAGATATGTGACAAAATAAACAATAAACTAAACCCAAAAACTGTTACCATTTTAGAATATACTAAGATTTCTTGATCTTGATTCTTGACATATTTAGTTTACTTTTAAACATTAACGTTTATTTTCCTTCAAAATAAAAAGTAAAAGATAAAAAAATATCCCCGTCACCACGAGGGAAGAGATCTGAGATCTAAAACATGTAAAACCAGTGAAATTACTAACCCGCCCGTAACACCGTTCTTGCTTTTCTGCTTCTTAATCCAGTGAGCAGGAGACGAATGATAGAACTAAAGAAAACATCCCAGTGGAAGACCTCGAGGATGGTACAGACTTAACTAATTTAGCATCTTATCTCTGTAGAATACGAAATTCATCCACTAGGCCCTGAAAAGTTGATATTTCAGGTAAAGGTTCATTAGATGAACTGACAAGCATTTCATTTTATACAATTCAAATTCAAATTCAGCTCCATGCTTCTTACCTTGATGGCTGCGGCAAGAAAAACATAGCAATAAGCAGACAAAACAATTCTCCAGCTACACGAGTGCACCTGTTAATAATCGGACAAGCTCCTAAAACAGCCGTACGAACAGCAGGGTTGCTGTCTGAACACAAACCCGGAAACATCAATAAATAAAAAATAAAAAAACAAAAGAATACAATTTTTATAAAGATTAATCAAGCAGCAAAAGGTTGAAAACTAGACCAGTATGTCTCTCAAATTGTTCACCAAATGAAATGACCAGGATTGCAGAAGTAAAGTAAAATATATGCAGTTGGTGCCAGAATTGTAAATTGAAACCAACCATTAAAGAATCGTAAGCTAATAAAGTAATGAAAATATACAAACATACCTGAAATCGGGTCAGATACCACCAGTCCAATCTTGCTTGTAGCACATCAAAGTTCCTTTGAGATCATTCTTGATACAACGGAACGGCACAATCGTCTCTTCCATACAAAACATCAAACAGATTGTGAGTGTCCTCTTAAAAAAAGTACTTTTTGAATATCTTCAAAGATTTGATCTCAATCTAAGAAATTAGTATTCCTAGCGAAGAGAACACAACTACCTAAAGTAAATCAGGATCATTTTATAGAACTTCATTTCAGCTTCATTACATAGAAACTAGAAGTAGTATAATTTTGTAGAAGAAAACAGAACAATTGATAAGAGACTAAAATGAGGTAGTAATTGATAAGAGATTTAGATTCAACAGGATGCAAGATGATAACTAGGAAGTTTGAGGTTGGTGGGTATCTTTAAGAAGAACAGACAATATATATCAGTACACCCAATCAAAATGACAATAACAAAACGGCCATCTTTCATATGCTAATCTAGAATCTGAAATAGGTTCAATATGACTCAAAGTAAACGAAGAGCCTCCTGAGCATGCACCCTTACCGGTTTGAAGCCTATCGGCTTCGGCACACGAAAGCATCTTGTTGATACGCAAAACAGGGAAGGGATGGACACGAACCCCAAATGGACAGCATATTTTCCTGCAGACTTGGTCATCTACTTATTGCTGCGATACGAGCAGCCTCGAGAGCTTCACTGGATACATTCTCCTTCTACCATGAGACCAAATGGACACAAAACGGGAACTCATCAACGCCCTTCTTCTTCATTCCAACGGCGTAGATCCTAATCTTGGGATCAATCACAGCACCACATAATCGCGACTTTGGGGACGAATCTTCAAGTTTGTGGCGAAAATGGGGAAATAGGGATTGAAACGGGTGTTTTAAATTGGGTGTTTAAAATTCTGTACGAAAATCAGAGCGGGTTTTGTTAAAATAACTCCACTAGTGCTGAGCTTCTTCCCATTGGAGAGAGGGAGAGTTAATAAGTACGAGTTTTATGTATGAAAACTTAATAGATGGAAGCTCTATTGCTGTGTTACAGGAGAGGATGGACAAACGTCGACATTGATGTTGATAGTCTGTCTCTGGTTAGCCTAATTTCGTCAGGCGAACCACTTTGTCAAGGAATTGCAATGTGCAAAGCAATGCTGTCTCCAACCATGAAAATCAGCCACGGCGGCAGACTGGGTTTCGAAGCAATCGCTGAAAGTGAGAAGGAACTGGGTTTTCAATGGCAATCAAGTACCAAACTCGTTATTAGTGATTTTGATGCTTGAAAGTTTGGGTGTTGGATACATTGATCCAGGGTTAGGTATCGTGTAGGGAAGAGATTCAATGAGTTGAAAGAGAGAAGGCTCTGTGTTTAGAAGAAATTAGGGTTTTTCTTAATTTGGGATCGAACTCAGTATAGTTGGGAATTGGGGTTTTCTTTTCTGACCTGATTCCCTAGTATTGGACCTTCTAAGGCCTGATGTTGTTGGGCTTATTATGTACTGGATATGATTCATTATTAATACAATAGTTAATTTGCCAAAAAAAAATATATGAAAACTTAATATAATTCAGATTAAATAATAATTCAGATTAATACAAGTTGTACGTAGTTTTTATATGAATTTTATGTAATTTGGTTTCATGCAAATAAACGGAATTAACATTTTGAAGAATTAAAAAATGAACTTTTTTATTTAAGTATAAAGTACAAAGGGTCATCAAAATAGGTTAAAAAGTATTCAAAACAATTATTAGTGTGATTGGTTCATTAAAAAAAATAAAATCAATACTAATTTTATTTTCTTTTTCTTTTTTTTTCTTTTTTTTATTTAAACTTTCAATTACTACAATAAAATTAAATCATACTCAACCCAATTACTCTTAAACTTTAAAAATTTAGATTCTAAAATTCAAAACATCTGAAAACATTAAACAAAGACTGAAAAGTATGACCCAAAATACTAACAAATTACATTAATCTTATGTGGAAGTCGTAAATTCATTATACATCAAAACATCAATTTTTTTAAAAAAAACGTGATCTGAACACAACCTTCATAATCAGTTGTTTTAAAAATAGTTGATTCTAAGATTGATCATCATGGACCAGTGAGACAAACTATCTTCTCTCACTAGAATAACTGTAACATTTCTTCAAAGTTTTTATCTTTTCAATTTCGATTTTCCTGGTTATATTTGGATCTACATGCAATATGGCATGTAGATTTCTTCTCGCAAATAACCATCTCAAGTGGTTCCTTTTGTTTTTGTTGTCTTATGTGTAAACCAAGTTGATTGCTCCATATAAATGTACCGTCACCTTCACCGGATCTATGCACGGTCGGTTCTCTCCTGGTAGTCACCCAAACACTGTGGTGGTCTAGATATCTCACTCCGTGGAGTTGTTCGTCGGTCCATGGTCTCGAATATGCTCGTCCTGCAATCTCGCCAAGGATAAATCATGCTTCAAGGCTAGTTGTCTCGAGCATAAAACCTGTCATTGTTTGCACTCTCTTCAGGTCTGAAGCTCTTAACGTATGTTCTTAGACCTCCAAATGAGTCTCCAAAGATCTATTTTTACGGCACAAATCCCGACACCCATATAAGGTCTAGTGTTGATTTGTTGACGGTGCCCCCGCCAGCCGTTGGACCCGCTTCATAGCCTTCGATGTTCAACTTTTGATCTCCGACAGTAAGCCTCCTACCGTGCGATTAATACGATGAAGAGTTGTTGTTTGTGACTCCGGACCTCATCTCCAAAGTATTCCTCCTCCAACCCTCTCATCAGCAATCGTATGTGTTGATTTTATCCCGATCAGCGACAATTCAAAGCAAAGGAATCACATCATACAAAATAGGTACAATTCGTTTGTTTTGGGCCTTAATTTAAGGGGTTTGTGCGTTATGCCCGAGCCTATTTAAGCTTGTCTAATATTTGGTGTAGGTTCAGAGTTCTACAAATGATTACTACTGATAACGGACCATAATTTAACAACAATATATGAAGGCTTTTTGCTCATCGACATGCATTAAGTAGTGTTTCTCGACATATTTTTACCCTCAAGAAAATGGACAAGTGAAGGTTACTAATATAACGATCTTGGATGGTTTGAAGAAAAATTTATAGGCAATAGTTGCAAACCTAGTTGTCTTCAAAAAGTATTATAATCTTATAGAACAAATCCTCGAACAACAACTCATAAATCGCATTTTCTCTAGTATATGAGATGGATGCAATAAGCCCAGCGGAATATAATCTTCCATTTTCTCACTATGCACATAGTCAAAAGCCTCACTGGGTCGATTCTCAATGGGAATTTGCTCCCAGAAGCTGGATAGGTTGGTCTTTGGAAATGTGGCATGGATTTCAAGAAGCATATTGATAGTTTTCTGCTCATTGGCATTTTTTAAGGAAACAAGCATGTCCTTTCCACATTCGTTCTCTGCAGCCTCCACAACAATATGCTTCTCTTCTTTATGTTTTATTTTAAGAGCATCAAAGTCATGTGTCAGCTGTTTTTTTCCTCTTCACTCTTGTTTAGAGATTCTTGAAGAGTGAAGTATCTTTATTTTTCATTGGATAATTCTCGTGCATGTTTGGCTTTGAGCTTTTCTGTTTCATTTTTATGTGAAGTCTTGAGCTATTTTATCTCCTGCTCATGCACGGATCAGATATGATGCTTAAGATGGATGATACCTCTGAGAAATTCTGATCCACCAGCTTGAAATCCATGAAACTAGTCCTCTATAGTTTTACCAAAAATCTCCCACATATTTTTCTCTCTTGCAATATCTTTCTTGTGTCTAACCATCTTTTTAGCCATAGTATCCAAGTGGCCTCGTGCATAATCCACTTATTTGCATAATTTTTGTGTTGTATCTCCAAGATCGGCAAATGGTTGGAGTGCAATCATGACCTTTTTGGATGATTCTTCAGCAAGAATGAACTTTTGATTGAGATGAGGGTGAAAATGGAGTCTCTGGTCTAACTAGTTCTGGCATAACATGAGCAGTTACCTGACCCAAGCTGTTACAACTGGTCTTGGATTTCTTGGACACTTGGATCCATGTCTCTAACAAGATCTTGAGGCCTTCCTAAGTTAATAAAATCATCAAGATCGAAATAATCGTCTCCTTGGTTATTTTTCGTTGCATCTTCTTTTTTATGATCTTCCACAATAATGATTTCTTTATTTGTCTCGGATGAGGGCACTTCTTGCAGGGTCTCAGCAATGTTCTTCTTGGTCCTTCTTTGTGGTGGTGTTTTGGACATGCTCTTCTGTTTCTTCAAAGAATCAGTCATTTTTCTCTTTGATGAAGGCTCAACCTCTACTCCCTCTTCAATAGTACGAAGGTTTGGTTCTGCTGCCTGAGGCAGGCTGTTGTACCATTTCAGAGCACTCCCCGTAAATGATTGGGAGAATGCCCTACAGAGTAGTTTATCATCGTCATCAAAATTCATCATGAAGTTTTTGAATTGCTCCAGATGATTGTCCGGATCAGTACTGTCATCGTACTTCTCTATTTTAGTACTATCAAACCTCTTGGGGAGGTTTCCGGACAAAATTTTAGAAGACAGTGGAGACTGCCTCCAATTCCTTCCACGACTGAACACGGTATCCTCATTGGGAGTTGCAAAGATACCTGGTTCATCGTGGAAAGCAAAGGGATCCATCACCATCTTGTCCGTATACCTCCGGTGGTGAGATGATCCCTTGCCAATATGCCTTTTCATTCTTCCATGTTTGTCTCTTTTTCTTGAATATTTCTTAACCTGCTTTTGCTTTTTTCTGGTTCGACCCTCATCGCTGCTAGAGGACAAGGATTTTTCATTTCCCTCACTGTCCGAAGAACTATCTGAAGATTCTGAGCTCGAGTCAGAATTCTCCACAGGCTTGGACCGGTGAGACTTTTTAGAACTGGCATGTGTCTTTTTGGTGCTCACATGAGTTTTTGAAGCCTGAGGCTCTCTAGGGTTGTCGGTGTGATGAGCAACTGATGCTTTAGATTTCTCTTTCACGCCCATCTTGGCCTTTTCTGCCCTCAGAGCTTCTATTTCACCCCTCAACCTGTCATGCTCTTCGATAGTGTACTCATCATTCTCTCCCACCACTTCAAGCAAAGTTGGTGGCAGCTCAGGATTGTCCGGATTCATTCGGACATATTTTCTTTGTTGGTTTTGAATGCTTGATTCAGGCACCGTCGCCTCCCACTGTGGTCGCCAATTTGGTGTGGATAATAATCGTCTGGGGGTAAGCTGGTAATTTCAATTGGTGTTTCAAGGTGGTATGTGGGTGTTATACAGTGGTGTGTGGGTGTTTAAACTGTTTAAAGTAGGGAGTAGAGAGATAATTAAGCAGCTTGGTAGCAGTTAATTCTCATTACCCATAGTTAATGCGGGTGGTTGGGTATTTATAGTGTGATGTTTGGGCCCTTATGGGCTTTCGGGTCATGTTTAAAGAACCCGGGTCATGTTTAAAGACCCATGAGCTCTAAGCAGGAGAGCAAGTAGCTTAGTCAGGAAGTGTTTAGGTTTTTTAGTACTTTTGTCATAGTTAGAACAGCCTTAAGTTCATAGTGTTCAAAGTAATCTGTCCGGTCCGAGTGACCTGTTCGATCCATGTCCATGTAACTTGTCCGGTATTCGGAGAGACTAGACCGATTTGCCCTTGTTCGGGGAGCATGCTGAATTCGGACTCATTAGGAGCCCCTTTTTAGGTGTTTGAGCAAGTATTCTTGTCAAAGAACTGAAAAACAGTCTGACGTCAGAAGTGGTTTTCAATCTGGACAGATCTATGGGTATACCCGGACAGATTAAGCTTCACGAATTCAAAACGGTTTTTGCCAGAGTTAGTGGGACACGTGTCGCTTTCTGATAGGTCACTTCAGCCGTTTTTTCACCTTGAACTTCGCACCACCTTCTTCGAAAAGCAACCTCTTTAGTTACAAGTAGTGACATCAGCGCCGTCTTTTAATCATTGCCAAACTTTTCGAATTCTCCTAGGAATCAACTCCTTTTTTCAGATTTACTATAAATTCAAACTCATTTTCCACTGTTTTACTATCTCTTTCACTCAGAGCTTTCTCTCTCTAAAGCAAAGGTTTTCTGGGTAGTTTATGTTTACAGCAAGAACAGCACTGATCAAAGGTGGGTGGCTCAATCTTTCAGAGTTGGAGAGAGCACAAAAAGTTGAGAATGAGAGGCGAATAGCAGCAGGGCTACCATCATCACCTGTTGACAGACCAATCGCCTCTGTTACAGAGTCAGATCGAGGCTCATCCTCCTCCAAAGGTACGAAGCCCAAAAAACTCTTTCAATCCACCCTTTCGCCCATAGTCTCTGGTTCCTCAGTTCACGAGTCAGTACCTGCTGTTGAGCCAGGAGTTACAGTCACAAGCGTTAGGAAAACTTCGCCTTTTATTGCAATGGGGTCTGACACAGAGCACTCTCCGGAGAAGCTGGTGGTTAAAAGGACAAGCCGGCTAGTCAAAGGGCTAGCCTCCAAGAATACTCCCTCCAAATCGGGGGCATTAAAAACAGTAGTTCTGGGTCTGGAGCGCCCATCAGAGCTCCCCGGGAAAGGCCATCTGGTCCGGAGGCCAGCAGTCTGGTACCTCCAAGAGAGACTTCTGCCTCCGAGCCCCAGCCTGAGATGGGAAGTCAAAGAAACACAGAGGGCCAGCAGTCCGGAAGCCAGGCTGAGCCAAGCTTTAATCCTCCCCGGACCACTACCACAGATATTCCCCCAACAGTCATGGAGGAAAGAATGGAGGACTCTGCTGAAGAAGTCCCTTTCGAGTCTGAGTCCTCCGGCCAGACTGATAATTCTGCTGCCAAAAAAGGCAAGGAAAAACTATGCTTGAGGCATCCGAACCTGCCGGAGTGCCTTAAAGCAAAGGTGGGGCCGTGTTTTCACAGAGTTGAGCTCAAATACCTCTTAGCTTTACAGAAGACCAAGTATGCATTCATCCATACTGCTGAACTGGGTCGAATGCGCACAAAATGGAGGATCCCAGAAAACGTAAAGATAAGGATTCCCATAGATCCGGAGACCCCTATGGATTGTAAGCGGAACGAAATAGTCTTTTTTACAGAGCTATTTAATTGGGGACTCAGGTTCCCCTTGGACCCGGAGATCGTTAGATACTTCCACCTGGTCAAGCTCTGCCCGAGCCAGTTGAGCCCCAACGGCTGGTATACTCTGATGTCATGTATCATGGCATCTAGGTTGTCCGGGATCCCTCTCCCTATGGAAGAGTTCGCAGCAGTGGCCAACCTTTGCAAACATCACCAATTCCCCTTCTATCACTTCAATATGGGGAATGACCTTAAAGCTGTTGATGATCTGTTGGAGTCCGAAAGCAAATGGAGGAGCCAATCTTTATTTGTCAGTGGCGCTTGGGAAAACGACAAAAAGATCAAGGCCGGAGAGAACCCAAGCCTCCTCAGGAGCAGGTGGAGGAGTGATCGTAAGTTTCACACTTCAAATCTTTGACCATTCCTCCCCTTTTTTTTAAGTTGGTTTAAATTAACTGATCTCTCTTTTGTTTTAACAGAGCTGCCCGAGGAGTTTGGGGACTACTTGAAGGCCGGACAGGTCACCTGTGGCAAAATCAATGCTTGGGCCGCAGAGAACTGGGGGAATCGATTCCATAATGCTTTTACTAGTGGAAATCTGGCAAGGTCTCATCTGTGGAACACCACAGGTCGGAGAGACCTGACTTGGGAGGAGCTCACCACCCATCCTTCTACAGACACTGTGCTTAAGAGGTCCCACGAACCAGATGGGACACTCTTCCTGCCTGGCCGGGCTAAAGCCCCAAGCAAAATGAAGGGCAAGAAGAGAGGTAAAAGGGCGGCAAGTGATGCTGAGAAGGATGCCCCAACCGCCCCGGAGGGACCGGCTCAGAGCCAGATCGATGCTGCTCTTTTGCAGGTAGTGGAGCAAGAGTCCGAGAGGCATGAAGCAGACCTTCCAAACCCCCCAAGGGCTCCCAAGAGGACTCGCAAACAAGAAGGTGTAGATGCTGACCGGGAAGCCAAAAAGAAAAAGGCTTCGCAGGGAGATGAGCTTGCTCTCCGGGATCCGGAGCCTTCGTTCCCAACTGACCCTTCTGACCCAACACTGGCCGAAGAGATCCCAAGGGACTTTCATACTGATGAGGTGGAAGGGGGAGATCTCAACCTTGATGAAGTGGACATCACCGGTTTAGGTGGGCTCGGTGAATACTTCATTAGCCTCCCCAGAGATGAATTCGCAGGGCCTTACATTCCTCCGAGCAGCTCCAATACGGTCAACTTCAATGGTAAGACTTTCATTATTTCTAGTGAAAAGGACACCACAGCCCATTCCTTGCTTAGCAATGTGCAGCCAGTACTTACACTGGAAAGACAAGTCCGGGGTCAAGCAGACATCATCAAAGACCTCAAGTCGGAGAAGGAAAAGCTGTCCGAAGACCTTCGCACTGCTACTGCCAATGCTGACTTGCTTAAGGAAGCAAATGAGGAGCTGAAGAGGAATCAAGATGAAAGCAACACAAAAGTTGCCACCCTAGAAGAAACC
The DNA here is from genome assembly GCA_036936605.1 of Limnanthes douglasii subsp. nivea. NCBI lineage: Eukaryota > Viridiplantae > Streptophyta > Magnoliopsida > Brassicales > Limnanthaceae > Limnanthes > Limnanthes douglasii. The sequence continues at coordinate 125,147,303 of JAUPFV010000001.1, read as the reverse complement.
ATAAGAGATCTCTGGGAGAAGTTGTCCGGTATGGAGAAAGACCTTACTGTCTCAAAGGGAGAGACCACTGCAAAGGAGAAGATTATCACCAACTTGACCACTGACAAGATTGCTCTAGAGAATGCAGTGACCAAGGCTGCTGAGGAGAAAACTGCTTTGTTAAAAGATCAAGAGGCTACAATCAATGCCAAGATCAATGCCTACGCCAGCCAGATGCTTAAAAGCGAAGAGTTATTGCTTGAGAAGGTGAGGTCTGATATGGTTCTACTTTTCCATGAAAAATTTTCGGACAGGAACCTAGGGGACCTATGGATTTATGTTGAGCCCGACGAACTCCCATACCGCACGATGGCTGAAGGTGACAGGTATGGCTACTCAAGTGGCTCCTCAGTTGATGAAGAACACACTGGGGAGATCCCAGACGAAGAGAAGGACGATCCCAAAGGCAAAAAGGTGGTCGAAGGGAAAAGCGACCTTGAGGGCAAGAAGACAGATGAAGGTGAGCCATCTTCAAAGGCTCAACCTTAACCATCAACTTACTCTGTTTATTTTTCATCTAAACTAAAGTCCTTGGAAGGCCAAGGCACTCTTTTTGTAATAGTGTCCGGGATTTGACCGGACAGGTTTTTTGTGTTCTATTTTGACTGTTTAAAAGTCCTTGGAAGGCCAAGGCAAGTTTAAGTTATTTTATTTAATGAATATCTCTGTTCTGTGTAACCATCATCTTCTTTCATTGTTCATTTTAATTTTGATAGCCAGAGTTTAAGTAGCTTTTAGATATCGCATTGTGAGAGTGTTTAAATTCTCCGCTAGAGTTTAAATAGCCTTTAGGTATTTCAGTCCGGATGGTATGATAAGGGATTGGACTTTAAAAACACTTAGAAAATTTTGAAGAAGGCATTGAATTTTATTTAACAACCCGGACACCTCATTAAAACCTCTTCGCGCCACCGGGGAGGAAAGAGTATGCCCCCAAATATTTACATGGATGTTTAAACAAGTAAATATTTACACAAGTGCTATTCCAGATACATCCGGAGATGCTCAATATTCCAAGGATGAGTTAGAACTCTGCCATCTTTGTCTTCCAACCAATAAGTTCCAGGCTTGATTCTTTCAACCACAATATACAGACCCTCCCAAGTTGGGGCCAGTTTTCCGAAGAGCCTTTCTTTAGTGTGCAAGAAGACCTTTCTTAATACTTTGTCCCCTGGTTGGAAATCTCTTCTTTTAACTTTGGAAGCAAACCTGCTCCTCATCAAGCCCTGATAGTGCGCAACTCTAAGGTGAGCTTTAACCCGTCTTTCTTCTATCAAATCAAGTTGAATTCTGATTTCCATCTCATTAACGTGTTCGGAGAAGTTGTGAACACGAAAGGAGGGGAGGGTCTTCTCTATGGGGGCTACTGCATCCATCCCATATACCAAGGCAAAAGGTGATTCTTGTGTTGCAGCCCCAGGTGTTGTCCGGTAGGCCCACAAGACTTCTTGCAAATAACTAGGCCACTTCCCAACAGCCTCTTCCAAGTTCTTCTTTAAACCGGAGAGTATGGTTCTATTAGCCACTTCAACTTGTCCATTTGCTTGTGGGTGGAAAGATGAAGAAAAACAATGATGTATATCCCTTGAGGCACAAAAACTCTCTATTTCTCTATTGTCGAACTGTGGCCCATTGTCTGTTGTTATTTTCTGTGGGACACCAAACCTGCAACATATGTTGGATATAATGAATTTTATGACAGCTTTTGATGTTGTCCCCGCCAGTGGGGATGCTTCTATCCACTTCGAGAAGTAATCAATGGCCACAATTATAGTTTTACGCCCTCCGGACGCCACAGGGAGAGGCCCTACTAAATCCAACCCCCATCGAGCAAATGGTATGGGCTCAGAAATTGATTCTAAAGGAATGGTTGGTACATGAATTTCATTGCTGTACTTCTGGCATGGGTCACACCTCTTCACCAACTCCTTAGCATCTTTCATGATCGATGGCCAATAGTATCCGGAGAGTAATACTCTTCTTGTTAAAGCTCTAAATCCATAATGGGCTGATCCCTCACCATCATGCAATTCGGAGAGGACTACTTGTGACTCGTCATCCCCCAAACAACGTAGGAGAGGTTTACTGTATGACTTTTTGTATAACACTTCTCTCAGTATGATGAAACCACGAGCCTTGTGTTTCAATGTTCTGGCTTGTGACTTATCTGGAGGCACAACACCATCGGAGAGATATTGCAAGAGAGGAAACCTCCAGTCTTGAGGCTGTTTCACTTGTATTTCAAAAATTTCCTCTTCTTTACCCTTACCAAGTTGAATAGAAGGGCTTTCAAGCACATGGATCCATAGGTATGACTCTGTATATGCTATAGTTGCCAATGAGTCTGCTAGCTCATTTTCTGTCCGGGGAATGTGCTCATAGACAACAGTTTTAAATTTCAGTGCTTCATTTTTTAGGAGAAGTAAATACTTTACAAGCTGCTCCTTTCTAGCCTCAGATTGGCCTAAGGCATGGTGGACAAGCAATTGGGAGTCACTTAGCAGCTTGACCCTCTTATCCCCACAGATGTAGGCTAACTTTAACCCAGCTATAGCTGTTTCATATTCGGACTCGTTATTAGATGCCCTGAAAGCAAAACAAATAGCCTGGTACATGTTGTCCCCGTATGGGGAAGTTAAACATATTCATGCACCACATCCCATAGTGCTAGATCCACCGTCTGTTCGGACGATCCACATTTTCTTATCTTTTATATTAGTAGCTTGCTCCGAATCCCTATCGGAGTGGAATTCAACCAGAAAAATCAGCCACAGCTTGGGCTTTGACTGCTGTCTGGGGCGCAAAGTCTATATCGAAGTCCCCCAATTCTACTGACCACTTAGTCATTCTGCTCGAAATGTCTGCTTTTTGAAGTACATTTTTAAGGGAAAAGAGGTCCGGACGACAATAGGATGAGCCTGGAAATAAGGCCTCATCTTTCTTGCAGCTATCACCAGGGCTAATGCCAATTTTTCAAGTTTCAAGTAACGCCTTTCAGCATCTATCAAGCTTTTGCTGATGTAATACACTGGGTGGGGATGTCCATCGACCTCTCTTACCAGCACAGCACTGATGGCACAACTTGAAACTGCTAAATATACGAAGAGAGTCTCCCCATCAACTGGTTTGAACAAAGTTTTGGGAGAGGAAAGATGTTTCTTGATTTCATTGAAAGCCTTATCACACTGTGGGGTCCACTCGAACCCCTTTGCACCCTTCAAAGTTTGAAAGAAAGGAGCCCACCTATCCAAAGACCTTGAGATGAATCTGTTTAAAGCAGCTAATCTCCCCGTTAATCGCTGCACTTCTTTAATGTTTCGAGGAGGCTCCATTTGGAATAGAGCATTGAGCTGGTCCGGATCGGGCTGTATTCCATGTTCACTTATGATATACCCTAGAAACTTCCCGGACTGTACTCCGAACACACACTTTTCAGGGTTTAATTTCAAATTCACTTTTGCCAAGTTGGCAAAAGTTTCTTGGAGATCGGACAAGTGCAGCTGCTCATCCACACTTTTCACCATCATATCGTCAATGTATACTTTCATATTTCTTCCAATTTGATCAGCAAATTCCTTGTTGACTAACCTCTGATAAGTAGCCCCAGCATTTTTCAAACCAAATGGCATCACCTTGTAGCAATGTAGACCCCTGTCAGTGACAAACGTGGTATGCTCTTGATCTTTTGGATCTACTTGAATCTGATTGTACCCGGAGAAGGCATCCATAAAGGAAAGCAGCTTGTTCCCAGAGGTAGAGTCTACTAACTGATCTATCTGGGGGACCGGATACAAATATTTTGGGCAAGCTCTATTGAGATCTGTGAAGTCAATGCACATGCGCCACTTGCCATTTTTCTTTTTTACCAGGACAGGATTGGCAGTCCACAAAGGGTATTGAGATTCTTTAATGTGCCCCATCTTTGTGAGTCTGCCAACCTCTTGTACAATGACATCAGCCTTTTCTTTTGAGAAAGCTCTTCTCTTTTGAACCACTGGTGCTACATCTCTCCGGACAGATAGGTGATGGGATATCACTTCTGATGGAACTCCAGTAACATCAGCATTGCACCATGCAAAAACGTGCTGATGGTCTTTCAAAAATTTCAACATTTCTTTTTTCAACATCGGTGGCATCTTGGACCCTATCTTGACACTCTTACCTTCTTCCAAACAGTGCGTTTCAACCTCTTCAATTAGTATCAACACTCTAGGGGTCTCTCTGGGGTCATCAATTTCACCCTCACCCCCAGAAAGGCCCTCAAACTGCTATTGATCATTAATACGGACTGCCCCCATCGTACGAGGAGCCAGGGCAGTGGCATAGCATTCTCTTGCAATCTTTCGGCTGCTCCGGACAACCCCAACCTGTCCCTGAACATCATACTTTAAGCACTGGTGGACTGTTGAAGCCACTGCATGCATCCTAGAGAGCCAAGACCTCCCTAGAATAACATTATAGCAAGTGGGACAATCCACCACAATAAAGAGTAACCATTTTCTTGAAAGGGCCCCTGCCCAATAACACCTCTTCTTCGAACTCTCCGATCACATCGGCTGAGCTGCCTGTGAAGCCCACGATTGACGTGTCAGACTTTTGAATTACAACTGGATTTTTCATTTTCTTGTAAGTGGTAAGGAAAAGGATATTGGCTGAGCTTCCAGTATCCACCAGGATTCGCCTTATTTCATTGTCCCCTATAGATGCTCCTATGACAACAGCATCCTCATGAGGGCTAGCAATGTCTCTCAAATCATCTTCATCAAAGACAATGAAGGGGAATGAGTTCGGTGACTGATAAGATGTCATGCCTCCTTATAGCTGGGAGGCTAAATTATGAACATGCCTCTTTCTAAAAGAAGCAGTAGGAGCTGTCATAGTGTCCCCTCCGAAAATTGTAAGCGACTCAAAAAACTTAATGAGCCCGGAGACCGATCTAGAACATTCCTCAATAGTACCCACTCTGTTTCGAGTTGGATCAGGATCCAAGTATTCAGATTCCACATCAAACCTTTCAACTATAACCATAGCCCCCTCCGGGGTAGCATTACTTGGACCAACCCGGTGAGTGTTGTCAGGCATGTTGCCTCCTCTTCTTTTAACGTATGCACCCAACTTCCCCCTCTCAATCAAATTTTGAACTTCTTGTTTCAATGATATGCAGTCATCAGTGGTATGGCCAATATCATTGTGATATTGGCAAAAAGAGTTGTTGCGATGCTCTATGGGAGACTGCAGAGTTGCCGGTCTCCGGTAATGCACCTCATCTTTTGTTTTATCGAAAATGGTGGCCACACTCTCTTTAAGCTCTGCGAACCACTCCGGTTGGACCCATGGCCCTCTCTTATATCTGGATTGTTGAATCTGAGCAGGAGCTGCTGGTTGAGACTGAGCTTTTGCCCTTCCATGCCCCTGTCCGGTTTCTCTTGCTTTGTTCCCGGACTGATTTTGATTTGGAGTTGGTGCCACTGGGGTGGACTTCACCTGTCTGTGCACCCTGGTTTTCTTTGTTTCATCAACGTTTATTTGTTTGCCAACCTGATTTAGCAACCCTCCCCAGGTCATGGCCTTCTTTCTGGTCACTGAATCAGCCAGATTGCTTGGGTTCAAACCTTGCCTTAGGGATGCTATTGCCACTTGTTCGAAGCAATCAGCCAACCCATTCTTTGTGTTCAAAAAACGGCTTATGTACTCCTTCAAGGATTCATTTGGCTCATGGGCACAATGGATTATTGTGTCTCCATTACCCTTCAGCTCCTGACTCCTTACGAACTGCCTTCGAAAGGCCACCCAAAACGTATCGAAATCTTTAATACAACCCTGAGGCGGGCTGTTGTACCATTTCAGAGCACTCCCCGTAAATGATTGGGAGTATGCCCTACAGAGTAGTTTATCATCGTCATCAAAATTCATCATGAAGTTCTTGAATTGCTCCAGATGATTGTCCGGATCAGTACTGCCATCGTACTTCTCTATTTTAGTACTATCAAACCTCTTGGGGAGGTTTCCGGACAGAATTTTAGAAGACAGTGGAGACTGCCTCCAATTCCTTCCACGACTGAACACAGTATCCTCATTGGGAGTTGCAAAGATACCTGGTTCATCGTGGAAAGCAAAGGGATCCATCAGCATCTTGTCCGTATACCTCCGGTGGTGAGATGATCCCTTGCCAATATGCTTTTTCATTCTTCCATGTCTGTCTCTTTTTCTTGAATATTTCTTAACCTGCTTTTGCTTTTTTCTGGTTTGACCCTCATCGCTGCTAGAGGACAAGGATTTTTCATTTCCCTCACTGTCCGAAGAGCTATCTGAAGATTCTGAGCTCGAGTCAGAACTCTCCACAGGCTTGGACCGGTGAGACTTTTTAGAACTGGCATGTCTCTTTTTGGTGATCACATGAGCTTTTGAAGCCTCAGACTCTCTGGGGTTGTCGGTGTGATGAGCAACTGATGCTTTAGATTTCTCTTTCACGCTCATCTTGGCCTTTTCTGCCCTCAGAGCTTCTATTTCACCCCTCAACCTGTCACGCTCTTCGATAGTGTACTCATCATTCTCTCCCACCACTTCAAGCAAAGCTGGTGGCAGCTCAGGATTGTCCGGATTCATTCGGACATATTTCCTTTGCTGGTTTTGAATGCTTGATTCAGGCACCGTCGCCTCCCACTGTGGTCGCCAATTTGGTGTGGATAATAATCGTCTGGGGGTAAGCTGGTAATTTCAATTTGTGTTTCAAGGTGGTATGTGGGTGTTATACAGTGGTGTGTGGGTGTTTAAACTGTTTAAAGTAGGGAGTAGAGAGATAATTAAGCAGCTTGGTAGCAGTTAATTCTCATTACCCATAGTTAATGCGGGTGGTTGGGTATTTATAGTGTGATGTTTGGGCCCTTATGGGCTTTCCGGTCATGTTTAAAGAACCCGGGTCATGTTTAAAGACCCATGAGCTCTAAGCAGGAGAGCAAGTAGCTTAGTCAGGAAGTGTGTAGGTTTTTTAGTACTTTTGTCATAGTTCGAATAGCCTTAAGTTCATAGTGTTCAAAGTAATCTGTCCGGTCCGAGTGACCTGTTCGATCCATGTCTATGTAACCTGTCCGGTATTCGGAGAGACTAGACCGATTTGCCCTTGTTCGGGGAGCATGCTGAATTCGTACTCATCAGGTTTGGGGTCTCCATCATATTTTTGAAGAAGTCAGCACCCAATGTAATAATCTACAGATGGCTATTGATAAAATTGATAAGCTGAAAAGTTAAGTGGAACCCATTACCCACTCTTTTTCTGCCCAAGTAGCCAGTTTTGCAAAAATGTCCTTTGCGTCTTTTCTGCGAAGTTTATATTGCCTCGAAAAATTTGAGAACAATACAAAAAGTAATGAGAAATTAAAATCAAGTTATTCATATCAAAGTATAAATAGAAAGACAAGGGGCTTACTGTTACTCCTCCAGTCGAGGTTCAGTCTTGAAAGATTCGCTTCAGATATTTCCTTCTGGTTCTCCTAGGCGCATAAATAAAGACAAACTTTTGTTTCCAAAACTTGTTAGCCTCAAGCAAGTCATCAACGATATTGAAATCATCGTCAAGAGTGAGATATTAGAAAACAAGTACTGGTCCCTTCGAAAGTTTGGTCAAGGAAATAAAGTCTTCGATGCAAAGGGGAGTTTGTTTCAATTTGGAAGCCATAACCATTCACAGAAGGATAAACCATTGATTGGGTGTTGCGTGTGTGGGGAACAAGCCCATGAGCTCGAAGTACTCCACAATCATTGAGTCTACTAGGAATCAAAGACCCCAGTTGATGATCTCAGAATAGACCACCAACTCATCATTTCCACAATCAAGTGAAGTCTCTCATTCTTTTGGTAAACGAAGTGTGATATTGTCTGTCATTCCCCCATTGTTTCTTAAGAGCATCAGCTTGAATCTCTTTTTAATATATATATAAGACACGTTTTTCAGTTCCATGATGTATTGGTCCTCGAGGAGTTTTAGATTCATACGAATTGAGGCAACGAAGTTCTCGAGAAGTTTAATAGGTGATTCCTTTTTCTCCCCCTTATTCTTAGCATCTTTTAATTTCGAGGTGTTTTCCTCGTTATCAGTTCTAGCACCTCTTGATGCATCATCCATAGTATCAACCTCAACATTTGATTGAGTTGCATATGAGTTAAATTTTTCATCAAAATCCTTATCTATAAGCCGACGAGGTCTTGTAGTAAGATTTAGGTATTGTTGGTCATTAGTTGAGGGAATTTGTTAAGACTCTGAGATATTCTCAACATTTTCTCTTAGGGGAGGAGAGGACAGTGATGCATTGATTGTAGTAGTTGGATACGTGTTTACAACCTCAGGATCCCCCATAGTTATAAATGTTCTTTTTTGGGGAAGGCCTTGGGGGAGGTGAGTTCTTAGTTGAACCTGCGGGGTCTCTTTGCGCAACTGTCGAGGAGGTTCAACTCTGAGATAAGATAGAGTTTCTTTTGATCTCCTTGAAGTAAATGTGGTTTGGGTTACTTTACGGTTGATTCGAGGAGTGGAAGTTGTAGAAGGGATTCGAGTTGGTGACTTAGATGGTAAACTTTCAATTACTACTATAAAATTAAATCATACTCAACCCAATTACTCTTAAACTTTAAAAATTTAGATTTTAAAATTCAAAACATCTGAAAACATTAAGAATAACCTAATGTAGACGAAAACAAAGACCGAAAAGTATAACCCAAATTACTAACAAATTACATTAATCTTATATGGGAGTCGTAAATTCATTATACATCAAAACATCAATTTAAAAAAAACGTGATCTGAACGCAGCCTTCATAATCAATTGTTTTAAAAATAGTTGATTCTAAGATTGATCATCGTGGACTAGTGAGACAAACTATCTTCTCTCGCTAGAATAACGGTACCATTTCTTCAAAGTTTTCATCTTTTCAATTTCGATTTTGCTGGTTATATTTGGCTCTACATGCAATATGGCATGTAGATTTCTTCTCGCAAATAACCATCTCAAGTGGTTCATTTTATTTTTGTTGTCTTATGTGTAAACCAAGTTGATTGCTCCATAATAATTTTTCCAATGCAATGGAGAATTATTGTGGTCACCCAAACCACATATCTATTGGTTTTGTAAGGAATCCTATGTTGTTTTGGTATCCTGGTAGCAAGATTTATGTTAATTATTTACTTTATATATTTATTCTTTAACATTTTCATCTTATTCCAAGTATACGAATACTACACTATTGTTTGCGAAATATAATATATTAATCGTATGAAACCTTATATAAATTATATGTGAAACGTATAATATGTGTGATGGAAAACAAAAACACACCGTATATGCAAAACCTTCTTACTTATTTCACTTCAGATGTGATGAATAAAACTTACTATCTCGCTAATCCTATAACAAATAACTTAAGGTCATTATTGATGAGTCTGGAAATGTTTGTCACTCACTGTAGAAACTGGACAGGGGGGATTCGGGCAAAATCCACCCACTGAACCATCCGAACTAGACAAAATTACTAAAAACTAATCACCTTTTGACTAAGCTAATTGCTAATATACTTAATAAACTAATGAGTTTTTGAACTCGACCTGGTTTCATAAGTTTGACCCGAAAGCCCATATGACCCATAATTAAGGGTATAAATACCCAACCACTTTCATTAATGATGCTAAAAAACATTTAATACAACCAGGCAGCTTAAACCTCTCACTACAAAACACCCAAATATTAAATACCTTTGAAACACCGTAAAACACCTCTAACCAAACTACCCTCAGGCGAAAATAATCCACACCAAATTGGCGACCACAGTGGGAGGAGAAGGTGCCTGAATCTAGCATTCGAAACCATCAAGAAAAACCAGTTTGGATGAATCCGGACGAGCAGGGAGTGCCACTAACTTTGGCAGAAGTGGTGGGAGAAAATGATAAATATACAATTGAAGAGCGAGATAGATTGAAAGCTGAGATAGAAGCCTTGAGGGCTGTTAAAAGGGTAGAGATGGGTTTGAAAGAAAAATCAAAAGTGTCAGTCCTTCATCACACTGAAAATCCAAGGGAGCATGACCCATCAGCAAAGACCCAGGTAAGCACTAAAAAGACTTATGCTAGCTCAAAGAAGCCTCGCCGGTCTAAACCGGTGGAGAGCTCAGATTCAGATTCAGAATCTTCTAGTAGCTCCTCGAACGAAGATGGAGTTGAGGAGTCCCTGTCATCCAACAGTGATGAAGGCCGTTCTAAAAAGAAGCACAAGTTGGTAAAACAATATTCAAGAAAGAGGGACAAGCATGGAAGGTTGAAGAGGCATATGGGTTAAACAGTCATCCCATAGTCACAGCTATGGCCGGGGACATATAGACCGACTGTTAATGGATCCTTTTGCCTTTTATGATGAACCATGGTCTCGAATATGCTCGTCTTGCAATCTCGTCAAGGATAAATCATGCTTCAAGGCTAGTTGTCTCGAGCATAAAACCTGTCATTGTTTGCACTCTTTTCAGGTCTAAAGCTCTTAACGTCTGTTCTTAGACCTCCAAATGAGTCTCCAAAGATCTATTTTTACGGCACAAATCCCGACACCCATATAAGGTCTAGTGTTGATTTGTTGACGGTGCCCCCGCCAGCCGTTGGACCCGCTTCATAGCCTTCGATGTTCAACTTTTGATCTCCGACAGTAAGCCTCCTACCGTGCGATTAATACGATGAAGAGTTTTTGTGTGTGACTCCGGACCTCATCTCCAAAGTATTCCTCCTTCAACCCTCTCATCAGCAATCGTATGTGTTGATTTTATCCCGATCAGCGACAATTCAAAGCAAAGGAATCACATCATACAAAATAGGTACAATTTGTTTGTTTTGGGCCTTAATTTAAGGGGTTTGTGCGTTATGCCCGAGCCTATTTAAGCTTGTCTAATATTTGTTGTAGGTTCAGAGTTCTACAAATGATTACTACTGATAATGGACCATAATTTAACAACAATATATGAAGGCTTTTTGCTCATCGACATGCATTAAGTAGTGTTTCTCGACATCTTTTTACCCTCAAGAAAATGGACAAGTGAAGGTTACTAATATAACAATCTTGGATGGTTTAAAGAAAAATTTATAGGCAATAGTTGCAAACCTAGTTGTCTTCAAAAAGTATTATAAGCTTATAGAACAAATCCTCGAACAACAACTCATAAATCGTATTTTCTCTAGTATATTAGATGGATGCAATAAGCCCAGCGGAATATGATCTTCCATTTTCTCACTATGCACATAGTCAAAAGCCTCAATGGGTCGATTATCAATGGGAATTTGCTCCCAGAAGCTGGATAGGTTGGTCTTTGGAAATTTGGCATGGATTTCAAGAAGCATATTGATAGTTTTCCGCTCATTGGCATTTTTTATGGAAACAAGCATGTCCTTTCCACATTCGTTCTCTGCAGCCTCCACAACAATATGCTTCTCTTCTTCATGCTTTATTTTAAGAGCATCATAGTCATGTGTCAGCTGTTTTTTTCCTCTTCACTCTTGTTTAGAGATTCTTGAAAAGTGAAGTATCTTTATTTTTCATCGGATAATTCTCGTGCATGTTTGGCTTTGAGCTTTTATGTTTCATTTTTATGTGAAGTCTTGAGCTATTTTGTCTCCTGCTCATGCACGGATCAGAGATGATGCTTAAGATGGATGATACCTCTGAGGAATTCTGATCCACCAGCTTGAAATCCATGAAACTAGTCCTCTATAGTTTTACCAAAGATCTCCCACATCTGTTTCTCTCTTGCAATATCTTTCTTGTATCGAACCATCTTTTTAGCCATAGTATCCAAGTGGCCTTTGTGCATAATCCACTTATTTGCATAATTTTTATGTTGTATCTCCAAGATTGGCAAATGGTTGGAGTGAAATTGTGACCTTTTTTGGATGATTCTTCAGCGGGAATGAACTTTTGACTGATAAACGGCATGCGGTCAGAAGATGAGGGTGAAAATGGAGTCTCTGGTCTAACTAGTTTGGGCATTACATGAGCAGTTACCTGACCCAAGTTGTTACAACTGGTCTTGGATTTCTTGGACACTTGGATCCATGTCTCTAATAAGATCTTGAGGCCATCCTAAGTTAATAAATTCATCAAGATCGAAATGATCGTCTCCTTGGTTATTTTCTGTTGCAGCTTCCTTTTGATGATCTTCTACAACAATGATTTCTTCACCCGCCTCAGATGAGGGCACTTCTTGCAGGGTCTCAGTAATGTTCTTCTTGGTCATTCTTTGTGGTGGTGTTTTGGACGTGCTCTTCTGTTTCTTCAAAGAAGCATTCATTTTCTCTTTGACGAAGGCTCAACCTCTACTCCATTTTCAATAGTACGAAGGCTTGGTTCTGTTGCCTTACTCTTTGTATTTGTTTACGGGATCTGGTTTTTTAGGGGCTAGCACCAGATGTGCTAGCTATTTTTTTATTCTTTTCCCATTTCTTCTTAAAGGAAACGTGTCTGTCTGATCTATTCCGAACTGGAAGATGCACCTTACCATCATGTGCCACAAGTCTTTTCGCATCAATGAGTAGGTTTGAGGTCTCCATCATATTTTTTAGGAAGTCAGCACCCAATGTAATTATCTACAAATGGCTATTGATAAAATTGATAAGCTGAAAAGCTGAGTGGAACCCATTACCCACTCCTTTTCTGCCCAGGTAGCCAGTTTGGCAAAAATGTCCTTTGCGTCTTTTCTGTGAAGTTTATATCGCCTCATAAATTCTAGGAACAATACAAAAATTAATGAGAAATTAAAATCAATTTATTCAGAGCAAAATATAAATATAAAGACAAGGGGCTTACTGTTACTCCTCCAGTCGAGGTTTAGTCTTGAAGGATTCTGTTCAGATATTTCCTTCCCATTCTCCCATGCCCATAAATAAAGACAAACTTGTGTTTCCAAAACTTGTTAGCCTCAAGCAAGTCATCGACAATGTAGAGATCATCGTCAAGAGTGGGATAGTAGAAACGAAGTACTGGTCCCTTCGAAGGTTTGGTCAATGAAATAAAGTATTCGATGCAAAGGGGAGTTTGGTTCAATTTGGAAGCCATAACCACTTACAGAAGGGTAAACCATTGGTTGGATGTTTCTTGTGTGGGGAACAAGTCTATGAGCTCAAAGTAATCCAGAATCATTGAGTCTACTAGGAATCAAAGACCCCAGTTGATGATCTCAGAATAGACCACCAACTTATCTTTTCCACAATCAACTGAAGTCTCTCCTTCTTTTGGCAAACAAAGTGTGATGTTGTCTGCCATTTCCTAATTGTTTCTTGAGAACGTCAGCTTGAGTCTCTTTTATAATATATATATATATATATATATATATATATAAGACACGTTTTTCAGTGCCATAATGTATTGGGCCTCGAGGAGTTTTAGATTCATACTAATTGAGGCAACGACATTCTCGAGAAGTTTAATAGGTGATTTCTTTTTCTCCACCTTATTCTTAACAACTTTTGATTTTGAGGTGTTTTCCTCGTTATCAGTTCTAGCACCTCTTGACGCATCATCCACAGTATTAGCCTCGACATTTGATTGAGTTGCATATGAGTTAACTTTTTCATCAAAATCTTCATCTATAAGCCGACGAAGTCTTGTAGTAATATTTAGGTATTGTTGGTCATTATGTGAGGGAATTTGTTAAGACTCTATGATATTCTCAACATTTTCCCTCAGGGGAGGAGAGGACAATGATGCATTGATTGTAGTAGTTGGAGAAGTGTTTACAGCTTCAGGATCCCCAAGGAAGGCCTTGGGGGAGGTGAGTTCTTAGTTGAACCTGCGGGGTCTCTTTGTGCAACTGTCGAGGAGGTTCAGTACTGAGATAAGATAGAGTTTCTTATGATCTCCTTTTATTAAATGTTTTTTGGGTTAATTTAAGGTTGATTCGAGGAGTAGAAGTTGTAGAAAGGATTCGAGGTGGTGACTTAGCTGGTAATGGTTAAGTTCGAGGCAATATTGGTGATTGAGTATTTTCTAGGATGGATGAACTTGGGAATACAAGATAATTTAAGTTTTGATCAAAATTACCACAGTGTATTGTTTCAGTGGAGAAATGAGGAGTGTTTCTTATCAATCCAGCTGCTTTATATTCTTCAGGCCTCTCACAGATGCAGAAGTAATCGTAATCGCAAAAGAGATTGAAGATTCAAATGAAGGTAGCCAAGAAATCTTTGGTCTGAATAAACTTTCTGTCTCTAAAAATATGTTTGTGGAACAAACAGAGGCTCACATGAACATTTATACGAGAGATAGAAGAGAGAGAAAATTCAGAGAAGTGGAAGAAACCGTTGGGTGGAATACCAAACGGTTGCGTGAAGATGAGAGTTGGACACCTGTTAAATGTCATGCCTAGTGGTAGTCCTAGTGCTTAGTGAATCTTCACACTTTTGATTTTACTTCGAACGTTCCTTGTTGTTGAGAAAAGGCTAGCTTATGTGTCTATATGTAAATATTCAAAGCACTAACAAAGGTTTGGTTGATTTCAAGGTGGTTGTACTTGGAGGTCTATTCAGAGATGCAAATTGTATAATTATATAACCTTGAGACGATATATGTTCGAAGCAGTATTGTAGATTGCATTGATCTGAGGAAAATAAATCGGTTAACCCGAAGTGAATCAAATTTAGCAAAAAGGATTTCTTCACTCATGATAATTTTGTATGATAATTAGTTCTCATTCACTGTCTTTCATAAGAACTAGGGGGCTACTGATAAAGATATAGAATATTGAGGGCTTAGATGTAATAAATAAAATCTTATGTGATAATTTGTATACTTAAGGGATATATTTTGGGTATTATGTAAGAATGAAGGACCAATGTGTAATTAACCCTTTTATGTAACCGATTTTGTTACCAAGTCTTTGTGCCAATATATACTGACCAAGGTTGAAACTAATAAGGACAACACTTTTCTTGAGTAAACACTTTTCTTTTTCAGTACTTACTTTCTCACTCAAGAATCTATATCTCTTTCTCTCTCAAGAACCTGATCATACTCTCATCAAAGGTATCCTGTAATCACGCAAAGTTTGAACCAGAATTATTATCTAGCATTCGATAAAGACATAATTAGTTTCAAACAATCTCGTTTATCATAAAGGTATACTAGTAGTGCATTTCAACAGTTAGACAATAAGTATGAAGTAAAGAACAAGATTCAAATATGAAAAAAGTATGAACATACATTTTAACACACTTTTTGTGCTAAGATTTGTCCAAAATCACCCACACATGGAGCCTAATTATGTGCAAAATTGTGTTGCCTGTGTGCGTGATTTTTCACGAATCATGAACGTGTATACGGTAAATTATCGCACCCAACGTGTGAAGAACATCCGGATTCATGCAGATACGTGCGTGCATTTGGATATTCTTGGCACCTATGGTGTGTGAATTTACTTCGGCAACCATGGATGCCCACCAAATCTAAAAAAATACAGCAATCTAGAAGATATGCAACTAACCTAAACTATAGAACTAACTAGATATAAAAACATTCAACTACTAATACATTAAAAAAATCAAATTTTTATACAGAATATTCAACCGTAAATATAATTAAAAATACATATCAAAATTGAAAAAACATACATCAATACCTAAATAATACGTACCTTAACAAGGCTATAGAGTCAAATTTTGAACATCTTTATTTTTTTAAGTGAGTATTTGGAGAGATTTAAGGGTTGAGTGGAGAGTTTTCATTGTTTTTTGAGAAAAAAAAAATATGTTATATCAATGACGAAGTTGTAAATAGTAGGGGTCGTGATATATCAAAACTAGGTCTTGATCCAACCAGATCTTGTTCAAACAAAATTTGATCTCACTTTAGTGTAGCCTATTTATTTATCTTAGTGAGTTGAAATTAGGATTGGAGTTTAGGTTTCCTTACTCTGATGGTTAATATACCGTAATGGAATAGACTTTCCAGCAACATTATCTTCCAATGAAACGATTTTATAGATTCGAAGTGGGTAGACACGTTGTCGGTCTATCCAATAGAACCCACACGTCTTATGGCGTCTTATGGAGGATGAGTTACAACTACTGAATTTTTATTTTAAGATTACAACAAACAATGCTAATTTATATTTTAGGTTTATAGACATCATCAATACGTCATTATATACCATGATTATTTTACTATATATGGTTACATTATATAAAAATGTGTTGAATTTTATAACTAATACACTTTTATTTTATTTATTGTATTTATTTTTTTAGAACTTCATTTAAAACGATTATTCACAAAGTAATGTAATTTACTTTTAATTTATTTTCCTATTAATTCTAAAATTTTGATTATATGGATGAAATAAACAAACAAAAGACAATTTATACCACAAATCTCGTGAGAAGATCATTGGAAATCATCGTTGAACATATACAATTACTTTCGACTTAATTTTTGTTATCGATTTTTTTTACATATGCAAATTCAGATAACTGAGGAAGAAGATGATGCTCATCGTCAATGTATAGTGTTAGGTTTGACATGAGAATTATTAGTTGTATTTTTTCATTTACATTGTACAATATTGTTGCGATACTGATATTAATATGGTTGCGAAACTTATTTGGATAGGATTGGTAACCTATATGTTAGTCATATTTTACAAATACATTATTTTTCATTAGTGAAACATTCTGTAATTTTTTACGCGACGATATAATTTTTTTTTGTAATATGCTTATCAAATGTTTCATATACACCTTTGAAATCGCGAGAACTCGGTGAAATCCCAACGGTATTGCACTATTAAATTGGTGAATAACATAAGAAATTGTGTATGCGCAATGGTGAATTCCAGAGAAGGCATCATCTATTTGACTCATGATATTATATTTATGTTTTCATTCAAATGAATTATATATATTAATTTCTCATATAGATAACAAATAAACTAACAATTTTTCAAATGCAATGGAGAATTATTATGGTCATCCAAACCACATATCTATTAGTTTTGTAAGGAATCCTATGTTGTTTTGGTATCCTGGTAGCAAGATTTACGTTAATTATTTACTTTATATATTTATTCTTTAACATTTCCATCTTATTCCAAGTATACGAATACTACACTATTGTTTTCGAAATATAATATATTAATCGTATGAAACCTTATATAAATTATATGTGAAACGTATAATATGTGTGATGGTAAACAAAAAACACATCGTATATGCAAAACCTTCTTACTTATTTCACTTTTGATGTGATGAATAAAACTTACTATCTCGCTAATCCTATAACGAATTACTTAAGGTCATTATGAACTCATATTTGTTGGTTTCGCAGGGACTCCTGGTCGTTTCTGTTTCGTGCTAATTTTTTACGTTAATTATTTATTTTAGATGCTTGTAATTATCGTTTTCCATCATAGACCATGAATACAAAAAGTATGATATTACTCTTAAAATATAATGTATTTAACATGCAAAACTTTATGTAAATTATATGTTGAACGTGTAGTATGTATGATGTGAAACAGAGAAGACATCGTATATGCAAAGCTTATCTTACTTATTTTGTCTCAATGATGAAAAATAAAACTAACTACGTTGCTAATGCATGTAGTGCATCAATAAAAAAACATATGGACCAAGAAATATAAGTAGTCGTTTTATCAATCCTTGCTTATAGAGTGTGCTCGAGAGTAAAACATATTAGATTTCTTTCATCTTGAGTTTTATGGCTTCGGTCTTATTATCCGGTAGTGTACCTCATGTTACGTATTTTGTTATAGAAGTACTTTAGTCATCCTCCTCCTGGCTTTGAACAGTACATCGTCCCTCGACTATCGCGTTTGGTGACAAATAGTCCTTTGACTTTCAAATGTCCGTTGGCAGTCCCTGGACTATCGCGTTTGGATAAAGTTAGTCCACCAGATCCTCTGATCCATGAGAGGCTGCCACCTGTCACCATAGTCCCCATATTTTTGTATCACCACTAGTCCATTGAGTTTAGTTTTCTATAATATTCTACATTTTGGGTTTGACCTAAACTCAAGGGACTAGTGGTGATACAAAAATCTGGGGACTATGGTGACAGGTGGCAGCCTCTCATGGATCAGAGGATCTTGTGGACTAACTTTATCCAAACACGATAGTCCAGGGACTGTTAACGGACATTTGAAAGTCAAGGGACTATTTGCCACCAAACGCGATAGTTGAAGGACGATTTACTGTTCAATGCCTCCTCCTCCTCTTCCCACTAAATATAAAAAATAACCAATTATTTAGATGCGATTGTAATGAAATTTTTCAGGAGTGAGACAAACAGTTTATCTTGGAAAATTACTTATTTCTTATATATTTGTACATGCTGATATAATCAATTTATATGTATAATATATTTTTATCTAAATAAATTAATATTTTATTTAAAACTTTAGGTATTAAAATTCAACATTAATGCGAGGAATTGTTTTTATAAACCTATAAGTTAAAATTATCTAAGTATTGCAATAGTTTCTAATAACAATCTTTTACTTTGGAACTTGACCTACTATCAAGTCTGTATATATAGTTTGGAAAGAACCATTCTGAAAAACAACACACTATTATGAAACGACTAAAAAACTAAAAAACATAAATAAAAAATGATTATTATTTAATTAAACCGCTGAATATGGTAATCCAAAACAAACTTAAAATCACAGAGAATAACTATCCGAAATCTTAACAAATATTATGTAATTTTTTTAATAAAATTAAAATAGTTGTTCATGAATAAATTATAACGTTATTATAATTATTTTTAAAGATAAAAGATTTGAGGGATGTAACATATAGCATTCTTCACAATATATAACAGTGATGAGTCCCTATGTTGCTACCTCTCCGGACAGGGACAGTTCAGACTAAGATCACCAGACCGGACAGGGCAGTTCGAACACCTTACCCATTGGACTGTTCGAACAAGGACTAAAGTACTTAAAAACCTAAACACTTCTTGACTAAGTTGCTTGCTCTCCTACTAAGGGCTCATGGGTCCTTGAACATGATCTGTGTCCATTAAACATGATCCGAAAGCCTATAAAGCCCAAATACAAGGGTATAAATACCCAACCACTCGCATTAAATATGGGTAATGAACTGCAACCAGGTAGCTTAATTCTCCCTCTAACTCCCTGCTTAAAATATTAAATACCCATAAACCTCCACAAAACTCTGAACAAATTACCTGATTACCCTCAGACACAAATTAACCTCACCAAATTGGCGACCACAATGGGAGGAGAATGTGCCTGAATCAAGCATTCGAAACCAGCAAGAAAAATCAGTCCGAATGAATCCGGACGCCCCAGAAGTACCACCAGCTTTGCTCGAAGTGGTGGGAGAAAACGATGAGTACACTATCGAAGAGCGTGATAGATTAAAGGGTGAGATAGAAGCTCTGAGGGAAGAAAAGGCTAAGATGGGCATGAAAGAAAAGTCAAAAGCGTCGGTTGCTCATCACACCGATAACCCCAGAGAGTATGAGCCTTCAAAGACTCATGTGAGTACCAAAAAGACTCATGCCAGCTCCAAAAAGTCTCACCGGTCTAAGCCAGTGGAGAGTTCTGACTCAGACTCAGAGTCTTCTGATAGCTCCTTGGATGAGGAGGGAGTTGAAGAATCCTTGTCCTCTAGCAGCGATGAGGGCCGAACTAAAAAAGAAGCAAAAGTTGATCAAAAAATATTCAAGGAAAAGGGATAGACATGGGAAATTAAAGAAGAATATTGGCAAAGGGTCATCTCACAGCCGGAGGCATGTAGACCAGATGCTAATGGATCCTTTTGCCTTCCACGATGAACCATGTATCTTTGCAACTCCCAATGAGGATACTGTGTTCAGTGGCCGAAATTGGAGACAATCTCCGTTGTCTTCCAAAATTCTGTCCGGAAACCTCCCTAAGAGGTTTGATAGCACTAAAATGGAAAAGTACGATGGCAGTACTGATCCGGACAACCATTTGGAGCAATTTAAAAACTTCATGATGAACTTTGATGATGACGACAAGCTACTTTCTAGAGCATTCTCCCAATCCTTTACAGGGAGTGCTCTAAAATGGTATAACAACCTACCACAAGGCTGCATCAAGAATTTTGATACCTTTTGGGTGGCCTTTCGAAGGGAGTTTGTTGGGAGTAAAGAGTTGAAGGGCAACGGGGACACAATAATCCATTGTGCCCAAGAACCAAATGAATCATTGAAAGAATACATAAGTAGTTTTGTAAACACCAAGAATGGGTTGGCTGATTGCTTCTAGCAAGTAGCAATAGCATCATTGAGACAGGGCCTAAACCCTGGGAATTTGGCTGATTCGGTGACCAGAAAGAAAGCCATGACTTGGGGAGGTTTACTGAATCAGGTTGGAAAGCAGATTAACGTTGATGAAACAAAGAAAACTAGGGTGCACAGGCAGGTGAGGTCTGCCCCGGTTGCACCAAACCCCAATCAGAATCAGTCCGAGAACAAGGCAAAGGAGACTGGACAGGGGCATAGCAGGGCTAAAGCTCAATCTCAGCCAGCTGCACCTGCTTAGAGTCAACAATCCAGAAATAAGAGAGGGCCTTGGGTTCAACCGGAGTGGTTTGCAGAATTAAAAGAAAGTGTGGCCACCATTTATGATAAAACAAAGGAAGAGGTACACTATAGAAGACCAGTCGCACTGCAATCTACTAGGGAACATCGTAATAACTCTTTCTGCCAGTATCACAATGATACTGGCCATACCACCGATGATTGTATAGCCTTAAAACAAGAAGTTCAGAACTTAATTGAAAGGGGAAGCTGGGGTATATATCAAAAGAAGAGAAGGTAATAGGCCTGGAAATACTCACCGGGTTGGTCTAAGAAATGCTGCTCATGAGGGAGCTATGGTTATAATCGAAAGGTTTGATGTGGAATCAGAATACTTGGATCTGGATCCAACTCGAAATAGAGTGGTTGCCATTGAGGAATGTTCTAGAACAGTCTCCGGGCTCATTAAGTTTTTTGAGTCACTTACAATTTTCGGAGGGGATACTATGACAGCTCCTACTGCTTCTTCGAGGAAGAGGCACGTTCATACTTTAGCTACCCAGCTATAAGGAGGCATGACTTCCTATCAATCGCAAATTCCATTCCCCTTCATTGTTTTCGATGAAGATGACTTAAGAGACATAGGAGCATCCATTGGGGGCAATGACATAAGAAGAATCTTGGTGGATACTGGAAGCTCAGCCAATATCCTCTTCTTAACCACTTACAAGAAAATAAAAAATCTAGCCGTAATTCAGCGTTCAGACAGATCAATTGTGGGCTTTACTGGCAACTCAGCAGATGTGATCGGGGAGTTCAAAGAGGAATTTTTGTTGGGCAAGGGCCCTTTCAAGAAGATGGTCATGATACTTTTTATTGTGGTAGATTGTCCCACTTGCTATAATGCTATTTTAGGGAGGTCTTAGCTCTCTAGGATGCATGCAGTGGCTTCGACAGTCCACCAATGTCTGAAATATGCTGTTCAAGGACAAGTGGGAGTTGTCCGAAGCAGTCAAAAGGTTGCAAGAGAATGTTATGCTACAGCCCTGGCTCCCCGGACGTTGGGGGCAGTTCGTATCAACGAGCAATAGCAGTTTGAAGGGCTTTCTGGGGGTGAGGGTGAAATTGATGACCCCAGAGAGACCCCTGGAGTATTGATACCAGTTGAAGAGGTTGAAACACATTCTTTAGGAGAAGAGAAAAGTGTCAAGATAGGGTCTAAAATGCCACCCGACCTGAAAAATGAGATGTTAAAGTTTTTGAAAAACCATCAGCATGTTTTTGCTTGGTGCAATGCTGATGTTACTGGGATTCCAGCAGATGTTATATCACATCACCTATCTGTCCGGAGAGACATAGCATCAGTGGTTCAAAAGAGAAGGGATTTTTCCAAGGAAAAGGCTGATGTTATTGTGCAAGAGGTTGATAGGCTCACAAAGATGGGGCATATCAAGGAGTCTGAATATCCTTTGTGGACTGCCGATTCGGTCTTGGTGAAAAAGAAAAATGACAAGTGGCATATGTGCATTGACTTCACAGATCTCAATAGGGCTTGCCCAAAAGATTTGTATCCAGTTCCCCGGATTGACCAGCTAGTAGACTCCACCTCTGGGGTCTTCATTGCTACAAGAGCATACCACATTTGTCACTGACATGGGTCTTCATTGCTACAAGGTAATTCCATTTGGGTTGAAAAATGTTGGGGCTACTTATCAGAGATTGGTGAACAAAGCCTTTGCTGATCAAATTGGAAGGAATATGGAAGTATACATCGATGACATGATGGTGAAAAGTGTGGATACGCAATTGCACTTAGCTGACCTCCAAGAAACTTTTGTCAACTTGGTAAAAGTAAATTTGAAACTAAATCCAGAAAAATGTGTGTTCGGAGTGCAATCCGGGAAGTTCCTAGGTTATTTAATAAGTGAGCAAGGGATACAGCCCGATCCGGACTTGCTTAATGCTCTATTCCAAATGGAGCCTCCTCGAAATATTAAAAAAGTGCAACGATTGACGGGGAGGTTAGCTGCTTTAAACCAATTTATCTCAAGGTCATCGGACAGATGCGCTCCGTTTTTTCAAACTTTGAAGGGTGCAAGGGGATTTTACTGGACCTCACAGTGTGATGAGGCCTTCAATGAGATTAAGAAACATTTGTCCTCCCCCAAAACCTTATTTAAACCAAATGATGGAGAGACACTCTTCGTATATTTGGCAGTTTCAAGTTGTGCCATCAGTGTTGTGTTGGTGAGAGAGGTGGATAACTACCCCCATCCCGTATACTACATCAGCAAGAGCTTGATAGATGCAGAAAAGCGTTATTTGAAACTCGAAAAGTTAGCAGTAGCCCTGGTAATAGCTGCAAGGAAGATGAGGCCTTATTTCCAGGCTCATCCTGTTATCGTCTGGACATCTTTTCCTTTGAAGAATGTTCTCCAAAAGGCAGACATTTCAAGTAGAATGACTAAGTGGTCGGTAGAATTGGGGGATTTCGATATAGATTTTTCTCCCCGAACAGCAGTCAAGGCCCAAGTTGTGGCTGATTTTCTAGTTGAATTCCACTCTGATAGAGATTCGGAGCAGACTACTGAGATGAAAGACAAAAAAGTATGGGTCGTCCGGACAGATGGTGGATCCAGCACTATGGGATGTGGTGCAGGGGCGTGCTTGACTTCTCCGTATGGTGACAAAATGTACCAGGCTATATGTTTTGCTTTTAGGGCTTCCAACAATGGGTCCGAATACGAAGAAGCTATAGCTGGTTTAAAGTTAGCTTATATTTGTGGAGCCAAAAGGGTCAAGCTAATGAGTGACTCCCAGCTTCTTATCCACCATGCTCAAGGTCAATCTGAGGCTAAAAAGGAGAAACTAGTGAACTATTTACTTCTTCTTAAAAATGAAGCACTCAAGTTTAAAAGCATTGTTTATGAGCATATACCCCGGACAGAGAATGAATTAGCAGATTCATTGGCAACCATAGCTTACACAGAGTCATATCCATGGATCCATGTACTGGAGAGCCCCTCCATTCAACTTAATGTGGGTAAAGAGGAAGAAATGTTTGAAGTACAGGTGAAGCAACCTCAGGATTGGAGATTTCCTCTCCTGCAGTACCTCTCCGATGGCATCTTGCCTCCAGATAAATTGCTAGCGAGAAAAATGAAACACAAGGCTCGTGGTTTTATCATACTAAGAGACATTCTGTATAAAACGTCTTACAGTAAACCTCTTCTGCGGTGTTTGGGAGATGATGAGTCTCAAGTAGTCCTCTCCGAATTGCATGATGGTGAGGGATCAGCTCATTGTGGATTCAGGGCTAACAAGGAGAGTTTTACTGGCCGACTACTATTGGCCATCTATCATGCAGGATGCTAAAGAGCTGGTAAGAAGGTGTGATCCATGCCAGAGATATAGCAATGAAATTCATGTCCCAGCCATCCCTTTAGAGTCAATTTCTGAGCCTATACCTTTTGCTCGATGGGGGTTGGATTTAGTGGGCCCTCTCCCTATGGTGTCCGGAGGGCGCAAAACTATAATTGTTGCTATAGATTATTTTTCGAAGTGGATTGAAGCAGCCCCTCTGGCAGGAACAACATTAAAAGCTGTCATAAAATTCATTTTATCCAACATCTGTTGCAGATTTCGTGTTCCACAAAAGATAACGACAGACAATGGGCCACAGTTCGACAATAGGGGAATGGAGAGTTTCTGTGCCTCAAGGGGTATACAACATTGTTTCTCTCCACCTTTTCACCCACAAGCAATGGTTAGGTTGAAGTGGCTAACAGAACTATACTGTCCGGTTTAAAGAAGAATCTGGAAGGAGCTGATGGGAAGTGACCTAGCTATTTACAAAAGGTCTTGTAGGCCTACCGAACAACACCTGGGGCTGCAACACAGGAGTCACCTTTTGCTTTGGTCTATGGGATGGATGCAATAGCTCCCATAGAGGCAACTCTCCCATCATTTCGGGTTCACAACTTCTCCGAATGCGCTAACGAAGTAGCAATCAGAGGTCAACTTGACCTGGTATAGGAAAGACGAGTTAAAGCTCACCTTAGAGCTGCACACTATCAGGGTTTGATGAGAAGCAGATTTGCTTCTAGAGTTAAAAGAAGAGATTTCCAGCCGGGGGATAAGGTATTAAGAAAAGTCTTCTTACACACTAAAGAGAAGCTGCTCGGCAAACTGGCCCCAAACTTGGGAAAAACCTTATATGGTTGTTGAAAGGCTTAAACCCGGAACATATTGGCTAGAAGACAAGGATGGAAGAATTTTGACCCACCCTTGGAATATTGAACATCTCCGGATGTACTTGGAGTAGCATCTGTGTAAATATTTACTTGTTTAAACATCCATGTAAATATTTGGGGGCATACTCTTTCCTACCCTGGTGGCGCGGGGAGGTTTTAATGAGGTGTCCGGGCTTTTGAATGAAATTTGATGCCTTCTTAAAAAATTTCCGAAGTGTTCTTACTTTGTTTTTTGTCACACCATCCGGATTGAAGTAAAAGAATGATGACCACTTAAACATTTGTCATCGGAGAATTTAAACACTCTCACTTTAGACTATTTATGAAATAACTAAGGGCTATTTAAACACTAGCCACCAAAATTACAACAAACTATGAAAGGATGCGAGAATTATGCAAAACAAAGATATTCATTGAAATAACTTAAGTGCCTTGGCCTTCCAAGGACTTTTAAATTGTCAAACAAAGTAGAGGATCTATCCGGTCAGATACCAGCCACATTAACAAAAAGAGTGCATTGGCCTCCCAAGGACTTTAGTTTAGATAACATGAAAAGTAAAAAATAATTCATAATTTAAGACTGAGCCTTTGAAGATGGCTCAGCCTCATCCATCTTCTTCTTCCCCTTTGGATCTTCTTTCTCTTCGAGAGGGCCCTCCCCGTTATTTTCTTCTTCTTCATCGGAGGAGGAAGCACTGGAATAATCGTGTAAGTCCCCATCAGCCATGGTGTGGAAGGGTAGATCTGGGTACTCTACATGAAGCCACAAATCTCCCAGGTTCCTCTTTGGGAACTTCTCATGAAAAAGCAGCACCATGTCCGACCTCACCTTGGCATATATCTGCTCTTGAGTATCTATCACGTTGTTGGCATAAACATCGATCTTGGCCTGAATTTTAGCCTCCTGCTCCCTTAGCAGATCAGCTTTCTCCTCGGCAGCCTTGGACACAGTGTTCTCAAGCGAAATCTTGTCATTGGTCAAGTTATGGATGACTTGATCCTTAACCTTGGCCTACACTTTCGAAGAGGTGAGATCTTTATCTAGTCCGGACAACTTCTCTCGGAGCTCTTTGATAGTGTCTTCTAGAGTGGCAACTTTTGTGGTCCACCCCTCCTGGCTCTTCTTCAGCTCTTCGTTTCCCCCCTTTAGAATGCCAGCATGTTGAGTAGCTGTAAGAAGGTCATCGGACAGCCTCTCCTTATCAGACTTGAGGTCTTTGATAATATCTGCCTGACTTCGAACTTGCTTCTTCAACACAAGCACCGACTGAACACTACTTAATATAGAGTGATCTATAATGTCTCTTTCACTTGAAACAGTAAAAGTCTTACCATTAAAAGTGACGGTGTTTGAAGTACTCAAAGGGAGGTAAGGCCCAGCAAAATCGTCTCCGGGGAGGTTGACAAAGTATTCACCAAGCCCACCAAGACCAGTAATGTCAACCCCATCAATGCTAAGGCCTCCCCCTTCGACCTCGTCGGTTTGAAAATCACCAAGAATCTCCTATGCTTGTGTTGGATCAGTGGGATCAACATGGGGGAGGGGCTCCGGAGGCCGGAGAG
Organism: Limnanthes douglasii subsp. nivea; assembly: GCA_036936605.1. NCBI lineage: Eukaryota > Viridiplantae > Streptophyta > Magnoliopsida > Brassicales > Limnanthaceae > Limnanthes > Limnanthes douglasii. Next base: position 125,120,902 of record JAUPFV010000001.1, on the reverse strand, counting down.
AAAGTTCATCACCCTTAGAGGTCTTCTTCTTCTTGGCCTCCCTGTCCTTGCTTTCAGCTCCCCGTTTTCGGTCTCTTTTGGGAGCCCTTGGGGGTTTTGGGGAGTCAACCTCTTACCTAACACTCTCCTGCTCTACCACTTCTAAGAGAGCAGCATCAATCTGGCTTGGGGCTGGCCCCTCCGGATTTGTTGAAACAACTTCCTCCACCTCAGCAGGGTCTGCTCCACCTACCACTTTCTTGCTCTTCTTCTTTTTGCCTTTCATCTTACTCGTGGCCTTGGCCCGGCCTGGCAAGTAAAGTGTCTCATCCGGTTCGTGTGTCCTCTTGAGCACTATATCTGGAGGGGGTTGAGTGGTGAGTTCTTCCCAGGTTAAGTCCCTTTGGCCAGTAGTGTTCCAGAGGTGAGACCTTGCTAAGTTGCCCCTGTGAAAGCATCATGGAACCGGTTTCCCCACCTTTCAGCAGCCCAAGTGTTGATCTTGGTGCAAGTGGTCTGCCCGGACTTTAGGTAGTCATTGAAGTCCTTGGTCAGTTCTGCTAAGGAAAAGACAAGATCAATCAGTTTAAGCAAATTTGATAAAAGAAGAGATAAGAAAATAAAGTATGAACCTTACGATCACTCCTTCATCTGCTGGTGAGGAGACTTGGGTTGACTCCGGATTTGATTTTCCTCCCGTTCTCCCAAGCACCACTTACGAACAGGAATTGAGTCCTCCAATTCCTCTCCGACTCTAGCAGGTCATCCACTGCTTTGAAGTTATCCCCTATGTTGAAGTGATAGAAAGGAATGTGGTGGTTTCTACAGAGACTAGCCACATCAGCAAACTCCTTCATTGGTAGAGGAATCCCGGAGAGCCTAGAGGCCATAATGCAGGCCATGAGGGTGTACCAAGCATTGAGACTCAGCTGGCTTGGATAAAGCTTTATCAGATGAAAGTATCTGACAATCTCTGGGTCCAAGGGAAATCTGAGCCCCCATTTAAACAGCTCTGTGAAGATAACTATCTCACTCAGCTTGCAGTCCATGGGGGTTTCGGGGTTTATGGGGATTCTTATCTTCACGTTCTCCGAAATTCCCCACTTCGTACGCATCCGGCCCAGCTCAGCTGTGTGGATGATAGCGTAGTTGATCTTTTGCAGGGCAAGGAGATACTTAACATTGACCTTGTGGAAACAAGGTCCCACCCTTCCTTCAAGACACTTCGGCAGATCTGGATGCCTCAAGCACAACTTTTCCTTACCTTTATCCTTTTGGGCAGCAACAGCACTACTAGTCTGTCCGGAAGGTTTGGACTCAAAATGAGCCTTTTCGATAGAGTCCTCCATTATTTCCTCCATGATTGAGGAAGGGTTTTCAGTCGCACTGGTGAGAGGGAGGTTTGGATTTGGCTCAGCCTGACTTCCGGACTGATGAGCTTCAGTATTCTCTTGGTTCCTGGCCTCCGGTTGGGGCTCTGATGTAGACGTTTCTCTTCGGGGACTTGAGCCAGTACCCTCCGGACCGGACAGTCTGTCCCTGGGTGCTCTAATGGGCACTTTTAACCCAGTACTACTGTCTTTGGCACCTGATTTCGAAGGGGTGCCCTTAGAAGCCTGCTCTTTGACCAGCCGGCCTTTTCTCCGATCAACTAGCTTGTGAGGAGATGTTTCAGTATCAGACCCCATGGCTAAGAATGGGGAGGGTTTTTAAGGCTGGTAACTGTTAAACCTGGTTCAGCAATGGGTTCCGACTCTTGAACCGAAGAACCTGAGATGATAGGGGAAAGACTGGTTTAAAACAACCGCTTCGGTTTGACACCCTTTGTGGAGGAAGAACCTTGGTATGACTCTGTGGGTGAGGTTGCTGGTTTTTCGATGGGGGAAGTGGGTAAGCCTGCTGCAATGCGCCTTTCCCTTTCAACCTTTTGCGCTTTTTCTAATTCAGATAGGTTGAGCCACCCGCCTTTGATTAGAGCATTCCTAGCCGTGAACATAAACAACCTAAGTAAAAATTTGTTTTTAAGAGAGAAAGCTTTGAAGATTTGCATAGTGAAAACGAAAATGATAGTAAAACAGTAGAAAAGTATTTCAATTTATAGTAAATCTAAAAAAGGAGTCTTGATTCCTAGGAGAATTCGAAAAGATTGGTAATGATTAAAAGACGGCACTGATGTCACCCTCATTAATGAAGAGATTGCTTTTCGAAGAAGGTGGGTGCGAAATTCAAGGTGAAAAAACGGCTGAAGCAACCAACCAAAGAGTGACACGTGTCCCATGATATCTGGCAAAAAATCGTTTGGATTCACAGAGCTTTTTCAGTCCGGATAAAGCCATAGCACAATTCGAAAGACTTGTCCGGGTAAAACTGCCACTGACATCAGACTGTTTTTCAGGTTTTTGGCAAAGGTATTTGAACAAACACCTAAAAAAGGGGCTCCTGATGAGTCCATATGTTGCTACCTCTCCGGACAGGGACAATTCGGACTAAGATCACCAGACCGGACAGGGCAGTTCGAACACCTTACCCATTGGACTGTTCGAACAATGACTAAAGTACTTAAAAACCTAAACACTTCTTGACTAAGCTGCTTGCTCTCCTACTAAGGGCTCATGGGTCCTTGAACATGACCCGGGTCCATTAAACATGACCCGAAAGCCTATAAAGCCCAAATACAAGGGTATAAATACCCAACCACCCGCATTAAATATGGATAATAAAAATTAAATACAACCAGGCTGCTTAATTCTCCATCTACTCTTTACTCAAACATTAAATACTTACAAACCTCCACAAACTCTAAACAAATTACAAATTTACCATCAGACGAAAATTAACCACACTAAATAGAATTGATTTTTTCAATATTATGCATGGATGCATTGTAAAAATCATGTCTAAAACTTATATATAGCGAAACTCTTTACGTTAAATCTTATGTTCCCCAATAAAAGCTACAAGGGATTTATACTATTTAATTTTAGTATAGATAAAAAAAATTATATTTTGGGTTATCACACATCGTTATTTTCATCATATCATTTATTATTGTTATTTCTATTTATATATATTTACATTTTTATCTATTATATTTTTAGTTTCATAATAAAATACTTATTTTAAGTGGTATTATAGCATAGTTTTTAGTTTTCGAGGGACTAAGTATACTTTCTATGATTTCTTTAGTATTCTTATATTTTGATTTGTTTTTTAGTTTTATTTTATTATTGTTTATTTGATATTTGAGATTCCGATTAAGGATTTCATACTTTTTAAATTTGAGATTTTATATTGACATTTGAGATCTTATATTGGAGATTTATGATGGTAGTTTTTGTTCAATTTTTTTATATGTGTTTTTATAATGGCTAGTAATGATGATGACTCACTTTAGTTAGTTAGATTTTAACTGAGTGGGACAAACTACACGTATTGGAGTTATATTGTGAATAATACTTTATGTGGAATACCTATGTGGAGTTATATAACAAATGTGTGGGTTAACCTACAAACGACGAGGTAGCCGACTATGCGGTTCTACACATGTCTCGCGGAAGAGTTCCCTTTGTCACATCATCCTGCTTTTAACATATGAATGAAAGACTGTTGAGAACTTTTATAATATATCTCAAATATGGTGTAATATGGTCATTTGAGCATTCTCAATCCATAAATCAATATCTATTGTAATCACCTTCAATACGTAGTAATCAATTCGGTTTCAGTCTTGAGTTTTATATATATTGAAGTTAAAAAGAATATTACAGTGGGTGTGACCTTGGTAACCATGTCCATACATACCACAAACTTCTCATAAGACAATTGCTTCCTCAAATAAATGACATTGTCTGAGCCTGAAGCCTTATAGCCAATTTCTGTCAACAAAACTGATGATACCCTCACAATATTTGTACATAATATCATAATATCTATCAATCTATCTTGAACTTCAATCACCTCCATCATTTCAGAGCCATAGATTGTCAACGAATATAATTGTCCCAAATTTTTTGTATCTATTACTCTCCCCTCCGTTAGATCTCTTTGTACATTGAGATTCAACTGTTTGGCAATTTTACTATTTTCTTGCATCGTCTTCTACAATGCTACACAACTTTTCTTCAACGTATGAGAGGATACCTTCAGCATATTTTCACATAATTTCTTCATCTCCGTCAATTTATCTCCAACTTCGGTGAGACGAGTGACAGCTTCCAACAAATATAACGATATGTGAACCGTATCCGAAAATAACTCCTTCATCCAGATCAAATTGATGGTAAATGTATGATATATTCACATAGTTTGTTCATATCGATGAATTTCTCTTCAACTTTCTTCAGGTCATCCTTTTAGATGCATTTTCCGACAATAAGTATACGCATAACTCCATCATATTTTCACATAAGTTATTCATCTGAATCAATGTATCAGGATTTCTAGGGACATCACTAGAAAACAATAATTCATTTCGGATTAAGAACCTCACAAAAACTACAGTAGAAATTAGGTTAAAGTTTGGTCATCAAACTCATAAGCCTTGACATCTATATACACCATAATGCATGCAAGAATACTGTAGCATACTGTTATAGAAGGTTATTTATTAAAATCTAAGCATTAGAACTCACACATCATGAGTGTTCAGGACACAAATCGTATAAACATCACAATATTCTCGGCAACCTGAAACCAAAACAACATGAACTTCTTTTGTTAATATTTCTTCTTTTTAACATAAATAGTAATACGTCAAATTAAAAAACCAAAACCCTAATTAACCCAACAATTAATTAGGGTTTTGTAACACGATCATACCCTACACCACTTTCCTTTTAGATAGATTAAATAATTTTTAATCAAATAAATGTGAAGAACATAGATCAAAGAGGAATATGAACGATGAAAATAAAGTAAGGAGAAAAACAGAATACCATTTTGAAAAGAGAAACGAAGATCAACGAGAGTGTTGTGTTTCAGTTGTAGAATGATAGAGGGGGGAAATATAGTCTGGTTTGGTTTATTTTAGGCTGAGGGTAGTTTGGTAAAATGTTTTAGTAAGTTTGGGGTGTTTTATGTTTAGTGTGAGGAGTAATGAGATAATTAAGCAGCATGCTAGTATTAAATTATGATCACTCTCATTAATGAGAGTGGTTGGGGTATTTATACATTAATTATGGACCCACGGGCTTATCGGGTTGGGTTGTGAAATCGGGTCGAATTTAAAGACCCATTAGTGTTTAGTAGATTAACAAGTAGATTAGAAAATAGCTTAGTCAAAAGTTATATACATTTGTCCTGTTCGGATTTATAGTGGTGTGATAGGTTCCAAAATACCCCTGTCCGAATTAATGGGTAGGCTGTGACTATAATATCCGAACTCACCAGTAGACCATTTTTTAGGCTTTGCAAAGTATCTTTGGAAGGGTTAAAAAATCTACCAAGTCAATATCAATTTCGTCTGATCTGCTTGCATCGTCCGAACTGAGAAGCTTATTTTCATCACCAATCCAGTTCGAATTTTATCAGGACTGGTTTTACTTTCCAAAATTCGAAGAGTTTTTTCTTGAATCGTGGGACATATGTCAACACATGGTTTGGCCTACCAGCCGTTATTTTTCCTAGATGGCCGCGCCCACTAGGTCTAGAAAGTTACATAGGTTTTGATTTTTCACACGTTTGCGCAGCCCTTAATCATTGCAAAAAACCTTGTTCAACTTCTCCTTGGTAACTGTTGCTTTTCACTATTCCATTGTCTTCCACACTCAAAACTTTCGTAGAGAGAAAATCATCTTTATCTTCAAACTTTTCTCGAGAGATTATATGTTCATATCCAGAAACACTTTTGTTAAAGGTGGTTGGTTGAATTTATCGGAGTTAGAGAGAGCAAGGAAATTAGAAAGAGAAAACCATATCGTCGTCGGTCTCCCTGTTTCTCCAGGTGAGAAAAACAGTCAGCCAAACTAGGACGCCGATCAGGGGTCATCCTCCTCAAGAAACCCTAGACCCAGAAAGCTCCCATTTAGACCAAACCTTTCACCCTCCCTTCTGGTTCTTCCGTACAAAAATCTTAACACCCTGTTTCTAAGGAAAAAGTTGTTTCAAGCATCAGAAAAGCCTCACCATTTATATCATTGGGCTTTGACACAGAAAAGTCGCCGGAGAAGATAACTCCTCGTCGGATAACTCGCCAAACCAAAACTCAGTCTACATCATCAACTTCAAAACCCTCCGGATCGGAGGTAGATAAAGTGACTCCGCAGGCCAAGCCCTCCGGATCACAACCTCTACCGGACATTATGCCCTTAGAGGCAAAAAATGCTCAACCATCCGAACAACTTCCGATGAAGAAAACTGATCAACCTTCCTCAAAGACAACTGAAAAACCTTCCACAGTGATAGAAGAGAATATGAAGGACAACATTGAAGAGGCCCCTTTTGAGACCGAGGCGTCAAGTCAGACAGGGGGTGCTGCCTCCCACAAGAAAGGTAAGAGTAAAGTAAAAATTTGCATGACTCATCCGAACTCTCTTCTGGAGTACCTAGATGGTAAAGTAGGCCCTTGTTTTAAACATGTCAACGTCAAGTATTTTTTGGCTTTGCAAAATATCAACTATGTCTACAACCACACTGCCGAGTTAGGCCGAATCCGGACAAAATGAGGGATTCCGGAGTCCGTAAAAGTAAGGATATCAATTAATCCAGAGACCCCTATGGACTGCAAATTGAATGAGGTGGTAATATACACCGAAATGGTGAACTGGGGACTCCGGTTCCCTCTAGACCCAGATATCGTTAGATACTTCCATTTGGTCAAACTCTGTCCCAGCCAGTTAAGCCCCAACGCCTAGTACACACTCCTCGCCTGTATCATGGAATCTAGATTGTAAACGATCCATCTTCTAATGGAGTAGTTTGCTGTTATAACAAGCCTGTGCAAGAACCATCAGATTCCCTTCTACCATTACAACATGGGGAATAATTTCAAGGTTGTGGACGACCTGTTAGAGTTTGGAAAACCTTGGAGGACACAGTTTCTTTTTGTTAGTGGAACAAGAAAAAATGGCAAGAAGATAAGGGCCAACACCAACCCTAGCTTGTTGACCAGTAGGTGGAAAAGCACTGGTAAGTTTCTTTTTCTTTTTTACTTCTTAAACTAATTTGTTATTTCTCTTCAGTTCTGCCGAAGGAGTTCACCAGCCACTTGGAAGAAGGGAAAAAGACTTGTGCAAAGCTCAATGTATGGGCTTCAGAACACCGGGGGAATGCCTTCCATAATTGCTTCACATCGAGAAATTTTGCGAGGTCTCACATGTGGAACACCACATGCCGTAGAGACCTTTCATGGGAAAAGCTAACCACCCCTCCTCATGCTAACGCGATTTTGAGAAGGAAAGAAGCTAGAGACGCCAAGCTGTTCTTGCCTTCCAAGGTTAAGGCTCCCAGCAAAATGAAGAAAAAGAAGAGGAAGACTACAAAAAATCTGGGACTGGTTCGGGGAACCAGGGTGGTATTTATGCGACTTTGCTCAAGGCAGTAGAAGTCAAGACAGTGAGAGAAGCTGGAGGGTCAAAGAACCCACGAAGGCCTCCTAAAAATGACAGGAAGCGTAGGGCCAACATCGATGAAAAAGTTGCCAAGAAGAAAAAGGTCACATCGGGGGAAGAAATAATCCTTCGCCCTTCGTAAATCCCACCACCGGCTCCTGCGGACCCTACTCTGCAAAGATGAGATCCCAACAGACCTTCAGTCCGGAGAGATTGCTGGTGGGGGGAACGATGAAGTGGGCCTCTCTGCCCTTCAAGACACATTGGTCTGTACTTTAATGATTTTAAAAAGAAGATTTTGCAGGTCCTTATCGTCCCACTAGTTCCTCCAACATGGTGACCTACAATGGGAAATAATTCTCCATATCCAGAGAATAGGATGCCTTAAGTCACACCCTCCTTGGTTATATCCGGCCAATACTCGATCTTGAGAGGCATGTAAAAAGTCAGACCAACCTTATCAACTCTCTCACTTCTGACAAGCAATCTCTTTCAAACAGACTTCTAAGTGCTCAGCAAAGTATAGGGGCGCTGAAGAAGGAGAATAAGGATTTGGCAACCAAGCTAACCGCATTGGAAGCAACCAAAACTGAGCTTCAAACCAAGAACTCCGACTTGGAGACTTCTTCCTCACAAAACCTCACAGCATTGAAAGAGAAGTTAAAGATTAAGGATGGTGTTATTCAAACCTTAACCAACGAGAAAACTAAGTTGGAAAGCACTGTTTCAAATATAACTAAGGAAAATGAGGCCCTGAAGTGTCAGCAAGAGCAAGCTATCAAAGCATGTATTGAAGAATATGCTAATGGAGTAGTAGACTCCTTAGAAAAGAGAGATGACGGGATCAAATCTGACATGGTGTTGTTGTTCCATGAGACCTTCCCTAAGAGGACCCTTGGTCCCTTATGAAAATATGTGGAGTATGAAGACCTTCCATTTCATGATGATGAAGAAGGTACATGTGAGAGTTCAAGTGTTGAACTCAAAAGTCCCAAAAAGGTGGTGGTGAAGGAACGTCCGAAGGGAACAAGCCCTAAGGTTTTTATATCATGTATTTTTTTTGTTTTTGAACAATCAAAGTCCTTGGATGGGCAAGGCATGTTTTGTACTACTGTTCGGTTTAAGTCCAAACATGTTTAATTTATCCAACTTTCTTTTTGTTTAATACTTTACTTTAAATATTTCATGGCTAATTTTTAAGTAACCCCTAGAATTTCAGAAGTATTGAAATGAGAGTGTTTAATATCTCCAATGATATGTATTTAATAGTCATGACCAACGACCCAGTTTATCCGATCTACTAAAGATCCAGGGTATTAGATAAGTGATTTATACTTGAATTGAATTGTAGTAAAATCACTCCAATTTTTTGAAGAAGGCATTATATATAATTGAAGAAGAAACCAGACACCTCATTAAAACCTCCCCGCGCCACGAGGGTAGGAAAGCGTATGCCCCTAATATTTACATTGGTATTTAACAAGTAAATATTTAAACAAAAACTTTATTATAAATATAACCTGAGATGCTTAACACTCCATGGGTGCTTCAATGTTCTTCCTTCTTTGTCTTGAAGCTTATATGTCCCGGGTTTGATTTTCTCGCAGACCTCATAAGGGCCTTCCCAATTCATAGCCAATTTCGTGAACTGCTTTTCCTTGGTATGTAAGAAGACTTTTCTTAACACCTTATCTCCTAGTTGAAAATCTCTTATTTTGACCTTGGAGGCAAATCTGCTCCTCTAAACACCAAGCATCTAAAATAAACAATTAACATAAATCTTGCTCGTATGACACCAAAACAACCTATGAGTCCCTACAAAACCAATAGATAAGAGGTCATAATGACCTTAGATAATTCGTCACTGGATTAGCGAGATAATAAGTTTCATTCTTCACATCTGAAGTGAAATAAGAAAAGGAGGTTTGGCATATATAATTTGTTTTTAGTTTGCCATCACACATACTATATGTTTCACATATAATTTATATAAGGTTTCACACGATTAATACATTATATTTTGCAAACCATAGTGTAGTATTCTTATACCTGGAATATGATAGAAATAATAAAGAAGAAACATCTAAAGCCAATAATACACGTAAATGTTTCTACCGCGACACCAAAACAACATACGAGTCCTTACAAAACAAATAGGTTTGTGGTTTGGATGACCTAAAATAATTTTCCATTGCATTGACAACAACTCTAGTACGTAAAAATCAAAACTCTTAGAATCGTAAGGATATCATTATCGTTGTCAAGTATAAACTTGTAGACCTTTTATATAATGATATTGACTTGTTTTCTTTAAGTGCTTATGATGTTACAATATTTTGGGCCAAAATTATTTTCTACAAGCTATCCATCAACTCGAACCTTCAGCCAATCAAATAAAAAACCAATTTTACTCCAAAAAAAAAACAAAGTCAATCATTTCAAGGATGGACAAGCTGACAACCATCAGACACATTCAGGAGGTTCTGGATGGAAAATATGGTATGAGTAAAAAATAAGAATGATAACTAAAGAATATGCATAAAATTCACTAACATAAACACGAATTGATCAAAAGATAATTTTTCGCTGCAATGGATCGATCGACTAGAGTATGCTTAATCCATATATAATTAAATTTAATTACACGAAGATGACCAAGAGCATAAAAAAACAACCAGAAAGATGAGAACTTAATTTCAAGCTCATACCATCATCATCCAAACTTCATTTTAGTTAAAAAATATCATACAAAAGCCACATGTTTGTCGTCAACTAACAAAGCGGTCTAACGAGATTGAAGATTATAATATCCAATATGAATCCATAATCGCGATTAAGTTTTAAACCTTAACAAAATTTCTCTGAGAAATCAATTCCCAATGACCAATACCTATAAAAGAGCAAACAAATTTCACGCGGAAAGTGACAAGGGATAAAGGCAACAATAAGTAGGGTTTTGACGCATGTATCAAACTTACATCTTCAATACAAGAAATTATAATATAGTTATTAATATTGGTTTCTTACTTCAAATCAAGAGGCTCAATATGAAGTTTTTGTTGCAAGATTGTGAGTATAGTTATTCACAGATTCACAACTCCTTATGAACTAAGTGTTGGGCCAAGTGGAAACAAAAAATGATAAAATCATGTAATACTTGAAGGAGTTGAGGCGGTAGATGTCTTTCTTCAATTAAGTGGATTTTGAGAAAGTATAAAGAGCATAAAACGCTAAAGCAAACGCCTTAGAGACTTCAGCGTATACAAATATATAAGGAATAAGTAATTTTCCAAGATAAACTGTTTGTCCCACTCCTGAAAAAATTCATTACAATCGTATATAAATAATTGGTTATTTTTTATTGAGTGGGAAGAGGAGGAGGATGACTAAATTACTTCTATAACAAAATACATAACATGAGGTACACTGTCGGAGAGTAAGACCGAAACAAAAAAACTCAAGATGAAAGAAATCTAATCTATTTTACTCTCGAGCACATTCTATAAGCAAGGATTGTTAAAACCACTACTTATATTTCTTGGTCCATATGTTTTTTTATTGATGCACTACATGCATTAGCAACGTAATTAGTTTTATTTGTCACCATTGAGACAAAATAAGTAAGAAAATCTTTGCATATACGATGTCTTCTCTGTTTCACATCATACATACTACACGTTCAACATATAATTTACATAAAGTTTTGCATGTTAAATACATTATATTTTAAGAGTAATACCATACTTTTTGTATTCATGGTCTATGATGGAAAATGATAATAACAAACATCTAAAATAAATAATTAACGTCAAAAAATTAGCACGAAACGGAAACAACCAGGAAACCCTACAAAACCAACAAATATGAGTTCATAATTGGTGTGGATTACTTTCACCTGAGGGTAGTTTGGTCATGTGTTTTACGGTGTTTCAAAAGTATTTAATATTTGGGTGTTTTGTAGTTAGAGATTTAAGCTGTCTGGTTGTATTAAATGTTTCTTAGCATCATTAATGAAAGTGGTTGGGTATATATACCCTTAACTATGGGCCATATGGGCTTTCGGGTCAAACTTATGAAACTGGTTCGAATTCAAAATCCCATTAGTTTATTAAGTAGATTATCAATTAGCTTAGTCAAAAGGTGATTAGTTTTTAGTACCTTTTTCCAGTTCGGATGGTTCAGTGGATGGCTTTTGTCTGAATCGCCCCTGTCGGGTTTCTACAGTGAGTGACAAACATTTATAGACTCATCAGTAGCCCCCTTTTTAGGTTTTGTCGAAGGCCTTTGGTAAGACCTAAAAAATCTTTCTTAGGCACTAGTTACATCTCCGGACTGTTCAAGAGCTCTGCCTAGGTTTTATCCGGACAGTAAACTTCATAGAAGTTCAAAAGTTTTGTTACGGATTGTGGGACACGTGTCATCTTCTGATTTGCCTCACCAGCCGTTTTTCTCCTAGAACAACGCTCCCACTTATCCCAAAAAGTAACCTATTCATTTAATACCCATGACGTCAGCGCCGCCTTCAATCATTACTCTTGTCTTTTCGTATTCTCCTAGGTTTTTGGCATATGTTTTTGTTTCATTAGTATAAATTAATTTATTTTCACTGTTTTACCATCTTCACAATTCTCTCATTTCTTCATCTCAAATCTTTTACCTCTATTCTCAAAATCTTTTTGGTGTGAGTTTATGTTCACAGCAAGAAACGCACTAGTAAAAGGCGTATGGCTTAATCTTTTGGAGCTAGAAAAAGCACAACGAGTTAAGCAAGAAATGCGTATTGCTACGGGTCTTCCAGTTTCTTCAATCGACAAGTCTGAAACACCACCTTCAGAGGCTGATCAAGGTTCATCTTCTGCTAGAAGTTCCAGACCCAGGAGGTTATTTCAACCCAGTCTTTCACCTATCACATCCGACTCCTCGGTTCAGGAGTCACAGCCCACTGTTAAACGGGAAACAACCGTTTCAAGCTCAAGGAGACCCTCTCCATTTATAGCCATGGGGTCAGATGTTAAAAACTCTCCGAAAAAACTTACACTTCGCAGAAGAGGTCGCTTAGTGAAAGGCCAAACTGGTGTCCTACAGTCTAAGTTCCCGAAAACAGGGTCTTCTAAGTCTGAGGCCAAGGACAAAGCTAAAAAATTAGGGGCATCTATCAGAGTCCCAAAGGATAAATCCTCTGGTCCGGAGGTCACTGAAACAAGCCTTCGAAATGATCCCTCCGGATTTGAGCCCCAACCGGACACCAAACCACAAAGAGAAAGCGATGTTCATCCATCCGGACAGCTTACTGAGCCAGCCACCAGCACTCCTCCATCAACGACAACTGATAAACCTTCCCTGGTGATAGAAGAGTTGATGGAGGACAATATTGAAGAAGCCCCATTCGAGACTGATGTCTCCGAGCAGACAGGAGAAGCTGCCACTGATAAAAAGGGAAAAGGTAAAGAGAAGTTGTGTTTGAAACATCCGGACCTGCCGGAGTCCCTGGAAGGTAAAGTGGGACCTTGCTTCCATAAGGTGAGCGTGAAGTATCTGCTAGCCATGCAGAACATCAACTACGCCTTCATTCACACTGCTGAATTAGGCCGGATCCAGACAAAAATGGGGATCCCTGAATCTGTCAAAGTGAGGATACCGGTCACTCCGGAGACACCAATGGACTGCAAGCTGAGTGAGATCGTTATCTACACAGAACTGTTCAACTAGGGGCTAAGATTTCCATTGGACCCAAAGATCTTCAGATATTTTCATCTGATAAAGCTTTGTCCAAGCTAATTGAGTCCCAACGCTTGGTACACCCTCATGGCTTGCATCATGGTCTCTAGGCTCTCTGGAATACTACTTCCGATGGAGCAATTTGCTGCTGTGGCCAGCCTCTGCAAGAACCACATCATCCCCTTCTACCATTACAACATGGGTGATAATTTTAAGGTGGTGGATGATCTGCTCGAATCGGAGAAGAATTGGAATACCCAATTCTTGTTCATTAGTGAAGCTTAGAAAATGGTAGGAAGATTAAAGTTGGTGTCAACCCAAACATGCTCACTAGCAGATGGAAAAGCACAGGTAAGTATTTCATCGTGTTTGTTTTCCTTTCCTTATAAAAAGTCTGTTTACTTAATTCTTCTTCTGATTCTTTGGGTATTATTGCCGAAGGAGTTCTCCGACTACTTGGAGGAGGGGTAGACAACTTGTGCCAAACTGAATGCTTGGGCTGCTGACAAATCGGGGAATCGCTTCCACAATTGTTTTACTACCGGCAACCTGGTGAGGTCCCACCTCTGGACCACAACCGGCCGGAGAGACCTGTCTTGGGAAAAATTGACCACACCACATCCGCCGGGTGTCATCCTGCAGAGGACATAGGAGAAGGATGGGAAGCTGGCCTTGCCTGCCAAAGCCAAAGCCCCAAGTAATATGAAGGGCAAGAAAGGCAAGAAAAATCAAGGTGCAGCTGAGGTCGCTCAAGGTGGTGCTAAGGAGATCGTCCCAGCAATCTAGGAGGTGCTGGAAAATGAGGAATCAATGCCGCTTTACTTAAAGTGGTTGAAGATGAGAGTACCAAAGAGGCAGGCGGACCTCCAAAACCCTCAAAGGCTCCAAAAAAAGATCGAAAATGGGAAGCAGATGACAAAGACAGGGAAGCCAAGAAGAAGAAAATCTCCAAAGTAGCTCTTCGGCCGCCGGTCGACCCAACAGATCCCACACAGGCAGGGTACCGTAGGGGATATTAACATTGATGGTATAGACATCAGTGGACTTCAAGGGATCGGCCTTTACTTTGGAGACCTCGAGAAAGACGACTTTGTTGGCCCTTACCTCCATCCAATCTCTTCGAACATGGTTACTTTCAATGGCAAGTCTTTTTCTGTTTCAGGGGAGAATGACATGGTGACTCACTCCTTGCTGAGCAACATTCAACTGATGCTCAACCTGGATAGGCAAGTGCGAAGTCAATCCACCCTTATCAACACACTCAACGCAGATAAAGAAACTTTTTCTAACAACCTCCTTAACGCCAATCAGAGTGTTGAGGCATTAAAGAGAGAAAGATCAAGGAGTTGAAGAAGGGAAAAGAGGACTTGTCCACCAGGCTGGCCATTTCGGAGGGGGTTAACAAAGAACTTCAATTTAAGTGTTCTAGCTTGGAGAAGGATCTCTCCGCTTCGAAGGAGGAGGTGAAAGCCAGGAACAACGTCATCCAAACCCTAACCAGTGACAAAATTTCACTTGAAGATGCTGTGTCTAGAGTCAACCAGGAAAAAGATGATTTGATAAAGGAACATGAGAAGACATTCCAGGCCAAGATCGATGCATACACCCACAAAGTGATAGATTCCCAAGAAGAAAGGCATGCATAAGTCAAATCCGACATGGTCTTGCTCTTTCATCGAACATTTCCGAAGAGGACGCTCGGATATCTATGACGATATGTGGAATACGAAGACCTCCCATTCCACACTATGGTTGATGATGATAGACACAATTATTCCAGTGGCTATGATGATACCACTGATGAAGAAGAAGGGACCGGAGAGAGCCCTAATGAGGATCCTAAAGACCCCAAGAAGAAACTAGATGAGGCTGGAAACTCTAAGGGAGCCCAACCTTAAATTTTTAACTATCTTTCATTTTTCTTTAATTCCTGTGTCAAACTAAAGTCCTTGGATTGCCAAGGCATTTTTGTAATCGTGTTTGGCTCTTGTCTGGATAAATCTTTTCTTTTAAAACTTCAAAGTCCTTGGATGGCCAAGGCATTTTACATGTTTTAATATCATTCCCCGGTGCTAGCCGGGCAGTTTTACTTTACACAATTCTTACATTGTTTTATGTTTGCCTAATTTTGATGGCTAATGTTTAAACATCCCCTAGTCATTTTACAAGTATTTTAAAGTGAGAGTGTTTAAATTCTCCGATGACAAATGTTTAAATGGTCATCACTTCACCAGATCAATTCGGTCTGTCAGCGATACTTAGAAAGTTTTAAAGAAACTATCAATCAAACCACTCCGAATTTTTCAAGAAGGCATCAAATTTTATTAAAAAGCCCGGAAACCTCATTAAAAACTCCTCGCACCACTAGGGTAGGAAAGAGTATTCCCCCTAGTATTTACATGGACTTTAAACAAGTAAATATTTACATAATTTTCATTCTAGATACAACCGGAGGTGTTCAATGTTCCAGGGGTGATTCAAGATCCTTCCATCTTTATCTTAAAGCTTGTATGTCCCAAGCTTAAGTTTTTAAATGACCACATAGGGTCATTCCCAATTTGGAGCTAGCTTGCCGAACTGCTTCTCCTTAGTATGTAGGAAGACTTTTCTCAACACTTTATCCCATGGCTGAAAATTCCCCATTTTGACTCTGGAAACAAACCTGATTCTCATCAATCCTTGATGGTGGGTGGCTCTAAGATGAGCCTTAACTCTTTTTTCTTCGATTAAGTCGAGTTGACTTCTGATAGTCAGTTCACTAGCCTGTTCGGAAAAATTATGGACTCTAAATGAACGAAGAGTTGCCTCTATAGGAGCTATTGCATCCATACCATATACCAATGCAAATGGGGTTTCATGGGTAGCAGCCCCAGGAGTAGTCCGGTAGGCCATAACACTTCTTGGAGATAGCTTGGCCACTTTCCAGTAGCCCCTTCTAGATTCTTTTTAAGACCAGACAGGATGGTCCTGTTCGCCACCTCTACTTGGCCATTTGCTTGTGGGTGGAAAGGAGAAGAGAAGCAATGTTAAATGCCTCTGGAGGTACAGAAATTATCCATATCCTTGTTATCGAATTGTGGCCCATTGTCTGTGGTTATCTTCTGTGGAAGCCCAAATCTGTAGGAAATGTTAGATAAAATAAATTTTATAAGAGCTTTTGAAGTAGTTCCTGCCATCGGGGCTGCTTCTATCCATTTTGAGAAATAATCAATGGCAACAATGGTAGTTCTGCACCCTCCGGATGCCATAGGTAAAGGTCCCACTAAATCTAGATCCCAACGAGCAAAAGGTATTGGCTCAGAAATCAACTCCAAAGGGACAACTGGGACATGAATTTCATTACCACATCTTTGGCATGGATCACACTTCTTCACAAATTCCTTGGCATCTTCCATTATAGAGGGCCAGTAGTATCCGGCCAACAAGACTCTTTGGGTTAAAGCTCTATAACCACAGTGTGTTGACCCTTCACCATCATGTAGTTTGGACAACGCCATTTGGGACTCTTCAATCCTCAAACATCGCAAGAGGGGTTTGCTAAAAGATTTCTCGTAAAGGACGTCTCTAATGATCAAAAATCCACGAGCCTTATGTTTCATTTTTCTTGCTACTGATTTTTCCGGTGGCAAGATACCATATGAAATGTATTGAAAAAGAGGATACCTCAAGTCTTGAGGTTGACTTACTTGTATATTTAAACTTTCCTCCTCATTCTCCTTGCTCTGATTGAGTTGAATAGATGGGCACTCATGCACGTGAATCCATGGATAGGACTCAAAATATGCTATGGTTGCCAAGGAGTCTGCTAATGTATTTTCTGTTCAGGGTATATGCTCATAGGTGATATCTTTGAAGTTAACTGCCACCTCTTTAAGAACAAATAAGTATTTAATTAATTGCTCCTTCTCGACCTCAGATTGACCTTGTGCATGATGGATAAGAAGCTGGGAATCACTCATTAATTTGACTCTTTTGGCTCTACAAATCAGGGCTAACTTCAAACCACCTATAGCAGCTTCATATTCGGACTCATTATTAGAAGCCCTCAAAGCAAAACATATAGCCTGGTACATTTTGTCGCTGTATGGAGAGGTTAAACATATCCCAGCACCACAACCCATGGTACTTGATCCACCATAAGTCCGGACAACCTACAAATTCTTAGTCTTTTCACTTATGGCTTGCTTAGCACTCTTGTCCGAATGGAACTCAACTAAGAAATCAGCAACAAACTGAGCCTTGATTGCAGTTCGAAGGGCGAAAATAATGTCATAGTCTCCCATATCTACTGACCATTTGGTTGCTCTTCTTGATATGTCTGCCTTTTGAAGAATATTTTTCAAGGGAAAAGATGTCCGGACAACAATAGAATGAGACTGAAAGTAGGGCCTCATCTTCTAGCAGCAATTACCAAAGCCAGTGCTAGATTTTCAAGCTTTAAATATCTTTTTTCAGCATCCATCAAGCTTTTGCTGATGTAGTACACCGGACGAGGGTAATTGTCCACCTCTCTAACTAGCACCGCACTTATGGCACATTCAGAAACTATTAAGTATATGTATAAGGTTTCTCCATCAACAGGTTTAAACAGGGTTTTGGGGGAGGATAAATGCTTTTTTATTTTATCAAAGGCCTGGTCGCACTATGGAGACAAATTAAATTCTTTGACACCCTTTAAAGTTTGTAAAAATGGGGTATACCTATCTGAAGACCTTGAGATAAAACGGTTTAGAGCAGCTAACCTCCCTGTCAATCTTTGTACTTCTTTAATATTCCGAGGAGGATCCATCTGCAGTAAAGCATTGAGCTGGTCTGGATCAGGCTGTATCCCTTTCTCACTTATCACATACACCAAAAAAATTCAGGACCGTACTCCGAAAATACATTTTTTTGGATTCAACTTTAAATTAACTTTTTCCAAGCTGACAAAAGTTTCTTGTAGATCTGCTAAGTGCAACTCTTCTTCAACACTTTTTACCATCATGTCATCAATGTAGACTTCCATGTTTCTTCTGATCTGTTCAGCAAAAGCTTTGTTCACCAACCTCTGATAAGTAGCCCCAACATTCTTTAACCCAAAAGGCATCACCTTATAACAATGAAGGCCCCTATCAATAACAAAAGTAGTGTGTTCTTGATCCTTCAGATCCATTTGAATCTGATTATACCCGGAAGAGGCATCCATAAAGGACAACAACTTGTTCCCAGATGTAGAGTCCACAAACAGATCGATCCGGGGGACTGGATATAGGTCTTTTGGAAAAGCCCTATTAAGGTCAGTAAAATCGATGCATATACGCTATTTCCCATTTTTATTTTTTACTAACACCGGATTGGCCGTTCATAAAGAGTATTTAGATTCCTTTATGTGTCCCATCTTTGTAAGCCGGTCAACCTCTTGAACTATGACATCAGCTTTCTCCTTAGAAAAAACTCTCCTCTTTTGTACAACATGTGTTATATCTCTTCAAATGGATAATTGGTGTGATAAAACATCTGCTGGTACCCCGATTACATCAGCATTGCACCAAGCAAAAACATGCTGATGGTTTGTTAGAAAAGACAACATTTTGCTATTCAGTTCTGATGTCATCCTAGCTCCGATCTTGAAATTTCTTCCTTCAGCCAGAGAGTGAGTTTCAACCTCTTCAATTGGTATTAAAACACCAGGGGTCTCTATGGGGTCATCAATTTCACCCTCTCCCCCAAAGGGCCCCTCCAACTACTAATCCTCATTGATCCGAACTGCCCCCAAAGTTCAAGGGGCCAGTGCTGTTGCATAACACTCCCTTGCTATCTTCTGACTACTCCGGACAACTCTCACTTGTCCTCGCACAACATATTTTAAACATTGGTGGACTGTTGAAGCCACAACATGCATCCTGGAGAGCCAAGACCTCCCTAAAATGTCATTGTAGCACGTAGGACAATCCACCACAATAAAAAGTAATCTGACCATTTTCTTGAAAGGGCTCTTGCCTAACAAAACCTCCTCCTCAAACTCCCCGATTACGTCCGCTGAGCTTCCAATGAAACCCACAATTGACCTGTTCAAACGCTGAATCATTGATGGATTCTTCATTTGTTTATAGGAAGTTAAAAAGAGGATATTGACTGAACTACCGGTGTCCACCAAAATTCGTCTAACGTCATTGCCCCCAATGGATGCTCCCATCACCACAACATCTTCATGGGGACCAACTATGTCTCTCAAATCATCTCCATCAAAAACGATGATGGGAAAATGAATTTGCGATTGATAGGAGGTCATGCCTCCTTCCAACTGAGTAGCCAGGGTGTGAACATGCCTCTTCCTTGAAGAAGCAGTTGGTGCAGTCATGGTGTCGCCTCCAAATACGGTAAGTGACTCGAAAAAGCTTATGAGCCTTGACACCGTCTTGCTGGATTCTGTGATAACCCCTACCTTATTCCGGGTTGGATAAGGATCCAGATACTCTGATTCCACATCGAATCTTTCAATTATCATCATAGCCCCGTCCGAAGCTGATGTCCCCGCGTTGTTCGTTGGGCCGGTCCGATGAGCATTATCATGCCTATTCCCACTTCTTCTTTAACATAAGCACCCAATTTTCCTTTTTTTAATCAAATTTTGCACCTTTTGTTTCAAAGCGATGCAATATTCTGTGTTATGACCAATATTATGATGATGTTGGCATAAACAATCATTACGACTTTCCCTAGGAGATTGAAGCGTGATTGGCTTCCTGAAATGTACTTCGTCTTTTGTTTTATCATAGATGGTTGCCACATTTTCTTTCAATTCAGCAAACCACTCCGGTTGAACCCAAGGCCCTCGTTTATTTCTGGATTGCTGGCTCTGAGCTGGTGCTGGGTGGGATTGAGCTTTGGCCATGCCAGGACCATGTCTGGCTTCCTTAACCTTGTACCCGGACTGGTTCTGATTCTGGTTTGGTGCAGTTGGGGCCGATCTCACCTGTCTATGCACCCTTGTCTTCTTCATTTCATCCACATTGATTTGCTTGCCCACCTGATTCAGTAAACCGCCCCACGTCATGGACTTCTTCCTGGTTACTGAATCAGCCAGATTGCCAGTGTTCAAACCTTGCCTTAGAGAAGTTATTGCTACTTGTTCAAAGCAATCAGCTAATCCATTCTTGGTATTCACAAAATGACTTATATATTCTTTCAAGGATTCATTTGGTCCCTGTGCACAATAGATAATAGTGTCTCTATTTCCCTTCACCTCCTTACTCCCAACAAACTACCTCCGGAAGGCCACCCAAAAAGTATCAATTTTTTTGATGCATCTCTAGGGTAAGCTATTATACCACTTCAGAGCACTCCCCGTAAACGACTGGGAGAATGCTCTACAAAGTAACTTATCATCATCATCATCAATATTTATCATAAAGTTTTTAAACTGCTCCAGATGATTATCTTGATCTTTACTTTCATCGTATTTTCCCATCTTTGTACTGTCAAACCTCTTAGGAAGGTTTCCGGACAGTATCTTGGAAGACAATGGAGATTTTCTCTAATTCCGACCACGAGTAAACATATTATCTTCATTAGGAGTTGCAAAGATACATGGTTCATCATGAAAGGCAAAAGGATCCATTAACAGTCGGTCTATATGTCCCCGGCCATGGTTGTGACTATGGGATGACCGTTTAACCCATATGCCTCTTCAACCTTCCATGCTTGTCCCTCTTTCTTGAATATTTTTTTACCAACTTTTGCTTCTTTTTAGAACGGCCTTCATCACTGTTGGATGACAGGGACTCCTCAACTCCATCTTCGTTCGAGGAGCTACTAGAAGATTCTGAATCTGAATCTGAGCTCTCCACCGGTTTAGACCGACGAGGCTTCTTTGAGCTAGCATAAGTCTTTTTAGTGCTTACCTGGGTCTTTGCTGATGGGTCATGCTCCCTTGGATTTTCAGTGTGATGAAGGACTGACACTTTTGATTTTTCTTTCAAACCCATCTCTACCCTTTTAACAGCCTTCAAGGCTTCTATCTCAGCTTTCAATCTGTCTCGCTCTTCAATTGTATATTCATCATTTTCTCCCACCACTTTTGCCAAAGTTAGTGGCACTCCCTGCTCGTCCGGATTCATCCAAACTGGTTTTTCTTGATGGTTCGAATGCTAGATTCAGACACCTTCTCCTCCCACTGTGGTCGCCAATTTGGTGTGGATTATTTTCGCCTGAGGGTAGTTTGGTTAGAGGTGTTTTACGGTGTTTCAAAGGTATTTAATAGTTGGGTGTTTTGTAGTGAGAGATTTAAGCTGCCTGGTTGTATTAAATGTTTCTTAGCATCATTAATAAAAGTGGTTGGGTATTTATACCCTTAATTATGGGCCATATGGGCTTTCGGGTCAAACTTATGAAACCGGGTCGAGTTCAAAAACCCATTAGTTTATTAAGTATATTAGCAATTAGCTTAGTCAAAAGGTGATTAGTTTTTAGTAATTTTGTCCAGTTCAGATGGTTCAGTGGGTGGATTTTTCCTGAATCCCCCCTGTCCAGTTTCTACAGTGAGTGACAAACATTTCCAGACTCATCAATAATGACCTTAAATTATTTGTTATAGGATTAGCGAGATAGTAAGTTTTATTCATCACATCTGAAGTGAAATAAGTAAGAAGGTTTTGTATATACGATGTGTTTTTGTTTTCCATCACACATATTATACGTTTCACATATAATTTATATAAGGTTTCATACGATTAATATATTATATTTCGCAAACAATAGTGTAGTATTCGTATACTTGGAATAAGATGGAAATGTTAAAGAATAAATATATAAAGTAAATAATTAACATAAATTTTGCTACCAGGATACCAAAACAACATAGGATTCCTTACAAAACCAATAGATATGTGGTTTGGATGACCACAATAATTCTCCATTGCATTGGAAAAATTATTATGGAGCAATCAACTTGGTTTACACATAAGACAACAAAAATAAAATGAACCACTTGAGATGGTTATTTGCGAGAAGAAATCTACATGCCATATTGCATGTAGAGCCAAATATAACCAGCAAAATCGAAATTGAAAAGATGAAAACTTTGAAGAAATGGTACCGTTATTCTAGCGAGAAGATAGTTTGTCTCACTAGTCCACGATGATCAATCTTAGAATCAACTATTCTTAAAACAATTGATTATGAAGGCTGCGTTCAGATCACGTTTTTTTTAAATTGATGTTTTGATGTATAATGAATTTACGACTTCCATATAAGATTAATGTAATTTGTTAGTAATTTGGGTGATACTTTTCGGTCTTTGTTTTCGTCTACATTAGGTTATTCTTAATGTTTTCAGATATTTTGAATTTTAAAATCTAATTTTTTAAAGTTTAAGAGTAATTGGGTTGAGTATGATTTAATTTTATAGTAGTAATTGAAAGTTTACCAGCTAAGTCACCAACTCGAATCCCTTCTACAACTTCCACTCCTCGAATCAACCGTAAAGTAACCCAAACCACATTTACTTCGAGGAGATCAAAAGAAACTCTATCTTATCTCAGAGTTGAACCTCCTCGACAGTTGCGCAAAGAGACCCCGCAGGTTCAACTAAGAACTCACCTCCCCCAAGGCCTTCCCCAAAAAAGAACATTTATAGCTATAGGGGATCCTGAGGCTGTAAACACTTATCCAACTACTACAATCAATGCATCACTATCCTCTCCTCCCCTAAGAGAAAATGTTGAGAATATCTCAGAGTCTTAACAAATTCCCTCAACTAATGACCAACAATACCTAAATCTTACTACAAGACCTCGTCGGCTTATAGATAAGGATTTTGATGAAAAATTTAACTCATACGCAACTCAATCAAATGTTGAGGTTGATACTGTGGATGATGCATCAAGAGGTGCTAGAACTGATAACGAGGAAAACACCTCGAAATCAAAAGATGCTAAGAATAAGGGGGAGAAAAAGGAATCACCTATTAAACTTCTCGAGAACTTCGTTGCCTCAATTAGTATGAATCTAAAACTCCTCGAGGACCAATACATCATGGAACTGAAAACGTGTCTTATATATATATATATATATATATATTAAAAAGAGATTCAAGTTGATGCTCTTAAGAAACAATGGGGGAATGACAGACAATATCACACTTCGTTTACCAAAAGAATGAGAGACTTCACTTGATTGTGGAAATGATGAGTTGGTGGTCTATTATGAGATCATCAACTGGGGTCTTTGATTCCTAGTAGACTCAATGATTGTGGAGTACTTCGAGCTCCTGGGCTTGTTCCCCACACACGCAACACCCAATCAATGGTTTATCCTTCTGTGAATGGTTATGGCTTCCAAATTGAAACAAACTCCCCTTTGCATCGAAGACTTTATTTCCTTGACCAAACTTTCGAAGGGACCAGTACTTCTTTTCTAATATCTCACTCTTGACGATGATTTCAATATCGTTGATGACTTGCTTGAGGCTAACAAGTTTTGGAAACAAAAGTTTGTCTTTATTTATGCGCCTAGGAGAACCAGAAGGAAATATCTGAAGCGAATCCTTCAAGACTGAACCTCGACTGGAGGAGTAACAGTAAGCCCCTTGTCTTTCTATTTATACTTTGATATGAATAACTTGATTTTAATTTCTTATTACTTTTTGTATTGTTCCCAAATTTTTTGAGGCAATATAAACTTCGCAGAAAAGACGCAAAGGACATTTTTGCAAAACTGGCTACCTGGGCAGAAAAAGAGTGGGTAATGGGTTCCACTTAACTTTTCAGCTTATCAATTTTATCAATAGCCATCTGTAGATTATTACATTGGGTGCTGACTTCTTCAAAAATCTGATGGAGACCCCAAACCTACTCATTAATGTGAAGAGACTTGTGGCACATAGTAGTAAGGCGCATCTTCCAGTTCGGAATAGATGAGACAGACACCTTCCCTTGAAGAAGAAAGGGGAAAAGAATAAAAACGCAGTTAGCACATCTGGTGCTAGCCCCTCAAAAAACATGATGCTGTAAACAAATGCAAACGATAAGGCAGCAGAACCAAACCTTCGTACTATTGAAGAGGGAGTAGAGGTTGAGCCTTCATCAAAGAGAAAAATGACTGATTCTTTGAAGAAACAGAAGAGCATGTCCAAAACACCACCACAAAGAAGGACCAAGAAGAACATTGCTGAGACCCTGCAAGAAGTGCCCTCATCCGAGACAAATAAAGAAATCATTATTGTGGAAGATCATAAAAAAGAAGATGCAACGAAAAATAACCAAGGAGACGATTATTTCGATCTTGATGATTTTATTAATTTAGGAAGGCCTCAAGATCTTGTTAGAGACATGGATCCAAGTGTCCAAGAAATCCAAGACCAGTTGTAACAACTTGGGTCAGGTAACTACTCATGTTATGCCAGAACTAGTTAGACCAGAGACTCCATTTTCACCCTCATCTCAATCAAAATTTCATTCCTGCTGAAGAATTATCCAAAAAGGTCATGATTGCACTCCAACCATTTGCCGATCTTGGAGATACAACACAAAAATTATGCAAATAAGTGGATTATGCACGAGGCCACTTGGATACTATGGCTAAAAAGATGGTTCGACACAAGAAAGATATTGCAAGAGAGAAAAATATGTGAGAGATCTTTGGTAAAACTATAAAGGACTAGTTTCATGGATTTCAAGCTGGTGGATCAGAATTCCTCAGAGGTATCATCCATCTTAAGCATCATATCTGATCCGTGCATGAGCAGGAGATAAAATAGCTCAAGACTTCACATAAAAATGAAACAGAAAAGCTCAAAGCCAAACATGCACGAGAATTATCCGATGAAAAATAAAGATACTTCACTCTTCAAGAATCTCTAAACAAGAGTGAAGAGGAAAAAAACAGCTGACACATGACTTTGATGCTCTTAAAATAAAACATAAAGAAGAGAAGCATATTGTTGTGGAGGCTGCAGAGAACGAATGTGGAAATGACATGCTTGTTTTCTTAAAAAATGCCAATGAGCGGAAAACTATCAATATGCTTCTTGAAATCCATGCCATATTTCCAAAGACCAACCTATCCAGCTTCTGGGAGCAAATTCCCATTGAGAATCGACCCAGTGAGGCTTTTGACTATGTGCAAAGTGAGAAAATGGAAGATTATATTCCGCTGGGCTTATTGCATCCATCTCATATACTAGAGAAAATGCGATTTATGAGTTGTTGTTCGAGGATTTGTTCTATAAGATTATAATACTTTTTGAAGACAACTAGGTTTGCAACTATTGCCTATAAATTTTTCTTCAAACCATCCAAGATCGTTATATTAGTAACCTTCACTTGTCCATTTTCTTAAGGGTAAAAATATGTCGAGAAACACTACTTAATGCATGTCGATGAGCAAAAAACCTTCATATATTGTTGTTAAATTATGGTCCGTTATCAGTAGTAATCATTTGTAGAACTCTGAACCTACACCAAATATTAGACAAGCTTAAATAGGCTCGGGCATAACGCACAAACCCCTTAAATTAAGGCCCAAAACAAACGAATTGTACCTATTTTGTATGATGTGATTCCTTTGCTTTGAATTGTCGCTGATCGGGATAAAATCAACACATACGATTGCTGATGAGAGGGTTGGAGGAGGAATACTTTGGAGATGAGGTCCGGAGTCACAAACAACAACTCTTCATCGTATTAATCGCACGGTAGGAGGCTTACTGTCGGAGATCAAAAGTTGAACATCGAAGGCTATGAAGCGGGTCCAACGGCTGGCGGGGGCACCGTCAACAAATCAACACTAGACCTTATATGGGTGTCGGGATTTGTGCCGTAAAAATAGATCTTTGGAGACTCATTTGGAGGTCTAAGAACATACGTTAAGAGCTTCAGACCTGAAGAGAGTGCAAACAATGACAGGTTTTATGCTCGAGACAACTAGCCTTGAAGCATGATTTATCCTTGACGAGATTGCAGGACGAGCATATTCGAGACCATGGACCGACGAACAACTCCACGGAGTGAGATATCTAGACCACCACAGTGTTTGGGTGACTACCAGGAGAGAACCGACCGTGCATAGATCCGGTGAAAGTGACGGTACATTTATATGGAGCAATCAACTTGGTTTACACATAAGACAACAAAAACAAAAGGAACCACTTGAGATGGTTATTTGCGAGAAGAAATCTACATGCCATATTGCATGTAGATCCAAATATAACCAGGAAAATCGAAATTGAAAAGATGAAAACTTTGAAGAAATGTTACAGTTATTCTAGTGAGAGAAGATAGTTTGTCTCACTGGTCCATGATGATCAATCTTAGAATCAACTATTTTTAAAACAACTGATTATGAAGGTTGTGTTCAGATCACGTTTTTTTAAAAAAAATTGATGTTTTGATGTATAATGAATTTACGACTTCCACATAAGATTAATGTAATTTGTTAGTATTTTGGGTCATACTTTTCGGTCTTTGTTTAATGTTTTCAGATGTTTTGAATTTTAGAATCTAAATTTTTAAAGTTTAAGAGTAATTGGGTTGAGTATGATTTAATTTTATTGTAGTAATTGAAAGTTTAAATAAAAAAAAGAAAAAAAAAGAAAAAGAAAATAAAATTAGTATTGATTTTATTTTTTTTAATGAACCAATCACACTAATAATTGTTTTGAATACTTTTTAACCTATTTTGATGACCCTTTGTACTTTATACTTAAATAAAAAAGTTCATTTTTTAATTCTTCAAAATGTTAATTCCGTTTATTTGCATGAAACCAAATTACATAAAATTCATATAAAAACTACGTACAACTTGTATTAATCTGAATTATTATTTAATCTGAATTATATTAAGTTTTCATATATTTTTTTTTGGCAAATTAACTATTGTATTAATAATGAATCATATCCAGTACATAATAAGCCCAACAACATCAGGCCTTAGAAGGTCCAATACTAGGGAATCAGGTCAGAAAAGAAAACCCCAATTCCCAACTATACTGAGTTCGATCCCAAATTAAGAAAAACCCTAATTTCTTCTAAACACAGAGCCTTCTCTCTTTCAACTCATTGAATCTCTTCCCTACACGATACCTAACCCTGGATCAATGTATCCAACACCCAAACTTTCAAGCATCAAAATCACTAATAACGAGTTTGGTACTTGATTGCCATTGAAAACCCAGTTCCTTCTCACTTTCAGCGATTGCTTCGAAACCCAGTCTGCCGCCGTGGCTGATTTTCATGGTTGGAGACAGCATTGCTTTGCACATTGCAATTCCTTGACAAAGTGGTTCGCCTGACGAAATTAGGCTAACCAGAGACAGACTATCAACATCAATGTCGACGTTTGTCCATCCTCTCCTGTAACACAGCAATAGAGCTTCCATCTATTAAGTTTTCATACATAAAACTCGTACTTATTAACTCTCCCTCTCTCCAATGGGAAGAAGCTCAGCACTAGTGGAGTTATTTTAACAAAACCCGCTCTGATTTTCGTACAGAATTTTAAACACCCAATTTAAAACACCCGTTTCAATCCCTATTTCCCCATTTTCGCCACAAACTTGAAGATTCGTCCCCAAAGTCGCGATTATGTGGTGCTGTGATTGATCCCAAGATTAGGATCTACGCCGTTGGAATGAAGAAGAAGGGCGTTGATGAGTTCCCGTTTTGTGTCCATTTGGTCTCATGGTAGAAGGAGAATGTATCCAGTGAAGCTCTCGAGGCTGCTCGTATCGCAGCAATAAGTAGATGACCAAGTCTGCAGGAAAATATGCTGTCCATTTGGGGTTCGTGTCCATCCCTTCCCTGTTTTGCGTATCAACAAGATGCTTTCGTGTGCCGAAGCCGATAGGCTTCAAACCGGTAAGGGTGCATGCTCAGGAGGCTCTTCGTTTACTTTGAGTCATATTGAACCTATTTCAGATTCTAGATTAGCATATGAAAGATGGCCGTTTTGTTATTGTCATTTTGATTGGGTGTACTGATATATATTGTCTGTTCTTCTTAAAGATACCCACCAACCTCAAACTTCCTAGTTATCATCTTGCATCCTGTTGAATCTAAATCTCTTATCAATTACTACCTCATTTTAGTCTCTTATCAATTGTTCTGTTTTCTTCTACAAAATTATACTACTTCTAGTTTCTATGTAATGAAGCTGAAATGAAGTTCTATAAAATGATCCTGATTTACTTTAGGTAGTTGTGTTCTCTTCGCTAGGAATACTAATTTCTTAGATTGAGATCAAATCTTTGAAGATATTCAAAAAGTACTTTTTTTAAGAGGACACTCACAATCTGTTTGATGTTTTGTATGGAAGAGACGATTGTGCCGTTCCGTTGTATCAAGAATGATCTCAAAGGAACTTTGATGTGCTACAAGCAAGATTGGACTGGTGGTATCTGACCCGATTTCAGGTATGTTTGTATATTTTCATTACTTTATTAGCTTACGATTCTTTAATGGTTGGTTTCAATTTACAATTCTGGCACCAACTGCATATATTTTACTTTACTTCTGCAATCCTGGTCATTTCATTTGGTGAACAATTTGAGAGACATACTGGTCTAGTTTTCAACCTTTTGCTGCTTGATTAATCTTTATAAAAATTGTATTCTTTTGTTTTTTTATTTTTTATTTATTGATGTTTCCGGGTTTGTGTTCAGACAGCAACCCTGCTGTTCGTACGGCTGTTTTAGGAGCTTGTCCGATTATTAACAGGTGCACTCGTGTAGCTGGAGAATTGTTTTGTCTGCTTATTGCTATGTTTTTCTTGCCGCAGCCATCAAGGTAAGAAGCATGGAGCTGAATTTGAATTTGAATTGTATAAAATGAAATGCTTGTCAGTTCATCTAATGAACCTTTACCTGAAATATCAACTTTTCAGGGCCTAGTGGATGAATTTCGTATTCTACAGAGATAAGATGCTAAATTAGTTAAGTCTGTACCATCCTCGAGGTCTTCCACTGGGATGTTTTCTTTAGTTCTATCATTCGTCTCCTGCTCACTGGATTAAGAAGCAGAAAAGCAAGAACGGTGTTACGGGCGGGTTAGTAATTTCACTGGTTTTACATGTTTTAGATCTCAGATCTCTTCCCTCGTGGTGACGGGGATATTTTTTTATCTTTTACTTTTTATTTTGAAGGAAAATAAACGTTAATGTTTAAAAGTAAACTAAATATGTCAAGAATCAAGATCAAGAAATCTTAGTATATTCTAAAATGGTAACAGTTTTTGGGTTTAGTTTATTGTTTATTTTGTCACATATCTATCTATTATAATAATATTAGTCAACAACTAAAACGTAGGTTGGTTAAAAAAAGATGAAGACTTGCGCTAATATATAAAAATAATCGAAAACTCACATTCAAGATAAATTTGGTCATTTCATATATTATGGCCAGTAATAGTCGAAAATACTAAAATACAAAAGAATAAGTTTAGTTCTTACCATTGTTTACATTTCCCTTGGTTACTTCAAAGTTGGATATCTCAGTCACATTTCATTATTTAGTAAAGGAAAACTTAGAATGAGGTTGGTTCTCTTTGACAGGTTGGCTTAGAAGCTTCATAGCAGACTACGGTGTACCTTTAATGGTAGTTGTATGGACAGCTGTTTCCTACATACCTAGAATATAAAAGAGATTCAAGGAGAAATTGAAGACAAAAAGGAAGAAGTGGCTACCACCGGAAGTGACGAGACTCGACAAAACGATGTCAACAAAGAGGGAAAAGGCAAAGAAAACAAGGAGGAAGTGAAGAGTGAGAAAACTGAAGGCGAAGCCAAATCGGAGGGGACTAAAAATGTTGAGGACTCGAAAGATAAGGGAATGCCTCTCAGCCATCCTAGTATAGAGCTCCGAAGAGCAAACTGTTCCTGGGCAGGTGAGATATCAAGCAGCACTACATCGTAATCAAGCCAACAAACTTTCTCAGCGAATGCAAACCCAAACTGTTCAGCGAAGTCCGGCTGAAAGAAGGGCTCCAGGTTTGCTGTTGGGCCAACATTTTACAGTGGCTCTCAGGTCTCTTCTCCACCAAGAACTGTCCTGTCAATAAAATCGTATGAAGCTGGTAAGGCGGAATCTGAATATGAAAGAGGTGAATCCAAGGGTGCGTTGGTAGAAAAAGGAAATAAGGCAGCCTTCAAGCCAACGGAGGAGGTTCTTTTATATATGATGGGGTTCAAATTATGTGTCAAATAGGGTATGTGGCTTGTGATCAGAATTTTTCATCCTTTTTACCAGGTAAATGGTTTGTAGATAACTCATCTCTAGTCGAAATCTAAAACTATAAGGATGTACAACAGTCTAAAGGAAGTAATAAAGTTAAAACTGTAATATTAGAAAACTATTAATTACCAATCGTGTTCAACTTCAATTATTGATTTACAGACTGTCTAGCTTGGAGGAGTAGCGTCTTTATTTTGTTTCGGTCTCTGATTCAGTCATGTACACACGCGGTCTAGGAAGCATCTTTCTCATATACTGAATCATATATGGTCTGTAAATTTATGGCATGTGACTTTTCTTATATTATCATGGGGTGATGCAGTTATGCAATCTGGATACCAACAGTTTGGTGGTATTGTAGTTCCTGGTGTTGGCATGGCTTAGCTTAGATATGTTGGACAACCACAAAAGGGTTTAGGCAATTACGAAATGACAAGGTATGCTCATTCTTTTGTTACACTGAGATTTAGAAAATGTATTTATAGTGGGAAGTACTGTAGAATTATGTTGATTGATCACTGAAATGTCCTCTTAATTTTTCTTGCTGAGATATGTATTAGTGTCTCATTGGTTTTTTTTTTCTGCTGTGTAACACTGTTTGGAGGTGAATAAGATCTCAGTCTGGGTGTTTTTGGGTGATTTGTCAATTGCATTGGAAAATTAAAGGTCAAAACACATTGCATTAAGTGGCCATAAAAGAAAGAGTTATTATAAGTTACCAGCTGTTGAAGCGTACTAAATCGCGTTCTCGATTTTTGTGAGTTTTCTCAGTACAAGTCTGAAGCTCCCAACATGATATTCCACTAAAACTAACACGATGTTACTATAAGTCAAAAAGTTATATCTCCTTGCCAAAATAAAATATTTTTTGTCAGTAGAAGTTTTAGCCGAAGATAGTTTTAGCGATGGAAGTTAAAAGACAATGTCTAAACGAATTTTTTGCAACTAAACCAATTTCTAAATACTCCAAATCAAATAGTCAATAATTATCTAGCACTATTTATCACCATGGTTGGTTTATATCTGACATGTATTGTCGATGTCGATAAATTTATATGTTACTCGCGCTATTCTCATCGAGGCATCTCTTGCCTACAAGGGCTCGATCCCAATAAAAGTCAGGTGGTTGTCTGCTTATTGAATCTTTTTAAAAACTAAGTACTTCCATGGTTTATGTTTTATAGTTAACGACTCCATATTTTGTTTGGTTGCAGCTTGTGTCCTTAAAAGATTCTCACGTGAGACTATTGAGAAACATTCTAGATGTTGATCATTCCACCACGTTGTGGGATCCTGCAAAGACGTATATATTTGTCCCTTTAGCTGGTAAGAAGTCTATAGATCCTGCCAACGAGATTGATTGGGAGCTGGTTCAAAGTATAGTTGAAACGGAAGCATGGATGAACCCTCTTCCTGGATCACTCATACGAGGTGCATATAGGTTACTCTGAGTAATGAGCAGAGTTGAAAATATGCTGCTTGCAATTCAGCTCAAGGGTTTAATCAATTATCCCATTCCTTCTTTAAATGTATTACGTCGAAGCCTGAACTATTTTAAAAGTATTACGTCGAAGCCCGAACTATTTTAAGGCTGTAGCTTCTTACTAATTTTAAGCTTCATTTTTCATTTTCTTTCCCAAGAAGTTAATAGCTTGTTGTTCCTTATAAGCAGCACTAGTAGCCTGCAATTATACGTCAACAGTTACTTCCTAAAAGTGAGCAAATAAATTTACTCAGCATCATCAAATTATAACAAACTGTGTTTTAACCAAAACAAAAGTTATAACACGAGCAGTGTGTTATTGGCATAAGTAACTTATTGTATGGATGGTTATGAAATTTAAAAGAATTTTTTTCAACTAAACCAATTTCTAAATAGTCCAAACTTTTATTTCATGTTAAAACACGGTTTGTTATAATTTGATGATGCTGAGTAAATTTATTTGCTCATTATTAGGAATTTGCTCATTATTAGGAAGTAACTGTTGACGTATAATTGCAGGCAACTAGTGCTCCTTATAAGGAACAAACAAGAAGCTATCAACTTCTTGAAAAAAAAAATGAAAAATGAAGCTTAATTAGTAAGAAGCTACTTCCTTAAAATAGTTCAGGCTTCGACGTAATACCTTTAAAGAAGGAATGGGATAATTGATTAAACCCTTGAGCTGAATTGCAAGCAGCATATTTTCCACAGTGCTCATTACTGAGGGTAACCTATATGCACCTCGTATGATTGATCCAGGAAGAGGGTTCATCCATGCTTCCGTTTCAACTATACTTTGAACCAGCTCCCAATCAATCTCGTTGGTAGGATCTATAGACTTCTTACCAGCTATAGGGACAAAGATATACGCCTTTGCAGGATCCCACAACGTGGTGGAATGATCAACATCTAGAATGCTTCTCAATAGTCTCACGTGAAAATCTCTTAGGGTCACAAGCTGCAGCCAAACAAAATATGAATCGTTAGCTATAAAACATAAACCATGGAAGTACATAGTTTTTAAAAAGATTAAATAAACAGTCAACCACCTGACTTTTGTTTATTGTGATCGAGTCCTTGTAGGCAAGAGATGCCTCCATTTTATATACACAAAAGAATCCGATAAATCTGAACCGTCCATTCGAAACTAGACAATTAATGGAACGAGCGGGATAAAAAGCCTATACGCAACGGAGAAAACACCATACCATTATTACACTGTGGAGAGTAGAGAGTAGAGAGGGAAACAAGAAAACTCCATAACATTTTCTCCATCTGCAACCATGGCATCGAAACACGAGAAGGATGATGCTGAGAAGAAGCAGCTTGTGACACCAGCAAAAACGACGACTAGGATAACGCGGAGCTCGGAAGGATGACTAAAGGTAATAGCTCGTCTCATTTAGCTCCCCTGAACCCTGAGCCAAAGAAAAAGAAACAGAAAACTACTGCAGCAGAGGAGAAATCGGATAAGGAAATAGCTCATGGAGAAGCCAGCATTATAAAGATTGAATACCGGTGAGGTTTACATTCCTTTTCTTTGTTCAATGTATCAAACAATATAGAAAAAATGTTTTTTCGGAACATCTGCTTAGGTTAAAATGCATGCAGGAACCCGTCTTAATTATTCAAGAAGAAGGCTGAGCAGGTGAAGAGAGCTTTGAAGAAAAATGTTCCTGGTATCAAAGTGCTTATGAACCCTACACAGGTTTATAAGCCTCTTTCTTTTTTAACATCTTTATTGTATATTAATTACAGTTTAACTTCGCGGTAATTTATTTTTATATATAAGTATGGTTATTGTAAGAGAATGTATGATAATTTGGATTATCATAGTTAAGATCATAGTTAATAAATAAGAACTATTAAGGGATAATGAGTTTTGTAATGATAATAGTTAAGAAGTATTTAATTTTGAGATGGCTTGTTGGTTATGTTTCTCTTAACGGCTAAGGAGAGGTTGGTTTCAAATCCAGGAGGAAGACGGCTTCACTTTTTTGCATTATCAGCCAAATAAATGGATTGGTTTACATGTTATCAGGTAAATATTTGGATTGGTTTACGTTGGACTGTAATTTACACACTAACTATGTTCACATTATACTCAATTAATATTAAACACAATGATCCTAGAATTGTTTATACAAAATCGTAAAAGAGTAGAGAAGATTGCATAGAGACATATCAATATCTCAGCTTTTGTAAAGGGTGTTGAATGCCTTTGTATAATATCATATTATTAATATTTGTATTCTTGTGTATGTGTTCGTCGCTATATTTACCAATAGCACACTAATGACATCGCTATAACTCCCGAGATTATCTAGCACTATTTATCACCATGGTTGGTTTATATCTGACATGTATTATCGATGTCGATAAATTTATATGTTACTCGCGCTATTCTGATCGAGGCATCTCTTGCCTACAAGGGCTCGATCCCAATAAAAGTCAGGTGGTTGTCTGCTTATTGAATCTTTTTAAAAACTAAGTACTTCCATGGTTTATGTTTTATAGCTAACGACTCCATATTTTGTTTGGTTGCAGCTTGTGTCCTTAAAAGATTCTCACGTGAGACTATTGAGAAACATTCTAGATGTTGATCATTCCACCACGTTGTGGGATCCTGCAAAGACGTATATATTTGTCCCTTTAGCTGGTAAGAAGTCTATAGATCCTGCCAACGAGATTGATTGGGAGCTGGTTCAAAGTATAGTTGAAACGGAAGCATGGATGAACCCTCTTCCTGGATCACTCATACGAGGTGCATATAGGTTACTCTGAGTAATGAGCAGAGTTGAAAATATGCTGCTTGCAATTCAGCTCAAGGGTTTAATCAATTATCCCATTCCTTCTTTAAATGTATTACGTCGAAGCCTGAACTATTTTAAAAGTATTACGTCGAAGCCCGAACTATTTTAAGGCTGTAGCTTCTTACTAATTTTAAGCTTCATTTTTCATTTTCTTTCCCAAGAAGTTAATAGCTTGTTGTTCCTTATAAGCAGCACTAGTAGCCTGCAATTATACGTCAACAGTTACTTCCTAAAAGTGAGCAAATAAATTTACTCAGCATCATCAGATTATAACAAACTGTGTTTTAACCAAAACAAAAGTTATAACACGAGCAGTGTGTTATTGGCTTAAGTAACTTATTGTATGGATGGTTATGAAATTTAAAAGAATTTTTTTCAACTAAACCAATTTCTAAATAGTCCAAACTTTTATTTCATGTTAAAACACGGTTTGTTATAATTTGATGATGCTGAGTAAATTTATTTGCTCACTATTAGGAAGTAACTGTTGACGTATAATTGCATGCAACTAGTGCTCCTTATAAGGAACAAACAAGAAGCTATCAACTTCTTGAAAAAAAAAATGAAAAATGAAGCTTAATTAGTAAGAAGCTACTTCCTTAAAATAGTTCAGGCTTCGACGTAATACCTTTAAAGAAGGAATGGGATAATTGATTAAACCCTTGAGCTGAATTGCAAGCAGCATATTTTCCACTCTGCTCATTACTGAGGGTAACCTATATGCACCTCGTATGAGTGATCCAGGAAGAGGGTTCATCCATGCTTCCGTTTCAACTATACTTTGAACCAGCTCCCAATCAATCTCGTTGGCAGGATCTATAGACTTCTTACCAGCTATAGGGACAAAGATATACGCCTTTGCAGGATCCCACAACGTGGTGGAATGATCAACATCTAGAATGCTTCTCAATAGTCTCACGTGAAAATCTTTTAGGGTCACAAGCTGCAGCCAAACAAAATATGAGTCGTTAGCTATAAAACATAAACCATGGAAGTACATAGTTTTTAAAAAGATTAAATAAACAGTCAACCACCTGACTTTTGTTTATTGTGATCGAGTCCTTGTAGGCAAGAGATGCCTCCATTTTATATACACAAAAGAATCCGATAAATCTGAACCGTCCATTCGAAACTAGACAATTAATGGAACGAGCGGGATAAAAAGCCTATACGCAACGGAGAAAACACCATACCATTATTACACTGTGGAGAGTAGAGAGTAGAGAGGGAAACAAGAAAACTCTATAACATTTTCTCCATCTGCAACCATGGCATCGAAACACGAGAAGGATGATGCTGAGAAGAAGCAGCTTGTGACACCAGCAAAAACGACGACTAGGATAACGCGGAGCTCGGAAGGATGACTAAAGGTAATAGCTCGTCTCATTTAGCTCCCCTGAACCCTGAGCCAAAGAAAAAGAAACAGAAAACTACTGCAGCAGAGGAGAAATCGGATAAGGAAATAGCTCATGGAGAAGCCAGCATTATAAAGATTGAATACTGGTGAGGTTTACATTCCTTTTCTTTATTCAATGTATCAAACAATATAGAAAAAATGTTTTTTCGAAACATCTGCTTAGGTTAAAATGCATGCAGGAACCCGTCCAAATTATTCAAGAAGAAGGCTGAGCAGGTGAAGAGAGCTTTGAAGAAAAATGTTCCTGGTATCAAAGTGCTTATGAACCCTACACAGGTTTATAAGCCTCTTTCTTTTTTAACATCTTTATTGTATATTAATTACAGTTTAACTTCGCGGCAATTTATTTTTATATATAAGTATGGTTATTGTAAGAGAATGTATGATAATTTGGATTATCATAGTTAAGATCATAGTTAATAAATAAGAACTATTAAGGGATAATGAGTTTTGTAATGATAATAGTTAAGAAGTATTTAATTTTGAGATGGCTTGTTGGTTATGTTTCTCTTAACGGCTAAGGAGAGGTTGGTTTCAAATCCAGGAGGAAGACGGCTTCACTTTTTTGCATTATCAGCCAAATAAATGGATTGGTTTACATGTTATCAGGTAAATATTTGGATTGGTTTACGTTGGACTGTAATTTACACACTGTAACTATGTTCACATTATACTCAATTAATATTAAACACAATGATCCTAGAATTGTCTATACAAAATCGTAAAACAGTAGAGAAGATTGCATAGAGACATATCAATATCTCAGCTTTTGTAAAGGGTGTTGAATGCCTTTGTATAATATCATATTATTAATATTTGTATTCTTGTGTATGTGTTCGTCGCTATATTTACCAATAGCACACTAATGACATCGCTATAACTCCCGAGATTATCTAGCACTATTTATCACCATGGTTGGTTTATATCTGACATGTATTATCGATGTCGATAAATTTATATGTTACTCGCGCTATTCTCATCGAAGCATCTCTTGCCTACAAGGGCTCGATCCCAATAAAAGTCAGGTGGTTGTCTGCTTATTGAATCTTTTTAAAAACTAAGTACTTCCATGGTTTATGTTTTATAGCTAACGACTCCATATTTTGT
Organism: Limnanthes douglasii subsp. nivea; assembly: GCA_036936605.1. Lineage (NCBI taxonomy): Eukaryota > Viridiplantae > Streptophyta > Magnoliopsida > Brassicales > Limnanthaceae > Limnanthes > Limnanthes douglasii. The sequence goes on along the minus strand of JAUPFV010000001.1, from coordinate 125,083,635 downwards.
TTGGTTGCAGCTTGTGTCCTTAAAAGATTCTCACGTGAGACTATTGAGAAACATTCTAGATGTTGATCATTCCACCACGTTGTGGGATCCTGCAAAGACGTATATATGTGTCCCTTTAGCTGGTAAGAAGTCTATAGATCCTGCCAACGAGATTGATTGGGAGCTGGTTCAAAGTATAGTTGAAACGGAAGCATGGATGAACCCTCTTCCTGGATCACTCATACGAGGTGCATATAGGTTACCCTGAGTAATGAGCAGAGTTGAAAATATGCTGTTTGCAATTCAGCTCAAGGGTTTAATCAATTATCCCATTCCTTCTTTAAAGGTATTATGTCGAAGCCTGAACTATTTTAAGGCTCTAGCTTCTTACTAATTTTAAGCTTCATTTTTCATTTTCTTTCCGAAGAAGTTAATAGCTTGTTGTTCCTTATAAGCATCACTAGTAGCCTGCAATTATACGTCAACAGTTACTTCCTAAAAGTGAGCAAATAAATTTCCTCAGCATCATCAAATTATAACAAACTGTGTTTTAACCAAAATAAAAGTTATAACACGAGCAGTGTGTTATTGGCATAAGTAACTTATTGTATGGATGGTTATGAAATTTAAAAGAATTTTTTTCAACTAAACCAATTTCTAAATAGTCCAAACTTTTATTTCATGTTAAAACACGGTTTGTTATAATTTGATGATGCTGAGTAAATTTATTTGCTCACTATTAGGAAGTAACTGTTGACGTATAATTGCAGGCAACTAGTGCTCCTTATAAGGAACAAACAAGAAGCTATCAACTTCTTGAAAAAAAAATGAAAAATGAAGCTTAATTAGTAAGAAGCTACTTCCTTAAAATAGTTCAGGCTTCGACGTAATACCTTTGAAGAAGGAATGAGATAATTGATTAAACCCTTGAGCTGAATTGCAAGCAGCATATTTTCCACTCTGCTCATTACTGAGGGTAACCTATATGCACCTCGTATGAGTGATCCAGGAAGAGGGTTCATCCATGCTTCCGTTTCAACTATACTTTGAACCAGCTCCCAATCAATCTCGTTGGCAGGATCTATAGACTTCTTACCAGCTATAGGGACAAAGATATACGCCTTTGCAGGATCCTACAACGTGGTGGAATGATCAACATCTAGAATGCTTCTCAATAGTCTCACGTGAAAATCTTTTAGGGTCACAAGCTGCAGCCAAACAAAATATGAGTCGTTAGCTATAAAACATAAACCATGGAAGTACATAGTTTTTAAAAAGATTAAATAAACAGTCAACCACCTGACTTTTGTTTATTGTGATCGAGTCCTTGTAGGCAAGAGATGCCTCCATTTTATATACACAAAAGAATCCGATAAATCTGAACCGTCCATTCGAAACTAGACAATTAATGGAACGAGCGGGATAAAAAGCCTATGCGCAACGGAGAAAACACCATACCATTATTACACTGTGGAGAGTGGAGAGTAGAGAGGGAAACAAAAAAACTCTATAACATTTTCTCCATCTGCAACCATGGCATCGAAACACGAGAAGGATGATGCTGAGAAGAAGCAGCTTGTGACACCAGCAAAAACGACGACTAGGATAACGCGGAGCTCGGAAGGATGACTAAAGGTAATAGCTCGTCTCATTTAGCTCCCCTGAACCCTGAGCCAAAGAAAAAGAAACAGAAAACTACTGCAGCAGAGGAGAAATCGGATAAGGAAATAGCTCATGGAGAAGCCAGCATTATAAAGATTGAATACTGGTGAGGTTTACATTCCTTTTCTTTATTCAATGTATCAAACAATATAGAAAAAATGTTTTTTCGGAACATCTGCTTAGGTTAAAATGCATGCAGGAACCCGTCCAAATTATTCAAGAAGAAGGCTGAGCAAGTGAAGAGAGCTTTGAAGAAAAATGTTCCTGGTATCAAAGTGCCTATGAACCCTACACAGGTTTATAATCCTCTTTCTTTTTTAACATCTTTATTGTATATTAATTACAGTTTAACTTCGCGGTAATTTATTTTTATATATAAGTATGGTTATTGTAAGAGAATGTATGATAATTTGGATTATCATAGTTAAGATCATAGTTAATAAATAAGAACTATTAAGGGATAATGAGTTTTGTAATGATAATAGCTAAGAAGTATTTAATTTTGAGATGGCTTGTTGGTTATGTTTCTCTTAACGGCTAAGGAGAGGTTGGTTTCAAATCCAGGAGGAAGACGGCTTCACTTTTTTGCATTATCAGCCAAATAAATGGATTGGTTTACATGTTATCAGGTAAATATTTGGATTGGTTTACATTGGACTGTGATTTACACACTGTAACTATGTTCACATTATACTCAATTAATATTAAACACAATGATCCTAGAATTTTTATACAAAATCGTAAAACAGTAGAGAAGATTGCATAGAGACATATCAATATCTCAGCTTTTGTAAAGGGTGTTGAATGCCTTTGTATAATATCATATTATTAATATTTGTATTCTTGTGTATATAGTACACTAATGACATTGCTATAACTCTCGAGATTATCTAGCACTATTTATCACCATGGTTGGTTTATATCTGACATGTATTATCGATGTCGATAAATTTATATGTTACTCGCGCTATTCTCATCGAGGCATCTCTTGTCTACAAGGGTTCGATCCCAATAAACAAAAGTTAGGTGGTTGTCTGCTTATTTAATCTTTTTAAAAACTAGGTACCTCCATGGTTTATGTTTTATAGCTAACGACTCCATATTTTGTTTGGCTGCAGCTTGTGTCCTTAAAAGATTCTCACGTGAGACTATTGAGAAGCATTTTAGATGTTGATCATTCTACCACGTTGTGGGATCCTGCAAAGACGTATATATTTGTCCCTTTAGCTGGTAAGAAGTCTATAGATCCTGCCAACGAGATTGATTGGGAGCTGGTTCAAAGTATAGTTGAAACGGAAGCATGGATGAACCCTCTTCCTGGATCACTCATACGAGGTGCATATAGGTTACCCTCAGTAATGAGCAGGGTGGAAAATATGCTGCTTGCAATTCAGCTCAATGGTTTAATCAATTATCTCATTCCTTCTTTAAAGGTATTACGTCTAAGCCTGAACTATTTTAAGGCTGTAGCTTCTTACTAATTTTAAGCTTCATTTTTCATTTTCTTTCCCAAGAAGTTGATAGCTTGTTGTTCCTTATAAGCAGCACTAGTTGCCTGCAATTATACGTCAACAGTTACTTCCTAAAAGTGAGCAAATAAATTTCCTCAGCATCATCAAATTATAAGAAACTGTTTTTTAACCAAAATAAAAGTTATAACACGAGCAATGTGTTATTGGCATAAGTAACTTATTGTATGGATGGTTATGAAATTTAAAAGAAATTTTTGCAACTAAACCAATTTCTAAATAGTCCAAATCAAATAGTCAATTAAAAGAAAAACAACTTTCTATATATATATAATAATGTTACATTATGAATTATATTATTTTCCAGTCAATTTCTAAAAAGAAAAATACTATTAAGCAACATTACTAAAAAAAATTGTTAAAAAAATGTTTAGTTTAACGTCTAAATGTATTTTAAAAATAAGAGATGAATTTATTTTCTTCAGTTTGATGTTATGTAGTCTGCTACAAGTTTTATTATTTGACTGTAAGGAACTTAAAATAATTTTCTTCAGCTTGATGTTACGTAATGTGCTACAAGTTTTATCATCATAAAATTTGCAGATATAAATCATACGATTTGATCTAACATCCACTTAACCGATAAACTAATAGAACATAAATGATCTCCTCAATTTCATTACTTTATTTATGTCCATATTTGATGCCTTCTAGTGAGTAACATAAAGGGATAACATTTTCAAGTTTCAAGTTTGGTCAAACATTTATTTGAACTGACTCATCGTAATATTTAGCGGAGATCTTTGGTCCATTATAATCTTTAGAGATTTGTTAATGAAAGTCGAAAGATCTCAAAATTCCCTATACAAAATAGTTTTAGAAACTAGCCAACCCACGTCTTTATTGACAAAACTAGAATACCCGACTTGGTTATGGCAATCAAGACTTGGACATGTGAATTTTCATGCACTCAAGATGATGGAGGAAAATAGATGGGTTTCAGGCTGCCCATAGTTATACACTCAAACCAGTTATGTGAAAATTGCCTAGTGTCTAAGCAAGTGAGGTTACCATTTCTAATTCAAGCAAATTTTCATGCCAAGAGACCATTGAACCTCATACATGCAGATTATGAGACCCGATTAGTCCAACATCAATTCATGGTAATAAATACTTTCTTTTACTTGTTGTTATAGTTGTTGGATGTAGATGTATATGATAGAAGAAAAATAAGAGGCATTTGATGTGTTTAGTAAATTAAAAAAAGTTGTTGAAAACGGATCTGATTACAAGATAACAACATTGCGTACGGATTGATGTGATGAGTTCTTGTCTACGAAGTTTTCATATTTTTGTGAAGATGAAGGTATCCAACGTTATCTCACCGCACCATACACTTCACAACATAATGACATTGTGGAACGCAGAAACCGTATTGTAATGAATACTGTAAGGATTTTAATTAAAAGTATGTTAGTTCTAGTAGTCTTTTGGGGTGAGGCTGTATGACGTGCAATGTATCTGTTAAATCGTTCCCCAATAAATATTTTAAGAAATCATACCCTCTATGAAATGTGGTTTGGTAAGAAACCCAATTTTGAGCACCTAAGATTTTTTGGTTGTACAACATATGTAAGGATTGCAGGACCACATATGAAACAAACTTGATGATAGAAGTCAAAAGATTATGTATTTTGGCGTAGAAAACGGAACCAACGCACACAGGTTGTATGATCCAAGACGTGAGATAATTCATATTAGTAGAGATATTGTATTTAAAGAAGATAAGAAATGGAATGAGTTTACAATTTTAGAAAACAATGAAGACCATGGAGGTTTGGAGTGTGTTGATATACCTACACCAACAGACCCACACATGGCATCACCGGTTACACCAGATGATGTGGGGAAATTTCCTGAAATAGAAAACCCAATTGGAAGTACAACAGGGTCTATAACATGGTCTTCAACAGATGATTGTCTAAAGAAATTCCACTCTCTAACTGAAATTTATGGTGATGCACTCGAATATGAGTTACATCATGATGATCAAGTATTACTTGCTGTTGAGGAGCCAAAAAATTATAGTGATGCCGTAATAGAGAAGGCATGGCATGAGGCTATGACAAATGAACTTGAGGTCATCGAAAAAACAAAACGTGGAAACTCACCAACTTACTCTCGGGTCAAAAGCCCATAGGTTTGAAGTGGGTGTTTCAAGTAAAAAAGGACAGTGAAGGAAATGTTACCAAGCACAAATCAAGGCTCGTAGCGAAGGAATATATTCAACAACAATGAGCTGATTTTGATAAAGTTTTTGCACCTGTGGCTAGAGTCGGTACTGTAAGATTGATTCTTTTACTTGCAACCCAACATGGATGGGAGATTCATCACTTGGATGTAAAATAATAAGTTTTAAACGACGACCTCCAAAAACAAGTATATATGTTCCAACCATAAGGTTTTGTAATCACTAACTAAATAACATAAAGTATACAAGTTGCCAAAATTTTTGGTTTACGATATGCACTGAAGGTGTGGAACATTCGCCTTGACAAAAGTTTTAAAACTCTTGGTTTTTAAAGTGCTCACAAGAACAAACGGTCTATACATGAAGTAGTAGTACAAAAGCTTTGACAGTGGGTGTGTATGTTGACGACTTGATTGTCACCGGTTCAAGTATGGTTAAAATATTCAAGAAACAAATGATAGAAGAGTTTGAGATAAGTGATCTCAAGTTACTCTATTACTACCTTTAGATTGAGGTAGAGCATAAGAAATATTAAATAATACTAGGACAATCAACCTATGCAAATATAATGTTACGTCAATTCAAGATGGATGACTGTAATCCTACAAAGTATCCCATAGAATCAAAACTACAGATTGGAAAAATACTAAAGGAAAGTCGGTGGATCCCACTCTGTATAGGCGCATCACCGGATGTCTAAGGTACTGAATTCATACTCGTCCAAATTTATTATATGTTATCGCAATCATGATTAGGTACATGAAGAAACCTACTACGACTCCTCATCAAGAAGTCAAACACATTTTCATTACGTACATAACCTATGGATTGAAATATGAAAAAGGGAAATGATCTGAAGATCTAGTTGGTTTTACCGATAGTGATTTAGCTGGAGACACCAACGATAGAAAAAGCACTGGATGAATGACATTTTATCTTAATGATAACTTGATCACTTGGCAATCTCAGAAGCAACAAACTGTGGTGTTGTCTTCTTGCCAAACTGAATTTATGGCAGCAACTACAACGTCATGTCAAGCATTATGGCTAAGAAAACTGTTGAATGAGGTGACTAAAATGAAACAAAATCCAGTAACATGTTATGTCGACAATAAATCTGCAATTGCATTAATGAAAAACCCAGTATTTCACAGACAACCAAACACATAGACATTCACTTCCATTTCATTCGCGAATGTATCGAGAAGCACCAGATAGTCGTGGAATTCGTTTGCAGCAGATAGCAACGTGCTGATATTCTCACCAAAAATCTAGGAAGACTAAAATTTGCAGAGATGCGTGACTTACTTAGAGTAAAAGATCTTGACCAAAGTCAAACTTAAGGGGGGATTGTTTCAATATTTTTAAGTTTGACACGTCATTATGGAAGTTAGGGAAATTAATATTAGGTAGTTATTTTCCATTTCCTATTTAAGAAGCCCTTTAGATTGCAATTATGTACGTGAAGTGATTTTTGTATTTTAAAATTTACAGAAACTTAGTTTATTATTCTCTCATTTTGTTTACTTTCTTTTTAGCATAACTACCACATTGTATTTTAATATCAAAACTAGCAAGTGGTATCAGAGCATGACATAAGAAGATATATGTATGGACGCTTCAAAAGATCATGAGACAGAACATGCCAAAAATTGGCAAAAAAGGATTGGAGAAATATGGACTGCGAGACTTTGGGAACATATGCAGCAGCATGAGGGACGTTATGAAATATGCATATATGTAATGGAGGCAAAATTAAAAATGGAAAAGTTGCAGACCTTTGAGAGTGAGTCTATAGTTGTAAAATTGAAGAACGAAAAGTGTGTAAACGACTTTGCAATGAAATTAAAAGCAATTATCAATGATATTTGTTTGTTTATAAAAATATTGAGGATATCTCCATCAGGAAGTTTCTCTTTTCCAAAAGATATATGAAATTTTTTACCTCCATGATAATGAGTTTTTCCTCCATGTTGAGGATAATGAAGATGTTTTTGAGTGCATACCGTCGAAGAATCCATCCAAGAGAAGATGAGTAAACAAGATATTCATGAAGCCTTTATAAAAAAATGAAGATCAAGAAGTAAGAAAAAAATAAGAATGTAACATATGTAATGGTGCATGAAAAAATATGCCCAATCAAACCACCACAAAAGGAATCAATTGTGCAGATTAATGCAGATGTCGAAAAAACAACAATCGTATTCAATCTTAAGAGGAGAATATTAGATAAGAATTGAACACTTTTTATGTATCAGTTATTAAATTAGTTATTATGATAAGATCAACCGGTTATTTAGTATCGTTTATATAAGCAACCGTGTATTGATGTTTTAAGTGAAATGAAAGAAACATTTCCATAATATACTTGTTTATCTCTAGTGTATATATTTGTCTGTAAAATGTGTGTGCATCTCTAAAACAGAGATTATAGTATGATATTGTGTTGTTTGTGTATATTATATATTTAGTATATACATATTTTTGTAAATTACATGGACCTTAACCCAACATATTTAACTGATATCATTCCATATTAAAGATTTTTGTACATGATTATGGGGCATGTAAATGCAACAAAAATATTATGTAATGATATGATCACCCTCTGAAAAATCTTTGCGTAGTTTCTTGTAGGTCGACTTGCATACACGATCACTGGTCTTTGAGTGTCCAAATTGTTTTCATATAAAACTCACCAACATGGATCATTTTCCCTAGTATGTTGTCATTGTAGTTACAAGATTGAACACATGAAGTGTCTGTGTGAAAATCGTGCTAATTAATAGTATCACTACCTTAAGAGGACTTCATATTATATTCAATACATCATGGAAATCCAAAAAAGTCTCTAGAACCTTAAATATCTCATCAAAAGCTCATTTATATGAAATATGATGAATGTCATTTAAAATCCGAAACAAAAACAAACAATTTTTATGCATGCACGATATCGCCACCGTGTAACGGTCATTAGAGCAATGTATTTGAGTATCGTGATGTTGTAGCTATTATATATGGTGTTGTAGGCGCTGAACTAGTTCGCTATGACAAGCTTACAATTTTTATAATTGTGAAAATCTCAGTTTTGCTCTAAGACTGAACCTCGACTGGAGGAGTAACAGTAAGCCCCTTGTCTTTCTATTTATACTTTGATATGAATAACTTGATTTTAATTTCTTATTACTTTTTGTATTGTTCCCAAATTTTTTGAGGCAATATAAACTTCGCAGAAAAGACGCAAAGGACATTTTTGCAAAACTGGCTACCTGGGCAGAAAAAGAGTGGGTAATGGGTTCCACTTAACTTTTCAGCTTATCAATTTTATCAATAGCCATCTGTAGATTATTACATTGGGTGCTGACTTCTTCAAAAATCTGATGGAGACCCCAAACCTACTCATTAATGTGAAGAGACTTGTGGCACATAGTAGTAAGGCGCATCTTCCAGTTCGGAATAGATGAGACAGACACCTTCCCTTGAAGAAGAAAGGGGAAAAGAATAAAAATGCAGTTAGCACATCTGGTGCTAGCCCCTCAAAAAACATGATGCTGTAAACAAATGCAAACGGTAAGGCAGCAGAACCAAACCTTCGTACTATTGAAGAGGGAGTAGAGGTTGAGCCTTCATCAAAGAGAAAAATGACTGATTCTTTGAAGAAACAGAAGAGCATGTCCAAAACACCACCACAAAGAAGGACCAAGAAGAACATTGCTGAGACCCTGCAAGAAGTGCCCTCATCCGAGACAAATAAAGAAATCATTATTGTGGAAGATCATAAAAAAGAAGATGCAACGAAAAATAACCAAGGAGACGATTATTTCGATCTTGATGATTTTATTAATTTAGGAAGGCCTCAAGATCTTGTTAGAGACATGGATCCAAGTGTCCAAGAAATCCAAGACCAGTTGTAACAACTTGGGTCAGGTAACTGCTCATGTTATGCCAGAACTAGTTAGACTAGAGACTCCATTTTCACCCTCATCTCAATCAAAAGTTCATTCCTGCTGAAGAATTATCCAAAAAGGTCATGATTGCACTCCAACCATTTGCCGATCTTGGAGATACAACACAAAAATTATGCAAATAAGTGGATTATGCACGAGGCCACTTGGATACTATGGCTAAAAAGATGGTTCGACACAAGAAAGATATTGCAAGAGAGAAAAATATGTGGGAGATCTTTGGTAAAACTATAAAGGACTAGTTTCATGGATTTCAAGCTGGTGGATCAGAATTCCTCAGAGGTATCATCCATCTTAAGCATCATATCTGATCCGTGCATGAGCAGGAGATAAAATAGCTCAAGACTTCACATAAAAATGAAACAGAAAAGCTCAAAGCCAAACATGCACGAGAATTATCCGATGAAAAATAAAGATACTTCACTCTTCAAGAATCTCTAAACAAGAGTGAAGAGGAAAAAAACAGCTGACACATGACTTTGATGCTCTTAAAATAAAACATAAAGAAGAGAAGCATATTGTTGTGGAGGCTGCAGAGAACGAATGTGGAAATGACATGCTTGTTTTCTTAAAAAATGCCAATGAGCGGAAAACTATCAATATGCTTCTTGAAATCCACGCCACATTTCCAAAGACCAACCTATCCAGCTTCTGGGAGCAAATTCCCATTGAGAATCGACCCAGTGAGGCTTTTGACTATGTGCATAGTGAGAAAATGGAAGATTATATTCCGCTGGGCTTATTGCATCCATCTCATATACTAGAGAAAATGCGATTTATGAGTTGTTGTTCGAGGATTTGTTCTATAAGATTATAATACTTTTTGAAGACAACTAGGTTTGCAACTATTGCCTATAAATTTTTCTTCAAACCATCCAAGATCGTTATATTAGTAACCTTCACTTGTCCATTTTCTTAAGGGTAAAAATATGCCGAGAAACACTACTTAATGCATGTCGATGAGCAAAAAGCCTTCATATATTGTTGTTAAATTATGGTTCGTTATCAGTAGTAATCATTTGTAGAACTCTGAACCTACACCAAATATTAGACAAGCTTAAATAGGCTCGGGCATAACGCACAAACCCCTTAAATTAAGGCCCAAAACAAACGAATTGTACCTATTTTGTATGATGTGATTCCTTTGCTTTGAATTGTCGCTGATCGTGATAAAATCAACACATACGATTGCTGATGAGAGGGTTGGAGGAGGAATACTTTGGAGATGAGGTCCGGAGTCACAAACAACAACTCTTCATCGTATTAATCGCACGGTAGGAGGCTTACTGTCGGAGATCAAAAGTTGAACATCGAAGGCTATGAAGCGGGTCCAACGGCTGGCGGGGGCACCGTCAACAAATCAACACTAGACCTTATATGGGTGTCGGGATTTGTGCCGTAAAAATAGATCTTTGGAGACTCATTTGGAGGTCTAAGAACATACGTTAAGAGCTTCAGACCTGAAGAGAGTGCAAACAATGACAGGTTTTATGCTCGAGACAACTAGCCTTGAAGCATGATTTATCCTTGACGAGATTGCAGGACGAGCATATTCGAGACCATGGACCGACGAACAACTCCACGGAGTGAGATATCTAGACCACCACAGTGTTTGGGTGACTACCAGGAGAGAACCGACCGTGCATAGATCCGGTGAAAGTGACGGTACATTTATATGGAGCAATCAACTTGGTTTACACATAAGACAACAAAAACAAAAGGAACCACTTGAGATGGTTATTTGCGAGAAGAAATCTACATGCCATATTGCATGTAGATCCAAATATAACCAGGAAAATCGAAATTGAAAAGATGAAAACTTTGAAGAAATGTTACAGTTATTCTAGTGAGAGAAGATAGTTTGTCTCACTGGTCCATGATGATCAATCTTAGAATCAACTATTTTTAAAACAACTGATTATGAAGGTTGTGTTCAGATCACGTTTTTTTAAAAAAAATTGATGTTTTGATGTATAATGAATTTACGACTTCCACATAAGATTAATGTAATTTGTTAGTATTTTGGGTCATACTTTTCGGTCTTTGTTTAATGTTTTCAGATGTTTTGAATTTTAGAATCTAAATTTTTAAAGTTTAAGAGTAATTGGGTTGAGTATGATTTAATTTTATTGTAGTAATTGAAAGTTTAAATAAAAAAAAGAAAAAAAAAGAAAAAGAAAATAAAATTAGTATTGATTTTATTTTTTTTAATGAACCAATCACACTAATAATTGTTTTGAATACTTTTTAACCTATTTTGATGACCCTTTGTACTTTATACTTAAATAAAAAAGTTCATTTTTTAATTCTTCAAAATGTTAATTCCGTTTATTTGCATGAAACCAAATTACATAAAATTCATATAAAAACTACGTACAACTTGTATTAATCTGAATTATTATTTAATCTGAATTATATTAAGTTTTCATATATTTTTTTTTGGCAAATTAACTATTGTATTAATAATGAATCATATCCAGTACATAATAAGCCCAACAACATCAGGCCTTAGAAGGTCCAATACTAGGGAATCAGGTCAGAAAAGAAAACCCCAATTCCCAACTATACTGAGTTCGATCCCAAATTAAGAAAAACCCTAATTTCTTCTAAACACAGAGCCTTCTCTCTTTCAACTCATTGAATCTCTTCCCTACACGATACCTAACCCTGGATCAATGTATCCAACACCCAAACTTTCAAGCATCAAAATCACTAATAACGAGTTTGGTACTTGATTGCCATTGAAAACCCAGTTCCTTCTCACTTTCAGCGATTGCTTCGAAACCCAGTCTGCCGCCGTGGCTGATTTTCATGGTTGGAGACAGCATTGCTTTGCACATTGCAATTCCTTGACAAAGTGGTTCGCCTGACGAAATTAGGCTAACCAGAGACAGACTATCAACATCAATGTCGACGTTTGTCCATCCTCTCCTGTAACACAGCAATAGAGCTTCCATCTATTAAGTTTTCATACATAAAACTCGTACTTATTAACTCTCCCTCTCTCCAATGGGAAGAAGCTCAGCACTAGTGGAGTTATTTTAACAAAACCCGCTCTGATTTTCGTACAGAATTTTAAACACCCAATTTAAAACACCCGTTTCAATCCCTATTTCCCCATTTTCGCCACAAACTTGAAGATTCGTCCCCAAAGTCGCGATTATGTGGTGCTGTGATTGATCCCAAGATTAGGATCTACGCCGTTGGAATGAAGAAGAAGGGCGTTGATGAGTTCCCGTTTTGTGTCCATTTGGTCTCATGGTAGAAGGAGAATGTATCCAGTGAAGCTCTCGAGGCTGCTCGTATCGCAGCAATAAGTAGATGACCAAGTCTGCAGGAAAATATGCTGTCCATTTGGGGTTCGTGTCCATCCCTTCCCTGTTTTGCGTATCAACAAGATGCTTTCGTGTGCCGAAGCCGATAGGCTTCAAACCGGTAAGGGTGCATGCTCAGGAGGCTCTTCGTTTACTTTGAGTCATATTGAACCTATTTCAGATTCTAGATTAGCATATGAAAGATGGCCGTTTTGTTATTGTCATTTTGATTGGGTGTACTGATATATATTGTCTGTTCTTCTTAAAGATACCCACCAACCTCAAACTTCCTAGTTATCATCTTGCATCCTGTTGAATCTAAATCTCTTATCAATTACTACCTCATTTTAGTCTCTTATCAATTGTTCTGTTTTCTTCTACAAAATTATACTACTTCTAGTTTCTATGTAATGAAGCTGAAATGAAGTTCTATAAAATGATCCTGATTTACTTTAGGTAGTTGTGTTCTCTTCGCTAGGAATACTAATTTCTTAGATTGAGATCAAATCTTTGAAGATATTCAAAAAGTACTTTTTTTAAGAGGACACTCACAATCTGTTTGATGTTTTGTATGGAAGAGACGATTGTGCCGTTCCGTTGTATCAAGAATGATCTCAAAGGAACTTTGATGTGCTACAAGCAAGATTGGACTGGTGGTATCTGACCCGATTTCAGGTATGTTTGTATATTTTCATTACTTTATTAGCTTACGATTCTTTAATGGTTGGTTTCAATTTACAATTCTGGCACCAACTGCATATATTTTACTTTACTTCTGCAATCCTGGTCATTTCATTTGGTGAACAATTTGAGAGACATACTGGTCTAGTTTTCAACCTTTTGCTGCTTGATTAATCTTTATAAAAATTGTATTCTTTTGTTTTTTTATTTTTTATTTATTGATGTTTCCGGGTTTGTGTTCAGACAGCAACCCTGCTGTTCGTACGGCTGTTTTAGGAGCTTGTCCGATTATTAACAGGTGCACTCGTGTAGCTGGAGAATTGTTTTGTCTGCTTATTGCTATGTTTTTCTTGCCGCAGCCATCAAGGTAAGAAGCATGGAGCTGAATTTGAATTTGAATTGTATAAAATGAAATGCTTGTCAGTTCATCTAATGAACCTTTACCTGAAATATCAACTTTTCAGGGCCTAGTGGATGAATTTCGTATTCTACAGAGATAAGATGCTAAATTAGTTAAGTCTGTACCATCCTCGAGGTCTTCCACTGGGATGTTTTCTTTAGTTCTATCATTCGTCTCCTGCTCACTGGATTAAGAAGCAGAAAAGCAAGAACGGTGTTACGGGCGGGTTAGTAATTTCACTGGTTTTACATGTTTTAGATCTCAGATCTCTTCCCTCGTGGTGACGGGGATATTTTTTTATCTTTTACTTTTTATTTTGAAGGAAAATAAACGTTAATGTTTAAAAGTAAACTAAATATGTCAAGAATCAAGATCAAGAAATCTTAGTATATTCTAAAATGGTAACAGTTTTTGGGTTTAGTTTATTGTTTATTTTGTCACATATCTATCTATTATAATAATATTAGTCAACAACTAAAACGTAGGTTGGTTAAAAAAAGATGAAGACTTGCGCTAATATATAAAAATAATCGAAAACTCACATTCAAGATAAATTTGGTCATTTCATATATTATGGCCAGTAATAGTCGAAAATACTAAAATACAAAAGAATAAGTTTAGTTCTTACCATTGTTTACATTTCCCTTGGTTACTTCAAAGTTGGATATCTCAGTCACATTTCATTATTTAGTAAAGGAAAACTTAGAATGAGGTTGGTTCTCTTTGACAGGTTGGCTTAGAAGCTTCATAGCAGACTACGGTGTACCTTTAATGGTAGTTGTATGGACAGCTGTTTCCTACATACCTAGAATATAAAAGAGATTCAAGGAGAAATTGAAGACAAAAAGGAAGAAGTGGCTACCACCGGAAGTGACGAGACTCGACAAAACGATGTCAACAAAGAGGGAAAAGGCAAAGAAAACAAGGAGGAAGTGAAGAGTGAGAAAACTGAAGGCGAAGCCAAATCGGAGGGGACTAAAAATGTTGAGGACTCGAAAGATAAGGGAATGCCTCTCAGCCATCCTAGTATAGAGCTCCGAAGAGCAAACTGTTCCTGGGCAGGTGAGATATCAAGCAGCACTACATCGTAATCAAGCCAACAAACTTTCTCAGCGAATGCAAACCCAAACTGTTCAGCGAAGTCCGGCTGAAAGAAGGGCTCCAGGTTTGCTGTTGGGCCAACATTTTACAGTGGCTCTCAGGTCTCTTCTCCACCAAGAACTGTCCTGTCAATAAAATCGTATGAGGCTGGTAAGGCGGAATCTGAATATGAAAGAGGTGAATCCAAGGGTGCGTTGGTAGAAAAAGGAAATAAGGCAGCCTTCAAGCCAACGGAGGAGGTTCTTTTATATATGATGGGGTTCAAATTATGTGTCAAATAGGGTATGTGGCTTGTGATCAGAATTTTTCATCCTTTTTACCAGGTAAATGGTTTGTAGATAACTCATCTCTAGTCGAAATCTAAAACTATAAGGATGTACAACAGTCTAAAGGAAGTAATAAAGTTAAAACTGTAATATTAGAAAACTATTAATTACCAATCGTGTTCAACTTCAATTATTGATTTACAGACTGTCTAGCTTGGAGGAGTAGCGTCTTTATTTTGTTTCGGTCTCTGATTCAGTCATGTACACACGCGGTCTAGGAAGCATCTTTCTCATATACTGAATCATATATGGTCTGTAAATTTATGGCATGTGACTTTTCTTATATTATCATGGGGTGATGCAGTTATGCAATCTGGATACCAACAGTTTGGTGGTATTGTAGTTCCTGGTGTTGGCATGGCTTAGCTTAGATATGTTGGACAACCACAAAAGGGTTTAGGCAATTACGAAATGACAAGGTATGCTCATTCTTTTGTTACACTGAGATTTAGAAAATGTATTTATAGTGGGAAGTACTGTAGAATTATGTTGATTGATCACTGAAATGTCCTCTTAATTTTTCTTGCTGAGATATGTATTAGTGTCTCATTGGTTTTTTTTTTTCTGCTGTGTAACACTGTTTGGAGGTGAATAAGATCTCAGTCTGGGTGTTTTTGGGTGATTTGTCAATTGCATTGGAAAATTAAAGGTCAAAACACATTGCATTCAGTGGCCATAAAAGAAAGAGTTATTATAAGTTACCAGCTGTTGAAGCGTACTAAATCGCGTTCTCGATTTTTGTGAGTTTTCTCAGTACAAGTCTGAAGCTCCCAACATGATATTCCACTAAAACTAACACGATGTTACTATAAGTCAAAAAGTTATATCTCCTTGCCAAAATAAAATATTTTTTGTCAGTAGAAGTTTTAGCCGAAGATAGTTTTAGCGATGGAAGTTAAAAGACAATGTCTAAACGAATTTTTTGCAACTAAACCAATTTCTAAATACTCCAAATCAAATAGTCAATAATTATCTAGCACTATTTATCACCATGGTTGGTTTATATCTGACATGTATTATCGATGTCGATAAATTTATATGTTACTCGCGCTATTCTCATCGAGGCATCTCTTGCCTACAAGGGCTCGATCCCAATAAAAGTCAGGTGGTTGTCTGCTTATTGAATCTTTTTAAAAACTAAGTACTTCTATGGTTTATGTTTTATAGCTAACGACTCCATATTTTGTTTGGTTGCAGCTTGTGTCCTTAAAAGATTCTCACGTGAGACTATTGAGAAACATTCTAGATGTTGATCATTCCACCACGTTGTGGGATCCTGCAAAGACGTATATATTTGTCCCTTTAGCTGGTAAGAAGTCTATAGATCCTGCCAACGAGATTGATTGGGAGCTGGTTCAAAGTATAGTTGAAACGGAAGCATGAATGAACCCTCTTCCTGGATCACTCATACGAGGTGCATATAGGTTACCCTGAGTAATGAGCAGAGTTGAAAATATGCTGCTTGCAATTCAGCTCAAGGTTTTAATCAATTATCCCATTCCTTCTTTAAAGGTATTACGTCGAAGCCTGAACTATTTTAAAAGGTATTACGTCGAAGCCTGAACTATTTTAAGGCTGTAGTTTCTTACTAATTTTAAGCTTCATTTTTCATTTTCTTTCCGAAGAAGTTAATAGCTTGTTGTTCCTTATAAGCAGCACTAGTAGCCTGCAATTATACGTCAACAGTTACTTCCTAAAAGTGAGCAAATAAATTTACTCAGCATCATCAAATTATAACAAACTGTTTTAATTAAAACAAAAGTTATAACACGAGCAATGTGTTATTGGCATAAGTAACTTATTGTATGGATGGTTATGAAATTTAAAAGAATTTTTTTCAACTAAACCAATTTCTAAATAGTCCAAACTTTTATTTCATGTTAAAACACGGTTTTGACGTATAATTGCAGGCAACTAGTGCTCCTTATAAGGAACAAACAAGAAGCTATCAACTTCTTGAAAAAAAAAATGAAAAATGAAGCTTAATTAGTAAGAAGCTACTTCCTTAAAATAGTTCAGGCTTCGACGTAATACCTTTAAAGAAGGAATGGGATAATTGATTAAACCCTTGAGTTGGATTGCAAGCAGCATATTTTCCACTCTGCTCATTACTGAGGGTAACCTATATGCACCTCGTATGATTGATCCAGGAAGAGGGTTCATCCATGCTTCCGTTTCAACTATACTTTGAACCAGCTCCCAATCAATCTCGTTGGCAGGATCTATAGACTTCTTACCAGCTATAGGGACAAAGATATACGCCTTTGCAGGATCCCACAACGTGGTGGAATGATCAACATCTAGAATGCTTCTCAATAGTCTCAAGTGAAAATCTCTTAGGGTCACAAGCTGTAGCCAAACAAAATATGAGTCGTTAGCTATAAAACATAAACCATGGAAGTACATAGTTTTTAAAAAGATTAAATAAACAGTCAACCACCTGACTTTTGTTTATTGTGATCGAGTCCTTGTAGGCAAGAGATGCCTCCATTTTATATACACAAAAGAATCCGATAAATCTGAACCGTCCATTCGAAACTAGACGATTAATGGAACGAGCGGGATAAAAAGCCTATACGCAACGGAGAAAACACCATACCATTATTACACTGTGGAGAGTAGAGAGTAGAGAGTAGAGAGGGAAACAAGAAAACTCCATAACATTTTCTCCATCTGCAACCATGGCATCGAAACACGAGAAGGATGATGCTGAGAAGAAGCAGCTTGTGACACCAGCAAAAACGACGACTAGGATAACGCGGAGCTGGGAAGGATGACTAAAGGTAATAGCTCGTCTCATTTAGCTCCCCTGAACCCTGAGCCAAAGAAAAAGAAACAGAAAACTACTGCAGCAGAGGAGAAATCGGATAAGGAAATAGCTCATGGAGAAGCCAGCATTATAAAGATTGAATACCGGTGAGGTTTACATTCCTTTTCTTTGTTCAATGTATCAAACAATATAGAAAAAATGTTTTTTCGGAACATGTGCTTAGGTTAAAATGCATGCAGGAACCCGTCCAAATTATTCAAGAAGAAGGCTGAGCAGGTGAAGAGAGCTTTGAAGAAAAATGTTCCTGGTATCAAAGTGCTTATGAACCCTACACAGGTTTATAAGCCTCTTTCTTTTTTAACATCTTTATTGTATATTAATTACAGTTTAACTTCGCGGTAATTTATTTTTATATATAAGTATGGTTATTGTAAGAGAATGTATGATAATTTGGATTATCATAGTTAAGATCATAGTTAATAAATAAGAACTATTAAGGGATAATGAGTTTTGTAATGATAATAGTTAAGAAGTATTTAATTTTGAGATGTCTTGTTGGTTATGTTTCTCTTAACGGCTAAGGAGAGGTTGGTTTCAAATCCAGGAGGAAGACGGCTTCACTTTTTTGCATTATCAGCCAAATAAATGGATTGGTTTACATGTTATCAGGTAAATATTTGGATTGGTTTACATGTTATCAGGTAAATATTTGGATTGGTTTACGTTGGACTGTAATTTACACACTAACTATGTTCACATTATACTCAATTAATATTAAACACAATGATCCTAGAATTGTTTATACAAAATCGTAAAAGAGTAGAGAAGATTGCATAGAGACATATCAATATCTCAGCTTTTGTAAAGGGTGTTGAATGCCTTTGTATAATATCATATTATTAATATTTGTATTCTTGTGTATGTGTTCGTCGCTATATTTACCAATAGCACACTAATGACATCGCTATAACTCCCGAGATAATCTAGCACTATTTATCACCATGGTTGGTTTATATCTGACATGTATTATCGATGTCGATAAATTTATATGTTACTCGCGCTATTCTCATCGAGGCATCTCTTGCCTACAAGGGCTCGATCCCAATAAAAGTCAGGTGGTTGTCTGCTTATTGAATATTTTTAAAAACTAAGTACTTCCATGGTTTATGTTTTATAGCTAACGATTCCATATTTTGTTTGGTTGCAGCTTGTGTCCTTAAAAGATTCTCACGTGAGACTATTGAGAAACATTCTAGATGTTGATTATTCCACCATGTTGTGGGATCCTGCAAAGACGTATATATTTGTCCCTTTAGCTGGTAAGAAGTCTATAGATCCTGCCAACGAGATTGATTGGGAGCTGGTTCAAAGTATAGTTGAAACGGAAGCATGGATGAACCCTCTTCCTGGATCACTCATACGAGGTGCATATAGGTTACCCTGAGTAATGAGCAGAGTTGAAAATATGCTGCTTGCAATTCAGCTCAAGGTTTTAATCAATTATCCCATTCCTTCTTTAAAGGTATTACGTCGAAGCCTGAACTATTTTAAAAGGTATTACGTCGAAGCCTGAACTATTTTAAGGCTGTAGCTTCTTACTAATTTTAAGCTTCATTTTTCATTTTCTTTCCGAAGAAGTTAACATCTTGTTGTTCCTTATAAGCAGCACTAGTAGCCTGCAATTATACGTCAACAGTTTCTTCCTAAAAGTGAGCAAATAAATTTACTCAGCATCATCAAATTATAACAAACTGTGTTTTAACCAAAACAAAAGTTTTAACACGAGCAGTGTGTTATTGGCATAAGTAACTTATTGTATGGATGGTTATGAAATTTAAAAGAATTTTTTTCAGCTAAACCAATTTCTAAATAGTCCAAACTTTTATTTCATGTTAAAACACGGTTTGTTATAATTTGATGATGCTGAGTAAATTTATTTGCTCACTATTAGGAAGTAACTGTTGACGTATAATTGCATGCAACTAGTGCTCCTTATAAGGAACAAACAAGAAGCTATCAACTTCTTGAAAAAAAAAATGAAAAATGAAGCTTAATTAGTAAGAAGCTACTTCCTTAAAATAGTTCAGGCTTCGACGTAATACCTTTAAAGAAGGAATGGGATAATTGATTAAACCCTTGAGCTGAATTACAAGCAGCATATTTTCCACTCTGCTCATTACTGAGGGTAACCTATATGCACCTCGTATGAGTGATCCAGGAAGAGGGTTCATCCATGCTTCCGTTTCAACTATACTTTGAACCAGCTCCCAATCAATCTCGTTGGCAGGATCTATAGACTTCTTACCAGCTATAGGGACAAAGATATACGCCTTTGCAGGATCCCACAACGTGGTGGAATGATCAACATCTAGAATGCTTCTCAATAGTCTCACGTGAAAATCTTTTAGGGTCACAAGCTGCAGCCAAACAAAATATGAGTCGTTAGCTATAAAACATAAACCATGGAAGTACATAGTTTTTAAAAAGATTAAATAAACAGTCAACCACCTGACTTTTGTTTATTGTGATCGAGTCCTTGTAGGCAAGATATGCCTCCATTTTATATACACAAAAGAATCCGATAAATCTGAACCGTCCATTCGAAACTAGACAATTAATGGAACGAGCGGGATAAAGCGCAACTAAGAAAACACCATACCATTATTACACTGTGGAGAGTGGAGAGTAGAGAGGGAAACAAGAAAACTCTATAACATTTTCTCCATCTGCAACCATGGCATCGAAACACGAGAAGGATGATGCTGAGAAGAAGCAGCTTGTGACACCAGCAAAAACGACGACTAGGATAACGCGGAGCTGGGAAGGATGACTAAAGGTAATAGCTCGTCTCATTTAGCTCCCCTGAACCCCGAGCCAAAGAAAAAGAAACAGAAAACTACTGCAGCAGAGGAGAAATCGGATAAGGAAATAGCTCATGGAGAAGCCAGCATTATAAAGATTGAATACTGGTGAGGTTTACATTCCTTTTCTTTATTCAATGTATCAAACAATATCGAAAAAATGTTTTTTCGAAACATCTGCTTAGGTTAAAATGCATGCAGGAACCCGTCCAAATTATTCAAGAAGAAGGCTGAGCAGGTGAAGAGAGCTTTCAGAAAAATGTTCCTGGTATCAAAGTGCCTATGAACCCTACACAGGTTTATAATCCTCTTTCTTTTTTAACATCTTTATTGTATATTAATTACAGTTTAACTTCGCGGTAATTTATTTTTATATATAAGTATGGTTATTGTAAGAGAATGTATGATAATTTGGATTATCATAGTTAAGATCATAGTTAATAAATAAGAACTATTAAGGGATAATGAGTTTTGTAATGATAATAGTTAAGAAGTATTTAATTTTGAGATGGCTTGTTGGTTATGTTTCTCTTAACGGCTAAGGAGAGGTTGGTTTCAAATCCAGGAGGAAGACGGCTTCACTTTTTTGCATTATCAGCCAAATAAATGGATTGGTTTACATGTTATCAGGTAAATATTTGGATTGGTTTACGTTGGACTGTAATTTACACACTGTAACTATGTTCACATTATACTCAATTAATATTAAACACAATGATCCTAGAATTGTTTATACAAAATCGTAAAACAGTAGAGAAGATTGCATAGAGACATATCAATATCTCAGCTTTTTGTAAAGGGTGTTGAATGCCTTTGTATAATATCATATTATTAATATTTGTATTCTTGTGTATGTGTTCGTCGCTATATTTACCAATAGCACACTAATGACATCGCTATAACTCCCGAGATTATCTAGCATTATTTATCACCATGGTTGGTTTATATCTGACATGTATTATCGATGTCGATAAATTTATATGTTACTCGCGCTATTCTCATCGAAGCATCTCTTGCCTACAAGGGCTCGATCCCAATAAAAGTCAGGTGGTTGTCTGCTTATTGAATCTTTTTAAAAACTAAGTACTTCCATGGTTTATGGTTTATAGCTAACGACTCCATATTTTGTTTGGTTGCAGCTTGTGTCCTTAAAAGATTCTCACGTGAGACTATTGAGAAACATTCTAGATGTTGATCATTCCACCACGTTGTGGGATCCTGCAAAGACGTATATATTTGTCCCTTTAGCTGGTAAGAAGTCTATAGATCCTGCCAACGAGATTGATTGGGAGCTGGTTCAAAGTATAGTTGAAACGGAAGCATGGATGAACCCTCTTCCTGGATCACTCATACGAGGTGCATATAGGTTACCCTGAGTAATGAGCAGAGTTGAAAATACGCTGTTTGCAATTCAGCTCAAGGGTTTAATCAATTATCCTATTCCTTCTTTAAATGTATTATGTCGAAGCCTGAACTATTTTAAAGCTCTAGTTTCTTACTAATTTTAAGCTTCATTTTTCATTTTCTTTCCGAAGAAGTTAATAGCTTGTTGTTCCTTATAAGCATCACGAGTAGCCTGCAATTATACGTCAACAGTTACTTCCTAAAAGTGAGCAAATAAATTTCCTCAGCATCATCAAATTATAACAAACTGTGTTTTAACCAAAATAAAAGTTATAACACGAGCAGTGTGTTATTGGCATAAGTAACTTATTGTATGGATGGTTATGAAATTTAAAAGAATTTTTTTCAACTAAACCAATTTCTAAATAATCCAAACTTTTATTTCATGTTAAAACACGGTTTGTTATAATTTGATGATGCTGAGTAAATTTATTTGCTCACTGTTAGGAAGTAACTGTTGACGTATAATTGCAGGCAACTAGTGCTCCTTATAAGGAACAAACAAGAAGCTATCAACTTCTTGAAAAAAAAAATGAAAAATGAAGCTTAATTAGTAAGAAGCTACTTCCTTAAAATAGTTCAGGCTTCGACGTAATACCTTTGAAGAAGGAATGAGATAATTGATTAAACCCTTGAGCTGAATTGCAAGCAGCATATTTTCCACTCTGCTCATTACTGAGGGTAACCTATATGCACCTCGTATGAGTGATCCAGGAAGAGGGTTCATCCATGCTTCCGTTTCAACTATACTTTGAACCAGCTCCCAATCAATCTCGTTGGCAGGATCTATAGACTTCTTACCAGCTATAGGGACAAAGATATACGCCTTTGCAGGATCCTACAACGTGGTGGAATGATCAACATCTAGAATGCTTCTCAATAGTCTCACGTGAAAATCTTTTAGGGTCACAAGCTGCAGCCAAACAAAATATGAGTCGTTAGCTATAAAACATAAACCATGGAAGTACATAGTTTTTAAAAAGATTAAATAAACAGTCAACCACCTGACTTTTGTTTATTGTGATCGAGTCCTTGTAGGCAAGAGATGCCTCCATTTTATATACACAAAAGAATCCGATAAATCTGAACCGTCCATTCGAAACTAGACAATTAATGGAACGAGCGGGATAAAGCGCAACGGAGAAAACACCATACCATTATTACACTGTGGAGAGTGGAGAGTAGAGAGGGAAACAAGAAAACTCTATAACATTTTCTCCATCTGCAACCATGGCATCGAAACACGAGAAGGATGATGCTGAGAAGAAGCAGCTTGTGACACCAGCAAAAACGACGACTAGGATAACGCGGAGCTCGGAAGGATGACTAAAGGTAATAGCTCGTCTCATTTAGCTCCCCTGAACCCTGAGCCAAAGAAAAAGAAACAGAAAACTACTGCAGCAGAGGAGAAATCGGAT
The DNA here is from genome assembly GCA_036936605.1 of Limnanthes douglasii subsp. nivea. NCBI lineage: Eukaryota > Viridiplantae > Streptophyta > Magnoliopsida > Brassicales > Limnanthaceae > Limnanthes > Limnanthes douglasii. The sequence goes on along the minus strand of JAUPFV010000001.1, from coordinate 125,060,034 downwards.
AAGGAAATAGCTCATGGAGAAGCCAGCATTATAAAGATTGAATACTGGTGAGGTTTACATTCCTTTTCTTTATTCAATGTATCAAACAATATAGAAAAAATGTTTTTTTGGAACATCTGCTTAGGTTAAAATGCATGCAGGAACCCGTCCAAATTATTCAAGAAGAAGGCTGAGCAGGTGAAGAGAGCTTTGAAGAAAAATGTTCCTGGTATCAAAGTGCCTATGAACCCTACACAGGTTTATAATCCTCTTTCTTTTTTAACATCTTTATTGTATATTAATTACAGTTTAACTTCGCGGTAATTTATTTTTATATATAAGTATGGTTATTGTAAGAGAATGTATGATAATTTGGATTATCATAGTTAAGATCATAGTTAATAAATAAGAACTATTAAGGGATAATGAGTTTTGTAATGATAATAGTTAAGAAGTATTTAATTTTGAGATGGCTTGTTGGTTATGTTTCTCTTAACGGCTAAGGAGAGGTTTGTTTCAAATCCAGGAGGAAGACCGCTTCACTTTTTTGCATTATCAGCCAAATAAATGGATTGGTTTACATGTTATCAGGTAAATATTTGGATTGGTTTACATTGGACTGTGATTTACACACTGTAAATATGTTCACATTATACTCAATTAATATTAAACACAATGATCCTAGAATTTTTATACAAAATCGTAAAACAGTAGAGAAGATTGCATAGAGACATATCAATATCTCAGCTTTTGTAAAGGGTGTTGAATGCCTTTGTATAATATCATATTATTAATATTTGTATTCTTGTGTATATAGCACACTAATGACATCGCTATAACTCTCGAGATTATCTAGCACTATTTATCACCATGGTTGGTTTATATCTGACATGTATTATCGATGTCGATAAATTTATATGTTACTCGCGCTATTCTCATCGAGGCATCTCTTGTCTACAAGGGTTCGATCCCAATAAACAAAAGTCAGGTGGTTGTCTGCTTATTTAATCTTTTTAAAAACTAGGTACCTCCATGGTTTATGTTTTATAGCTAACGACTCCATATTTTGTTTGGCTGCAGCTTGTGTCCTTAAAAGATTCTCACGTGAGACTATTGAGAAGCATTTTAGATGTTGATCATTCTACCACGTTGTGGGATCCTGCAAAGACGTATATATTTGTCCCTTTAGCTGGTAAGAAGTCTATAGATCCTGCCAACGAGATTGATTGGGAGCTGGTTCAAAGTATAGTTGAAACGAAAGCATGGATGAACCCTCTTCCTGGATCACTCATACGAGGTGCATATAGGTTACCCTCAGTAATGAGCAGGGTGAAAATATGCTGCTTGCAATTCAGCTCAATGGTTTAATCAATTATCTCATTCCTTCTTTAAAGGTATTACGTCTAAGCCTGAACTATTTTAAGGCTGTAGCTTCTTACTAATTTTAAGCTTCATTTTTCATTTTCTTTCCCAAGAAGTTGATAGCTTGTTGTTCCTTATAAGCAACACTAGTTGCCTGCAATTATACGTCAACAGTTACTTCCTAAAAGTGAGCAAATAAATTTCCTCAGCATCATCAAATTATAAGAAACTGTTTTTTAACCAAAATAAAAGTTATAACACGAGCAATGTGTTATTGGCATAAGTAACTTATTGTATGGATGGTTATGAAATTTAAAAGAAATTTTTGCAACTAAACCAATTTCTAAATAGTCCAAATCAAATAGTCAATTAAAAGAAAAACAACTTTCTCTATATATATATATATAATAATGTTACATTATGAATTATATTATTTTCCAGTCAATTTCTAAAAAGAAAAATACTATTAAGCAACATTACTAAAAAAAATTGTTAAAAAAATGTTTAGTTTAACGTCTAAATGTATTTTAAAAATAAGAGATGAATTTATTTTCTTCAGTTTGATGTTATGTAGTCTGCTACAAGTTTTATTATTTGACTGTAAGGAACTTAAAATAATTTTCTTCAGCTTGATGTTACGTAATGTGCTACAAGTTTTATCATCATAAAATTTACAGATATAAATCATACGATTTGATCTAACATCCACTTAACCGATAAACTAATAGAACATAAATGATCTCCTCAATTTCATTACTTTATTTATGTCCATATTTGATGCCTTCTAGTGAGTAACATAAAGGGATAACATTTTCAAGTTTCAAGTTTGGTCAAACATTTATTTGAACTGACTCATCGTAATATTTAGCGGAGATCTTTGGTCCATTATAATCTTTAGAGATTTGTTAATGAAGGTCGAAAGATCTCAAAATTCCCTATACAAAATAGTTTTAGAAACTAGCCAACCCACGTCTTTATTGACAAAACTAGAATACCCGACTTGGTTATGGCAATCAAGACTTGGACATGTGAATTTTCATGCACTCAAGATGATGGAGGAAAATAGATGGGTTTCAGGCTGCCCATAGTTATACACTCAAACCAGTTATGTGAAAATTGCCTAGTGTCTAAGCAAGTGAGGTTACCATATCTAATTCAAGCAAATTTTCATGCCAAGAGACCATTGAACCTCATACATGCAGATTATGAGACCCGATTAGTCCAACATCAATTCATGGTAATAAATACTTTCTTTTACTTGTTGTTATAGTTGTTGGATGTAGATGTAAATGATAGAAGAAAAATAAGAGGCATTTGATGTGTTTAGTAAATTAAAAAAAGTTGTTGAAAACGGATCTGATTACAAGATAACAACATTGCGTACGGATTGATGTGATGAGTTCTTGTCTACGAAGTTTTCATATTTTTGTGAAGATGAAGGTATCCAACGTTATCTCACCGCACCATACACTTCACAACATAATGACATTGTGGAACGCAGAAACCGTATTGTAATGAATACTGTAAGGATTTTAATTAAAAGTATGTTAGTTCTAGTAGTCTTTTGGGGTGAGGCTGTATGACGTGCAATGTATCTGTTAAATCGTTCCCCAATAAATATTTTAAGAAATCATACCCTCTATGAAATGTGGTTTGGTAAGAAACCCAATTTTGAGCACCTAAGATTTTTTGGTTGTACAACATATGTAAGGATTGCAGGACCACATATGAAACAAACTTGATGATAGAAGTCAAAAGATTATGTATTTTGGCGTAGAAAACGGAACCAACGCACACAGGTTGTATGATCCAAGACGTGAGATAATTCATATTAGTAGAGATGTTGTATTTAAAGAAGATAAGAAATGGAATGAGTTTACAATTTTAGAAAACAATAAAGACCATGGAGGTTTGGAGTGTGTTGATATACCTACACCAACAGACCCACACATGGCATCACCGGTTACACCAGATGATGTGGGGAAATTTCCTGAAATAGAAAACCCAATTGGAAGTACAACAGGGTCTACAACATGGTCTTCAACAGATGATTGTCCAAAGAAATTCCACTCTCTAACTGAAATTTATGGTGATGCACTCGAATATGAGTTACATCATGATGATCAAGTATTACTTGCTGTTGAGGAGCCAAAAAATTATAGTGACGCCGTAATAGAGAAGGCATGGCATGAGGCTATGAAAAATGAACTTGAGGTCATCGAAAAAACAAAACGTGGAAACTCACCAACTTACTCTCGGGTCAAAAGCTCATAGGTTTGAAGTGGGTGTTTCAAGTAAAAAAGGACAGTGAAGGAAATGTTACCAAGCACAAATCAAGGCTCGTAGCGAAGGAATATATTCAACAACAATGAGCTGATTTTGATAAAGTTTTTGCACCCGTGGCTAGAGTCGGTACTGTAAGATTGATTCTTTTACTTGCAACCCAACATGGATGGGAGATTCATCACTTGGATGTAAAATAATAAGTTTTAAACGACGACCTCCAAAAACAAGTATATATGTTCCAACCATAAGGTTTTGTAATCACTAACTAAATAACATAAAGTATACAAGTTGCCAAAATTTTTGGTTTACGATATGCACTGAAGGTGTGGAACATTCGCCTTGACAAAAGTTTTAAAACTCTTGGTTTTTAAAGTGCTCACAAGAACAAACGGTCTATACAAGAAGTAGTAGTACAAAAGCTTTGACAGTGGGTGTGTATGTTGACAACTTGATTGTCACCGGTTCAAGTATGGTTAAAATATTCAAGAAACAAATGATAGAAGAGTTTGAGATAAGTGATCTCAAGTTACTCTATTACTACCTTTAGATTGAGGTAGAGCATAAGAAATATTAAATAATACTAGGACAATCAACCTATGCAAATATAATGTTACGTCAATTCAAGATGGATGACTGTAATCCTACAAAGTATCCCATAGAATCAAAACTACAGATTGGAAAAATACTAAAGGAAAGTCGGTGGATCCCATTCTGTATAGGCGCATCACCGGATGTCTAAGGTACTGAATTCATACTCGTCCAAATTTATTATATGTTATCGCAATCATGATTAGGTACATGAAGAAACCTACTACGACTCCTCATCAAGAAGTCAAACACATTTTCATTACGTACATAACCTATGGATTGAAATATGAAAAAGGGAAATGATCTGAAGATCTAGTTGGTTTTACCGATAGTGATTTAGCTGGAGACACCAACGATAGAAAAAGCACTGGATGAATGACATTTTATCTTAATGATAACTTGATCACTTGGCAATCTCAGAAGCAACAAACTGTGGTGTTGTCTTCTTGCCAAACTGAATTTATGGCAGCAACTACAACGTCATGTCAAGCATTATGGCTAAGAAAACTGTTGAATGAGGTGACTAAAATGAAACAAAATCCAGTAACATGTTATGTCGACAATAAATCTGCAATTGCATTAATGAAAAACCCAGTATTTCACAGACAACCAAACACATAGACATTCACTTCCATTTCATTCGCGAATGTATCGAGAAGCACCAGATAGTCGTGGAATTCGTTTGCAGCAGATAGCAACGTGCTGATATTCTCACCAAAAATCTAGGAAGACTAAAATTTGCAGAGATGCGTGACTTACTTAGAGTAAAAGATCTTGACCAAAGTCAAACTTAAGGGGGGGGATTGTTTCAATATTTTTAAGTTTGACACGTCATTATGGAAGTTAGGGAAATTAATATTAGGTAGTTATTTTCCATTTCCTATTTAAGAAGCCCTTTAGATTGCAATTATGTACGTGAAGTGATTTTTGTATTTTAAAATTTACAGAAACTTAGTTTATTATTCTCTCATTTTGTTTACTTTCTTTTTAGCATAACTACCACATTGTATTTTAATATCAAAACTAGCAAGTGGTATCAGAGCATGACATAAGAAGATATATGTGTGGACGCTTCAAAAGATCATGAGACAGAACATGCCAAAAATTGGCAGAAAAGGATTGGAGAAATATGGACTGCGAGACTTTGGGAACATATGCAGCAGCGTGAGGGACGTTATGAAATATGCATATATGTAATGGAGGCAAAATTAAAAATGGAAAAGTTGCAGACCTTTGAGAGTGAGTCTATAGTTGTAAAATTGAAGAACGAAAAGTGTGTAAACGACTTTGCAATGAAATCAAAAGCAATTATCAATGATATTTGTTTGTTTATAAAAATATTGAGGATATCTCCATCAGGAAGTTTCTCTTTTCCAAAAGATATATGAATTTTTTTACCTCCATGATAATGAGTTTTTCCTCCATGTTGAGGATAATGAAGATGTTTTTGAGTGCAGACCGTCGAAGAATCCATCCAAGAGAAGATGAGTAAACAAGATATTCATGAACCCTTTATAAAAAAATGAAGATCAAGAAGTAAGAAAAAAATAAGAATGTAACATATGTAATGGTGCATGAAAAAATATGCCCAATCAAACCACCACAAAAGGAATCAATTGTGCAGATTAATGCAGATGTCGAAAAAACAACAATCGTATTCAATCTTAAGAGGAGAATATTAGATAAGAATTGAACACTTTTTATGTATCAGTTATTAAATTAGTTATTATGATAAGATCAACCGGTTATTTAGTATCGTTTATATAAGCAACCGTGTATTGATGTTTTAAGTGAAATGAAAGAAACATTTCCATAATATACTTGTTTATCTCTAGTGTATATATTTGTCTGTAAAATGTGTGTGCATCTCTAAAACAGAGATTATAGTATGATATTGTGTTGTTTGTGTATATTATATATTTAGTATATACATATTTTTGTAAATTACATGGACCTTAACCCAACATATTTAACTGATATCATTCTATATTAAAGTTTTTTGTACATGATTATGGGGCATGTAAATGCAACAAAAATATTATGTAATGATATGATCACCCTCTGAAAAATCTTTGCGTAGTTTCTTGTAGGTCGACTTGCATACACGATCACTGGTCTTTGAGTGTCCAAATTGTTTTCCTATAAAACTCACCAACATGGATCATTTTCCCTAGTATGTTGTCATTGTAGTTACAAGATTGAACACATGAAGTGTCCGTGTGAAAATCGTGCTAATTAATAGTATCACTACCTTAAGAGGACTTCATATTATATTCAATACATCATGGAAATCCAAAAAAGTCTCTAGAACCTTAAATATCTCATCAAAAGCTCATTTATATGAAATATGATGAATGTCATTTAAAATCCGAAACAAAAACAAACAATTTTTATGCATGCACGATATCGCCACCGTGTAACGGTCATTAGAGCAATGTATTTGAGTATCGGGATGTTGTAGCTATTGTATATGGCGTTGTAGCGCTAAACTAGCTCGCCATGACAAGCCTACAATTTTTATAATTGTGAAAATCTCAGTTTTGCTCTAAATTAAGTTTCTCAGAAATACATGCCTTAACTTGTTGTTCATGCTTCACTAATCATCAAGAAAACATGCAAACGATTGCACGAAAACATATTTTCCACAATGTTTAAAACGTAAAAGAAAATCCATAAAAATAAAATTTCAAATCATGAAAGTGATTTTTCTCGATACTGAATCAATGCTGTAAACATATTAAGAAATGTCAAAAAAGTCGATCAATATTTCTAACCTAACAAATATGCTATAACACCATTTGTAGATCTTTATGATCGAAAAATTAAATATCGGGTGCAACAAAACATACTTAAACTTGATTTGGAAATCTAACAACACAAAAAGATGATTAGAAATATCTAATGACATCCTGTGCATTTTATAGACGACGAAACGACATATTGCGTTTGTAGACGACGAAACAACATATTGCGTTTGTAGACGACGAAGTGGCATATTGATGTATTGAGTAGAATACCATATTATAGAGTTTAATATTTTTAGAAATAAATGAGAAGAAAAATATAAAAGAGGAAGAACACAAGACTGTTCTTTCCCGTTTTCTCTAAGTTTATACCATAACACTTATGAATGTACTTCTAACAAATAGAAAATAAATTTAGTTGTATGTTCTAATTCATATAAGCCTACTAATTGTATAGTTAGATTAAGGTTCTTCTCTCTACCTCCACACCAGTCCAACAATAACTATGTTATAATATTCATGAAACTCGTATTACCATTGGTCCAATTAAAATGAATATTTATTATATTTAAACAGTTGGACATATAAGAATAACAATTGAATTGAAACAATTTCAAATTTCATATTCAAGTCATATATATAATTTAAATGATTCACGAGGTTTTTATATTTTTAAAATACCTGATTAAAAAAGAATAAAAATAAAAATAATATAAAATTTTGGCATGATTTGAAAAAGAAATTCTAATGACATATTTAGCACTATTACTCAACACCACGACGAATGCGAAATTTACTGTGAAAGAACAACTCATTCTCGCGATAAGATGTCCGTTTGTCATGGTGCCATACTGAAAATATTCCTCATAAATTAAGAGTCTAAAAATAATAGTTCCTCCATAAATGCTCAAATACACAAAACCTACCGAAACTAAAATAAAATAAAAAATAATTAACAATAGAGACTACAATAAAATAACAACAACAAATCGAAAAACTACCGAAACTAAAATAAAATAAAAAATAATTAACAATAGAGACTACAATAAAATAACAACAACAAATCGAAAAACTTAATAGATTTTAACCCTTTTAAAATATCCTAAGCATCCTACAAATTCACATTCTCTAAGTTCATTTTTTATAAATTAAATAATAGGAAAATGTGTAAAAGCATGAGTGTACTACTAACCTATCTAGTATTGAATTTTACCTCACTCACTTGTAGGTAGAGATTCCAATTTTATTTGAAATGGTAAATATTTTTCATTCTTAAAATATTGTTTTATAATTATTTATGTAAAACGCTAGTCATATTAATAATTATGTTGAAAAATAAAAATAGATTAATATATATATATATATATATATATATATATATATATATATATATATATATATATATATATATATATATATATATATATATATATATATATATATAATAAAAAGTAAATTAAAAACGGAAAAACGGTTATCTGACTATATTTCCCTCTCTCTCTACTCTCCAACTGAACCACAACTCCCCAACTGAAACACAACTCCCCAACTGAAACCTTCTGCTTTCTAGTTTTCTTCGAAAACTGATTTTGGTTTTTTGGAATTGGAAATGGTATTCTCTCGTTTTCTCTAATATACTCTATTTCTTCACATTTCTTTGATCAAATATTATCATAGATGATCTAATTAACTTTTGTTTTGGTTTCAGAGTATTGATAATTTTGATATGATCTGTGTCCTAAACACGAAGGATTTGTAAGTTTTGCTTAGATTTCCATAAATTAAGCTTGTATAGTAGTACGCTTATTTATGAGTTTGTTTTCTAGTGAGGTCCCACTCAATCCATATACATTGACTCGGACGAAGAGTTTATGTGAAAATATGGTGGAGTTATCAGCAGGCTTGTTGTCTAAAATGCTTCTAAAAGGATGGACATGAAGAAAGTTGGAGAGAAATTCATCCCCATGAAGAAACTATATGAATATATCGTGAAATTACCATCGAATTTGATCCAGATCAAGGATTTTTCTTCAGATACAGTTGACGGATCGTTACATTTGGTGGGAGTTGCCCGTTTTCTCACGAAAGTTTCAGATAAACTGATGGAGATGAAGAAATTATGTGAAAATATGTTGAACTTGTCCTACAATGCCTTGAAGAAGAGTGGTTCTGCAGTGAAGATGAGGTTGCAAGATGATGGTGAAATTACCAAACAGCTGAAGCTCCATATAGAAAGAGATGCGAGGGTGGGGAGTGTAGCAGATCATACCGAAATGGTACGGCGATTAGAATCGTTGACACTCGGTGGCTCTGCAATGGTGAAGGTGATGGAAGTCCAAAATAGATTGATGGATATGATGGTGTTATGTACATATATTCTGAGGGTGTCATCAGTTTTGTTAACAAAAATTGCCTCTAAGGCCTCGGGCTGAATCACTAAGGTGAGGGCAACAACACATAAACAATAAAAAGGTTTGAACCATTTTTATTAGGTTTTTCGAATTCAAGTTTTGTCCTCATATTCTTTGCTTCAATAGACACTTATGGCTCAAAAACAATAAACAACCAGCAAGGCATCTTCCTTAGGTTTTTCGAATTCAAGTTTTGTCCGAATATTCCTTTTGAACTCAATGTACGACGACATATTAAAGATGATTACAATATATATTGATTTACAGATTTTGAAGCATATTATACCAGATTTGAGGTATATCAAGCCGAATTATCATGAAAAACTAAAAATGATAGTTTCTACCCAAACAGGGCCTAGAAAACACAAAACATACATAGAGCTTTAATGTCTAATAATACTAATACTCATACTAATACTAATACTAATAATAATATCTAATAAGGGTTACCCATTTCAAATGATAGCACTAATCTTTCCATCCATATATCGTAGATTATTGAATTGATGTATATTCATACTTTACCTATCTTCAATTGATATTTTCTATATTGATTATACAAACTCATATGTCGCTTTAAAGAAGTCCGTATTATATTTTTCTTTTGATAAAAAACTGTTTCTGTTTTGATCAGATAAGATAGGATTGTTAATCTAAATATATAATTAATTTTCGTCCTTTCCTATATTAGTAACTACGGCCGATGATGAGTGTCTAACTACACGACTATTATTAAAGTCATCCACATTATTCCATGATGTTAAAATTTTATTCTTCTATTTTGATCAACACAAATAAATAAAATGTTGCGCCCTACCTTTATCTAATCATCACAAATCTTGTATTTTGATCGACCATAATTTTATTTCCTCTATATAAAACACCGTTTTGTTTTTAGGAAAATCACTAAGAGTAAATTGAGGTTTAATCCGATATGCAAGCTTCAAACCTTTTATTTACGAACACCTTTTCTAGCAACTCTAATGCACTTGTAGTGCATTTCCACGACAATTATTCTTTTATATAAAAACATGCTTTACCTTCTATGGGACATAATATCTTAAAAACATATTTGTCTGCCCTACGCAAGGAATAGTATCTGAAATTTCCAAATAAATTTTTGAAAATAATTTTAAGTTGAAATTATTTTGAGGATTTTCAAAAACAATAGTTGAATAGAATCAGACAATTCTGTTATGAACAGAGAAAATAAAATATTGTATCAACATATTTGTCCACATGTATCCTACCGTATCAACTAGAGCATTTCGTTCCTCTCCATTTTTTAATTTTAACTTTGATACACTCTTCATTGCCATTCACCATCAAGAAGTAAAATAAAATTTCATTGCTACAAATCCATGCTTAATTAACCGGAGCAATTTATCGTAGTTTAAATTAAATATTTTTGTTTTTTTAGAAAATCAGTACACCGTTCAGCCGAGGCAAGAACCGATATATGATTAAACGAATTTACGAATGAACGATCAAATTAAAATAAAGCGATGAAATCAAGCACACAATAAGATATTTAACACGGTTTGGATTTGTGGAAAAATCCTACATCTAGAGAGGATTGACACTCTTTTATGTATAAGTAGGTTATAAAAAGACTCTCAAAACATAAATGACTAAATCAATATTTGTAACAAAAAATGACGTGATTCACATAATCATATCTTCAATGGTTATCTCTCACCTTACTTATCTCTCCAAAGACCTACAGATATTTCATTTTTCTTGGAAATATGTAGCTCGCGTAATTGTCTATCTTCCAGAAATCACTTGTTAGGTTATATGGTATCTAGAAACAAATCTAAATACCATGAGCAAGCTCTCTACCAAAACTATCTTGGATCACATCTCTTATATTATTTACACGCTTTACATATTGCCTACTTCCTAAAAAAAAACTCATTGGCAGGGTGACTATAAGGTTACACTAGATATTGGTTGCTTTCATCACTTAAACAAACTATGCAAGGCTACTACTAATAAGGGTATAAGTAATGTGATCCATAATAATTAATTTAGAAGGGTTACAAGATTTACAAATAAAAAATTTAAATACTAAATCTTTGAAATCTTGTAAACAATACAACTTATATTCATCAACATGAACATATTGTTTGAATCCAACCCACGTACCAGGAGGGAATGGCCTTTGACACTGTTTTTTTATTGGATTTTCCAAAAATTGTTTTACTATTTATCAATTATAAAATTCTTATAACAATTAATAACCATAGAAAGGTTGAACATGTATTCTAATCGATACTTAGTAATTATCAATCATTAACCTATAAATAAAATAACTAACCATCGCCCCCAAGGGGGTAGCCGAGTTGGTTGAGTATGGCATTCTTATGACCAAAAGGTCATGAGTTCGAGTCCCTCTACATACTACACTCTAAGTAGCGGCTGCGGGTTCCCTTGAAAAAAATAAAAATAAAATAACTAACCATCAAATCATCAAATCCGTAAAGCGCCCTCCTCTAATTTTTTTTAGAACATACAAGAAATCTATAATTGAAACTGCCATGCATCTCCTGGTAAATTTACCAAAGATGAAAATAATGTAGCTAATAGAAAACAACATCATGAATAACATTTTCTAGAAAACATTTGTGGTTTAGGAATCAAATGATGCGGAAAATAAAGTCCGTGATTTAGGAATCAGAAACTTATGCAAAATAATATTCAAGGAATAATAAAACCAACAATCCATGAATTGAACAATAAAGGATGCATGTAGCGAATAACAACCTTATTTACGAAGCGACTGAATTGTTCTTGAGATGTTTTTAGAAAATATTATTCATGACGTTGTTACCTATATTGAATAGGTCCGGTGCAAGACAATATCGGTTATTGATGTCGTGTACAGAATCAAAAGATGAGGAAGACACTTTACCAATTTGATAGTGAGTTTTCCTATCAATAATTTAGGGATAAAAAACGACTGAGACTAGATTATGATTTGTCTTTAATTCTTTGGTGAATACTAATAATTATTTGAATTTCTTAACTTATAAACACTGAAATAAGTTTTAAAAAAACCGTCAAAAACATTATCAAAACAAGAGACATGAGGTGAAGGTAATTCCTCTGTGGCCTCTTGATTCACAAGTAGAAGCTAAACTCAACAATGGTTTTCGCTGCTCTAATACAGTTGTTGTCCATGATGATTTTGGACGTGATAGAACTAAAAAAGTCGTGGTCGAATCGGATTTGAATGGTAATCTAGTTCAACGCACATATGCATAAATCAATGATTATATACTCTAAATCATACCAGATATTTCATCAACTTGAGAATTTGATTGTAAAGACTACGGAGAGAGCTATGTATGTAAGCACTGCAATTTCACTTTTCAGCTCCATTCACAGTCTCAATTTAGATAAAGTGGACTATGATCTCTCATATTTTCAACGCTAAATCTTTGAAGTTTTGTAAATAATTTTTAATTAAAATTATTGTGAGGGTTCTCCAAAACTTTTAATTGGATATAATCAGAGAGATCTGTTTTGAACAGATAAAATAAAATATTGTATATAATTCATTTTTCAACCGAACCCAATTTTTAAGTATTTCGACCAATAAAATTGGTTTTACATTTAGGATACTTAGGATCCATTAATTAAAACAGAATTATATTTTGAAAGAAAACAAAAAAAAGTTTAAATTGGAGTAAACGTTCAAATTTTCCAATTTGAAATTCTGTCGACCCCAGCAAAGGGCTCTGACTTTTGGACTTTGCCATGGGATTCGCTCTTTGGATCCCGCAAAGGGCTCCGCCCCTTGACCCTATTAATCATGATATAATCTAACAAGCGTGCACTTCAAACTCTATGACTTGTTTGCTAATTTATAATGATTAAATTGGTCGACTAGTCGATCCAATTACACTAAAATATCTAACAATCTTCCCACATTTTAGTGTAATTCATTATCAATTAAACACAATCACAAAAATTACCAAATTTATGCATAAAAGAAATATCATAATGACTGAATTTCACATTAGTATATTACAAATTCTAAATATTCGAATATCAAGGTATCACTAAGGATTGAACATTTACTATTCATAATGAATACATGAAGATAATATACATATAAAGTTATATTCTCACTTGTTCTTACTTGACACTATCTTTTACTAGCCTTGTGTACTTATCCTTCTTAAACATATCAAAGCCAAGTCCTAGCTTCTTGAAGCAACTAAACTTCATGCTCAAATAGGTAGCTCTTTTCCTCTTGCACCAGCATATGCAATTTTTTAAAAAAAAAACTATTAAGAAGATAATTTTCAACCTTCAGAACTTACAGGTCTGAACACGTACCTTGGGACGATACTACAAATGTGTTCCAATCTCTAAATGTTAATCTTTTCACGTTGAATTCAGTATCTAATGTCATATTATATGGGAATTAGGTATCTCCACATAATATATTTCAGATGGACTTGAATCCCATCCCAATAACATATTTGTGCATAAGATCTCTACTAAACCCTTTGGTTAAATGATCGACTAAATTATATTGAATTATCACAAAATTTACTGAAATAACATCATGCATGATGTGCTCATGAATCATATTGTTACTAATACCTAAGTTTCTAGACCTGTTCTTGTAAACTTGTCTATAGACATTGGAAAAGGCAGATTCACTATCACATCTGATAGATATAGGTAATATCGGTTTGGCCCACAACAAAATTTTATACATTAAATTTCTTAGCCATTTCTCGCTGCTGCTAATGCCACAAACTCTGATTCCATCGTTGAATCAGTAATACAAGTTTGTTTCTTAGATGCCCAAGAGATATCACCTCCCCCGAGTAGTAATACCCATCAACTTGTTGAATAGTGCTATTCCATATTGGAAATGTAACTCGCATCTGAATATCCTTCAAGTACAGAAGGAAATCCAGTATAAGTTAAACCATAATTCATGGTTCCTTTCAAATACTTGAATACTAGATTTAAAGCTTTCCAATGATGTGAACTAGGATTTCTAGTATACCTACTAAGCTTTCTAACAACAAAGGCAATGTCCGACATAGTGCTAGTCATGGCATACATAAAATACCCGATGACTCTTGAATATTCCAGTTGAGATATAACAACACTTTTATCAGGTAGAAGTTTAAGACTATGATCTATAAGTGAGCTTACCGGAGAACAATCTTTAAAATTAAATTGATTAAATATATTCTCAATATAGCGAGATTGATAAATCAATATACTATTGTTATTTCGCTTAATTCTTATAGCAATAATCATTTCAACTTCCCCCAAATCCTTCATCTCAAAATTAGATGATAAGACTTTCTTTGTTTCATCAACCTGATTTTGGTCAGTTCTAAAAATCAACATATCATCAACATATAGACAAATCATAACTCATTTACCAGAATTATCAAATTTTCTATATACACACTTGTCCGCTTGATTAAGAATAAAACCATAAGACAACATCACATTATCAATTTTTTTACGTCAATCTTCTGGTACTTGTTTCAAACCATACAAAGATTTTTTCAACTTGCATACCTTGTTTTCATAACTAGGCATGACAAACCCTTTCGGTTGTTTCATATAAATCTCATCATCCAAATCAGCATTCAAGAATGTTGTTTTCACATCCATTTGATAAATTAAAAAATTGTATATATATACAAGTGCAATCAACAATATAATAGTGGAAATCCTGGATAACCACTCTAGCTTTATACCTTTCAATAGTACCATCTACTTTCATTTTTTGTTTAATGATCCATCTAATTCCCAATTATTTTCCACCATGAGGTAAACTAGCCAACTCCATTTTATTATTATGCATGATAAACTCTATATCATCTTGGGTAGCTTCTTTCCAGAATGCAGCATCCATTGATTCCATATCATCACTAAAAGTCCTTGGATCATCTTCAATAACAAAACAATATTTATATTAATATTCAATCTTATCTCTTGACCCTTCAACTAAATAAAGTTGAAAATCAAATCTGAACGACTTAGTTTTTCTAGCTCTAGTACTTTTCCTTGGTTGAGAAGGTTCAGGTACACAAACAATACCACTTGATATATTTTCAGTTTGAATTGATTTCCTAATTAAAGAGTTTTGAATAACATCTCGAGGTCTATGTCCATCTTCATCAAATATTGTATCTTTTGACTCGATAAACGTGTTTACATACACATGGAACCTATACGCAATGGAATACTTAGCATATCCACTAAAAATACAATCTATACTTGTTTCACCCAAATTTTTCCTTTTGGGTTCAGCGAGCCTTACAACTGCTCTACAACTCAGACTCTCAGATTATTCATTGTTGGTGGCTTCTTAAACCAAAGCTCATATGGGGTCATCTTATTCTTTTTAGTAGGAATACAATTCAATTAATAACATGATGTTAACATATGCTCACCCTAGAATCCTTCACTCAAACCCGAATATGACAACATGGAATTAACCATTTCTTTCAAAGTCTTATTCTTCCTCTTAGCTATACCATTTTGTTATGGTGTATAATGAGCAGTGTTTTGATGAATTATACCAGTAGACTGAAAATATATAGGATAATAATATTGACCTCTTATATTCGTACATAGATTTTTAATTAAATCATTCTTATGTAGCTTTACCTCTTCCTTAAATATTTTAAACTTATCAAAGCTTCATTTTTAGTATGGAACAAAATCTAGATGCATCATCAATAAAAGTAATAATATACTTTTTATATCCTAATAAAGGTGTAGCATGGAAATCATATAAATCACTATGTACTAGTTCCAATATTTTAGAAACTCTTTTAACATTATTGAAAGGTTTTCTAGTTATCTTAGTTTACATGCAAGTCTTACATTTTTCATTGTTTGCATCAACATGAGGAATAAGGCTAATTTTTTACATGTCTTTTATTCTTCCACAGTTAACATATCCGAATCTAGCATGCCATAATTCTATTTTATTCAAATTTCTGCATATACTAGTAGAAGCCATGCAAACAGAATCATTTTGGAATAAAACATATCATTACACAAATATCTGAATCCCATAAATACACCATGTTTTGACAATATATATTTGCCACTTTCGTGCACTTGTTTGAAAGTATAATTGTTTAAAACAACACCATACAATAGATTATTTTGAACCCTAGGAACATACAATACATTCTTTAATAGTATTTATTTTCCAGAATTAAATAATAACTTAAAATTTCATAGTCTTTTAATTGGTTCGGTTGCAACATTTCCCATCTTAAGTGAAAATACATCTTCAATCAGTTGAAATTACTGAACCACCAAATGTCCTTACATACATGACCCTTTGCTCCTGAATCAATCCACCATGCAACATCGTCATCCTGCACATAAACTTCCTCAGATATTAGAGATATATAATTCTACCATAATTAAAATTGTGAAATAAATATGACCTTGTTGCTTTTCAGGATCCTTAGATCCACTTGAACCAGCATTGTTTCCACTTGGACCAGCATTTTTTCCACTTGGACCAGCATTGTTTTTTCCTTTTCCAACTCGACAATCTCTTCTAAAGTTACCATGTTTGCCACATTTCCAACATGACATTTTAGGATTTTAGTTGGAATAATTGTTGTTTTTGTTGTTGCCCTTAAACTTTCGTTTATTCCCCTTATCTGTATTTGCATTAATAAAGAATCTGTTGCTTTCAGTCATATTTACAGGTAGGTTCCCCACTTAGTTTTTACCCTTAAGATAACTGATTTCATCTTGAGCCCTACGAAACTCATCAATCTTAAAATGAGTGTTAAGTTCGACTAAATTTATTTCTTCCTTATCGTGTTTCAGAGTGTGTTTAAAATCCTTCCATGAAGAAGACAATTTAATAATAACAAAATGCACTTAAATACATTCGTCCATTTTCATATTATGTTGAACGAATTGACCCAGAATTCTTAGTAATTCATTATATTATTCTATCACAGGTCTAAAACCAACCATTTTGTAATTAATAAAATTACTAACCATGAACTTCCTACTAGAAGCATCTTCGGGCATATATTTTGATTCAATAGAATCTTATAATTCTTTTGCAGATTCGACATTTTGGTATACATCAAACAAAATATCAGACATACCATTTAATATGTGGTCCAATAAATGTAATCATCATTCTCCCACTTACTATGCCTCCTTGTTTGTTCAAGTTTTTCATTCTCAATGATCTCTGGGCATGGGGTACTCAAGATATAAACAACCTT
Source organism: Limnanthes douglasii subsp. nivea (assembly GCA_036936605.1). Taxonomy (NCBI): domain Eukaryota; kingdom Viridiplantae; phylum Streptophyta; class Magnoliopsida; order Brassicales; family Limnanthaceae; genus Limnanthes; species Limnanthes douglasii. Next base: position 125,042,400 of record JAUPFV010000001.1, on the reverse strand, counting down.
GAGAGTAGTCAATAAAAAATTCATTTTTTCTGCCATCGTCTGAAATCATATCCTTCGAACTTGCCCAGTCTAGAAAATTTACTTGTCATCTCCTTCGCTAATTCTCCTCCGTTCGTCATCTCTTTCTTCATACACGAGAACTAATAATTTTAATTATTTGTAGGTAATAATATTTGATATCTGGATAAATCTCTGAAGTCATGTAAAAAATTTCTAATTAAAATAATTTTTGGGGTTCTCCAAAAATTCCAATTGGATAAAATCGAACAGATCTGTTTTGAACAGAGAAAATGAAATATTGTATATAATCCGTTTTTCAAAAGAATCCAATCTTTAAGTATTTCGACCAATAAAATCGGTTTGACAATTAGGGTAGTTATGATCCATAAAGTAAAACGGGAATTAAATTTTGAATTAAAACGGCTATAATTTTTTTTTGAATTTGAACAAACGTTTAAATTTTCAAATTTGAATTTTTTTGACTTGACCCAGCCAGGGGCTCCACCCCTTGACCTCATTAATCACGATATAATCTAACAAGCGTTCACTCCGCACTCTATGACTTGTTCGATAATGTATCATACTTAAATTGGTCGAGTCGATCCAATTACAATAAAAAATCTAACACTGCATCAACTTGAGCATGCCGTTTCTCTTTTTTTAAAACTTTAAATTTGATAATATCTTCACATATTTAGATTGACATTCTCCATCAAGTGGTAAAATAAAATTTAATTTTTACAAACCAATGCTTAAATAACCGGAGCAAATCGTAGTTTAAAATAAAAAAATGTTTTTTTGAAAAACCAATTCACCGTTTAGCTGGGACAAGAACCGATATATGATTAAACAAATTTACGAATGAATTATCTAATTTCCTTGTAAAGTGCGATAGAAGAAATATAATAAGAGATAAAATCAAGCAAAAAAAAAAATTAACGCAGTTTGGATTTGTGAAAAAATCCTACATCCATAGTCGATTGACACTCTTTTATATATAAGTAGGTTAGAAAAATACTCTTCAAAAATAAATGACTCAATAAATATTTGTAACAAAAGATGACGTGATTCACAAAATCATCTCTTCAGTGGTTATCGCTCACGTTACTTATCTCTCAAAATACCTAGAGATATTTCATTTTTTTAGGAAATATGTGGTTCACGTAATTGTCTGTCTTCCCTTAATCACTTGTTGAATTATATGGTATTCTAGAAATACATCTAAATACCATAAACAAGCTATATCTTCCAAAATTAGCTTGAATCACATATTTATATTATTTACACGCTTGATTGTGCCTATAAGGTTGCACGAGATATCGGTTGCGTTCATCCCTTAAACAAACTATGCAAGGTTATGACTGATAAGTATAAGTAATTCGATTTATAGTAATTAATTTAGAAGGGTTAAAAGATATATAAATAATATATAAGTGAGGTTTTATGTGAGGAATAAACTTAAAGGACTAAGAGAATAATATATGATAGATATGTTTTATTTAGTATTGTACTACGGTGAAAAATAAAAAATGGAGTGTATGTTATTTGCCAATCATATAAATAGAGGTAGTTTATCTTGAAAAAATGAATAAGAAGAAAGCTGGTACTTTGACACTTGTCATTTTCTCTCTCTAGAAGTCTTTTATTGTTCTATCTATCTCTTTTTGAACTATTGAACCAATCAAAATATGAATTATTTTAGAGCAAATACAACATTTTCACTTCCAATTATTTCTGGAGTGATGAGTGGTGACCACAGTGAGTTACGCTTGGTATCTAGATATCGGTATATGAAACCAAATATTGTTGAGAATTTACGACCAAACTGGGGCAAATATCATGGATCCCAACGTGCAAGTTGACTTGGTCGTGTTTGTCAAAATGGTAAGGTAGTAGAATCATATATTGGTCGAGGGGAAGTTTAGGTTGATTCGTGGATGGATGATCAACGTAATCAGTTGGATTTAGAAGATCGATTGAATAAGCTTTTAAAGAAAATAGCTGAGTTGGATGATCAGCTAGTTGAGAAGTACAATCGGTTAGACCAAGCAGGGTTCGATTTAAGTTTCAGAGTGTGAATGAAGGGATAAATTGAATTGATCATTATGATGAGACTCATGAGGTTCTTCAAGGAAAGGATAAACGTCGGGAAGTCCAGTTTCAGCTGGATCAATGTTATCGTTCTTCTAGAAAGTTGAAGAAAGATAAGAAAAAATATATCCCCTCAGACTACAGCGAGTCACCTATATCTTATTCTGGAAGACATTCTAAAACCTCTGAACGAGATGACGCTTATAGGAAGAATAAAGATAAGCATTATTCAAAGAGGCGTGACAACAGAAATAAGTAAAGAAGGTTTGGCATATACGATGTATTTTTGGTTTCCCATCAGACAAAATATACGTTTCGCATATAATTTATATAAGTGTTCACACAATTAGTACATTATATTTCACAAAAAATAGTGTAGTATTCGTATACGTGGAATGTGATGGAAATGATAAAGAACAAACATCTAAAATCATTAATTCACGTAAATCTTGCTACCACGACACCCAAACAAATATATGACGCATTCTTGTGGAATTCAACATTGTACAAACAAATTTTTTTAGATTATTCACCGATGTTATAGTGCAATATTGTTATGATTTCACTGAGTTCTCGCGATTTCCAAGGTATGCATGAAACATTTGATAAGCATATTGCAATTTTTTTTATAGATTTGTCTCGTTGTGCAAGAAAATTACAACATGTTTTATAAATGAAAAATTATGTATTTGTAAAAGATAACTAACACAGGGGTTACCAATCCAAGCCAAATAATTTCCGCAACCATATAAATATCGGTTCCATAACAATATTGGATAATGTAAATGCAAAAATACACCTAATAATTCTCATATCAAACCTAGCACTATACGTTACACAACGTAATGAAACTGTGTTTTGGACTATGCTTATAACATGTTTCATAATACAATGACGATGAACATCATTCTCTTCCCGCGTTATCAGAATTTGCATATGTAAAAAAATATATAATAAAAAATAGTCGAAAGTAATTATATATGTTTCACGATCATTTCCAATGTTCTTCCCACGATATCTGTGGTATAAAATATCATTTGTTTGTTTGTTTCATCCATATAATCAAATTTGCAGAATGAATGGCAAATGAAATTAAATGTAAAAATAATTATTTTGTGAATAAGCTTTTGAAGTAAATCGCTAAAAAAATTAAATATATATTTTTTTAAAAATGTATTAGTTTTGAAATTCAACATATTTTTATATAACGTAAACATATCTAATTAAAACAATCATGGTATATATATATATATATAAATATAAATATAATAACGTATTATTAATGTATATAAACCTAAAATACAAATTAGCATATTTTGTTGTAATCTTAAAATAAAAATTTAATAGCTCTGATTCATCCTCAATAAGACATGTGAGTTCTATTGGATAGACCGACATCGTGTTTCCCCACTTTGAATCTATCAAATCTTTTTTATCGGAAGATAATTTTTTTGAAAATTTTATTCCATTTTGGTATATTAACCATAAGAGTTTGATACATAAACTACAATCCTAATTTCATCTCACTAACATAAAAAAAAATGGGCTAGACGAAAGCGGGATCCAATTTTGTTGAAACAAGACCTAGTTAGATTAATACTTGATTTTGATATATGACGACATCAGTACTTACAACTTTATCATTGATATAAAACCTTTTTTTCTCAAAAACCAGCAAAACATTTATACTCAAACCCTAAATCTCTCCAACTAAACACTTTAAAAAATAAAGATTTTCAAAATCCGACTCTACAGAATTGTTTGGGTTTTGATGTATGTTTTTTCAATTTCGATATGTATTTTTAGTTATATTTACGGTTGGAATATTTTGTATGAAAAATAGTTTTTTTTATATGTATTAGTACTTGATTTTTGTTATATCTAGTTACTTTTATAGTTTAAGTTAGTTACATATCTACCATGCAGGTGTATTTTTATTAGATTTGGTCTAGTATTTTAGGATATACAAATTATGGGCATCCATGGTTGTCGAAGTGAATTCGCACATCCTGGGTGCCAGGAATATTCGAATGCATGCACGTATTTACGTGACCCTGGATATTCTTCACACGATGAGTGCGAGAATTTACTAGATACATGTTCGTGATTTGTGCAAAATAATAAATCTATATTTTGTGCAAAAAAAATGTAACAAAAAATCTATAATTAGTGCAAAAAAATGGATGGTAGTAACAAAATCTTTTTTTTCCATAACTAAAATACTATAAAAATGATAAGAAAAATTATTACTTCGCCATATTTTTTTTAGGGTGAGTTATTAAGAGGTACATCAAATATATCAAAATTCTTGTTAGATACAAAATATTTTCATAATTCCAATAAGTGGATAATATTTTTGATACTAACACTGTATCTAATATTCTAGATAGACTTATTAGAATTAACCAAACTAAGGCTCACTAAACAAGAATTTTTAATTATTCTATATATTTTATTGGAAATAACCCTTTTTTTAAGCAGAGAAATAGTGTTTTTTTTATAAAGAAAGTTGTGTTTAGTTCGTAACAGGTTTTCCTTTTCATTAGTCCCGCTCAAATTTTCTTCTCATTAATATTATTAGCATAGGTAAAATTGTTATATATAAATTATATATTTTATTTTGTTTAGTTAAAAAATATAAAAAATATTAAACGGATTTTTTTTTTCAAATCACAATTATAAAATTATTTTGAAAAAAAGAAGAAGTTAACTCTAGTTATATTAAAAACATTTATAAACTCAACCAAACAAAAGACTTACTATTTCTTCTTGTTTGGCTTAAACGAGACTTGTTTTTATTGAAACACAACCTCCAACCAATTGTACTTTTAGGAGTTTGAATTGTCTAAAAACTATTAGGAAGTATGATATTTGCCGTAAAGAGTTTTGCTAATAGGTATACGTCTGGACACGATTTTCAGCATGCATCCATGAATATTGAAAGAATCAATTTTATTCTATATTGTTAAAAATGCTATATGTTACCTTCCTCAAATCTTTTATCTTTAAAAATAATTATAATAACGTTACGATTTATTCATGAAGCTCAAAAAATGCAACCACTTCACCTACTTTATTGGTTCATGGTTTCTCTTGGTTATATAGTTTATTTGGGAGACCTACTTTATTGGTTTATAGTTTCTCTTGGCTATATGGTTCATCCGGGGGAGAGATTGAGCTTCAAGAAATACTTTTCATTGAATATTTATCAGGGTGGATCGTAATTTATATTTGTGTCACGGTTTAAGGAAAAAAAGAAATGGAATCTTTATTTGAATACCATCCATTAACCAATTTTTTGGAAATTTTAGTTAAAAAAATTACAAAGTATTTGTTAATATTTTGGAAGAGTTATTCTCGTGGTTTTAAGTTTGTTTTGGATTACCATATTCAACGGTTTAATTAAATAATAACCATCATTTTTTTTTATGTTTTTAGTTTTTTTAGTCGCTTCATTATAACGTTTTGCTTTTCAGAATGGTTCTATCCAAACTATATATATAGAGAGAACTTGATAGTAGGTCAAGCTCCAAAATAAGATGGTTATTAGAAACTATCACAATACCTAGATAACTGATGTAGCTCCGAAAGTCCAAACAAAACCTTTTTTTAGTTTATTTTATTTTATTCAAATATCTTATGTATTTAAATCAAATCTAATTATATTAAGATTTGATTTGATTTAATTTTTATTTGATTTTAAAATATTTATTTTATTTCCTTGTATTATAATTTAGGGTTTTGAGAAGCTCTTATATAAAGCCTCATATGCAAGTTTTTGGAATAATATATTTTCATCTCTGAAAATTTCAGTCTTTGTTACCCTTAGATTAGGGTTTCATCATGTTACTCTTGAATTAGGGTTTCATCTATCGTTGCTTCTTCTTCTATTTCCACCGCGTTATCGGTTTGGTATTAGAGCCTCAGTTCCCGCTATGAGGAAGCATGTTTCTAAAGCCTGGCTATTCTGATTCAAGGTTTAAAGAAGAGAACAATACACATGGTCATGAGGATCGAGAAGATCGTTTGATTATGAGGGGGCATACCAACCGTTTCAATGACGATCGTATTGACCGGTTACTAAAGGAGTTTAAATTGGCTACCAATCGTCGAATCAAGGTAAAAATTTCTTATCGAGATGTTGTCTCATGCTATGAAAAAGTTCAAAATCATCTTTTTCATCAACTGGACATGGGGATGTTGTCTTCAGGCTATGAAAATGTTTTCGATTTTTTTTTCATCAACCGGATGAATTCAATGCGACTTCGAATAAGGAAAAATTATAATTCCCAATGTAACGATTGAATAAAATAAAATAAATAAGTTGGGCTCTTGATGGTGATGGTGCTGTGAATTCGAGGACGAATTCTTGTCCCCGGATGATGTAGCCCAGAAATTCCAAACAAAAACCTTTTTAATTTAATTTTATTTTTTATTCAAATACCTTATGTATTTAAATCAAATTTAATTATATTAAGATTTGAATTGATTTGATTTTTATTTTATTTTAAAATATTTATTTATTAAGTTATTTTAATTTTATTAATAATATATTTTTATCTGTGAAAATTTAGGTCTTTGTTACTATTAGATTAGGGCTTCATCCCTTGAATTAGGGTTTCATCTATCGAAATTTCTTCTTTTACTTCCGCCGTGTCATCAATAACTTTAATTTATTCTCTATATAAAAAATTATAGTAACAATGTTGAATTTTAATACCTTAAATAAACTATTAATTTATTTAGATAAAAATATATTTGCCTTAAATAAAATATTAATTTATTTAGATAAAAATATATTATACATATAATTGATCATATTATAAGTTAGTTTGTTATTTATATAAAATATTTGTTACAAGATATTCAAACTGAATACAAAATATGATAAATTAACATTTTCATCTTAAATAAAATAAAATAATAGGTATAAATTTAAACAACACTAATAGTGAATAGTATAAATTTTAAATATATATATATATATAACTTTTTCAAAAACATTTACTGATCGTTTGTTTTGTTAGTTTTTATTAAGTTTTTTTTTATTCATTCATCCCGAGAAAAAAATATTTTATTTAAAAAATAAATTATTTTTTATAAATCTCACTTTTCATCTTTCTTTTTATTGATATATTTTAAAATATTTATTATGAAACAAAATTTATTTATCAAATAAAAGAAAAAATTAGTTAAGGAATAGACAATTGTTATTTTAGTATAATTTTTATGGTATTTTTTAATGAAAAAATTACGAGTAAATACCTTTTCAAGTTTGATATCCAAAGTGAGTACCTAAATATTAGACACTCCTCTTTAGTACCTAGAAACCAAATTTTGACAAAAAAACCTTAAAACTATATGAAAGAGAAAATAGGTTCATAATTACTTTTTATGATTCTAATTTTAACTTCACCCCTACCAAATCCTAATAAGCTTTAGAAACCCAAAATAAGAAAGAAAGAGGCAGTCACAAATCGGAGAGAAACCCTAAAAGAAGTCAGACGTAGGTGTGGTTGTTTCTGAACAAACTTTGGCGAGTGTAGAAGTCTTGTCGTTCTAGTCCACCGTTGGGGCGAACTTTATCTTCAACTCCTATTTTCAACCCAGAACCACCGTTGTCGGTGAAGTTCGTCAGTTTAAACTACTTTGAAGGTACGACGATAGTTGTTAAATATGTTATTTATGAATAGTTCTGGACTGATTGTTGGAATCAGAAACTAGTTTTTCTCCGTCCGGGCTTAACGGGAAAGTGTTGTAAAACCATTAGTCGGCCGGTTAGCAGTACAGTTGTCTTGAGAAGGATCATAGTTGTATGTGGTTGGTTTTATGGTGTTTGTAAGCGAGAAAAAATGTCGAATTAGTTGCTGGCTTGTTTACGATAGGCCTTAGTTGTAGTATCACACATTGTTTGGTTTTTTGTTTTCCTTTACGTGCATGCCTGTCCGAGATTAAAATGTGAGAACTACAGCATGTTTATATGGTATATCGCATCTTCTTCAGTGTGACAATGTGTTTGTAGATATGTGTTATAGTAGTTTTAGTATGTATCTCGCGTGTTTTCTGGTCTGTATTTTGCGTGTGTGTTGTTGTTTGATGTGTATGTTAATTGGTGTTTAAGGGAGTGTATATCGCCTAAGAAGTAAGATGTAAGGAGTATACTAGTGTGTGTAGTTTATACTACATCTCGCGTTGTGTAGTAAGCTGGAGGGGGTGTAGCAGTGTATATGGTATATATGGTGTATCTCGCGTTGTTAGTGAGGTGGCACGAATATAGTAGATTCTGTAGTTTGAGCTCTAGCTCGCGTATGGTGGAAGTCGTAAATCGCTATGTTTAAAGATATAGAGACGGTAATTGCGTATGATGTATAAAATTAGGACTAAAAACGCGATTTGCATTACCAAAATCTAACCTAACTGTTCTTTTGTAAATACAGATTCAGGTATGGGCAAATGTACTTTTTACAGGTATGTTTGGTCAGCCTATTAAATTTGCTGCAAAAAATCATAGTGGTTGAGGAGCATATTGAGGCTACGAAGAACACGCCATTCTATACATTGCTAAAAGCTTCCTTCATGCTAGGACACGAAGATTTTCCGAAGAAAAAGTTTAACAAAGTTATAAAGGAGATTGTAAAGAGATATTCTATCAAAAAAAAGGGTGTTTTAGAATAGGTTCGAAGAGGGTTAAACTGACCACCAATGATGTTAAAATAATATTTGTTCTTAAACACGGAACAAAGGAAATGCCGATGAACAAAGCAGGGGCATTCACTGGAAGATTTGCTGATGGTGCAGAGAACGAGTCTCCACTGATGCAAAAATGTTTATTGCAGCCAAGGGCTAGGAAAAGTGGACCGACAAACCAAAAGTCTGTTTCAAATGCCATGATAAAGGTAGAAATAACAGTTTAAAAAAGAGAAGTTGTTTGACAAATTTTAGTCAACTAACCACTATATGTTTTGTTACAGGAAGCTATAGAAAAAGTAATAAATGATGGGAGAGGAGGAATCAATAATTGACGTTGTCAAGCTTTTGATACTCTTCATTTGCTCCACCATCTTCTACTCTGTATCGTGAGATATCATGGGCTGGACAATGGTCTTCTATGTAGAAGACGTGCTCAAATTAATGACTATGATTGGTCTGGGGAAATTGTTGAGAAACTAACCAAGTTCATGGTTAATTGTTTGGAGAAAGGGGCACCCGATCAGGTCATCGGCTGCGTAGTAGTTTTATTGGTGAGTATGATATTGGTGTTTAGTATTTTCTTTTGTACTAAAAGTGATATATTGTCTTTTTTTCCAGCCCTTCATAATGGATCACACCACTTTAGGGGAAGATTTGGTAAGGCCAAACATGATTCATAGGTGCTACAAATGGTGGGGGCTGGAGTGCAAGGAGTCAAATATGGCGATGATTAAAAGGCTGTGTAAACTCCCTAATGGTGAGGTAATCCATGTTTTTTAGTGTTTAGGGATTGGTCTGATGAATTGTTGGGATGGTATTATGAAAACCCAACATATAATATCGCGTGAGATATAATATAGGACTCGCGTAGGCATATCTCTGTAGGAGTATATGGTTAGGAGAAAGTTAATAAATCACGTAGGAACACTTTAATAGACGACTCGCGTAGGCACTATGATAGGAGTAAATCGCGTAAGTGATGTGGGATTTATGAGAATCGCAGGGTGCATTGTCAAGCAATCGCGTAACTAATAAGTTGATAATACATGAATCGCATCATGTTTATTGAGTTGTTGCTAACTCGCGTTTTGGATGTAAATAAATCGCATGAAGGTGTTTAGCTAACTAACTATTGACTGTTTATTTCAAAATACCATTGTATGTTGTAGATCTTGGAAGAAGAGATAAAACTAACTGAGGCTGAAGAAATGGTCTTCGGGTCGGGGGAGACCAGTGGAGGCTCTGGTAGTTTATATGAGGCGTAGAAAGTTTTCAAACAAACGAAATAAAACAATGAGCGGTAGAAGTGGGAAGTGGTCGAAGTATTGTACAGAGGGGGAAACAAATAAGATGGAAATTGGACAGACATCTCAAACAATGGATTACGGTGGCATGGATGAGGATTAAGGTCGACCACTACGGGGGTGGTTGGATCAGCATAAGCATACGTCAGATAAAGGACAGTTAAAACAACGTAAATATTTTAAAAGGGAATGCAGTAGAGGAGGCAACTCAAGTACTGGCATGAAGAAGATGAAAGTTTACAATCCAAGCGCTTGTAATATTTTATTTAAGAGGATGGAAAATATTAAGAAGAGAAGCAGTGGAAAGTACAGATACTCGATAGAAAATAATCGACTTAAGATTTCTCTGGCACGAAAGAATAGACAAGTAAGTTGTTTGAAAGGTTGTCATTTTAATGAACATTCATTAGGTTGCTAATACTGTACTTGTTTAATTTCCCAACAGACTGAAGAACTTCAAAGGGAGGTTGCTTTTTGACTTTGAAGCTTCAAGAACAAGTTGATCAAGCTGATGAAGATATTGGGGCTAATGAAGCACTAGAGAAGGTTTGTGGAATGCCTTTTTGTTCGGTAGAAAAGGAGTCACCAGAGAAAAGAGTAGAGGTATCAGTAACAGTGGATGAGGTTCCTAAAACCATAGTTTATGTTTTAAGAAAATATGGTTTCAAAAAGGTAGAGGCAGAAGAGAAAAAAAAAGAGAAAGAAGAAGAAATTGTAGAGGTTTCTACACCTGAGGACCATGAAGAAGACACGGACGAGGGGGCAGAAGATGAAGGTGAAACAAATTATGAGAAGAATGAATCTGGAGCTGCTGATGGACCGAACAATGTTATTGAGACATCTGGTGAGGGAAGGGAAAATAAAAAACTTTTTATGTTCTAGGTGTTGACAATTGTATGCTTGTAGCGGCGAATTCTAGTAGTGGTGTACCAGCTTTTTCAGGAAGTGAAAATATGGAAAAAGAGGACGAAGTAACCAGACATGGGACAGATGTGGGTGTGGGTGCAATAGCAGCTGAGGCTGAGGTGCAAATTCCTGATATGGTAGCTGGGGCGAAGAAACATGAAATTATGGCAGCAGTTGTTGAACCAACACCCATACAACCAGAACCAAATGTTGTGGTAGCTGAAAAGAAGGAGAGTTAGTAATGCATAACAAAATAGATGCAACATTAAACAAAGAAATAGAAAAATGGAGTACAAAAGAGGTTGTGGAAGAAGGAAATAATTTGATAGATAATGAAAATCGCGCAGAGGATGCAGAGGATGTACAATGTGGTGAGGTTGCTTGCAAAAATACGGAGGGTGGTTTGGCGATTGGAAATGTTGGGGAGGTAACGAGTGGGACGGAACTGAATACAGTTGGGCCAGATGAAAGTGGCAGCATCGTACTCAAGCCACTGGAGCAAGGACATGAATATGTAAGTGGACCATAAAATATTAAGATTCAACTTCTTATAGCTATTTTATTTGATGTGCTTTGTCTTTAATTTGGTAAAGCTGCTGTTTTTGAAATTTCGGATTTTTAATAGGAAGTTTTGCTGGTTGTTTTTATTATATTAGGGGATGATTTTAAACTTATAACTATTTGGAATTTTATGTTATAACCGTTTTGTTATGAGTTTGGAAGTTCAAGATTTGATATTCATCTTACATCGCGTTGTTCATGATAAAGGTTTTTGAGTATGTTAGTCTTATATCGCGTCATGGTTAATCAACAAAAGCCCGTATCTAGGACCATTTTTATTGTTTTATATTAACTTGAGAATCACATGTTATTTAATTAAGAAACGCATCAATAATAGAATATCGTGTCTCGCGTCAGAGGATAAACACAACTCGCGTACTCTTAATAAAGATAATCTAAATCGCGTCTGTATTGTATTTATTAATCAAATCGAGTGGTCAGTGGCAGTAGCCAAAACACGAATCATTGGTAAAAAAGTTCACGATGTCCTCACTTTTAAAGATCTATTTTAAATACAATGAAAACTATAATTGGGGAGACCAATACAGTGAAAATATATATGTTAAACTTTGACAGGTATGTAATGTAAAAAAAGCAAGATTAAACAAAGGACTACATCAATGCACATAATGAACTAATAAGCAACAACCAAAAACTGAGCGCGTAATGGAATTGACACCTGTTCTCAAATCAACAAAAGAGTTACAACCCGAGTTGGAAGTGCAACGCAAAATAAAGTTTGAAGTACTAACACAGCCTGGGAAACTAGAAAAAGTACAACCAGCAATGGAATGGGAAGCACAATGTTTTGTCTTCCAACCCTAGATGATGCATTCATACTATGTACCCAATCATTTTTTGACGAAGTTGATAAGGCGACGGCTATACACTCGAGTGGAGGAAATTCTGTTGGCAGTACTTCGTCTAAAATTTTATTACAAGAGGCACCTCCAATGGTAAGTTCTTAACTATACTAATAAACATGTACTTAGTTGTCACAATTTGATTGTTATTTAACACAATTTCGGTCCTTTTACAGTTACTAGATAACATTTATCCAAATTGAGATTTACTTACACAGTCACAACAGGGAGAAGCTATTTACCAACCTTGGGAAAGAGAAACAACAACAACAAAGTTAATATTCTTTAGTCGATACCGCAAGGTGCTTCAAATACAAAGAGACGAAGATCAAATCGACTCAGAAGTATGGTATTTAAAAGAAAACGAATTTACATATTGGCTAAGTGTTAGTGTGACTAAGCTAATGGCCCTACCATACGGATGGGAGTTAGATTTCAAGGTAAAATTTAGATTCTTGATATAACTCACAAAGAATTGACAACTAGTTTGATATAGCTCTGATTTCTCTGTGCTGTGGATCATCGATGCCTCGATATATAAGCTGCTTAAAGAATCAAACTGGAAAGTACCTTTCAAAGGGCTTGATGACGAGTAAAATTGTAAATAAAGCGCTATTCAGATTTATGGGGTCGCAATGGTCATTGAAAGTGACCCATAAGTTTGATATTGTTTTGTTGTACGTGGGTTTTATTACATAAATTACTAGTAATGAAATAAGATATTGCAAACGTTGTTGACGCAGTTTTTGAAAACTTGACGGAAGACACATTTATCGCATTCAATCTGGTATGCCACATAAATTAGAATAGTCCTAACCGCTGGACGTATTTGGTAATAGACATAGAGAATGGATTGGCCAAAAACTACAATCCCCTGTTCTCTCTTAGCAAAGTCACTCCAGATGACATTAGGCAAACATGAGACGCATTGGTTAGTAGTATGAAACCGTATTGCATGATGTTGTATGTTCTTTTGCAGGTGAATGAAAGAATTGCGGGTTCCTCTCGCGAGATTCTTAAAGGTCATTGCTCGTGAATCACGTTTGTTGTATATGCGAATCGCGTTTTATGCATGGAACTCGCGTGCTAAGATAATGTGATTCACAACATTATAACTCGCTATACGGACTTGCATGTTATTTAAAAAAATAACCTAACCTTTTTTCTATCTGAGCAGCTGAACTATTGTATGATGAAGAAATACATACCACGCGTGAAGAATGGATACATAGTTAAAGCTGTTAGAGATATTCCGCAGCAAGAAAAAGATTCACTTGACTGTCAAGTGTTCGTTTGTAAGTATGTCAAAGACATTATCCAGCACGAGTTTATACCCAAGGAATATAGCAAACAAATGCCCGCTCAAGAACGTGCAGAAATGTTTTACGACTTCCTAAATGAAAAAAGACTAATCCGAGGGTGCTGGATGCTTAATTGTTATTTTTAATTCAGTACAGTACTCTAAGAGTTCTTCGTATGTAATTTAATTCTGATGGGTTATTGGGTGACATTTTATTGCCATGACAATGTCGTTTTATTAAGATAACTTAGTGTGACCATTGTTTCAAACAATATAGATATTTATAACGTAAGTATATGGGATTGTAAAATGCAAGAATATATCACGCGGTATATGGGGAGTGGATGTCACAAATCACATGTTTAAGTTATTTGTCTATCACGTGTGATAGGTGTCTAGCAAATCGCGTGTTTAAGTTATTTGTCTATCACGCGTGATGTCTATATAGAAAATCGCATGTTTAAGTTATTTGTCTATCACGCGTGCTAGGTATCTAGCAAATCGCTTGTTTAAGTTATTTGTCTATCACGCGTGATAGGTATCTATAAAATCGCATGATAACTATTTACATATTTGTCTACATTTTTTTAGTTAAATTTCCGCCTATTTTTTAAGAGTGATTGCTACTGTCCCGCCAAAACGTACACTTAATAACTATTACCCGCCCAAGTTAGCCACCTACTTTTTCCCTTTTATATAAACCTCCAGACTACAACTTTTACTCTAAATTAAAATAATTTACACACTCCCAATTCGAAAACAGTGTGAGTTGATGCGTGGATGAAGACCAACACTTGCTTGAAGCGGTGAAGTACGTTAAGACAACAATTTCCGATGAAACGACCAATGATTTTTTCGATGAAGGTTATGCAAGATGTACTTTGACTATGGGAGGCTTGGATTTTTCGCACCCCATGTTCGCAGCCGAGAAGAAGTCGCTTCGAGGTACAACGAACTAAAATCCGAACCCTTGCTACGTGTGTCTGATCTTTGTCTCGTGTTGCACAAAGATGCATCACACTTATAGAAGTAGGAACTTAATGATTGGATATCAAGAGATATGATTGTGTACTTGAAGGAAGTGATTGATGAGAGAGAAGATGCGATTGCCAACTGTTCACCAGTTGATGAGAATTGTGGTTGTGGATTTCAGTCTTGAATATTCTTGAAATTATTAATGTAACTTCATTCAAAAAAATGGTTGTCTTTAAATTGGATGTAATGGCAGTGATTTAGTTTCTGGTAGATCGCGTTTGGTAATAATTTTATTTTACTAATAATGATCGTAAGACTTGACATGGTGGACCGAATGATTGCATTTCACAATCCCATAAGTGTGTAGCCTTTACTGATGCTAACTCGCGTGTCGTGAGAAGGGAGTTATTTAACAAGTGAATTATTTGTGACTCCTAACTCGCAGCGTATGTGATACATGTTTCTCATACGAATCGCGTTTGATGATTGATTGCGTGACACTTCCAAAGGTCGACCGTATGAATCATTTTCATAATCGATGTGTGACCCCTAACTCGCGTGAGCAGTCACTAATAAGGCTATATCGCGTGATCAGTCAAGGGAGTTATCTACTAAGATATAAATGTGGGACCCATAACTCACGTGGTATAAGAGATATGATTTTCACATCAATCGCGTTGTTTGGTGAGTCGCGTGAATCTGCAACAGGTAGATTGATTGAATGACTTGCAAGAATCGCGACGGTGTATAACCATTAATAAGACGAAAT
This sequence comes from Limnanthes douglasii subsp. nivea, assembly GCA_036936605.1. Lineage (NCBI taxonomy): Eukaryota > Viridiplantae > Streptophyta > Magnoliopsida > Brassicales > Limnanthaceae > Limnanthes > Limnanthes douglasii. The sequence continues at coordinate 125,026,941 of JAUPFV010000001.1, read as the reverse complement.
TGTGTGATTGGTTAAGGGAGTTATTTAGTATATTAAAAAGTTTTAACACCTAACTCACAGCGTACACGAGACATGATTTCCATACAAATCACGACTTTTATCTTAACATTTCAACCTAAATGGCTTGCTCGAAATAATTCAAAAAATAAAGGACTCATTTACAACTTATATACATTAGTTTAGGCATGTCCAAATTAAAAAATTTATAATATTTGTTAACCAAGATGAATTATTGAGTGATGTGTCGAGTACGTAATTAAATATAATTATAGATCTTTTTCTAATTCAAGCCCACCTCATAAGAATAAAATTTACAAAAAATATAATTAAGATTAATGAATCGCATGGACATACCACTAAATAGTTACGTGACCATTAAAGACCGTTGAATAAGTTATGATCGATATCAAATATGGTGGTAGAGTAAAATAATCGCGTCAATAGTTACTAGTACGCGTTGGTTATTATGATAAGAATTTAACTCGCGTCATAATTACTGCCAAGTGAAAAGACAATGAGTTCTTTTTTCATTAATTGGCATTGGGTTTGCATGTTAATTTAATACATGATTTGACATGGGTAGCTAAAGTACTCATTGCATGTGCATTAATTAATAACTAAGGTAGTGCTAGGTTTGTAAATATAAATAAGTGTATCTCATGCATGGTTATTCACTACCCTATTCGAATTCAAAAGTCTTTTTGTATTCTAAACAAAACTTCTGCCAAGAGAATGAGTGGTTCATCACTACAGTCCTACGTTTACCTATCTTCTGATGGTGGGTGCTCTGATGATAGTGATAGGCACTCCGACTACAAGCACATCACTACAACGGTGTACTCGTCCGACGAATCGAAAGATGCTTTTCACCCTTGCTTTCACCTGAGGATGAGTATGACTCCGAATACTCTTTGTCATGGCTGGAGGAGGATTTGGACTACGACTGGTATCCAAAACGATAAAGAACCGTGAAGAACGAGAAGAAGACGATAAAGAGGAAGCAGACTCTTAGGAAGTCTTAGAAGGATTCATCAGACGATGAATATTGAGGAAGAATGTGAATCAGAGTCTGAGGATGAAAAGGAGGATGAAGAGGAGGATAACTCTTCTGATAATTAATCAGTATGTGGTTGTTTGTTTGTGTTCTCGTTTTTTGGCATTCGAATTGGTGAACCCTATAATATGTTGTGCTTTTTCATTAGGGTTTACTATCTGGACAACTGTGGGTCCATTGTGCTTTCGGGTCTTATGTTTGTTAAATACGTTTTGTTATCGGTATCTACTTAGTTCCATTTGTAGTTGTTTGCAATGTCTAATTCAAAATCGATTTAAGCTCCAATCTCACCAATCACGTCAATTCTGGTAGCAATCTCGTTGAAATGGACTTAAACAATTGCTATGACTTCCTAATATTTTTTTATATAAATCATTTTATCTTTGGTGTAGGTATTGTACATGAATCGCGTCTTTTATATGGTTAACGATATGGCAAATAATCTGCAATAACATAGGTTCTCCACAACCACCTTATGTAAATCGCATGTTCACTATATAAGAAACGCATCTATATTAAAACCCAATGTCACGCGTTAAAGGTTATACACAAATCACGTGACTATAATATACATAAGTTAAATCTAAGCTGTGTTATATTTATTTAACACAACGCGTGATTATTAAACACAATCACGTCAATGAGTAAGAAAGATACAAAACAAAGGGAATCACATTAATACATACTGAATAAAACGGATAAAATAAAAATAAAATTGGAGGGCAAGCTCATAGTGTGATATCACATGTCCTTCGGTTGTGTCCAACTTTAAAGCAATGGCCACAACGTAAGTGGCTCGATGATACTTCTCCTCTAGATGGAATCCTCTTTTCCCTTGGCCTTCCATCTCGCCTTTTAACGTTAGGAGGTAGAACAACAGGTCTTTTACATTCGTTAGAGGATGAACTTTCACCAAAGTCGGTTATTGCACGTATGCTAAACGAATAAGTGGACCTATAATTACCAATATTGTAGAATGGTTCTCTCAACATCATAGGATCTTCATTAGCCGATGTTATTGCATCCAATGAGTGCGGACATGGAAAACACTTTTGCTGACATTAACCACATGAACACTTAAAATCAAGCATGTTGAAAACCATAACTCGTTCTAAATAAACTTCAAATGAACCTGCAGAATACTTAGATACCACCCATGTTCGACCGATTAGAAAATTCTCCTTTAACTGCTTGTCATATTTGGGGCATAAATATCTGTTCCAGCTAAGCCCCTCCGAATAACGTCTAGAAATCTGAGTCATTCAAAAATTGGTAGATTGTAAAGCTTTTTAATCTGATTGTTAAAAGATTCGGCCACAGATGATACCGTTGCCCCATAACGTTTCCCAATAACGAATGAATGGGCGTACTTTTCGGGAGGTAAATTCTCGACAAATTTCTTAATATTTTTACCACCTCTACTTAAAAAATTGGAAAGTCTCTGATTAAAAAGTTCAACTGTGGGAGCATAAGCACAACTTTTAAATCGCTTCAACATCTTATTTATAAATCTCGGTTAGTACAGTCAAGATCGTTCCTCAAAGTGAGAACTAAGTATATACCGATAACAAAACATATTTAAACAACAGAAACAACATTAATAATACAAGAGTGTCTGTCAGAAATAAAAGTGATTTGACGGTTTAACAAATGAGGTTTAAGATGTTCCATAAACCACAGCCAGTTATCAGAATCTTCACCACGGAAAATATCAAAAGCAACTGGAAAAATACCTGCAATATGCAAATAAGTTATGAGAGTCCAAATCAGCAATTCAAAATATAATTGGTTGATATGTCTGTGTATAAGGCTACATACATCTATTAAGGTGCGATTATTAATGATTTCATTACATATCACGCGATTGCTAGCTATAACCTAAGCAACAACACGCGATTGCTAGTTGTGAACAAAGCAACATCTCGCGATTTCTAGCAAAGAACTAAGCAACATCGTGTGATTCTAGGTCTGGTTGTTAATAACTCGCGTACGGGAGTGTGTAAGAATCGTGTGTGTATAATAGTGATGTACTTAATCTATGGAAATCGCATGCGTTTGCCATCGTAAATCGCGTCTTTAGTTACATTTACCGAAAAGCTAATATGAAAGGAAGGTTTAAAACTCACCATTGTGACATCATTTGCCACTGCAGACAGCAATACACCACCATGCTTTCCGTTTAAATTGGTACCATTCACATACAACAGTGGTCGACATGATTGAAAGCCTTTAATGCATGATCCAAATGCCACAAAGCACCTCCTGAAGACATTCCCAAAACCAACCTCCAATGGCAATCAGTAGTAATATCTCGACTTTTTAATCTACAAAAGTAAGAATTCATCAAGCCAAACAAAGTATTACTATCTCCGAAAACTTCCCTCCTCACCTTTTCTAAAGCATTCCACGAGAGACAGTAGGAAATGTCTAAACCATAGTCTTGTTTAATAGAAGACTGAAGAGTTTTTGCTGTTAAAGAATGACATGTCCTAATTGATTCGTGTATTTCATTCACAATCAAATTAGACATTAAATGCCTATTTTTTCTTGAAAATACCGGGCTACATGTATGGGCTTGGAAAAATCGCATGATCATCATTAAACCAGGTCTAGAATCTATTGATGCATACAGTCGCCACTTACAACCACCTGAATCTTTGTTGACACAGTAAGCAGTGATCTTAGTAGATGTATTATGCATATACTTGAAAGAAAAACTAAGCTCTAAAGCATATCGGCATAACGATAACTTTAGACCTGAGGTACCATCAGCAAATGTCTGACCAACCCCTGTGATATCATCAACCCAACTGCTAGTAGCAAGATGTCTTTTTTATGTTTCGAAGTGAGTAAACCATTACTACTCTCCCCACTTAATATTTAATCATTACAAGGTTCTATGAAGCTTATGGTAGGTTGTTTACGAATATCATCCAAATCTTTTTCAACTACTCGTTGTTCTATAGAGAAGCTAACGCTTTTCAGATGCTTCACATCGATAAACAACTAAACCCATATAATCAGTCTTGTTATTCAACAAACAATAGTTTTGATCGCCACAAGAGTAGGTAATAGTGTAGCAACCCCTAACCAGATTATCCTATCTACCTTCAATACAGTGTTAAAGAGTCTCAATATTTTCAAACTCGCTCAAAGGAACGATTGAGGTCTGCTTGGAATATTTGAAAATACACATTTTTGACTTAGACATCAAGTCCTCTGCAATGACAAACAAAATTAGATTAGGTGAGAGAGATGTTTGAAATCGCAGCATGACTCGTGCGAGACGTGTAAGTTTATGTAGCATCAAATCGGATGATTCATAATAGCGCGTACATCGCGTGTATTGCATAAGTGTAACATGTAAACGTAACTCGCGTCATATTAAACATTAAAAGAAGACACGCTTCATGTGCACGTGAGATGATTCGGCAAGTGACGTAATACTCGAATACCTCACTTCATGGTTAATTGGTAATGTAAAACATGATTTTGACGCGAGTCATGTACACAATGGTTATCTAAAGCAAGGTATCACACTCACATCGTCTGCAACTTAAAAGCATGATTCCCCATAAACACCATGATAGTATAAGGAAGGTATAGACTTGGAATAAAACACATTCACAATCGCTGGAACTTATATGACACAGAATAAGCTGAATACAAAACTTGTTAAGGTAATCAGAAGTTTTAATACAGATTTTTTTTGAAACTTTAATATACACCTTCAAAACTTTAATATACACAGAATAAATTTGGAAACTTTAAAAAAACTTACAAAACCCAGCTTACATAGACATAGGTTACAAAAAATCTTCCACTCATCGAGAAAAAAAACTTACAAAATCCAGCTTACAAATAACAAGCTCACAAAACAGCTTCAACTCGTCGTGAAGAAAAGCAGGCAAAACCCAGGTTTGAAAACAGTTTCAACTCGTCGATAAACAAGCTTTACAAAGACCTACAACAATCAAAACAACAATATGTAAAATATTACCTGTAAAAGGTTTCAACAAGAACCAATTTCTAAAGAAGGAGGTATTCTAACTGGTTTGGTGAGAAGGTATAGGTTTGTGACCACTTTTAATATAATTTAAAATAGCAGGGTAGGTTGTACTATTAAAAATTCTTGAATTTTGGTTGGAAAATAGACTGAACCAAATTTTGAGGGTAGTTCAGGAATAAAATAAAAGTTGGTGACATTGAAAAAGAATTAGTTTGGTGAAATGAGTGTTTAGTAAGCATAAAAAAATAGTCGGAATACTAGATGATAATAAGTTTGGTGAGAAGGTACTTAGTGTGACATTTCCCTTTCATTATTTGGATTAGAGTTGTTTAAATTTGAAATTCAGAAGAAAACAATATTTTACCGTCTTATTTGTTTGTTATTTAATTCATATATTGTAAATAGTTAGTTGATAGATGATATATGTTATCACTTAATATATTATTATTTTGTGCAGTTTCTGAAGGACTAGAAAATATATTTATTTTTGCGGGTTGATGATAGCGATTCACACGAGTTTGAACATGATGAATTTTTTCCTACATGTTGTTCAAATCACCATCAAAATGAAGATTAATCAAAGAATAATTCTCTGTTTTATATAAGGCTTCTCTTATGAGTTATTTTAGTTGGTTAATGTGGGATCCTCATGGTGATGAGCTACTTATTATTATCGAATTGGCAGCCGTAGAGGTAAACAAAATGGTACGATGAATTGGCAGCCGTGGAGGTAAACAAAAGAGTACGATGAATTGGCAGCCGTGGAAGTAAACAAAAGAGTACGTCCAATAAGATGCGACTCCTCCCATGATTAATCCCCCACAAAGAATCTTAACAAGCTTTATAGGTGAAGATGCATAAATAATGGGTCAACTGAACATGACGTGATCCTTCGAAGGCAATAATTCAAGAAGATGGTACACTATTTTTTTTTATGATAGTAGATGTTTTGTTATCATATAATTTTATTACACGGTGATTCTTGGTTGGACAAAATGCACATGGTTATCTCTATATTTTGTTGTTGTTTTAAGTATTCAATCAACACAAACGTATGAGTCTTTCGGAGAAATCAAAAGGCAAATAGATAATGTTACGCAAGAAATCTAGTACGTAAAAATCAAACACAAGTATAATAGGAATCATTGAGGGAACTAATCGTTCTTGTTGATATGTATCACCCTCATGAGCCTCCTATCCATCCACACATAATAGAGTTGAAAGAAGAAATACAAAATTTCTAAATAAGATGTAAAAAACTCTCGCACTCGTAATGATATCTTTATGGCTGTTAAGTATAAACTTGTAGGCCTTGTACATAATAATATTGACTTGTTTTCTTAGAGTGCTTATGATGTTACAAGATTTCGGCCCAAAATGATTTGCCACAAGATATCCATCGATTTAAATGTTTTGCCAATAAAAAAAATGTTATTTCAAAGAAAAAAACAAAGGCCATCATTTCAGGGATGGACAAGCTGACAACCATCTGGCACATTCAGGAGGTTAACTACCCACTTTGGATAGAAAATCTAGTGTGAGTAAAAAATAAAAATGATAACCGGAGAATATGCATCGAAGTCACTAACATAAACACGACTTGCCCGAAAGTTAATGTTTTGGTACAACGACTCGATAAACTAGAATATGCTTAATCCATATATAATGAAATATAAATACACGAGGATAATCAAGAGCATACAAAGCGTCCATAAAAATGAGAACTTACTTTCAAGCTCATACCATCATCATCCTAACTTTATTTTCAATTTAAAATTCCATGCAAAAGCCACATATTTGTGGACAACTAACAAAACGTCCATCGAGTTTAGAGACTATAACCTCCAATATGAATCCAGAATCGCGATTAAGCTTTAAAGCTTAGCAAAATTTCTATAAGAATTCAATTCCCAATGACCAATACCTACAAAAGAGCAAGCAAATTTCACGTGGAAAGTGAAAACGGATAAAGGCAACAACAAGCAGGGTTCCACCGCATGTATCAAACTTACATCTTCAATGCAAGATATTCTAATATAGGTATTAATCTTGGTTTCCCCACTTCAAATAAAATGGTTGAATACAAAGTTGGTGACTATCTAACATATTTGGAGTTAAACGAGTATAGTTGTTCACGGATTCACAACTCCTAGTTAACCAAATATTGGACTAAGTGGAAGAAAAGAAAGAAAATATCATATAATAGTTGAAAAAGTTTAGGCTGTAGATGTTCTTCTTATAATAAGTGGATTTTGAGCAAGTACCAATAGCATAAAACGCTAAAGCAAACACCTTAGCAACTTCAGCATGCACAAATATTAGGGAATAAGTAATTTTCAAGGATAAACCGTTCATCACACTCCAAAAAACATTATTACAACTAGGGCTGTTATCGGTCCGGTTCGGTCCGAGTTTTGAAGGAACCGGACCGGACCGCTAAGCTTATCGGTTCGGTCCGGTCCGGTTCGGTTCGGTCCGAGTTCGGTCCACTTAAAAAAATAAAATCAATTAAAAATTGATTTTTAATTATTTTTTTATTAAAATAAATGATATAAAAACTAAATTTTATAAGTTGATCTTTCATTTTTTTTTAAAAATTGGTAATTAACTATTAATTTTGATACTATAATTTATAAAAGAATATATAATAATAATAGATAATCGGTTTTAACGGTTTTATTGGTCTGATTTCTTATAGGTTCTACCGGTTTATCGCTTTTATCGGTTCGGTTCCTTATCGGTTCCATCGGTTTATCGTTTCTATCGGTCCGGTTCCTAACTGGTTTTTTGTTTCGGTTTCTTATCGTTTTTTGTTTTTTAGAATGGAACCGCGAACCGGACCGTTAAGGTTCGGTCCGGTTCTCGGTCCGGTCCTTATCGGTTCGGTCCCGGTCCGGTTCTCGGTTCCGGAGAACCGTTGACAGCCCTAATTACAACCATATATAAATAATTGGTTATTTTTTATAGAGGAGGGCAAGTAAAGTACTTCTATAACAAAGTACGTAACAAAAGATACAATGTTGGAGAGTAAGACCGAAGCCAGAAAACTCAAGATGAAAGAACTCTAATTTATTTTACTCTCAAGCGCACTCTATAAGAAAGTATTTACAAAACCACTACTTACATTTCTTGGTCCATATGGGTTTTTTATGAACTGCGTGCATGAGCAACGAAGTTAATTTTATTTGTCACCACTAGAGCGAAATAAGTAAGAAATTTTTTGCACATACGGTGTATATGAGCGCTTTGGTAAAATATGTGTAATTAGGTTCAATTTAGAATTCTGTAAGGTATGATTATTTTAGACAATTCAGACTCCTAAAAAAACAATTGGTTGAAGGTCATGTTTCAATAAAAACAAGTCTCGTTTTAGCCGAACAACAAGAAATAGTAAGTCTTTTGTTTTGGTTGAGTTTCAAAAAAATTTTGGTTGAACAACAATTGGTTGCGAATTCTTCTCAGCTCCGAACATGGGGTGCGACAAATCCAAGCCTTCTATAGTCAAAGTACATCCTGCATAACACTTCATCGAAAAAAGCAGTGGTCGTTTCATCGAAAATTGTTGTCTTAACGTACTTCACCGCTTCAATCAAGTGTTGGTCTTCATCCACGCACCAACTCATACTGTTTTCATATTGGGAGTGTGTAAATTGTTTTGGTTTAGAGTAAAATTTGTAGTATGGAGGTTTATATAAGGGGGAAAAAGTAGGTGGCTAACTTGGGCGGGTAATAGTTATTAGGTGTACGTTTTGGCGGGACAGTAGTAATCACTTAAAAAGTAGGCGGGAATTTAACTAAAAAAATGTAGACAAATATGCAAATAGTTATCATACGATTTTCTAGATACCTATCACGCGTGATAGAAATATAACTTAAACATGAGATTTGCTAGATACCTATCACGCGTGATAGACAAATAACTTAAACGTGCGATTTGCTAGATACCTACCACGCGTGATAGACAAATAACTTAAACGTGCGATTTGCTGGATACCTACCACGCGTGATAGACAAATAACTTAAACATGCGATTTGCGATATCCACTCCCCATATACCGCGTGATATATACTTGCATTTTACAATCTCATATACTTACGTTATAAATATCCATATTGTTTGAAATAATGGTCACACTAAGTTACCTTAATAAAACGATATTGTTCTGACAATAAAATGTCACCCAATAACCCATCAGAATTAAATTACATACGAAGAAGTCCTTAGAGTACTGTACTGAATTAAAAATAACAATTAAGCATCCAACACCCTCAGATTAATATTTTTCTCATTTAGGAAGTGGTAAAATATTTCTGCACGTGCTTGAACGGGCATTTGTTTGCTATATTCCTTGGGTATAAACCTGTGCTTGATAATGTCTTTGACATACTAACAAACGAACACTCAACAGTCAAGTGAATCTTTTTCTTGCTGCAGAATATCTCTATCAGCTTTAAGTTTGTATCCATTCTTCGCACGTGGTATGTATTTCTTCATCATACAATAGTTCAGCTACTCAGATAGAAAAAAGGTTAGGTATTTTTTTTAAATAACATGTGAATCTGTATAGCGAGTTATAATGTTGTGAATCACATTACATTAGCACATGAGTTCCATGCATAAAACGTGATTCGCATATACAACAAACGCGATTCGCAAGCAATGACCTTTAAGAATCTCATGAGAGGAACACACGATTCTTTCGTTCATATGCAAAAAATAAACATACAACATCATGCAATACAGTTTAATACTACTAATCAATGCGTCGCTTGTTTGCCTAATGTCATCTGGAGTGAATTTGTCAAGAGGGAACATGGGATTGTAGTTTTTGGCCAACCCATTCTCCATGTCCATTACCAAAAACGTCCATTGGTTATGACCATTCTCATTTATGTGGCATACCAGAATGAATGTGATAAATGTGTCCTCCGTCAGGTTTTCAAAAACTGCATAAAAAACGTTTGTAATATCTTCTTTCATTGCTAGTAATTTTTGTTATAAAACCCGCGCACAAGAAAATAATATCAAACTTAAGGGTCACTTTCAATGGCTATTTAATAATTAAATACTAACCGTTGCGACCCCATAAATATGAATAGTGCTATATTTACAATTGTACTCGTCAACAAGCCCTTTGAAAGGTAATTTCCAGTTTGATTCTTTAAGCAGCTTGTATATCCAAGTATCGATGATCTACAGCACAGCAAAATCAAAGCTATATAAAACTAGTTGTCAATTCTTTGTGAGTTATATCAAGAATCTAAATATTACCTTGAAATCTAACTCCCCTTCGTATGGTAGGGCCATTAGCTTAGTCACACTAACACTTAACCGGTATGTAAATTCGTTTTCTGGTAAATACTATACTTCCAAGTCGATTTGATCTTCGTCTCTTTGTATTTGAAGCACCTTGCGGTATTGACTAACAACTATTAACTTTGTTGTTGTTGATTCTCTTTCCCAAGGTTGGTAAATAGCTTCCCTTCCCCTCACCATATGTCTCAATAACATCGTTCGGTCCATCAGCAGCTCCAGATTCATTCTTCTCATAATCTGTTTCACCTCCATCTTATGCCCCCTCGTCCGTGTCTTCTTCATGGTCCTCAGGTGTAGAAACCTCTACAATTTCTTCTTATTTCTCATCTTCTTCTTTCTCATCTTTTTTCTCTCTTGCCTCTACCTTTTTGAAACCATGTTTTCTTGAAACATAAAATATGGTTTTAGGAACCTCATCCACTGTTACTGATACCTCTACTCTTTTCTCTGGTGAATCCTCTTCTACCGAACAGAAAGGCATTCCACAAACCTTCTCTAGTGCTTCATTAACCCCAACATCTTCATCAGCTTGATCAGCTTGTTCTTGAAGCTTCAAAGTCAAAGAAGCAACCTTCCTTTGAAGTTCTTTAAACTGTGGGGAAATTAAACAAGTACAGTATTAGTAACCTAATGAATGTTCATTAAAATGACAACCTTTTAAATAACTTACTTGTCCATTCTTTCGTGCCAAAGCAAGCTTAAGTCGTTTATTTTCTACCGAGTATCTCTACTTTCCACTGCTTCACTTCTTAATATCTTCCATCCTCTTAAATAAAATATTACAGGCACTTGTCTTGTAAACTTTCATCTTCTTCATCCGAGTACTTGAGCTACCTCCTCTACTGCATTCCGCAGTAAAAGATTTACGTTATTTTAACTGTCCTTTATTTGACGTATGTTTATGCTAATCCAACCACCCCCGTAGTTGTTGACCGTAATCCTCATCCATGCTCCCATAATCCATTGTTTGAGATGTCTGCCCAATTTCCATCTCATTTGTTTCCCCCTCTGTACAATACTTCGACCGTTTCCCACTTCTACCGCTTATTTTTTTTCCGTTTGTTTTAAAACTTTCTACGTCTCTGATCTAAACTACCAGAGCCTCCACTGGTCTCCCCCGACCCGAAGGCCATTTCTTTAGCCTCAGTTAGTTTTTTCTCTTCTTCCAAGATCTAGAACACACAATGGTATTTTGAAACAAACAGTCAATAGTTAGTTAGCTAAACACCTTCACGCGATTCATTTACATCCAAAATGCGAGTTAGCAACAACTCAATAAACATGATGCGATTCATGTATTATCAACTTATTAGTGGCGCGATTTCTTGACAATGCACCCTGCGATTCTCATAAATCCCACATCACTTATGCAATTTACTCCTACCGTAGTGTCTATGCGAGTCGTCTATTATAGTGTTCCTACGCGATTCATTAACTTTCTCCTAACCATATACTCCTACAGAGTTATGCCTACGCGAATCCTATGTTATATCTCATGCGATATCATATGCTGGGTTTTCATAATACCATCCCAAAAATTCATGAGACCAATCCATAAAAACTAAAAAAAAACATGGATTACCTCATCATCATGGAGTTTACGAAGCCTTTTAATCATCGACATAGTTGACTCCTTGCACTCCAGCCCCCACCATTTGTAGCACCTAGGGAATCATGTTTGGCCTTACCAAATCTTCCCCTAACATGGTGTGCTCCATTATGAAGGGATGAAAAAAAGGAGACACTTATATCACTTTTAGTACAAAACAAAATACTAAACACCGACATCATACTCACCAATAAAACTGCTACGCAACCGATGACGTGATCGAGTGCCCCTTTATCCAAACAATTAACCATGGACTTGGTCAACTTCTCAACAATTGCCCCAGACCAATCATAGTCATTAATTTTGAGCATGTCTTCTACGTAGAAAACCATTGTCCAGCCCATGATATATCCCGATACAGAGTAGAAGAGGGTAGAGTAAATGAAGAGTATCAAAAGCTTGACAACGCCAATTATTGATTCCTCCCCCCATCATATACTACTTTTTCTATGGCTTCATGTAACAAAACAGATAGTGGTTAGTTGACTAAAAATTGTCAAACAACTTCTCTTTTTTAAACTGTTATTTATACCTTGATCATGGCATTTGAAACAGATTTTTGGTTTATCGGTCTACTTTTCCTAGCCCTTGGCTGCAAAAAATATTTTTGCATCAGTGGAGACTCATTCTCTGCACCATCGGCAAATCTTCTAGTGAATGCCCCTCCTTTATTCATCGACATTTCCTCCGTTCCGTGTTTAAGACCAAAGATTGTTTTAACATCATTGGTGGTCAGTTTAACCCTCTTCGAACTTATTCTAAAACACCATTTTTGATAAAATATCTCTTTACAATCTCTTCTATAACTTTGTTAAACTTCTTCTTTAGTAAATCTTCGTTTCCTAGCATGAAGGAAGCTTTCAGCAACGTATAGAATGGTGTGTTCTTTGTATCCTCAATATGCTCCTCAGCCACTATGTTTTTTTGTTGCAAATTTAATATGCTGACCAAAGCAGACCTGTAAAAAGTACATTTGCCCATACCTAAACCTGTATTTACAAAAGAACATTTAGGTTAGATTTTGGTAATGCAAATCGTGTTTTTAATCCTAATTTTATACAGCAGATGCGATTTCCGTCTCTCTGTCATTAAACATAGCGATTTACGACTTCCATCATACGCGAGCTATAGCTCAAACTACAGAATCTACTATATTTGTGCCACCTCACTAACAACACGAGATACACCATATATACCACATACACTGCTACACCTCCTCCAGCTTATTACACAACACGAGATGTAATATAAACTACATACACTAGTATTCTCCTTACACCTTACTTCTTACGCGATATACACCCCACTAAACACCAATTAACATACACATCAAACAACAACACACACGCGAGATACACACCAGAAGACACGCGAGATACATACTAAACTACTATAACATATTTCTACAAAAGCATTGTCACACTGAAGAAGATGCGATATACCATATAAACATGCTACAGTTCCCACGTTTCAATTCCAAACAGGCATGCACATAAAGAAAAACACAAAACCAAACAATGCGTGATACTACAACTGACGGCTATCGTAAACAAGCCATAAACTAATTCGACATTTTTTCTCGCTTTGAAACACCATAAAACCAACCACACACAACTATGATCATTCTCAGCACAACTGTACTGCTAGCCGGCCGGCAAATGGCTTTACAATACTTTCCCGTTAAGCCCAGACTGAGAGAAACTGGTCTCTGATTACAACAACAAGTCTAGAACTATTCATAAATAACATATTTAACAACTATTGGCGTACCTTCAAAGTAGTTTAAACTGACGAACTTCACCGAAAACGGTGGTCTAGGGTTGAAAACATGAGATGAAGATGAAGTTCTCCTCAACGGTGGATTATAACGACAAGACTTCTACACTCGCCGAAGTTTGTTTAGAAACAACCACACCTATGCCTGACTTCTTTTAGGATTTCTCTCTTTCTTTTGTCCTTTGGGTTTCTAAAGCTTAATGAGATTGGGGGGGGGGGGAAAGTTAAAATTAGAATAATATTGTGAACCTATTTTCTTTTTCATATAGCATTAGGGTCATTTTTGTCAAAATTTGGTTTCTAGGTACTAGTGGGGAGTGTAATATTTGGGTTCTAACTTGGGATATCAAACTTGAAAAGGTATTTACTGGTACTTTTCTCATTATAAATACCATAAAATTATACTAAAATAACAATAGTTTGTTTCTTAACTAATTTTTTCTTTTATTTGATAAATAAATTTTGTTTCAAAATAAATATTTTAAAATATTTTATCAATAAAAAGAAAGATGAAAAGTGAGATTTATAAAAATGATTTATTTTTTAAATAAAATATTTTTTCCTGGGATAAATGAAAAAAAACTTAATAAAAACTAACAAAATAGATTATCATAATTTTTTTGAAAAAGTTACATATATATAAAATTAATTTTAAAAATTTATACTATTCCCTATTACTGTTGTTTAAATTTACACCTATTATTTTATTTTATTTAAAATGCAAATGTTAATTTATCATATTTTGTATTCGGTTTGAATATCATGTTTTGCATCAAATATTTTATATAAATAACAAACTAACCTATGATATATAATTATGTATAATATATTTTTATTTAAATAAATTAATAGTTTATTTAAGGTATTAAAATTCAACATTACTACGATGATTTTTTTTATACAGATTAAATTAAAGTTATCTAAGTGTTGCGATAGTTTCTAATAACCATCTTTTACTTCAGAGCTTGACCTACTGATCAAGTTCTCCATATATATAGTTTGGATAGAACCATTCTAAAAAGCAAAACACTATTATGAAGCAACTAAAAAGACTAAAAACATAAAAATAAAATAATATTGATGGTTAAACCACTGAATATGGTGATCCAAAAACCACGAGAAAGACTTAAACTTGGTTAACGGATGGTATTCAAATAAAGATTCTATTTCCTTTTTTTCTTAAACCGTGGCACAAATATAAATTACGATCCACCGATAAATATCCAATTAAAAGTATTTCTTGAAGCTCAATCTCTCTTCCGGATGAACCATATAGCCAAGAGAAACTATGAACCAATAAAGTAGGTCCCCAGATGAACCATATAGCCAAGAGAAACCATGAACCAATAAAGTAGGTGAAGTGGTTGCATTTTTTGAGCTGTTCCAACCACTACTGTAGTTGTTCATGAATAAATCATAACGTTATTATAATTATTTTTAAAGATAAAAGATTTGAGGAAGGTAACATATAGCATTTTTAACAATATAGAATAGAATTGATTCTTTCAATATTCATGGATGCATGCAGAAAATCATGTTTAAGACGTATAGCTATTTGCAAAACTCTTTACGGAAAATCTCATACTCCCTAATAGTTTTTAGACAATTCAAACTCCTAAAAAAAATTGGTTGGAGGTCGTCTTTCAATAAAACAAGTCTCGTTTAAGCCAAACAACAAGAAATAGTAAGTCTATTGTTTTGGTTGAGTTTATAAATGTTTTATATGTAACTAGAGTTAACATTTTTTTTATTATTTCAAAATAATTTTATAATTGTAATTTGAAAAAAAATGTCTGTTTAATATTTTTTATATTTTTTAAATAAACAAAATAAAATTTATAATTTATATATAACAATTTTACCCACGGTAATAATATTAATGAGTAGAAAATTTGAGCGGGACCAATGAAAAGGAAAACCTGTTACGAACTAAACACAACAATTTTCTTTATAAAAAGCACTATTTTTCTGCTTAAAAAAAATCTGGCGAAGTAATAATTTTTCTTATCATTTTTTTAGTATTTTTAGTTATGAAAAAAAAAGATTTTGTTACTACCATCCAATTTTTTGCACTAATTATAGATTTTTTGTTACACTTTTTTTGCACAAAAAATAGATTTATTATTTTGCACAAATCACGAACATGTATCTAGTAAATTCTCACACCCATCGTGTGAAGAATATCCGGGGTCACGTAAATACGTGCATGCATTCGAATATTCCTGACAGCGAGGATGTGCGAATTCACTTCGACAACCATCGATGCCCATAATTTGTATATCCTAAAATGCTAGACCAAATCTAATAAAAATACACCTGCATTGTAGATATGTAACTAACTTAAACTATAAAAGTAACTAGATATAACAAAAATCAAGTACTAATACATAAAAAAACTATTTTTCATACAAAATATTCAACCGTAAATATAACTAAAAATACATATCAAAATTGAAAAGACATACATCAAAACCTAAACAAAGTTGTAGAGTCGGATTTTGAAAATCTTTATTTTTTAAAGTGTTTAGTTAGAGAGATTTAGGGTTTGCGTAGAAATGTTTTGCTGGTTTTCGAGAAAAAAAAAGTTTTATATCATGATAAAATTGTAAGTACTGGGGGTCGTGATATATCAAAATCAAGTATTGATCCAACTGGGTCTTGTTTCAACAAAATTGGATCCCACTTTAGTCTAGCCCTTTTTTTTATGTTAGTGAGATGAAATTAGGATTGCAGTTTATGTATCAAACTCTTATGGTTAATATACCAAAATGGAATAAACTTTCTAGAAACATTAACTTCTGATAAAAAAAGCTTTGATAGATTCAAAATGGAGAAACACGTTGTTGGTCTATCCAATAGAACTTACATGTCTTATTGAGGATGAATCAAAGCTATTAAATTTTTATTTTAAGATTACAACAAATATGCTAATTTTTATTTTAGGTTTATAGACATCAACAATACGTTATTATATATATATACACCGTTGTTTTTATTAGATATGTTTACGTTATACAAAAATGTGTTGAATTTCAAAACTAATACATTTTAAAAAAACAATTAGCGATTTACTTCTAAAGCTTATTCACAAAATAATTATTTTTACATTTAATTTCCTTTTCCATTTATTCTACAAATTTAATTATATGTATGAAACACAAAAACAAAGAGTAGTTTATACCACAGATCCCATGGAAGATCATTGGAAATGATCGTGAAACATATATAATTACTTTCGACTATTTTTTATTATAGATTTTTTTGCATATGCAAATTCTGATAACTCAGGAAGAGAATGATGTTCATCGTTGTTGTATTATGAAACATGTTATAAACATGGTCCAAAATGCAGTATCATTACGTTGTGTAACGTATAGTGCTAGGTTTGATATGAGAATTATTAGGTGTATTTTTGCATTTACATTGTCCAATACTGTTATGGAACTGATATTTATATGGTTGCAGAAATTATTTGGCTTGGATTGGTAACCCATGTGTTAGTTATATTTTACAAATATATTATTTTTATTTGCAAAACATGTTGTAATTTTCTTGCACAAGGAGACAAATCTATAAAAAAAATCGCAATATGCTTATCAAATGTTTCATGCGTACCTTGGAAATCGCGAGGCTTGGTGAAATCACAACAATATTACACTATTACATTGGTGAATAACCTAAGAAAATTTGTTTGTGCACTGTTGAATTCCACAGAATGCATCATCTATTTGTTTTGGTGTTGTGGTAGCAAGATTTACGTGAATTATTGACTTTAGATGTTTGTTCTTTATCATTTCCATCATATTCCACGTGTACGAATACTACACTATTTTTTGCAAAATATAATGTACTAATTGTGTGAACACTTATATAAATTATATGCGAAACGTATGTTCTGTGTGATGGGAAACCAAAAATACATCGTATATGCCAAACGTTCTTTACTTATTTATGTTGTAACGCCTCTTTGAATAATATTTATCTTTATTCTTCCTATAAGCACCATCTCGTATAGAGGTCTGAGAATGTCTGCTAGAATAAGTTATAGGTGACTCGCTGTAGTCTGAGGGGATATATCTTTTCTTATTTTTCTTCAACTTTCTAGTAGAACGATAACATTGATCAAACTGAAACTGGACTTCTCAACGTTTATCCTTTTCTTGAAGAACCTCATGAGTCTCATCAGAATGATCAATTGAATTTATTCTTTCATTCACACTTTGAAACTCAAATGGAACCCTGCCTGGTCTAACCGATTGAGCCTCTCAACTAGCTGATCATCCAACTCAGCTATTTTCTTTAAAAGATTATTCATTCGATCTTCTAAATCCAACTGATTACGTTGACCATCCATCCACGAATCAACCTAAACTTCCCCTCGGCCAATATATAATTCTACTACCTTCCCATTTTGACAAACACGGCCAAGTTAACTTGCACGTTGGGATCCATGATATTTGCCCCAGTTTGGGCGTAAAATCTCAACAATATTTGGTTTCATATACGATATCTAGGTACCAAGCGTAACTCACACTGTGGTCACCACTCATCACTCCAGAAATAATTGAAAGTGAAATGTTGTATTTGCTCTAAAATAATTCATATTTTGATTGGTTCAATAGTTCAAAAAGAGATAGATAGAACAATAAAAGACTTCTAGAGAGAGAAAATGACAAGTGTCAAAGTACTAGCTTTCTTCTTATTCTTTTTTTCAAAATAAACTACCTCTATTTATATGATTGGAAAATAACACACACTCCAGTTTTTTATTTTTCACCGTAGTACAATACTAAATAAAAACGTATCTATCATATATTATTCTCTTAGTCCTTTAAGTTTATTTACTCACATAAAACCTCACTTATATATTATTTATATATCTTTTAACCCTTCTAAATTAATTAATATAGGTCGAATTATTTATACTTATCAGTAATAACCTTGCATAGTTTGTTTAAGGGATGAACGCAACCGATATCTCGTGCAACCTTATATGCACAATCAAGCGTGTAAATAATATAAAATATGTGATTCAAGCTAATTTTAGAAGATATAGCT
The DNA here is from genome assembly GCA_036936605.1 of Limnanthes douglasii subsp. nivea. Taxonomy (NCBI): domain Eukaryota; kingdom Viridiplantae; phylum Streptophyta; class Magnoliopsida; order Brassicales; family Limnanthaceae; genus Limnanthes; species Limnanthes douglasii. Next base: position 125,008,118 of record JAUPFV010000001.1, on the reverse strand, counting down.
TGTTTATGATATTTAGATGTATTTCTAGAATACCATATAATCCAACAAGTGATTAAGGGAAGACAGACAATTACGTGAACCACATATTTCCTAAACAAAATGAAATATCTCTAGGTATTTTGAGAGATAAGTAAGGTGAGAGATAGCCACTGAAGAGAAGATTTTGTGAATCACGTCATATTTTGTTACAAATATTGATTGAGTCATTTATCTTTTAAAGAGTCTTTTTATAACCTACTTAGATATAAAAGAGTGCCAATCCTCTATGGATGTAGCATTTTTTTCACAAATCCAAACTGTGTTAAAAAAAAATTTGTGCTTGATTTTATCTTTTTATAATATTTCTTCTATCTTACTTTACAAGGAAATTAGATAATTTCTTCATAAATTTGTTTAATCCTATATCGGTTCTTGTCCCAGCTAAACGGTGAATTGGTTTTTCCAAAAAAACATTTTTTTAAAATTTAAACTACGATTTGCTCCGGTTATTTAAACATTGGTTTGTAAAAATGAAATTTTATTTTACCACTTGACGGCGAATGTCAATCTAAATATGTGAAGATATTATCAAATTTAAAGTTTTAGAAAAAGAGAAACGGGATGCTCAAGTTTATGGAGTGTTAGATATTTTAGTGTAATTGGATCGACTCGACCAATTTAATTATGATACATTATCGAACAAGTAATAGCTGGTTCAAGTGGATCCAAGGATCCTGAAAAGCAACAAGTTCATATTTATTTCACAATTTTAATTCTGGTTAGAATTATATATCTCTAATATATGAGGCATTTTATGTGCAGGATGACGATGTTGCATGGTGGATTGATTCAGGAGCAACAAGTCATGTATGTAAGGATATCTGGTGGTTCATTAATTTCAACTGATTGAAGATGTATTTTCACTTAAGATGGGAAATGTTGCAACCGAACCAATTAAAATACTATGAAATTTTAAGTTATTATTTAATTTTGGAAAATAAATACTATTAAACAATGTATTGTATGTTTCTAGGGTTCGAAATAATCTATTGTCTGGTGTTGTTTTAAACAATTATACTTTCAAACAAGTGCACGAAAGTGGCAAGTATGTATTGTCAAAACATGGTGTATTTATGGGATTCAGATATTTGTGTAATGATATTTTTTATTCCAAAACGATTCTGTTTGCATGGCTTCTACTAGTATATGTAGAAATTTGAATAAAATAGAATTATGGCATGCTAGATTCAGATATGTTAACTGTGGAAGAATAAAATACATGTAAAAAATTAGCCTTATTCTTCATGTTGATGCAAACACTAAATATGTAAGACTTGCATGTAAACTAAGGTAACTAGAAAACCTTTTAATAATGTTAAACGAGTTTTTAAAATATTGGAACTAGTACATAGTGATTTATATGATTTCCATGCTACAACTAGTACAAATATTTTTACAGAGCTTTCACCTTTTCTTCAAAACCTTTCTTGGATAGTTTTATGTTCACAGCTAGAAATACTCTTGTAAAAGGCGGCTGGTTGAATCTTTCTGAACTAGAGAATGCAAAGAACGTTGAACGAGAGAGATGCATTGCTGATGGTCTTCCAGTCTCTCCAAGCGATAAGTCGGATAAACCATCTCTAGAAGCTGATCATGGATCATCTTCTACCAGAAATCCAAAACCTAAATGTTTATTCAAGCCAAACCTTTCGTAAAATCCCATCAGGCTCCTATGTTCAGGAGTCCCAACCCTCTACTGCCCAAGAGAAAGCAGTATCAAGTGTTAGGAAACCCTCTCCGTTTAAATGCATGGGATCTGATATCGTAAAGTCCCCATAGAAAACCAATCCACGCCGGACAACACGCTTGGGGAAAGCCCAATCGACTGGTTCCCAATCAAAGTCCTCCAAACCAGGGGTCTCTAAGTCAGCAAGTAAAGACAAAACCTCCGGATCAGAGATTTCCATAAGAGCTCCTCCAAATAAGCCCTCCGGATCAGAGGCATCCAAAGTGGCTTCTCACACCAAATCCTCCGGAGCTGAGCCCCAACCGGAAACCAGACCTCTAGAATAAACTAGTGCTCAACCATCCGGGCAGACCATTGAGCCATAAGCTGACACTCTTCCATCCTCAACAACTGCAAACCTTCCACAATGATGGAAGAAGTGACGGAAGATAGTATCGAAGAGGCCCCCTTCGAAACTGAAGCCTTAGGGAAAACTAGGTATGTTATCTCTGACCGAAAAGGGAAGGGCAAAGTGAAGGTTAGAATGGCTTACCCGGAGCTTCCGGAGTGCTTGGAGGGAAAGGTGGGACCTTGCTTTTAGAAATTCAACATGAAGTATTTGTTGGCCATGCAGAATATCAACTATGTTTATACTCACACCGCTGAGCTGGGTCGGATCCAGACTAAGTGGGGGATCCCAGAATCAGTTATGAGGATACCAGTCACACCGGAGACTCCGATGGACTGCAAGCTCATTGAGATTGTCATCTACATCGAGTTGTTCAACTAGGGGCTCGGATTCCCCTTAGACCTAGAGATCGTCATGTATTTTCACCTGGTCAAGCTTTGTCCAAGCCAGTTTAAGTCCAAACGCTAGGTATACCCTCCTTGCATGCATAATGGCATCGAGGTTGTCTGGCATCCCTCTCCATATGGAGCACTTCGCCGTTGTGGCCAGCTTGTGCAAAAATCATCACATCCCATTCTATCACTATAACATGGGAGACAACTTCAAAGTGGTGGATGACTTGTTGGAATCAGAGAAGAACTGGAAAACTCAGTTCCTATTTATTAGTGGGTCATGGGAGAAAGATCAAGGTTAAAGTTAACCCTAGCATGCTTACCAGCAGGTGGAAGAGCACAAGTAAGTCTTTGATTTTGTTTTTCATTTTCTCTTTCTTATTTTTAAAAACATTTCACTCCTTAATCACCCATTTCTTTCTTGTCAATATTATCGAAGGAGTTCACCAGTTATCTGGAGGAGGGGCAAACCACATGTGTCAAGCTGAATGTGTGGGCTGCAGAATGTTGGGGGAATACTTTCCACAACTGTTTCACTTCTGGAAACTTGGTGAGATCCCGCTTGTGGAACACCACAGGTCGGAGAGATCTCACCTGGGAGGAATTGACCACACCACCTTCCCCAGCTGTCATTCTTAAGCGAATAGAGGAAAAAGATGGCAAACTGGCCTTGCCCTCCAGAGCCAAAGCCCTTAGTAAAATGAAAGGAAAGGGCAAGAAAAAGAAGGCTACATCAGAAGCAGTTCGGGTTGCTACAAAAGAGACTGCTCCGGGGAACACAGGAGGGATCGATGCTACCTCGCTCAAGGTAGTTGAAGATGAAATTGTTAAGGAGGCAGATAAATCACAAAATCCACCAAGGCCTCCTAAAAAGGACCGAAAGAGGGGAGCAAGCAGCGATGAGAGGGGTGCTAAAAAGAAAAAGGTCACCTTAGGGGAAGAAGTAATCCTTCGCCCTTCAGAGCCTCTTCCTCCAGAAGACCCAATTGATTGCACCTTAGAAGAGAAGATTCCCATCATACTGCAATCCGGAGAATACACCGAAGGGGAAATTAATGGGGTATATATCAGTGCCTTTCAAAATATTGATCTTTATTTCAATGATTCTGAGAAGGATGACTTCGCTGGCCCCTACCGTCCTTCAAGCTCTTCTAATATGGTGACTTACAATGGAAAGTCCTATACTGTCTCCGGGGAACACGATGTGGTGGCTCATTCTCTTCTGGGTCATATTCAACCAGTACTCAACTTGGAAAGGCAAGCGAAAAATAAGTCTGCCCTCATCAACACCCTCAATACAGACAAGGAGACTTTGTCAACTAACCTCCTCAACGCTAACCAGAGCACTGAGGCACTGAAGAAGGAGCTTGAAGAGTTGAAGAAGGAAAAGGAAGAATTGTCAACCAAGCTGGCCACTTCAGAGAAGGCTAACACATAGCTCCAAACTAAGTGCTCCGGTTTGGAGAAAGATCTCTCTACTTTGAAGGAAGATGTGAAGACTAAGGATGACGCTATCCAAACCTTGTCTGGTGACAAGACTCCCCTTGAAGAGGCTGTGTCCAAGGTAACCAAGGAGAACAAAGACTTGGTGAAAGAGCAGGATCAGATAATGCAGGCCTGCATCGATGCATACACCAACAGGGTGATAGATTCCCTAGAAAATAGGTATGCCGAAGTGAAATCTGACATGGTTATGATTTTCCACCAAACGTTTCCGAAGAGGACGCTTGGTATATTGTGGAAATATGTAGAGTATGAAGACATCCCATTCCATATGATGGTAGATGGTGTTAAAAAGAACTACTTTAGTGGGATTGATGACACTACCGATGAAGAAGATGAACTGGGGAAAGTTCAAGTGCTGAGCTCAAAAGCCCCAAGAAAAAAGATGACGCAGGAACATCCGAAGGGAATAAGCCTAGAGGTTTTAACTATATTTTCTTACTTGTTTTCTTAATTTTGTGAACCATTAAAGTCCTTGGACGACCAAGATATTTTTTGTATTCGTGTCTGGTATGACTCTGGTTAATCATTTCTTAAAACTTAAAGTCCTTGGATGGCCAAGGCATATTCTGTGTTCTAATATAATCATCTGGTTTTTACCCGGACGAGTTTATCTTACTCAACTTTTGTTTTGTTTCATACTTGCTTTCAATTTCAATGGATAATGTTTAAAGAGCCCTTATTTATTTTACAAATATTTAAGATGAGAGTGTTTAAAATCTCTGATGACACGTGTTTAAGGGTCATCATTTAACCAAATTAATCTGATCTGTCAAAGATCCTTAGTAAATTGAAGACTTGAAAGGAGTTGTAATCAAACCACTCCGAATATTTTAAGAAGGCATTATATTTTATTGAAAAAACCAGACACCTCATTAAAACCTCCCTGCGTCACCAGCGTAGGAAAGAGTATGCCCCATAATGTTTACATGGACTTTAAACAATTAAATATTTACACAAATTTCATTCCAGATATAACCAGAGGTGTCAATATTCCAAAGGTGCTTTAAGATTATTCCATCTTTGTCTTAAAGCCTATATGTCACAGGATTAAGTTTTCCGGAGACCTCATAAGGGCCTTCCCAATTCGGAGCTAGTTTGCCGAACTTCTTCTCCTTAGTATGCAAGAAAACCTTTCTTAATACTTTATCCCCTGATTGAAAATCTCTTCTCTTGATTTTGGAAGAAAATCTTCTTCTCATCAAGCCTTGGTAATGGGTGGTTCTAAGATGAGCCTTAACTCTTCTTTCTTCTATTAAGTCCAACTGACTTTTGATTGCCAACTCATTAGTCTGTTTAGAATAATTGTGCACTCTGTATGATGGAAGAGTTTCCTCTATAGGAGCAATCACATCCATCCCAACTACCAAAGAAAAAGGAGATTATTGTGTAGCAGCTCTATGAGTAGTCTAGTATGCCCATAATACTTCTTGCAAATAGCTTGGCCACTTCCCTACAACCCCTTTTAAATTATTTTTTAGAACGGACAGGATGGTCCTGTTTGCCACTTCAACTTGACCATTTACTTGTGGGTGGAAAGGAGAAGAGAAGCTATACTGAATGCACCGGGAGGCACAAAAATTCTTTATATCCTTGTTATCAAATTGTGGCCCATTATCTGTGGTTATCTTTTGTGGAACCCCAAATCTGCAACAAATGTTAGACAAAATAAATTTTATAACAACTTTCGAAGTAGTTCCTGCTAGTGGGGTTGCTTCTATCTATTTTGAGAAATAATCAATGGCTACAATATTAGTCCTGCACCCTCCGGACGCCATTGGTAGAGGCCTAAGTAAATCCAGTCCCCAACGAGCAAAAGGCACTGGCTCAGAAATCGAATCTATAGGAACAGCTGGAATATGAATTTTGTTACCATATCTTTAGCATGAGTCACATTTTTTCACCAATTCCTTGGCATCTGCCATTATATATGGCCAATAGTATTCGGCCAACAAAACCCTCCGGGTTAGAACTCTGTAGCCACAGTGTGCTGATCCCTCTCCATTATGTAGTTTAGATAAGACAATTTGGGACTCTTCAACCCCCAAATAACGTAGGAGAGGTCTACTAAATGACTTCTTATAAAGAACCTCTCTTATGATTAAGAAACCATGAGCCTTGTGTTTCATTTTCCTAGCCATAGCCTTCTCCGGAGGCAAAATCCCATCAAAGATGTATTGAAGAAGGGGAAATCTCCAATCTTTGGGTTGAACTACTTGTACACTTAAAATCTCTTCTTATTCTTTGTTTAGATGTGATTGTATGGACGGGCATTCTTGTATATGAATCCATGGGTAGGACTCAGAGTATGCTATGGTTGCTAAGGAGTCTGCCAGCGTGTTCTCCAATCTACGAATATGCACATAGCTGACACTTTTGAAGTTAGCTACTGCTTCTTTAAGGATAAACAAGTATTTGACCAACTGCTCCTTTTTTCATCAGATTGACCTTGAGCATGATGGATACGAAGCTGAAAATTACTCATTAACCTGACTTTTTTAGCCCCACACAGAAAAGCTAACTTTAGACCAGCTATAGCGGCCTCATATTCAGACTTATTGTTAGAAGCCCTAAAAGCAAAGCATATAGCCTGGTATAATTTATCACCATACGGAGAGGTTAAATATATCCCATCCCCACAACCCATTGTACTTGACCCACCATCTGTCCGGACAACCCACACTTTTTTAGTTTTCTCTTCTGTAGCTTGTTTAGTACTTCTGTCCGAATGGAACTCTACCAAGAAATCAGCAAAAAATTGAGCTTTGATTGTAGTTAGTGGCACAAAATCAATATCATAATCACCCAATTCTACTGACCATTTGGTCATCCTGCTTGATATGCCTGCCTTCTGAAGAACATTCTTCAAAGGAAAAGACGTCCGGACGATGATAGAATGAGACTGAAAATATGGCCTCATTTTTCTTGCAGCAATCACCAAGGCGTGTGCCAGTTTTTCAAGCTTTAAGTACCTCTTTTCAGCATCCATCAGACTCTTGCTGATGTAGTACACCGGACGAGGATAATTGTCCATCTCTCTTACCAGTACTGCACTTATAACACATTCTGACACAGCTAAGTATATATATACAGTGTTTCTCCGTCAACAGGTTTGAAAAGGGTTTTGGAGAAAGACAAATGCTTCTTTACTTCATCAAACGCCTGGTCGTACTGTGGAGACCAGTTAAAGTCTTTAGCACCCTTTAAATTCTGAAAAAACAGGGCACATCTGCCCGAAGACCTTGAAATAAAACGATTCAATGTAGCCAATCTTCCTGTCAACCTTTGCACTTCTTTAACATTTCAAGGAGGGTCCATTAATAATAAGGCATCGAGCTGGTCCAGATCAGGCTATATCCCTTTTTCACTTATTACATACCCCAAAACATTTCCGGACTGCACCCCAAACACACATTTTTCTGGATTCAATTTTAAATTAACCTTTGCCAAGTTGGCAAAAGTTTCTTGAAGATCAGTTAGGTGCAACTCTTCTTCTAAGCTTTTTACCATCATGTCATCAATATATACTTCCATATTTCTCCCAATCTGACCAACAAACGCTTTGTTCACCAACCTCTGATAGGTAGCCCCAGGAGTTTTCAACCCAAAAGGCATCACCTTGTAACAGTGGAGACCCCTATCTGTAACAAAAAGGTAGTGTGTTCCTGGTCCTTCATATCCACCTATATCTGGTTATTTCGGAGAAGGCATCCATGAAGGACAATAACTTGTTTCCAGATGTGGAGTCTACCAACTGATTTATCCGGGGGACTAGATAAAGATATTTTGGGCAAGCTCTTCTAAGGTCAGTAAAGTCGATACATATACGCCATTTCTCATTATTCTTATTCACTAACACCGGGTTGGCTGTCCATAAAGGATATTAAGATTCCTTTATGTGCCCCAACTTGGTAAGCCGGTCAACTTCTTGAACTATTACACCAACTTTCTCCTTAGAAAAGCTCTCTTTCTTTGCATAACAGGTGCAACATCTCTTCGGATAGACAACTGGTGTGATACAACACTTGCAGGTACTCCGGTCACATCAGCATTGGACCAAGCAAAAACATGTTGGTGATTTTCCAAAAAGGACAACAATTTTTTCTTCAATTTTGGTGCCATTTTGGAGCCAACTTTAACACTCCTTCCTTCAGCCAGAGAGTGAGTTTCAACTTCTTCGATTGGTATCAAAACACCAAGGATCTCTCTGAGGTCATCAATTTCACCCTCACCCTCAGAGGGTCCCAACAACTGCTAATCTTCATTAATCCGGACTGTCCCCAGAGTTTTAGGGGCAAGTGCAGTTGCATAACATTCTCTTGCTATTTTTTGGCTACTCCGGAGAACTCCCACTTGTCCTTGAACTGCGTACTTTAAATATTGGTGAACTGTTGAAGCGACATCATGCATCCTAGAGAACCAGGACCTCCTAAAGATCGCATTATAACATGTGGGGCAATCCACCACAATGAATAGTATTCTGACCATCTTCTTGAAAGAGACTTTGCCTAACGATACTTCCTCCTCAAATTCTCCGATTACATCCGCAGAGCTCCCTGTGAAGCCCACAATGGATCTTTTTGAACGGTGAATCTCTCCCGGATTTTTCATCTGTTTATAAGAACTTCAAAAGAGAATATTGGCTGAGTTGCCGGTGTCCCTCAAAATTTGCCTTATGTCATTGCCCCCAATCGAAGCTCCTATCACCACGACATCCTCATGAGGCCCAGCTATGTCTCTTAGGTCATCTTCATCAAAAAAAATGAAGGGAAAAGGAATATGGATTAATAAGAAGACATGCCTCCCTCTAACTGAGTAGCTAGAGTGTGAACATGCCTTTTCCTTGAAGAAGGAGTTGGCGCAGTCATAGTGTCCCCTCCGAATATAGTAAGTGACTCAGAAAAGCTTATGAGTCCAGACTCTGTCTTAGTACGGTCTGTTATAACCCCCACTTTATTCCGGGTTGGATCAGGATCCAAATAATCCGATTCGATATCAAATCTTTCAGTGATTACCATATCCCCGTCCGGAGTAGACGTCCCCGTATTGTTCGTTAGGCCAGTCCGGTGAGCATTGTCAAGCCTATTTCCACTTCTTATCTTAACATAAGCTCCCAGCTTCCCCCTTTCAATCAGATTCTGCACCTCTTGTTTCAAAGCAATGCAATCTTTGGTGTTGTGGCCAATATCATGATGATATTGGAAAAAACACGTATTACGACTTTCCCTAAGAGATTGAAGCGTTGCCGGCTTCCTGAAATGCACCTCATCTTTTGTTTTGTCCTTGATGGTTGCCATATTTTCTTTCAACTCAACAAACCACTCTGGTTGGACCCAAGGTCCTCATTTATTTTTGGACTGCTGGCTCTGAGGTGGAGCTGGGTGGGATTGAGTCTGTTTGGCCCTATTGGGCCCCTGTCCGGTTTCTTTGGCCTTGTATCCGGACTGGTTTTGGTTTGGAGCAACTGGGGCAGACCTCACTTGCCTGTGTACCCTAGTCTTCTTTGTTTCATCTACGTTGATTTGTTTTCCCACCTGATTCAGCAACCCGCCCCAAGTCATGGCCTTCTTCTTGGTTATTGAATCGGCCAGATTCCCAGGGTTTAACCCTTGTCTCAAAGAAGCTATTTCTACCTGCTCAAAGCAATCAACTAACCCATTCTTTGTGTTTACGAACCGGCTTATATTGTCTTTTAGTGATTTATTTGGCTCTTGAGCACAATGGATAATAGTATCACCATTTCCCTTCACCTCTTTACTCCCCATAAACTTCCTTCAGAAGGCCACCCAAAACTTATGGTAAGTTGTTGTACCATTTCAAAGCACTTCCCGTAAAAGATTGGGAGAAGGCTCTACAAAGAAGTTTGTCATCATCATCAAAATTCATCATAAATTTTTTAAACTATTCTAGGTGGTTGTCCGGATCTTTGCTCCCATCATACTTCTCCATTTTAATACTGTCAAGCCTCTTAGGAAGGTTTCCGGACTGTATTTTGTAGGACAATGGCGATTGCCTCCAATTTCAACCACGACTAAATACTGTGTCTTCATTATGTGTTGCAAAAATTCTTGGCTCATCATGGAAAGCAAAAGGATCCATCAGCAGCTGATCCACATACCTATGACTATGGTTGTGGTTGTGAGACGATCCTTTTCCCAGATTCCTCTTTAATCTCCCTCTTTTTTGAATATTTTTTAACCAGCTTTTGTTTCTTCTTGGATCTCCCCTCATCACTTCTGGATGACAAGGACTCCTTAAGCCCATCCTTATTCGAGGAGCTACTAGAGGACTCAGACTCTGAGCTCTCCACCGGCTTGGACCGGTGAGATTTCTTGGAACTGACATGGGTCTTTTTTGTGCTCAAGTGAGTCCTTGCGGATAGGTCATTCTCCCTTGGGTTATCAGTATGGTGAATGGTTGACGCTTTTGACTTTTCCTTTAAACCCATCTCTGTCTTTTTAGTGGCCCTCAACGCTTCTATTTCAGCTTTCAGCCTGTCTCGTTCTTCGGTCATGTACTCATTGTTTTTTCCCACCACCTCTACAAAATGTGGTGACATTGCTTGCTCGTCTTGATTCATCCAAACTGGTTTTTCTTGCTGGTTTAGAATACTAGATTCAGGAACCTTCTGCTCCCACTATGGTCGCAAATTTGATGTGGTTTATTTCAAGCTGAGGGTAATTTTGTCAAATATTTTGGAGAGTTTTAAAAGTATTAAATGCTTGGGTGTTTTGTAGTGAGAGATTTAAGATGTCTGGTTGTATTAAATGTTCATTACCCTCATTAATGAAAGTAGTTGGGTATTTGTACCTTTAATTATGGACCCATGGGCTTTCGGGTCAATTTATGAAATCGTATCAAGTTGAAGGACCTATTTACTTAATAAGCTGATTAGAACCTAGCTTAGTCAAAAGGTGTTTAGTTATTTAATCCTTTTGTCCTGTCCGGATAGTTCAGTGGGCACTTATTGTCCGAATTTCCCTTGTCCGGATTTCTCAGTGAGTGGTACATTTATTTATTTGTTGCATACTAAAAATGAAGCTCTTGATAAGTTTAAATAAATAAGAAAGAATGAGAATGATTTAATTAAAAATCTATGTACGAATATAAGAGGTCAATATTATGATCCTATATATTTTCAGTCTACTGGTATAATTCATCAAAACACTGCTCCTTATACACCACAACAAAATAGTATAGCTGAGAGGAAGAATAAGACTTTGAAAGAAATGGTTAATTCCATGTTGTCATATTCGGGTTTGAGTGAAGGATTCTAGGGTGAGCATAATGTTAACATCATGTTATTAATTGAATTGTATTCCTACTAAAAAGAATAAGATGACCCCATATGAGCTTTGGTTTAAGAAGCCACCAACAATGAATAATCTGAGAGTCTGAGTTGTAGAGCAGTTGTAAGGCTCACTGAACCCAAAAGGAAAAAATTGGGTGAAAGAAGTATAGATTGTATCTTGAGTGGATATGCTGAGCATTCCATTGCGTATAGGTACTATGTGTGTGTAAACACGTTTATCGAGTCAAAAGATACAATATTTGATGAAGATAGATTTACCTTTATACATAAAACTCGAGATGTTATTCAAAACTCTTTAATTAGGAACTCAATTAAAACTGAAAATATATCAAGTGGTATTGTTTGTGTACCTGAACCTTCTCAACCAAGGATAAGTACTAGATCTAGAAAAACTAAGTCGTTCAGATTTGATTTTCAACTTTATTTAGTTGAAGGTTCAAGAGATAAGATTGACTATCAATATAAATATTGTTTTGTTATTGAAGATGATCCAAGGACTTTTTGTGATGATATGGCATCAAGGGATGCTGCATTCTGGAAAGAAGATATCCAAGATGATATAGAGTGTATCATGTATAATAATCAAACAGAGTTGGCTAGTTTACCTCATGGTGGAAAATAATTGGGAATTAGATGGATCTTTAAACGAAAAAAGAAAGTATATGGTATTATTGAAAGGTATAAAGCTAGAGTGGTTATACTAGAAATCCTAGTTCACATCATTGGAAAGCTTTAAATCGAGTATTCAAGTATTTGAAAGGAACCATGAATTATGGTTTAACTTATACTGGATTTCCTTCTGTACTTGAAGGATATTCAGATGCGAGTTACATTTCTAATATGAAATAGCACTATTCAACAAGTTGATGGGTATTTCTACTCGGGGGAGGTGATATCTCTTGGCCATCTAAGAAACAAAATTGTATTACTGATTCAACGATGGAATCAGAGTTTGTGGCATTAGCAGCAGCGAGTAAAGAAACTAAATGGCTAAGAAATTTAATGTATAAAATTCCGTTGTGGGCCAAACCGATATTACCTATATCTATCAGATGTGATAGTGAATCTGCCTTTGCCAATGTCTACACACAAGTTTACAAGAACAGGTCTAGACACTTAGATATTAGATCCAATATGATTCGTGAGCACATCACGCATGATGTTATTTCAGTAAAGTTTGTGATAATTTAATATAATGTAGTCGATCATATAACCAAAGGGTTAAGCAGAGATCTTATGCAAAAATATGCTATTGGGATAGGATTGAAGTCCATCTGAAATATATTATGTGGAGATACCTAATTCTCATATAATATGACATTCGATACTGAATTCAACGAGAAAAGATTAACATCTAGAGATTGGAACATATTTGTAGTATCGTCCCAAGGTATGTGTTCAGGCCTGCAAGTTCTGACGATTGAATATTATCTTCTTAATAGTTTTTTTTGAAAAAATGCATATGTAGGTGCAAGAGGAAAAGAGCTACCTATTTGAGCATGAAGTTTAAGTTGCTTCAAGAAGCTAGGACTTGGCTTTGATATGCTTAAGAAGGATAAGTACACAAGGCTAGTAAAAGATAGTGTCAAGTAAGAACAAGTGAGAATATAACTTTATATGTATATTATCTCCATATATTCATTATGAATAGTAAAGGTTCAATCTTTAGTGATACCTTGATATTTGAATATTTGGAATGTGTAATATACTAATGTGAAATTCAATCGTTACGATATTTATTTTATGCATAAATTTGCTAATTGTTGTGATTGTGTTTAATTGATAATGAGTTACACTAAAATGTGGGAAGATTGTTAGATATTTTAGTGTAATTGGATCGACTAGTCGACCAATTTAATCATTATAAATTATCAAACAAGTCGTAGAGTTCGAAGTGCACGCTTGTTAGATTATATCATGATTAACAGGGTCAAGGGGCGGAGCCCCTTGCGGGGTCCAAAGAGCGGATCCCATGGCGAAGTCCAAAAATCAGAGCCCTTGGTTGGGGTCGACAGAATTTCAAATTAGGAAATTTGAACGTTTACTCAAATTTAAACTTTTTTTTGTTTTCTTTCAAAATTTAATTCAGTTTTAATTAATGGATCCTAAGTACCCTAAATGTCAAACCGATTTTATTGGTCGAAATACTTAAAGATTGGGTTTGGTTGAAAAACGGATTATATACAATATATTATTTTCTCTGTTCAAAACAGATCTCTCTGATTCTATCCAATTAAAAAAATTGGAGAACCCTCACAATAATTTTAATTAAAAATTGTTTACAAGATTTCAAAGATTTAGTGTTGAAAGTATGAGAGATCATAGTCCACTTTATCTAAATTATAACTGTGAATGGAACCGAATGCTGAAAAGTGAAATTCTAGTGCTTACATAGCTCCCTTCATAGTCTTTATCATCAAATTGTCAAGTTGATTAAAAAACCTCGTATGGGTTAAAGTGTCTAATCATTGATTTCTGCCTATGTGCGTTGAACTAGATTACAATTCAAATTCGATTCTACCACAATTTCTTTAGTTCTATCACGTCCAAAATCATCATCGACAACAACGGTATTAGAGCAGCAACAACCGTTGTTGAGTTTAGCTTCTACTTACGAATCAAGAGGCCACAGAGGAATTATCTTCACCTCATGTCTCTTGTTTTGACAATGTTTTTGACGATTTTTACTAAAAATTATTTCAGTGTTTATAAGTTAAAAATTCAAATAACTATTAGTATTCACCAAAGGATTAAAGACAAATCATAATCTAGCCTTACTTGTTTTTTTATCCCTAACTTATAGATAGGAAAACTCACTATCAAATTGGTAAAACGTCTTCCTCATCTTTTGATTCTGTACACGACATCATTAACCGATATTGTCTTGTGTCGGACCTATTCAATATAGGTAACAACGTCATGAATAATATTTTTCAAAAACATCTCAAGAACAGTTCAGTCACTTCATAAATAAGGTTGTTATTCGCTCCATGCATCTTTTATTGGCCAATTTTATAGATTGTTGGTTTTATTATTCTTTGAATATTATTTTGTATAAGTTTCCGATTCCTAAACCACGAATTTATTTGTCACATCATTCGATTCCTAAATCACGACTTTTTTTGTCGCGAATTAGAGGCTTTGTTTATGATGAGACTCGAACTGTTCTCAAGATGTTTTCTAGAAAATATTATTTGTGACGTTGTTTTCTATTAGCTACATCCTTTTCATCTTTGGTAAATTTACCAAGAGATGCATGGCAGTTTCGGCTATAAATTTCGTGTATATTCTAAAAAAATTAGAGGAGGCTTTACGGATTTGATGATTTGATGGTTAGTTATTTCATTTATAGGTTAATGATTGATAATTACTAAGTATCGATGAGAATACGTCTTCAACCTTTCTATGATTATTAATTGTTATAAGAATTTTATAATTGATAAATAGTAAAACAATATTTGGAAAATCTAATAAAAAACGGTGCCAAAAGAAACCTTTAAGTGAATGTTATTCCTCTCGTGGTCATTCCCTCCTCATACGTGGGTAGAAAGTCAAACAATATGTTCGTGTTGATGAATATAAGTTAGATTGTTTACAAAATTTCAAAGATTTAGTGTTTAAATTTTTTATTTGTAAATCTTTGAACCCTTCTAAATTCTAAATTAATTATTATGGATCGAATTACTTATACCCTTATTAGTAGTAACCGTGCATGGTTTGTTTAAGTGATGAAAGCAACCAATATCTAGTGTAACCTTATAGTCACCCTGCTAATGAGTTTTTTTTAGGAAGTAGGCAATATGTAAAGCATGTAAATAATATAAGAGATGTGATCCAAGATAGTTTTGGTAGAGATAGCTTGCTCATGGTATTTAGATTTGTTTCTAGATACCATATAACCTAACAAGTGATTTCTGAAAGATAGACAATTACGCGAGCTACATATTTCCAAGAAAAATGAAATATCTGTAGGTCTTTGGAGAGATAAGTAAGGTGAGAGATAACCATTGAAGATAGGATTATGTGAATCGCGTTATTTTTTGTTACAAATATTGATTGAGTCATTTATGTTTTGAGAGTCTTTCTATAACCTACTTATACATGAAAGAGTGTCAATCCTCTGTGGATGTAGGATTTTTTCACAAATCCAAATCGTGTTAAATATCTTATCGTGTGCTTGATTTCATCTCTTTATTTTAATTTGATCGTTCATTCGTAAATTCGTTTAATCATATATCGGTTCTTGCCTCGGCTGAACGGTATATTGATTTTCCAAAAAACAATTAATTTAAACTACGATATATTGCTCCGGTTAATTAAGCATTGGTTTGTAGCAATGAAGTTTTATTTTACTACTTGATGGTGAATGGCAATGAAAAGTGTATCAAAGCTAAAATTAAAAAATGGAGAGGAATGAAATGCTCTAGTTGATACGGTAGGATACATGTGGACAAATATGTTGATACAATATTTTATTTTCTCTGTTCATAACAGAATTGTCTGATTCTATTCAACTATTTTTTTGGAAAATCCTCAAAATAATTTCAACTTAAAATTGTTTAGAAGACTTCAAAAATTTATTTGGAAATTTCAGATACTATTCCTTGCGTAGGGCAGACACATATGTTTATTAAGATATTATGTCTCATAGAAGGTAAAGCATGTTTTTATATAAAAGAATAATTGTCCTGGAAATGCACTACAAGTGCATTAGAGTTGCTAGAAAAGGTGTTCGTAAATAAAAGGTTTTAAGCTTGCATATCGGATTAAGCCTCAGTTTACTCTTAGTGATTTTCCAAAAAACAAAATGGTGTTTTATATAGAGGAAATAAAATTATGGTCGATCAAAATACAAGATTTGTGATGATAAAATAAATGTAGGGCGCAACATTTTATTTCACCATGGAGCTTTAGTTGTTTGGTAATTTCACCATCATCTTGCAACCTCGTTTTCAGTGCAGAACCACTCTTCTTCAAGGCATTAGAGGACAAGTTCAACATATTTTCACATGATTTCTACATCTCCATTAGTTTATCTGCAACTTCCGTGAGAAAACGGGCAACTCCCACCAAATGTAACGATCCGTCAACCCTATTTGAAGATAAATCCTTCGCCTGGATCAAATTCAATGGTAATTTCGCGATATATTAGTTTCTTCATGGGGATGAATTTCTCTCCAACTTTCTTCAGGTTCATCCTTTTAGAAGCATTTTCCGACAACAAGCCTGCTGATAACTCCACCATATTTTCATATAAACTCTTCATCTGAGTCAATGTATCTGTATTGAGTGGGACCTCACTAGAAAACAAACTCATATATAAGCGTACTACTATACTACTATACAAGCTTAATTTATGGAAATCTAAGCAAAACTTACAAATCCTCCGTGTTTAGGACACAGATCGTATCAAAATTATCAATACTCTGAAACCAAAACAAAAGTTAATTAGATCATCTGTCATAATATTTGATCAAAGAAATGTGAAGAAGCATAGTATATTAGAGAAAACAAGAGAAACCAAAATCAGTTTTTCGAAGAAAAACCAGAGAGCAGAAGATTTCAGTTGGGGAGTTGTGGTTCAGATGGAGAGTAGAGAGAGGGGGAAATATAGTCAGGTAACCGTTTTTCCGTTTTTAGTTTATTTTTCTTATTTGTTCATATTTATTGATCTATTTTTATTTTTTATCATAATTATTAATATGACTGGCGTTTTACATAAATAATTATAAAATAGTATTTTAAGAATGATAAATATCTACCATTTCAAATAAAATTGGAATCTCTACCTACAACTACAAGTTAGGTAAAATTCAATACTAGATAGGTGAGTAGTAAACTCATGCTTTTACACAATTTTCTATTTATTTAATTTATAAAAAATGAACCTAGATAATGTGGATTTGTAGGATGCTTAGGATATTTTAAAATGGTTAAAATTTATTAAGTTTTTCGATTTGTTGTTGTTATTTTATTTTAGTCTTTATTGTTAATTATTTTTTATTTTATTTTAGTCTCGGTATGTTTGTATATTTGAGCATTTACGGAGGAACTATTTTTTTTAAAGCTAAAAGATTTTATTAGGATTTAATTGATAAGTTTACAAAGATGAGGACTAAATGTTAATCTTTAAAATTTATAAGACATATGAATTAGACCTAAACAGAAAACATTCCCAAATTAGCAAATCTCTCCTTAGATAGAGTGAGATTCATTTGAAGGCAAATAATTCTTCTTCATCAAAACTCAGTTGATAATCCAATCGACATTCAATTTCCATCAAAGCTTCTAATTTTCCTTGTCTTTGAGTTTCGAGTGAAGCAATCAAATTTCTGGTAGTCTTGGTTGAGTTAAGAACTTGCATTCATTAAAGTAGCAACTGACTGAATGATATCGAATACAGAAACTCAAAATCCTGAAACAAAGAGTAAGTTAATCTTCTATTCGTATATATCCTATATTTAGACTTTCCAACAACAAGATCGCATCCATCATGGCTGAAGCTTTAAAATCCTTGTAATCTAATTTCATCTTACATCTTTGAGTCTATCGAGCCAGTCAATCGGCTGCTCGATTTTGTTCTCTAAAGATGTGATGAATTTTCATTTTACAAGTTAGTAAAGATTTGATGTTGTTGAGAATAGGGCTTAATTTTAAAAAAACATCCTAATAGAGAGAAAAGAAACGATTATTTCAGAACTGGTCTCAACATCAACTTCCTTTAATACTTTAATTCTGCACAGTTGGAGCCCGTCATAGATTGCTTGAGCTTCAGCTTGAAGAGCAGTTAACATTCTGTAATTGTTTCCATAGCCCAGAATAAGGTTGCCCTGGTGATCTCTGATTATAACAGCGCCACTCACTTCCCCTGAAATGTAAAAACTAGCATCCGAGTTGATTTTGTATCGATCGAGACCTGGAGGAGTCTAAGTAAGGTAAGAAATCTTTTTCTTAATGCATAAATGATTAGTGCAGCCAAGAGTGATAGCAGTTTTTTCACTGTATTTCTAGTGCTTAGCTTTTAATAGTTTTGAATAGTCTAGATTTATCAGCATGTCGGTAATATCTCTGATTGCTGCATTTGAGGAAGTTTGAACAGAACTTATCTTCATCTTGTTTCTATGTTGCCAAATGACCCAGCTAATTAAGGTTGGCAAAATTGTTTTGATGTGAATTCTATTAGAAGTTAACCAAATCCAGGTCAAGAAAAAATGCTTGACCGTCGTAAACCTTTGAATATCCACCCTTAGAGATCTTGAAAAATAAGACCAAATATCTCAAGCAAAAGAATAGGAGACAAAGAGATGATTTGTAGTCTCACAATTAAAACAAAACTGACATTTTGATACCAGGGTAATATGCTTAGTTTGAAGAATAGAGTCAGTAGGTAGTTTATTAAGGATAAGTCTCCAGGCTAGGAAGGAACACTTCCCAGGAGAAATTTGGTTCCAGAGATTACCAAATAGGGATAAGCTACTATGGGAAGTATTCAGGGCTTTCACAATATCTTTAATATTAAAATTACCCTCCTTAGCTAAGGTCAATAGGATAGTGTCATTAGCTAAACTATTGATTTTAAGTTTAGTAATAAGTTCATATTATAGTCATTTAATATTTCCTTAAGAATATTCATATTCCACCAGTTAGCTTCCCATAGAGACCTTACCTTCTTACCTTTAAACGAGTTATTGTTTTGATTAGGATTAAGCTTTATAAGAGGAAGCCTACCATGTTTTATATTTCAGGAAAGTTCCTCACATCATCTTATATAACCGGTGATGTCATGTGTGGGCTTGTTGGTGTAGGTGTATCCACGTAATCCAAACATTCATGATATTCATTGTTTTCTAAAATTGTAAACTTCGTACTAATATGTTTGTTATCATCGTTGGTAAACCAATTTCATTTGTTATCTTCTTCAAATATAACATCTATACTAACATGATTTTTCTCACATCTTGGATCTTATAACCTGTGTGCGTTGGTTCCTTTTTCTATGCCAAAGTACACCATCTTTTCACTTCTACCATCAAGTTTCTTTCATATATGGTCCTATAATCTTTACATATGTTGTACAACCAAAAACTCTTAGGTGCTCAAAATGGGGTTTCTTACCAAACCACATTTCATAGGGGTATGGTTTCCTAAAACCTTTGTTGGCAAACGATTTAACAGATACACTGTATCTCATACATCCTCGCCCTAAAAGACTATTATAACTAACATACCTTTAAGTAAACTCCTTACAGTTTTCATTACAGTGCGGTTTCTGCATTCCACAATGCCATTCGGATTGTGGAGTGTATGATGTGGTGATATGACATTAAATACCTTCCTCTTTGCAAAAATATGAAAACTTCTTAAACAAGAACTCACCACCTCGATCAGTATGCAAGGTTGTTATCTTGTAATTAGATCCATTTTCAACAAGTCTTTTGAATTTTCTAAACACATCAAATGCGTCTTCTTTTTATTTTATCATATATACCCACATCCAACGACTATAATCGTCAACAAGTAATATAAAGTATATATTAGTAGCAATTAATGTTGGACTAATCGAGTCACATAAATCTGCATGTATGAGTTGCAATTGCCTTTAGGCATGAAAATTTGCTTGATTCAGAAATGGTAACCTCACTTGCTTAGATATTAGGCAACTTTCACATAACAAGTTAGGTGTATAATTTTGGGCATCCCAAAACCTATCTCTTCCCCCCCCCCCCATCATCTTGACTGCATGAAAGTTCACATGTCCAAGTCTTGCATGCCATAACCAAGCCGGGTTTTCTAGTTTTGTCAATAGAGACGTGAGTTGGCTAGTTTCCAAAACTATTTTGTATAGTCGATTTTGTGATCTTTCAACCTTCATTAATTGATCACCAAAGATTATGATGGACCAAATATCTCCACTAAAGATAACGATGATTCAGTTCAAATAAATGTTTGTCCAAACTTGAAACTTGAAAAAATTAGCCATCTATGTAATTTATGTGATAATTAAGATTAAGTGATGTATGTTAAGAATATGTCATTATCTTTTGATATAAAACCTTAGTTTATAGTTATACCTTTAGGTAAGCATGTACCAAATTATTTCGATAGACTAGAAATATAACATGTTTGTCCATTAGGAATGTCATGATATTTATAAGACTATAGAAATTGATAATCTTTTTTTGATACTCTAAAATTTGAATGGAAGATACCAGAACTATAGTAGGGAGGATAATGTTCAATCTTTTAATTTCATAATAATCTATGAGGCATTTTAAATAAAAGATTTTCTAAGCAGATAATTAAGATACTTACACATTTCATTGAGACACTTCAAATCTCTAGTGTTTTGATTTATTTATTTTCCCAGATTTATCTATGTTCAATAACATATTAACATTATACTTCATTATAAATAATGGAAATGACTAAATTTATGAGAAATCCACTTATAATTCTATAACGTGACCATATTTCAGAGTCTATTTTTATCGGCCTTTTGTCAGGTCATCATTATTAACTTTTTAACACTTTAAAGTGTTCTATATTAGAATATTAAGATTATTTTGATGTAAATGAATATTTAATTAAAGCTTCAATTAAATAATAGCTTAAATCATGGAATATTGTAATAAAAGTGAGAAAATGATATAAGATTAAGTGAGTTTAAATTATTATTTGTATCCTAAAAGAAAATAGACTAGTTGGTTGCATTGTATTTGAACCATGCTTAACTCGAAATATAACATGATAAGATATATAAAAGGCCTTACATTAAATAAGTTTCATTCAACATAGAAATATTTACTTTTTAGGAAAATCTTACTTTCAGTCACACCAAATATTATTCCAAGAAAGCCATAGTACTTGCACAGTTCATCATTAATCTTTGTTAAATGATTATTAAGATCATATTTTTATGAATGATAATATTAATATTTTTTTATATATATGTAGTAAAATTCATGACTTTATTAATTGAGTATGATAGGTTGCAAAATTCAATCGGTGCTTAAAAAGATTAACAAATTTGTAACAATCGTATGTGGATTTTAATTCGCACGTCTCATTTATGATATCATGATCTCTTAAAGTTGTAATATGTTTTAATTTTAAGCTTAACTTGGTATAGTATTACGATATTCATTTGTTTAGTAGGTGTGGATTGAGATTCAAGGTTATATGTTGATGGATTATTACTCACCGCTAATTATAAAGGACTTTTTACATGCCACAAAAGAAAGTTTTAACAAACAATAATGGGTGAGGCATATTATGTGTTGGTAACTACGATTAATCATGGTTACTCTTGATGTTTTACCGGTCTATCACAAAAAAATGCATTAATAACATGCTAAAACATTATGGCATGAAAATTAAAAATATCTAATTTTGATGGAGAAAATTGAGGTACGTTTTGTTAGTTAAAATCTCAATATTAATTTGGAAATTTAGTACACATAAAAGATTTCATGTGTTTATGCAATTAAAATTTTAGTGTATGTTCATATTAGTTCAGGATAAGTATAACATTCATAATAACATCCATACTAAATACTTGAGTGTTTTGGTTTTGAACCATTATATAGTTGAACATGGGTTATCCAATACTCAGTAAGAAGGCATCAAATATAAACATAAATAAAGTAAAGAAATTGAGTAGATCTTTTATGTTCTACTAGTTTATTGGTTAAGTGGATGTCAGATCAAATTGTATGATTTATATTTGCAAATTTTACGATGATAAGACTTGTAGCACATTACGGAACATCAAACTGAAGAAAATAAAGTTAGTTCGTTACAATCAAGAAACTTACAATAGAGGAAATAAGAACATACTCAATAAATCATGTTAGGTCCTATGAGTCCAATAAAATTGTAGTCCTTTGTTTGTACAAATACATATGACTGTAGTATTAGAGCTCAATGGACGAAGTTAATAGAAAGAAGGAGATTGCATGTTCTAAATCAGAATACTCAAGCTAAATTCTTCCCTTATCTTTAAAATATATTTAAACGTTAAACTAAAAAAAAATTAACAATTTTTTTAGTAACGTTGCTTACGAGTCGGTAATAATATATTTCTTTTTGAAAGTTAGCCAGAAAATAATATAATTCATGATAAAATATTACTTTTTTGGTATATTTATAAAGAATGTTCTTTTCTCTTGTATTCCAAATAAAATTACATGTAATAACCTATCAAAATTAAATAGGATAAGAATGCATTTACATATTCAAATATCAATAATTTTCATGTGTAACTAATAAAGTTTAATTTGATTAGTTGTTCTTTAGTTTTAGAGCTTATTAGGGATCCATTGACAATTTGATTTGATTTTGACTATTTAAAAATTGGTTTAGTTAGAAAGATTTTCTTTACGACATTGTCTTTAACTTTCCTTGCTCAAACTATCTTCGACTAAAACTTCTATGGACAAAAATCATTTTATTTTGCCGAAGAAAAAACTACAAGTAGATAATATTTTGCCTTAAAGTAACATCGTGTTAGTTGTAGTAGAATATCATCCTGGGAGCTTCAGACTTGTCTAAACTGGAGGTAAATTTTCGAAAAGTGATTTATACTGGCATGAGAAAACTCACTAAAATCGAGAAACTTTACTTTTAAGGTCACCGAACTCCAAGCCATGATATCTGAGATGATGAGCTTTGAGCTCTAACATGGAGCCTCGGCTCCCGAACCTTAAACTGTTGATTAAAGATTATTGTGAGAAATCTTAATTTTGTCACAGGGGACTAGACTGTCGAGCCTCAATGCTAGTAGAGGGAATCAACTATCAAAACTTTCGATTCTTAAATGTTTTATTGTCAAAATCGGTAATGATCTTGACACATATCACTTTTATTATATGCTTATTATAACTCAGTGACGAATATCTTTATTAAGAACCTTTGGTATTATCATTCGTGGAAACGATTAGCCTTCTTGCAAGTTGAACTAGTATTTACTCTTTTCAATTGATAATAACATTAACAAAAAATTGATGGGTAGAGTTAATAACTGGTAAATGAATTAACTATTGAAATAAATATAATTAATACTACATTGATAAATGAGAACAACGACTATTAGGAAACAAAATATTTATTGTAAAACGACACTTGTTATGAAGAAGAATGAGTTATAAGAAAGATAAAAATATAATTTTGAACTACTTACCTTATGAATATCGGTGAATAATGTCATTTTATTCGCTCAGATAACTCTATAAAAATAGTTTTATGATTGACTATGATCAACCACAACAATCACTCTCTCTGAAGCTATCGGTGCATTTTTGTTCCACCGCACAAACTCTATCCACATCAAACCGAATTTGCGTAAACATGGTCAAGGGCTAACAAACTATATGATACTTATGCCACACACAGACTTTTAAGTTCACCCATTTGAGTCTTTTTCATGTTATATATTATCCGAAATCGCATCAAATAATATATAACAAATCGCGGAAAAAGTTAAACCCTTTTGCTAGATTCATCTATAGAAGAAACATAAAATCAAGAATACTTACGGGTTTGCCTGCTGTTATCCATCTAGTATTCTCTTCAGTTCTTTTGCGTTCTTCAGCGATTCCACGTTCTCCAGCGATTCCGTGTATGAAACTAAGAGACCTGCAGAATCAGATTAGAGAAGAAGTAAAAGTTTCCAGACACTAACGAAGCGGCCGTATTTCTGATTAGGGTTTAGAGTGATGAAATACCTAAACCTAGCCCCTTATTTATAGATTTTACAATGTGAAGCCCAACATTGTAAAGCCCATCCTTTGTTACTTCCTTGTGTCCGGGACCATAACCCAATAAATTGATAATTCAATTTATATCCCTCATTTATTAATTGAGGCTTAAGTGTTGAGATTTGGGCCCTCTTCATCACAGTGCCCAAATTCAACCCGGTTACCACACTTGAGCCCATAACACCTTTTTACCCATAGGTCCAATTTAGTTAATTAAATAATTAACTCGACTACTTTTAATTTGGACTTCCTTAAGACAATAATCGAATATGTTAATTTAGCATGTCGGTCCAAATTATTGTTAGTCTATAAATATATTAAATAAATATATTCCAACAATCTCCCACTTGGACCGTCATATGCTACTCAAGAATACATATTCAACTTTAATAGGATCCCTATATTCATTGTCAATGGACAAACGGTACAACCCCGTACATGACTGATAACAATAAAGGACTAAAGACCTATTTCTTGTAATGTGAACAATAGGATGCAACAGTAATCACATTACCATTATCAATCAATTACTTGGGCCAATTATGGAGCGTGGCATAAGAGTAATATGGCTTGTAATCGTACATATCTACTCTTAAATGGTTCCTAATTTTAGAGATCCAATACAGTACAAATATCAATAAATATTTCCAAGCATATATATATATATATATATATATATATATATATATATATATATATATTGCAATAAACTTTAATGTGCACAATACTGCAAAATATAACATCAGATCCTATTACAAACTCTCCCACTGAAACTAACAATCCTCTAAATCAACTACACCCATATTGATGGTGTGTCCCTGGAAAACCTTAGGCAAAACCGCCTTTGTTAGGGGATCTGCTATCATGGAGTTTGTACCAATGTGCTCTATAATTATCTGACCCATCTGTACTCTTTCTTTAACAGACAGAAACTTTATGTCTATGTGTTTAGATTTAGACGTGCTCCTGTTGCTGTTAGAGTACTGCACTCCGGAATTGTTATCGCAATATAACCTCATAGGGCTTTCTATCCCTTGTACAATGCGTAATATAATAACAAAATTCTGCAGCCATAGTGTCTGGTTTGATGCCTCAAAGCATGCAACAAATTCTGCTGCCATGGTGGACGATGCAATAAGTGTTTGCTTTACACTTTTCCAGGATATTGCACCTCCAGCCAATAAGAATATGTTTCCTGACGTGCTTTTTAATGTGTCTGCACATCCACCAAAATCTGAGTCGGAATACCCGATGATCTCCAGTTTATCCGACTTCCTATATGTCAACATGTGCCCCTTTGTTCCTTGCAGATATCGGAGTACTCTTTTAACTGCTTTCCAATGATCCATTCCTGGGTTACTAATATATCTCCCCAACATGTTTACAGCAAAGGCAATGTCCGGCCTAGTAAAAACTTGAGCATACATTGAACTCCCAACTGCAGAAGCATAAGGGACCGTTTTCATTTCCTCAATCTCAAGTTTTGTCTTAGGACATTGACTCAGACTAAGTCTGTCACCCTTTGCTATAGGGGTACTTAGGGGTTTGCAATCTGTCAATCCGTAACGTTGTAACACACTTTTAATGTATGTTTTTTGTGATAATCCAAGAATACCACGAGAACGATCTCGATGTATCTGGATTCCTAACACAAAACTGGCATCACCAAGATCCTTCATATCAAACTTGTCTGATAGAAATCTTTTTGTAGTGTGTAACAATTCCTTATTGTTTGAGGCAAGCAATATGTCATCCACATATAATATAAGAAATATGAAATTACTCCCACTGAACTTGTGATAAACACAATCCTCAACCGAGTTGATCTCAAAGTCATAACCGACTATCACCTCAAGGAATCTGTGATACCATTGACGAGAAGCTTGTTTAAGCCCATAAATGGATTTCTTAAGTCTGCAAACCAGATCTTTTGAGTTACTTTCTACAAAGTGTTCTGGTTGCATCATGTAGATCGTTTCCTCAATATTACCATTGAGAAAAGCGGTCTTAACATCCATCTGATAAAGCTCAAGGTCAAAATGTGCAACTAATGCCATGATTGTTCTAAAGGAATCCTTCGTCGATACTGGAGCGAAAGTTTCTTTAAAATCAATCCATTCACGCTGAGTATAACCTTTCGCTACAAGACGTGCTTTATGTCTTTCCACATTACCCAGGGAATCGCGTTTGGTTTTGTAAACCCATTTACAACCAATTGCCTTTTTCCCTTCAGGTAATGGGACAAGATCCCATACCGCATTATCCTGCATTGATTTATACTCTTCTTTCATAGCGTCAATCCACTTTTGAGATTCAGAGCTTGCCATGGCCTGTTTGTAGGATGAGGGATCATCTACAGTTCCAGCACATAACTCATCATGCTCCTGAAGATATACTATAAATTCCGGACCTATAATACTCTTCCTTTCTCTAGTGGACCTTCTTAATGGCACTATTTCCTCTTGTTGCACTTCTTGAGGAGGTAGAGTTTGATCATTATGAACGATTTCATTTTGATTCCCTTGTGGAAGATTATCTCGAGGTTCCTCTTGTTCTACCTGAATCTCTGTATCCTGGTTAGAACCCTCAAGTGGAGCATCAGTGCTAATCTGAGGATTACCTTGTTCTAATGGGATCGAAATAATTGGCATTACCGCCCAATCTTCAGATATCTCAGTATCCCTATTAAAACCTTCATGAATCTTTATGGATTCTTCCTCAAAATCAACATATGTTTCCTTATTCTTCCCCCCCCCAAACTCAACATCCTCTAGAAACTTGGTCATTCATGTCTCAAATATTGTACCAATGAGAGAACTGTAAAACTTAAACCCTCTAGAATGTTCGGAATAACCTATGAAGAAACAACTAACTGTTTTTGGGTCCAGTTTCTTTTCTTGAGGTTTGTAAGGCCTCGCCTCAGCTGGACAACCCCACACATGCAGATGCTTTAAATTAGGTTTACGCCCGTTCCAAAGCTCATATGGAGTCCTAACAGTAACCTTTGTGGGTACTCGATTGAGTATATAAGCAGCGCATTTGATGGCTTCCCCCCAGAGAGATAATGGTAGAGATGAGTGACTTATCATGCTTCTAACCATATCTTTTAGTGTTCGGTTCCGTCTCTCAGATACACCGTTCATGCGAGGTGAACCGGGCATAGTGTATTGAGGGACTATTCCATACTTCTCTAGGTACTGTGCAAAGGGTCCTGGACGTTGTTCACCCGATCCGTCATATCTACCATAGTATTCACCACCACGGTCAGATCTAACGGTCTTAATGCTTTTACCAAGTTGTTTCTCAACCTCGGTCTTAAAAGTTATGAACTTTTCCAAGGCCTCAGACTTTTCATGAAGAAGATACACGTAACCAAAACGAGAGTAGTCGTCGATGAATGATATAAAGTACCGCTGCCCGTTCTACGAATCCTGTGGAAACGGTCCACAGATGTCGGTGTGTATCAACTCTAAGACTTCTTTCGCTCTATATGCTCCTATCCTTTTAACTTTGGTTTGTTTCCCTTTGATACACTCGACACATATACCAAAGTCAGAGTAATCAAGGGAGCCTAATAAGCCTTCAGCAACAAGCTTGTCCATCCTAACTTTGGATATATGACCTAACCGCTTATGCCACAGTTTAGAAGATCTTTCAGATTTAGCAATGTTGTTTGGTGTACGTTGTGTATTCATAGAAATATTATGATTATTAATAGTATTCAACAAATACAAATTATCCTCTTTAATCAAATTTCCATTTCCAACAATCATAGTATTTAGAGAGAGTGTAAAACAATTGTTTCCCATCAGACAAGAGTAACCTTGCAAGTCTAAAACTGGAAAAGAAATTAAGTTCCTTCGAAAAGTGAGAACATACATTACATCTTCTAAAAATAATACATGTCCAGTGGAAAGTTTTAAAGAAAAATCACAAATAGCTAAAACATCACATGAGCTCCCGTTTGCTGTGAAAATGGATCTTTCATCATCACTTAGCATCCTATTCTTTGACATACCCTGCAAAGAAACACAAACATGAGTTGTTGCAGCCGAATCAACCCACCAAGTATTCCTTTTCACAGAAACTATATTACTTTCTGAAACAACCAAAGATGTGGGAGTACCTTTGCTTATCATGTAAGCTCGGCGTTTCTCACAATCCTTCTTCAGATGTCCTTTCTCTTTGCAGAAAAAGCATCGACCTACAGTCGATTCCTCGGGCTTTTTCTTCTTTACCGGACCTTGACCTGGTCCTTTGCCATCTGCTTTCCGCTTAGGTCCTGCCTTATTTGGTGATGTAATCACATTAGCCTCAGGCGCTGTGCCTTTAAGTCTTTCCTCCTCCTGTGCAGCGTGGGAAATCAACTCATTGATATTCCACTTTTCTCGCATGCAGTTATAGGTGGACTGGAAATACTTAAACCAGTCTGGCAGCGAATGAAATGTGAATCCCACTATGCATTTCTCAGGTAAGTCTAAACCGATTGCCTTTAGCTTTTGGCCAATCATCGACATTCCCAGAATGTGCTCCCGGATTTTACCTTTGCCATTATACTTTTTGGTAGCTAGCTCGATGAACAAACGCTGCATCTCTACCTTTTCATTTTTAGCAAATTCTTTTTTAATCTCCGTGAGAAAGACCGAGGCAGTGGTAACACCTTTATGGACAACCCCACGTAATGCTACTGGTATTCCCTGTAACAAGAGCGCCATGCATAACTTATTTGACCTTTCCCACTTTTCATCCGCCTTAGTTTCATCCGGTGTACTTTCCGGACTAAGGGGAGATGGTTTGGGAGTTAATAGTGCATAGTCGTAATCATGTACAGATAAAAACAGCAACATTTCTTCCTTCCACAATTGGAAGTCCGAACAATCCAACGTCGGTGGACGATTCCCCAAAAAATTGTAACCCATGGATACTATAATAAGAACAAACAACACGAAACACATTTAGCATATTGACATATATCTGAAAACATATGCATGAATATGACAAATACATGTAAAACATAAAATTCATTGATAATAGATACCGGAGGGTAAATCATACTAACATGCAATTTTATGAGTTTGAGAAAAAAAAAATAGCATGATCATTATTTTAATTTTCTAAGTACCAATGAGACCTTCCGGAGGGCCGATGTCATTTACTTAAAATTAAAATCAACACAACAACTATTTTCTGTTATTTTCTCCCGTTCATAATTAATTTAAACCCAAACGTGAACCTTCCGGAAGGCCGGTAATATTTGAATTTAAATTAATCCCCAAACCTTTCGAAGCCTATGATGTTTAAAAAAATTAATTTTAACCTTCCGGATGGTCAATTAAATTAATTTCTTAGTTTCACCTACCGGTCTACGAAACCTTAGTCATGCATCGTCATTTAATCATTCACACACATACAATTTAATTCACAAATAAATATACAAAAAATGCATGCCAAACACAAAATACTTGTGAAATAATTTACATACAATATATATATTTCCGAACAAAATATGTACTTTCGAAAAAAATAATAATAATAATTAATTTTTTTACTTTTTTTTATAAAAAAAAATTTAAAAAAAAACCCACAGCAGTAGCCTGCCTGCACATGCAGCAGCTAACCTGCTTGCTGTTATTTCCAGCGGGCCCCTGCTGTAATTTTCAGCAGACCCTTGTTGAAATTGCAGTAGGTCCCTGCAATTTCTAACGAGCTGCAAATTGTTGCAACAGTTTTTTTTTTTCGCAGGTTACCGTGATAATCAGCGGACAGTCTTCGATCAGCGTTAACATCAGGGGTTAAGCTGTCGATGAGCCACTGTCCCAATAATTTTGATTTTATTCGTTATTTTAGGGTTGATTTGATGCTAATTCTGGGAGAAAAAATTCAGACATCAATAAACCCTAATTTTACCCGGAAAAAAAAATATAAAAAAAATCCCCAAACTATAAAAATTGCAATTTACTGATTATAAAACATGTGTTTCAATACAAATAAATCACATAACATGCTTTTCATACAATTCCTAAATCCATGCCCTACCAATTCAATTGACACATAATCCCAATGACATGGATTCTTTACAATGAAGAAAAACATGTGTTTTTATCTATCAATACTCAATTTGATTATTCTACTGAATCCAGAAAGGGTTTATTTGGCTCTGATACCAACTGTTATATATTATCTGAAATCGCATCAAATAATATATAACAAATCGCGGAAAAAGTTAAACCATTTTGTTAGATTCATCTATAGAAGAAACAGAAAATCAAGAATACTTACGGGTTTGCCTGCTGCTATCCATCTAGTATTCTCTTCAGTTCTTTTGCGTTCTTCAGCGATTCCACGTTCTCCGCGATTCCACGTTCTCCGGTGATTCCGTTTATGAAACCCGCTTATGAAACTAAGAGACCTGCAGAATCAGATTAGAGAAGAAGTAAAAGTTTCCAGACACTAAGGATGCGGCCGTATTTCTGATTAGGGTTTAGAGTGATGAAATGCCCAAACATAGCCCCTTATTTATAGATTTTACAATGTGAAGCTCAACATTGTAAAACCCATCCTTTGTTACTTCCTTGTGTCCCGGACCATAACCCAATAAATTGATAATTCAATTTATATCCCTGATTTATTAATTGAGGCTTAAGTGTTGAGATTTGGGCCCTCTTCATCACAGTGCCCAAATTCAACCCGGTTACCACACTTGAGCCCATAACACCTTTTTACCCATAGGCCCAATTTAGTTAATTAAATAATTAACTCGACTACTTTTAATTTGGACTTTCTTAAGACAATAATCGAATATGTTTATTTAGCATGTCGGTCCAAATTATTGTTAGTCTATAAATATATTAAATAAATATATTCCAACACTCCAAACTTCTTACTACTAATATGAATTTTTATCGCTAATTCATTTAAAACTGGGTAAAATGAAAGATGTGTATAAGATTCATGAAATGCTTAGATAAGAATGGATAAAAGACCAGAGGCTAGACTAAAATGAAATCATTTTTTTTATTATAATGACCTCCAAAACACAAAATAATTTTTAAATTTAAATATATATATATATATATATAAAAGAGTCTCGTTATAACACAAATAGATTTAAATTTAACCTCACCCAAAAACATCAGATGTTAAGGACGACGTTGTTAACTCTCCCTCCCTATTAGCTGAGCAAGAGTTCGAAATGCGACCGATGGAGGTTGATACATTAGACGATTTTATCAAATCCAAGACCGACCCCACAACCATAATAATTCAATCCAAGAGCTTAAATTTCCAATTTTTTGTTCATTTCTCTTTATCAATTGTCCGGTGATTGTTCTCATGGTCGTAGTATTTGATTTTTTTTTTTTTTTTGATAAAGTAGTTGTATCTTTTTTTATGTTTTCATGTTGTTAGACAATTTACAATTTTATCTTTTAGGTCTTTTCATTTTCTTTCAAATGGTTGAGAAAATTCACTCTCGAATGTTTTTATTTCTAGTTTAACATTTTTCAATTGTATTTTTCTTTTGCATTTGTTTGGCAATGTTTTTACCCAAAATTTTAATAATTCATCTTTGTATTGGGTCGCCCTTATAGTTTTTTAGGCAAATGCGTTTATTTGTTGCAGGAGAACATTGTGTGTCTTTCTTATTTATTCTAAGTCTTTCTGAATTTTGACAACTCTTACTTGTAAAATTGCACCAGTATTCATATTTCAATGTCATTCGTTTGGATAATTAATATGTCAAAATTTATCAAGTTTTATCCTCCTTAAGTTTAAAGCAGTTTAAGAAAGGGACATTTGCTAATTTTGTAATCTCTTAATATTTTGAGCGATCTAGTCATATTTTCTCGAGGTTTTTAAGTGTTCATCTTTTATAGTATATAACTCTTGAAAAAAATTCAATCTTTTATTTTTGTTTTTTACAGGTTTTTCACATTTGACCGCTCTTTATGTAGGATTGTAATGTGTTTATTTCTTTTATAATCTAATTTTGTCAAATTTTGTATAATTTTCTTTTCTTCTTCTTTCTTTGAAATATCATTTAAAGTTTATGCCAACTCATTGTTAAGATTTATAATAATTTTATAATTTAGCTATTAATTCTATGAGTTGTTAGATAATTTTCAGTTTTGACATTTTATGTTATCAATATAATTTTATAGTTGATGTAATAACTAAATATTTAAATGAATATTTGTTTCGACCATTCAAGATTAAATTATTCGATGTTTTAATATTAAGTTAAATATTGACAACTAAAGACTTTAAATATGCGATTCAAATATTTTGAAACCATGTATTTATGTACTCGGTTATAGTTTATTTGATTTACATATGCGTGAATATTTTAAAGAATGTATAAAAATGAATTTATCTTCAAGTAAAATCTCACTTCCAAAAAGCACGATTACGGGTAATTTATATGTAAACATTATGGTGCTATAGGTTCAGTCCATCTGAGTTGAATGTTTACGCTGGAATAACGAGTTGTGTTTGATACTGAGAAGAATATTAAAAAAACATCAAAAAATGTGTACGTGGATTATTCGGTTGCCGATCGTAGTATTTTTTGAAGTTTAATCGAAACCGGTTATGATTGTTGATCTTTAATAAGATAAATGTGTTTGTGGTATTTGGTAAATTGAATGTTTCTATTTATGACATGTTTGTGCTATTATATTTAGTATTTATGAGAGTCCTTCGATATACACGGAGTCATGATATAGTTCAAGTTCTTATAAGAAAACTTATTCTCGAGGAATTCCAATTTTAACTACTTTTGGTGAAGCCTCTAGTTCAAATCGATCTTTTGTTGTTCTTCCGGCTAGTTTGAAAATGAGAATTGGAAGACCTAA
The DNA here is from genome assembly GCA_036936605.1 of Limnanthes douglasii subsp. nivea. Classification (NCBI taxonomy): domain Eukaryota; kingdom Viridiplantae; phylum Streptophyta; class Magnoliopsida; order Brassicales; family Limnanthaceae; genus Limnanthes; species Limnanthes douglasii. The sequence continues at coordinate 124,975,190 of JAUPFV010000001.1, read as the reverse complement.
AAAGAAACATATTCTATCCAAAGGTGAAGAGTTAGTTCATAAAGTGAATTATTTACGTTGTCAAAAAACGTAATAATAATTGAAGATCATGTAAAGAAAACATATAGAATAATGTACTTTTGTTTTAAAAATTGGATATGTTCTTTTTATTCCATTTATATTATTTTTTCTTAAACAATTTGGAATTTGATATTTGAGTTATGAAAGTAACTATTATTAGTTGCGCGCAAAATTAAGTTGATTTTAGTTGTGGAAAAAAGACTTATTGTAAAAAAATACAAGTCTAATTTGGGTGCGAAATTATATTGTTATCGGTTACCGAATTACGTTATAATTGGTTGCGTAATAATTTTTTTTTATTGTGTAAAAATACTTATATTATGTAAAATACAAATGTAATTGGGGTGCGAACATATGTGTTCATTGGTTATAGTTAGTTCCAGTTGTAAAATAATAATATATAAATAAACGATAAAAATGTAATACTCCAAAAAATAAATAAACTATAGTTTCGAGACATGCAACTTTAAAAAAAAAACATAATTGTGACAGTAAGAATCTGGCATCTACTAATATCGTATTGTATGTTATGGTTAAAAAATAAATCAAACACTTCATGCTCTTTTATCTGATGTGAGATCTTCTTATGATTGATGTAAAATCTCATTCAAATGGTTGTGAAATAGATTTATTTTCCATTTTGAATGTTTCAACATGATCTTTAATATCATTATTTTATTCTTGCAGGTTTTTTGTTTGTTTATTGTGGTCGTTGTTTTTTGTTTGTACACAGTTCTTTAATATGTTTTTTGGGATAATCCTTTAGACATATATATTATGAATGCTAAATAAAAATAAATATAGACTTGTCATAGGCTTTTTGCGTAATTACGTTGAATTGTATTATGAGAATATATTTTTATATGTGTTAAAACATGTTTGCATAATTATGTGTTAACTCGTTGTGTAATTACTAGTAGAATGGTTGCAAAATTAGTTTTGTTTTTTTTTTCGAAAATTACTGAAGTTACCTGTTGATATTGATTTTTGAAATTGTTGACTTCTTCGTGAAGATTCTTCATTTTTATGTGAATTGAGATGTATTTGGAATTCTTGATGTGGAGAAATACGGGCAATAACTAAATATTGTGATTCAGGCTCAATTTTAGTACATCTACAAATATCTCTTAGTCTTTCAATTATCTGGAGACATCATACAAAATAAACAAGCATTAAAAAGGTAGTTTCTTGACGATTTTTTTTACTATCAGAATTCATAATAACAATCATAAAATGTACATTATCTATTATTTTCTGAATCGATACATCTAAACTAATATAAAATATCCCACAACACCATACACTCAACCCAAGTAGCAATCCAAGATGCCTAAGAGTTTTGCACAAGCTAGTGGAAAATGGTATGCAAAATTTGCACATTCGATGCAAATAAATTGGGCGTATTTGCACGACATGCATACAAATATGCTCATTTCATTTACGCATATTGTGCTAATTTTTTTGTAGTCTAAAAAAGCTCATAACTGTAATTATATATTATCTAACCGTAGATCAATTATCTATCGATATTTAACAACATACAAATCAAACAAAAAATAACTTAAAACATAAAAATTTAAATATTTTACTTTTTGAAAATTAGAATTCAACCTACGAATAGTGCAATGAACAAAAACTCATAAATATATATTAAAAAATCAAATTCATACAGTACATAAGTATAGGATCGATTCGATAAGATCAACTAATTTCAAAATGAATTGTTTAGAAAGGTTCGGAGAAATAGTAATATATATGAAATGAATTGTGAGACATTTAGTGAAATAACTATTCATATATCTCTTTTATGGAAAAGATAAAATGATATTTTTATAATAAGCCAAAAATGGTAAAAAAAATTAAAATCTTAGTTTAACAATGAGATATTATATTGATATAGAATATTCAAAAGCATTCAAAGAAGAATTTATTATGAAAGTTTAAAACCAACTTTATTATAGACAAAACTATATGTCTTGTCATTTTGTAGGTATCATTTTTTTTAAAGATCTTGCCCTTTTGTTATATTTCTCGTAAAATATGTACTATTTTTGTGTTTTTAACAAAGATTTATAAAAATTTATTATGCTAGATCTTTCACCATTTTTTATCTTCTTTATTTTAAATTCTAACACTTAAAAAAACATTTTTCAAACATTATTTTTTTACCGAATCAAATATATGTATGGACGTTAAAATATGGATTTATGTTCTTCTAATAGTTTTTGTATGTATCAATTCATTAAGTTGATAATTATTTGAGTTAAAAGTTCAAAAAATAAAAATAAAAAATCTATTTTTTTCATTTGAGTTGTTTTTGTTTGATTTGTTATTAAATATTATTAGGCAGCTCATCTATGATTTTGATGAATAATTTGTGGGGTGTTTTTAGATTTGTTATGCATTTTGTTCGAGTGATTAATGAAAAATTGATGAGATAATTTCGCAAATATTGTGTTAGATGTTTTAAAGATTTAGAGTGTAACATTTTACACGAGTCATGATGTTCGTGTCAGCAATATTGTGTTATTCTAAAAGTTTCTTGATGCTTTTAAGGTTTTATTTTCTTCTTTTGTTGGCTAAATACAAATCCAGAATAATATATGAAATAAGACATTGATAAACCAATTGACTAATAAGAATGAACAAATGAGAGAAGTAGCGACGGAATATAGAATTATCAGTAAAATAAGATGTTGACTAGTAGTTGAGCAATGCCAATAGGCGGGAAGATTATGAAGATTACTTAAAGATAATAGAAGATTCAAGATAGGAGTAATGTATTACTAAAATGTTCATGATCGTTAAGGTATACACATGGCACCTATTAAGGTAAATAACAAAGTATGATGTTATATAATGAATTGTATTGCCAAAGAAGAGAGTAGTTACATTATTCTGGATCGAATTCCCTTATCTATACTAATTCTTACATCTATCCCCATTATCCCACTACTCGATTACATTTACTTCATGTTCTTTATCACGTTCGCGTCATGGAACCTGGTTTTAAGGATATATGTAAGAGATTAACCAATTCATATATCCTGGCTTTACACCATTACTCTGACGATAATCTGCTCTCCTCAGCATAGAATGACCTCTGCTCGATTGACATCACGAACATCCTCAAAGTTTCATTCTTCCCGGTCAGACTTCTCATATCTTACCTTGTGGAAGTATCCGAGCAAACTTCAGGTCTAAGCGGAACATGTTCTGCTCAGCTTATACCCTGCTCGGCAGGTCCTCATCCTTGGTTAAGATATAGTCACTCTCTTCTGATTGATATGGTATGAGCAGAACATATTTTTGATAAGTTCATTTAGTTGTTCAACTCGATCTATACTCTTTCTATGGGAATTACCCCCATATCAGGGCACCCCCTAGTTCAGATATTTGAAAGACATAGTCGTGAAATTGCTGGAATAAAGAAAAATAATATAAGACAATATGTAATGGTGGCCCAAAATGACTTCAATGCAGTAATGATGGAGTTGTTTGATTCATTCTCTAGATATTGCCATGTGTAATGTGCTACAGGCGCATGTAGGCAGTTATTTTGACACCAAATTTCCTTTTGTCTAATTTGGCCCTTCGATTTCTATTTGGTGGCGTGTTAAATTAAATGTAGTCATTTTTTAACCATGGGAAAGGTTATACTTTCATCTTAAAGGAATTTAGACTTGTATCTCTTTAAAAAATTGAAAGTTAACTCTGAGAGACGATACTGACTGTATTTGAAGAGTTTCTCTATCTTCACCAGCCAAAGCTCTCAATCAACTTCCCCAAATTCAAACAGGTATTCTACTAATTTTTCCTTTTCTTTTCTTTCTATTCTGTTTTTCTATTTTCGTGTTCGTGAGAGACATTAAACTAGGATACCCTCTCAATTTGGGAATAAGGTCTCAAACAAACCCATTGCTAGTAGCGATGCTCATGGGATAGTTGTGCCACCAAGTTCATACTCTTAACCTTCCCACCTTATACTTGCAGTTGACTTAATCACACGATAGATTCCAAAAATCTTGTAAAGAAGAAGGAGAAGGCAGTGAAAATTATAGAATCAGATATTAAAACCCCTACCTTTTTAGAAAGTTACTTTGCCAAAATAGCCCCTAGGTATGGGCATATTGATCTCGCTAACCTTCCTAAATTTAGGATCGATATGACATACCTAATAATGTGACTATTAGAGTCCCAGATGCTGGAGAACATCCCTTTCAAGCAAGGGAAGGTGAAACCTGTTTCTTTACGACAGTGTATGACTGGGGTCTGCGCTTGCCTTTTCCAGGCTTAATTCGATATTTTTTCAGCTTTATAGGGATATGCCCCACTCAGTTAGTAGCAAATGGTTGGAGAACTCTGTTAAGTATTTTGCTCATTGCACGTTTATTTGACATTCCTATCTTCCTAGCATATCTGTTGGCTGTAATAGATGTGGCCAAATTGGCTAACTACCCATACTTTTATGCTCAAGTCGCTGGCATCGGGAAAATCGTAGAATTTCCAAACTCTAACAAAAACTGGAAACATTATTTTGTATTTATCTCTGGTAATTGGCAGCATGAGAATGAATTGCTAAACTTACAGCTCGAATATAGGTGAAAAACTAAATATAAGGAACGCCCTTGGTAGAAATTTGTACTGCTGTTGATTTTGTATCGTATTAACTAATCATTTGACCATGCGCATGTGAAGGAACCACCGGGAATGACGTAAAGAAGGTCTTCCAGAAGGAGCAGTCAATCCCCTTATTAAAGAAACCAACTTGGCAAGTTCTACCTGACTACAGGATCCACTACGATTGTTTACTCGGGTCAATTACTTGCAATCTGGGTTGTGGCCTGTTGTCGAGCTCCACATTACAACAGACGGGACTGTAACGATGGCCAACACAGGAGAAAAAGCTATAATTGCTCGGCTAAGGGCACTAATAGAACAACACTACAGAGAAAGGAATAGTGTTGTGGTATTTTTATCTATCCCCGCAGAAAAAAAAACAGAAGGATCCTCATCCTTACAAGTTCAATCTGAGCATGAAGGAGAAGCTTTAAGTGTTGGGGCTAATGCTGGAGATGGGAATGTGTTGTCGGTTGTAAAGGTGAATATAAATGTGATATTGCATGCCCGAGTTATAGAAAACGATGAAGAAGATGTAGAAGAGGATAGTCTAAAGTTGAAGTGTACGAAAGTGATAGTGGATGTAGTGCCATTAATGGTAAGGCAGCCACGAGTGGCTGATGAAGAAGAAAGAAATGACAGGGGGTTGTTGCTAGATGGCGAAGGTAAACAGCTCCCAATAGAGAATATTATGAAGAAATTTCCATAGGTAATAAACTTGGATACGGCTCAAGCTGAGGGGCAGAGGAGCCAAGCAGAAGGTGATAAGTTTGATCATGGCCCTAAGAAGCAAATTCTTGAGCATATTGCTAGAGGTATGGATCAATTTGTTAGGACCAGTGTGCGGCCCACTTTTATGGAAGAATTAGGTTCTTGAGGCACTCGAGTAAATGTGATAAGACCTGAGAAAGTTCCCAAAGCTGGTCATGGTGCAGGATTGGATGAGCTGCCGCCCTCAAAAATTTCCATGCCGAACCCTCCATGCTAATGTTTGAACAACTAAAGAGGTGTCCAGAATTTTCATTTTATTATCATATTCCAATGAGTGAGATACTTCAAAGGCAAGTGGAGCTAGTGATAGAGGTATGTTGATAAACCCAAGTCTTATTGGGTACTAAGTAATTCAGTTATACCGATAAAGGTAATAATTCCAGATGTACCACAACTCTGTTATCTTGTCCTACCGGCGTATGTCAGACGCATATATGCATGTAATGGAAAGTTGGAAGCCTGAAATAATGTTCTTTGGTTCCGTATGTGGTTTTACTAGAGAACTTGCTTGGTATAAACATGCATACGGATCAGCATAGACCCATAAGGTCAATGCTATGCAAAAGAAGGAAAACTAGAAAAAGAGGTCGCTTTACTATGAGATGTTCGATAAATATGTGAGCAAAAGAACAAGGAACTGACTGCCAAATCTGCATCCCTGATATCATAAAACTATACGTTTGTGAAGATGAATGACTTGCTAATGTCCCAAAATTGTGAGTTGTTGACGCAAAAAATGGAAGAGGCTAAAATGATGGAGGAGCAAGCAGATCGCCTCACCGGGCTTGTAATTGAAAATAGGAATATAAAGGTTTCATTAAAGGATTTGAAGGCATAAATTGAAGCTCAACATCATGAGTTTTTTAGGAAGGCCACGAAGGATTTGGAACAATAGGACAAAGAAGTGAAGGAAATTTCCATTGGACATGGTGGCCAATGGGCCAAAAGAGATGCTAGCCAATCTACTGAGATTGAATCTTGGTATGAAGGTTGGGGCACAAAACAAGTTTACACCTCTGCCCAGAAACGTAGAGAGTGGAAGTGGGATTATTCCTTATGTAGACCCTTCAATGCCTGAAGCTGAGGAGAAGCTTGCCTCTAAAGCAATAGATATTGGGGATCAATTAAATCAGGCAAACACCATTCAGCCTTCCTAATTTGTGATTGGGGAGATGATATCTTAAGATAATGTACAGTTATACTTTGTTTGTTTTTATCTTTCTTTTATTGTGTATTAGTGGTGTGGCGCTATACGCGCATGACTCATAATTTGTGTTGCATTTAAACCATATGCGGAGGTTATCCGTTTTTGTTTCTCTGAAAATATATGGAGTTGTATGTTTTTTATGTTTAATCTTTACAGTATATGTCCTTATAAGGTCGAGCTCAGTATGGCTCATTGCGTAGCTTGGTAGAATAACTATTCACCATCTTTAAACCGCAAAGAGGTCTTAGTAACCCACTGCGTAGACACATCAGGCTTGACTTACTAATCAGTTCTCTTTAAACAATGTACAAGGTATATGGATTAGTGTGGCCGTTACGTAGCCCGTAGGCGTGGCATATTAACTTTGATCGTATATAGAATTTATTGTCTGAGATAAGTAGGGCCCCTTGCGTAGCCTGTAGGCGTGGTCATTGACCTATTCACTATTTATAAGTACGTTGAAATAAACAAACACGCAATGAAGCGAAAGCATAAAAATTGAATTAATTGAGGGAAAAAGAGTGCACTAGTTAGCCCTACAAGTTGGGTCTATATATCTTAAGGTGATTTACATTCCAAAGATGCTTTAGGGCATACCCTTTGGGATCCACTAGGTGATAGGCTCCACTATGACCCTTGGAGATTACTGTGTATGGTCCATCCCAGCTGGGCCCCAATTATCCTGAAATTTTATCCCCCGATCCTTGAAATTTTATTTTTCATTACCATGTCTCCTACTTTCAAGCTACGAGGTTTGAGACATGTGTTGAAACGACCTCTCATCAAACTTCTATAAGGCTCTGCTCTAACTCGTGCTTGATAACGCCGCTCCTCAATTAAGTCAATCTCTACCGCTCTGTTTTCTAGATTATGGTCCTTGTTATATGCCATAATACGGTGGCTTGGTATGATGACCTATGCTGGGACTACTGCTTCTCTGCCATACACCAAAGAAAATGAAGTACTGTTGGTAGTTGTGCGCGGTGTAGTTTGATATGCCCATCATACTTCACGTAATTTGTCTGGCCATTTGCCTTCTGCGCCTTCCAGATTCTTTTTGATACCCTCTAAAAATTTTAGTTAGTGACTTCCACTTGGACATTGGCCTGAGGATAATAGGGCGTGGAGAAATGAGGATAATAGGGCGTGGAGAAATGTTGACTTATCCGGAATTGCTTACAAAAAAATGTGACTATTGTAATCTGAAATTGGGGTCCGTGTTAGTCATTAAAATTTTCGAGAGATTCCAAATCTTGTAATAATTTGTTTATGAACAAAATCGCATATCTCCAGAGCTCGGGTACGGTACAAAGCTTTTGCTTCTATCCATTTGGAGAAATAATTAACCACGACGACGAGAAACTTTCGTTTATCGGTAGCCATAGGAAGAGGGCCCACTAAATCAATCTTCCATTTGTTAAAGGGACATGGAACATACACATGCTTTATCGGTTCGTTCGGGAAGTGCCTGGTGTTGGCAAATTGCTGGCATGGATGACATTGTTGTACCAGTTTCTTGACATGTACAGCTAGCTCGGTCCAATAATAGCCAACAAGGAGGAACCGTCAGATTAAACTTTGAGAACCGCAGTGCACTCATTCTTCTCAACTATGTAAATCATGCAGAACTGTTACTTCTTTTGCTCGGCATAAACATCTGAGCAATGGTCGAGTAGAATTTTTTCGATACAGTACTCGGTCCAAAGCGCTATATTTAATAGCTCATATTTAAAATGTACGAGCTTCATATTTATGGATCATACAAAAAAAATTGGATTTTTTAACAAGTTCAAATAACAGACAACCAACAAAAATAAAATGCCCATTATGCACTAGTCGGAAGCAGAGTTCTCTTTGCTGCATGCGGGGGAATCCGAACCCGACGACGGACTCTCTGACTCCTCACTAGATTTTGCGTCCTCCACAGATACTCTGGGAAGGGCGATGTTGTTCGATAACGCGGGTCCAAAGACTACCAAGGTACAGATCAGGGAACCTCTCATGCATCTCCATCACCATTGCAGACCTCAATTTGGCATCTCTTTCTTCAAGGCGAGAAACGATCTTAGCAGCATATTCATCGAGGCTTTTCTTCTGCTCAGCTTCAAATTTCTTCTTCAAAGATTCATTTTCTGCTGATAATTTCTCAATGTCCGCAACCGCCTTCTCGAAGTATACCTTTATCTTGCGATAAACCTCAAGGAGTCCATCTACCGTTGTATCGCGCTCAGCATTCTTAGTAATAAACTTCTCCCATTCATCAAAGAATTTTGTCTTCTCCTCCGAGAGTTCAGTTCTAAGAGACGCAATGGTGGCTAAGTGATCCTCAAAGGTTTTCTTCTCTTTAGCGAGCTCATCCTCGACCTCCTTCAATTGGGCAGATACCTCTGATGTCTGGGCTACCTCATCGGTTAATTCGTTTACTTTATTTTTCAACTCATCGGACTCGGAGACTAAGCCCTCTACCTTGGAAGATATCTCGGTTTGTTCGGCAAGCTCATCAGTTAAGTCTTTCACTTTGACCTTAAATTTAGCTACTTCAGAAGCTAAGGCCTTTACCTCAGCCCTTCTCTCAATGACTTCACTCTTGTAGCGGTCTTTGCGGTTGGCTTTGCATTCAAGAAGGACAGCAGCGCGAAGTAGTTTATTTAACTCATTTGCAACATAATCATTTTCATATACGTCGAAGTAAGCTGAGGCAGGGGAGGGATACTTTCCTTCATCAAAGTCATCATCTTGAGTTTCCCTTTGTTCGAGTACGAACTCGCCGCCGGAGTTCGAGTCGACAACTATGACCTTTTTTATCGGAGGCAAGCTCGGACATGTGGTATTGTCGCTTTCCCCTCCGCTCTCAACAACCCTTTTCTGCTTTTCCTCAACAGTAAACCTTCTCGGCCTCATTGCACTAGCCCGACCATGAGGCGGAACTTCAACTATATGATCAGCCTCATTTGACTTGTTTTTCGGGGGAGAGGTCGGGGAAGCAGCCTGAGGACCAGAGGGGGCTTCCTGTAGAGGTTCCGATAACCTCGCATCCCGCAACGGGTCCACTTGAACGTTATTTTGGTGATCACCCTGAGTTTCAGCTGGAAGGCTGCTCTACATTCCTTCTTGAGGACCACCCTGAGTCTCATGTTGAGAACCTCTTTGAGTATTAACTCCTCTTTCTTCGGGAGCATCATTGACTGATTCGACATCCTATTCGGCCTCTTCCTTCTCGGGTTTGTCCGTATCTTGATGACACGAAGCCTGGGCCTGAGTAGGAAGCTGGACCGCATTGTCCATGCGCTGTAAGAGTTTGAGGACATCGTCACTTGGGTGAGGAATCATAAGCTCAGTGGCGGACTTTTTCTAACTAAGATCGCATCGCCATAGGTTACTCTTGGCAAATTTCATCGGAAGGAAGCTTTGATGGAACTTGTGATCCCAATGTTTGCCTGACCAAGCGTTTAGCTTCTCAAAAATACCTTTGCCCTCTTTGGCGTGACGTTTAAAGGACTTAGCAATCCCCTTCATGGTTGAAAAAGGAACAAAGTTAGAATCTGCCAAACATAACGACTCAGAAAAATTTATAGCGGAACACTTACCCTGCCCGGTCCACTTCAGCGTTAACCGATGGGGAAGATCCGCGGAGTCCTCAAAGCTAGTCTTCCACAACCCAGAGATGAATATGAATTATTTCTTCCACTTCTTGTCAACGTCCAAAAAGTCCTTAATTAATTTAAGTTGCATGGCAAAACCAAACGAGTAGAAGGGATAATGATAATTCTTGGCCACACCCGAGACAGAGATAAGTTGGTTCATAGTAAAAGTGGTCTCGGAGAGCATAAAAGCCATGATACAAGCCATGAGTGTGTACTACATGTTGGCCCCAGCCTGGGAGGGACAAAGTCCGATTAGGTGGAAGTAGTCAGCCGAGAGAGTATCAAGGGGCAGTCGGAGACCTCAGTTCATAAGCTCTGTGTAGAGTACCAGCTCATTGTTCCGAACAGACAACGGAGTTTCACCAACAGCAGGAAATCGGATCGTGAGGTTCCTTGGGATACCCCAGCGATCCCTTAGCCTGACCTCCTCAGTCGGATGAAAGTATTTATACTTCACTCTGTACAGCGCCAAAAGGTGTTTAGATTAAATACCGCGAAGGTTGTCTCCTAAAATATCCTCTATATTCGAAGGCAAACCTGTGGTACGCTTCTTCTTTTTACCCTTCACCAGGGAAGTCTCACCGTGTTGGGGGGCTGGTAGTAGGCTCCGAGGGAGGAGCGGAAGCATCGTTATCCTACTCGGATAATCCGAGTGAAAGAACCGCTCGGAGACGCTCTGTCTCAACCACCGTCATATCAGGATTCTCTCTGTCATCTTCAGGATCATTGGTCAAATGTTTCTCTTAAAGTTCTGGAATGGAGGTAAGATACGGTTCTGGTCGAGTCCCCCTTGTCAAAGGTCTCTTGGGGCTCACATCTGGAGTCATTTGCGGTGACCCCTGTGAGCTTACCTGAGGAGTCGAGGCTGAAGAGGAAATCCTCATCCTAACCGATTTCGTTGTCGGGTCGGGTAACCTCTTCCTTTAAGTGTTATCTCTGTTTTCTCTAACAGTTAGTCTTCATCTTTCGTCACCCATTATGATGAAAGAAGAAGGTCGATAAGGAAACTCATGAGGTGTTAAAGGAACAGAAAGGTCAACCCCATTGTTTAAAAGGCGAGCTTGACTGGAGGAGAGTGTGGCAAAACTGAGGGAATGCTCACGGATGGGAGACCAGTTGTCACGGAAGGTTGATTCCAAAATTTCTCCAGGAGAAAGATAATCTCTCGCACTAGGGGATCTACAAATACTGATTCGGTTGGAAATGTTACACCACCTCCAGAGTTTGTACCTTTCGAGGTTGATAAACTCGCCAGGCATGTAAGTGCAGAACAAGGAGTTGGTTTAGCAGCGATCTCTCTCTCTAGAACAAGCTTTTTCAAAAAGACAAGTAGATATCAAGTGGAAATGAAACCTTTACTCAGAATAAGAGACAGGTATTTATAGTTAAGAGGGCTAGAAGATGAACAGTTAAAGGGTAACGATGTTTTGACATGCTAGCCTGCGTTGAACCGCCTCAAAAGACACGCTGGCAAGATGGGCGAAAGTGTGGCGCGTGTCCCATCGTAACTCTGCCGCCTAAAAAATATTTGACTTCATAACAGTGAAAGGAGGCACGCGAGCCTGAGGTAAATGATTACTAAGGTGAGGTTGACGTGACCAAAGATGAGGTCAGAAACGCAAAACTTTCGATCTGACCCTATCAGATTTTCATCAAGAAGCAAAAATGTTCGACTAAGATGGCAAAGGCTTCCGATCCAACCAGGGTAAAACAGTAACTGTAGTCCACGTCTAGCGACCTGCACATGGACTGGGGGGCTACTGATAAGGGAGGGAAAATATAGGTGATTAATATGTAATTTATCCTACAAATAAGGCCAATGTATATACATTTAGTGGTTAATGACCAAAGTAAAGCAAACATAAAATATAGAGGGGTCAAATGATACACCCCAAGAACTTATCTGTAAATAGTCAAATAGTAGGGTGAGAAATCCACTTTTATGGTGGTAATTATGTAATTTACCTCATTTACTATATAAAGGACACTCCCTTTTGGGAAAAGGGGCCAATGATTAGTCAATTATTGCTACATTTATTCCTTTTGTCTCCTTTCCTTTCTAGTAATAATTGATTTCACTGTTTGTTGTCACCTTACACGATTATTCTCTAATTTGATCCTCTCTAACGAATATTTCCGCTTCTGAACTTCATTAAGGATTTTCTGAGTTCATTAAAGATAATTATATTATACTTTTTACTTGTATTAGTCTTATAAATTTATATTCTATAAGTAGTTAGCTTAAACTTACACCTCAATTATTATGTGACATTTAATTGTATTTTTTTATTTTTTATAGTATTTTCTAGTTGGACTTTTTTTCTTGATATGTGGGTTATGTTGTTGGGATACTGGTCATAATAGCATTTTATTAGATATCTATCAATACCAACTATTGACATATCAAGCAAAGGGACATATTGTTCTCTCATGAGGCTAAACGACTAAGATAAATAATCATATCTAGGAAGTATTATAACCTGCTTAGATCGTTTAGTTGAGTTAGACTGAGTTCTACACACATCATCATTTATGATATGGATGCATTTGCATCTAGAGAAAGCTCTGAATTCACGTTATTGACCACCACCCAAAAGAAACCTATAATAAACCACCATCACATGTCGAGCCCTCTAACTCGTCCTTACAAGTCTATGTCTATTGATAAGCTAGTAGATTGGAGAACTCAAATACGAGCTTATCTCACAGAAGGAACGCTCTCGAGTAACAAAGTCGGGGCTAAACATGTTAAAATACGATATGATTTATACACACTACTTATCAATATTATGTATCGTCGAGTGTTCTCAAATCCCTTTCTTTATTTTTTGGGCTTAGATTAATTATCCTTTACACTTGAAGAAATCCACCAAGAAGAATGAGGTTCCCATTGGTGAGAATAATAGTTGAATTGAGAAGATTGAGAGAATATTGATCAAGAATCAACAAAGAGATTTTTAGGTAGTCAAAGTAAACTTTTGCCTCTGATTATTTCATAGGTGTAATTAGACTCTTCGACCTCTTTAAATAGGCCTGGTGAGTTAGTTACAAATTCGGTTACATGAGGGGTTTATTTACAGTTCAGTCCCTATTCTTCTTGTAAAACTTTAATCTTACCCCATATTAATAGAACTTGTCATTCAAGTCCTTATTAATTACATTCAAGAAAATAAGGAATATATTTCCTTATCAGTAGCCCCCCTAGTTCTTATACAGACAATTTTATAAGAACTATTCACTCTTCGAACATTACTCCAAGTGAATAAAACTTCTTTCACCCAGCTTCCTCATTATGATTGAGCCTGATGACTTGCAACTTCACTTCGAATCTGAGAATAAGTGCAAATGAACTCCTCATTCACTTCGAAAATACCAGCTTGAAATACAACTTTACTTTCACTTCGAATCTTCTGGCTAGAATTTCAATTTTGCTTCTACCTCGAACCTCTTGACCCCTACTTGAAAGACTGATTGGACCCTTCTTGATAGGTCTATGACACAGCAAATTTTCCTCCACGTTTCACATTCCACCCAATGAGAACAGTTCACTGGTTTTGCCTCTTCCAATTCTCAGCGTCATTTTTTCCAAGTATAAATACTTAGCTCCACCTTAGTGAGAACTTTTTAGAAAAATCATCTTTTTCCTGAGCCACCTTCATCTTGTTCTTCATCAACCCTCATCTTCATCTTCTGCTATCTTACCCAGAAACACCATTTCTTCAGTCACAAAAAACTACTTCCCAGATCAACATCCATTATATGAGAAGATACCCCAAATACAAAAGATCTAAACCTAAAAACCAAAGAAAACCAAAGAAATCTCTCTTTCCTAGTTCTAGCAATCAAGTATTTGGTGCTTACGATTATCTCTGTATTTCAAAAAGAGCTAAGGAATACAAAGCTGCTGGGTTAATCTACAACGGTCCTCGTTTCTCCTCTACCACCTTCAAATATGGTAACTTCAATCCCAATCTAGTCAATTCATCTTCAAACCTAGCATCTAACCCAGAATCTAGCCAACAATCTTCTCCTCCTCGAAATCAAACCAGTTCTCCATCACTAAAACCACATCGAAAATCTAAGCCTGTCAATTCTGACAAATCTCCAACTCTCAAAAAACCACAACTCAAATCACCTATCCTACAATCCGAAGCCGTTAAAGTTAAACTTCACAAAAAATCAAGGCATTGAACAGTAAATCGTCCCTCGACTATCGCGTTTGGTGGCAGATAGTCCCTTGACTTTCAAATGTCCGTTGACAGTCTCTGGACTATCGTGTTTGGATAAAGTTAGTCCACCAGATCCTCTAATCCATGATAGGCTGCCACCTGTCACCGTAGTCCCCAGATTTTTGTATCACCACTAGTCCCTTGAGTTTAGGTCAAACTCAAAATGTAGAAAATTACAAAAAACTAAACTCAAGGGACTAGTGGCGATACAAAAATTTGGGGACTATGGTGACATGTGGCAGCCTCTCATGGATCAGAGGATCTGGTGGACTAACTTTATCCAAACGGGATAGTCCAGCGACTGCCAACGGACAATTGAAAGTCAAGGGACTACTTGCCACCAAACGTGATAGCTGAGGGACGATGTACTGTTCAAAGCCAAAAATCAACCTTTCTAGCAATGGGTGACGATGCAGAAACCTCCTCTCCTACCCTACAAGAAGTGGTTGACGTTACACCAGAGAATAGTCAACCAGTTCTTGTGACTCAAACTGAGAGTCAAACTCGAAGTCTTCACGATGAGGCTACCGATGAAGAAAATAACAAAGAAAATAACAAAGAAAATGATTCTGAAGCAACTGAATCCGATGTCAAAGGGGAATCCGAGGCAGATAGGGTAATCCCTCCAAAGAAAATTCGAGGAAAGAAACCTCCTATTACTCTCCCCGAAGATGTTGCTGCCTTGGTTCAGGAAAACTTGCGATCACTTCGTCCTCGGTACATTCTCGCCCTAAAAAATGTACCCTACACTTACTACCTTGAATCAGAAAAAGAAGAACTCAAGAAACTGTGGGGATTAACAGACAACATTGTGCTTTGACTACCAGTAGAAGGAGAAACACCTCTGAGCTGTCAGAAGAATGAACTGGTAGTTTACCCTGAGCTTTCAACTGGGGACTTCGATTTCCCCTCGATCCAATGATTGTAAGGTACTTCGAAATTCTTGGGTTGTGCCCAACACAAGTCACCCCAAACCAACTGTTCACCTTATTCTCCGCTATCATGGTGTCGAGGCTAGGAAGCATCCCCCTCGAAATAGAAGATTTCATCTCACTGACCAAAATCTCAAATGGGCCAGTTTTACCATTCTACTACCTAACCTTGGAGGATGATCTGAAGATTATCGACGACCTCCTCGAAGCTGATAAATTTTGGAAGCAAAGGTTTGTCTTCTTATCAGGAGCTTGGGAAAATGGTAAAGAAATTTCCGATGACAACCCCTCAAGACTTACTCTCACCTGGAGAGATAGCAGTAAGTAAATCATTGTAGTATTTTTAATATAGTTTTTAACTTATTAAGCCTAGCCAAATTAACCAAGTCTGCTTATCTAACTGTTTACTCTTTTTCCAGAAATTCCGAGGAGATTCAAAAGTCGTCGAAAAACTGCAAAGGATATCTTCCAGAAAATGGCTGAGTGGGCAGAGAAAGCTTGGGGAAATGGCTTTCACTCAGCCTTTCAACCAATCAATTTCGTCAACAGCCATCTCTGGCGCATAACCTTGGGAGCTGACTTCCCTGAAGATCCGATGCTTCCCCCAGATCCCATTGAAGCAGTCCAAAGAATACTCGCACCAGATGGGAAAACCTACCTTCCCACTAGGAATCGATCTGACAGTCACCTGCCACTAAAGAAGAAGGGAAAACTAACCCTCAAAAAACCCAACACAAGCAAGGCTAACCCTTCCAAAAATTTGAAGTCTACAGGGAAACGAAAAGCGCCTGCATCTCAACTTCCTCCAATATCCGAAGAGGACGAACCTGCACTGAAAAAGAAAAAGAAAGAAAACAATACTCCAAAGAAGAAAAAGAGTAAGTCCACTACTCCAAAGAAAAAGAATGAAGCTGACATGCTCGAAGAGGTATTGGCTTCCGAGGTGCATGAGAAAATCTTCATTGAAGAAAATCCTCAAGGGGGATTGGCATTAGGAGATAGCCAAGAAAATGAATATCTTAACCTCGAAGATTTCAACTCGAGCGGGGATTTTGTAGTCACTGGTGAAGATTTTCGACCTATCAACACCATTCCATCAACTTCTACCGAGGTGGCCATAACTTCAACATCTAATGCAATCGTTCCTGTTCGTCATCACCCATCAAATGTGCCCAACCCTGACAGATCCGATGAGGTAACTTCAATCATTCGACCTTTTACTAATTTAAGTGCTGCAGCCAAAAAATTGTGTGAAGAAGTGAACAATTCTCATACACAATTGGAGCTCCTTGCACAAGAATTAATTAAGAGCAAAAAAGAAACAGAATCTGAAAAGGCTTCAAAAAATAAAGCACTTCAAAATTTCGAGGCTGAAAAAGGAAAGCTTCTTAAAGAGCATAAAGAAAAAATCGAAGCTTTGGAGACTTCTCATTGTCTGGCTCTTGAAAATCTAGAATCTCAACATTCTACTGCCATTTCTGAGGAAAAGAAAAAATCTACCGATGCTGAAGAACTTGCTAAGAAAACTCAAAAAAGCCTGGAAGATTGTCAAACTCAATTGACTACGCTTCAAACAGGATTCGAGCAGGAAAAGAAGGCTGCCGTCAAGAGAGCCGAAGCTGCTGTTGGTTCTGTGATGCTTAATGGTATCAAGAAAGCTCAAACTGATATAGCTATCAATCTTCTTCGAGAAATCCACGCTGCCTATCCAAGGTTGAATTTAACAGAATTTTGGAAACAAATCCCAGAAGAAGAACGTCCAAAAGAAGCATTCGAGGTGCCATCAAGCTCCTCAGAAGAAGATGATGCTTCTGAAGGATCATCGAAAGAAGAGGATGACTAAACAATTGATTATGTATGTTGCGCTTGTTTTTTGTGTGTTTTAATTAAGTAATTTTCTCATTTTTGTAAGCTTCAAGTTCTATCCGATGAAACAAGTAACTTTCTTAATATTTCAAATTTCTGGTGTACTTATAAAACATGGTACTTCAAAAATTAGATGCACTCATAAGACGTGGCACCTCGAAAATTAGATGCACTCATAAGACGTGGCACCTCGAAATAGGTTGTTTCTTCAAAGCTATTGCTTTGGAAAACTATTCTTGGTCAACTTTCAAAGATGATCAGTCTTTGCCAAGTTACCAAAATAACAAATCATTCATCATACTAAACAACCAATGGCCAAAAGAAATTTTATTATGAAATTCAATATTAACCAGACACCTCATTAAAACCTTTCTGGGCCAACAGATAAGGAAAGAGTATGTCTGTCTTGTAAAAATTCGAAGTTCAATTTTACTCACAATACAATTTCAAATGTTCTATATTCCAAGGTTGTTTGAGCATCCTCCCCTCACGATCAGACAACCTGTAAGACCCTGGCTTGACCTTCATTTTGACTTCATAAGGACCCTCCCAATTCGGAGCCAATTTTCCGAGATGCTTGTCCTTAGTATGAAGAAATACTTTTCGCAACACTTTATTGCCAACCTTAAACTCTCTCTTCTTAACTTTAGCATCGTACCTGCTTCTCATTAAGGTTTGATAATGAACCACATTCAAATGTGCTTTGACCCTTTTTTCTTCTAACAAATCAAGTTCAACCCTTCTAGCTTCATCATTATCTATTTCGGAATATTGCAATAACCTATAGGAAGGCAATGTAGATTCAGCAGGGCACACAGCATCCATTCCATACACTAAAGAAAAAGGAGTCTCTTTTGTGGCCTCTCTAGGGGTTGTTCGATATGCCCACAACACTTCTTGAAGATAATTTGGCCATTTCGCTGCTGCTCCCGCCAAATTTTTCTTTAAACCCTCCAAAATTGATCTATTTGTAACTTCCACTTGCCCATTTGCTTGTGGGTGGAAAGGAGTAGAGAAGCATTGCTGTATTCCTTTCGAAGAGCAAAAAGAATCCATTTCCTTGTTATTAAATTGGGGACCGTTGTCCGTTGTTATTTTTCGAGGAACTCCAAAACGATAGCAGATGTTACTTAGAATAAACTTGATCACATCTTTAGCTTTTGTTCCAGCTAAAGGTTCTGCTTCTGCCCACTTCGAAAAATAATCAACCGCGACAATAATCATCTGTCTTTCACCTGAAGCCATAGGCAATGGCCCTACTAAATCAATCCCCCATCTATCGAAAGGAACCGCCTCAGAGATTGTCATCAGGCGTACTGGTGGTTTATGTATTAAATGTGCATACCTTTGACAAGTATCACAGCTTCGAACCAATAACTTGGCATCGTGCAATATAGTAGGCCAATAATACCCTGCCAACAATACCCTACGTGTTAAAGCTTTGAAACCACAATGAGCTGACCCGTCTCCATCGTGCAATTCAGATAGAATATTTTGAGATTCATGCTTGCTCAAACATCTTAATAAGGGCCTCGACACAGACCTCTTATACAATATCCCATCCAACACCACATAACCAAGAGCTTTATTCCTTATTTTCTTGAGCGAGTGCTTATCAAGAGGTAGTATTCCCTTTGTAAGAAAGTTTAATAAGTCAGTTCTCCAATCTCCTCGAATGCATGTCGAATCATTTATTACCTCCTCAACAAATTCACACTGCTCAGAGCTTGATGTAATCGAAGGCAGTGGTTGTGTCACGATCCATGGATATTCTTCAGAGTAAGCCATTGTTGCTAAAGAATCAGCCATTGTGTTATTACCTCTTCGAATATGCTCCACCTCAACATTTTCAAACTGTGCCATCATACTCCGAAGTTCTTGCAGATACAAAACTAAACGGTCCTTTTTAGCCTCTGATATTCCTCTAACATGGTTAACTACCAACTGCGAATCTGTTTCTAAGCGCACGAATGTTGCTCCACAAATGTTTGCTAACCGCAATCCTGCTAGCACAGCTTCATATTCAGCTTCATTATTCGAAGCATGAAATCCAAATCTTACAGCTTGAAACATAAATTCCCATGTTGGTGCCACCAATTCAACTCCTGCGCTTGACCCTTTATTACTAGATCCTCCATCAGTTTGTACCGTCCACGTCGGATTTGTGTTCAATTTTTCATCTTCTTTCTCTTTGGATCTACTCGAATGAAACTCAACAAAGAAATCTGCTAAGGCCTGAGCTTTGATAGCCGTTCGCGGAGAGAATAACACATCGAAATCTCCCAATTCAACAGACCACTTAGTCATTCTTCCTGAGATATCTGGTTTTTGTAATACGTTTTTCAATGGATAAGAGGTTCGAACCACAATTGTATGTGCTTGGAAGTAGGGACGCATTTTTCTCGCAGCCACTACTATGCACAATGCCAATTTTTCGAGCTTCAAATAACGTTTTTCAGCATCAACCAAACTTTTACTGACATAATAGACGGGCCTCGAAATTCTTGAATCTTCACTAACCAGAACTGCACTCACTGCATAATCCGATACCGCTATATACAAAAATAGTTGCTCACCTTCTCGAGGCTTTGATAATATTTCAGGAGAGGACAAAAGATTTTTTATCTTAATAAAAGCTTCTTCACAATCCGAAGTCCATTCAAAGTTATTTGGTCGACGCAGCACCTGGAAGAAAGGTAAGCACTTATCTGAAAAACGAGAAATGAATCTGTTCAGAGCTGCTAACCTGCCTGTTAACATTTGCACTTCTTTGATATTCCGAGGTGAAGACATTGATATCAGGGCCTTCAACTGTTCTGGATCCATTTCAATTCCTCTTTCACTAATCACATACCCCAGGAACTTACCAGATCGAACTCCAAATGTGCATTTTTCTGGGTTCAACATCAACTGTATGGCTCTGAGATTTAAAAACGTCTCTTCTAAATCATCAATGTGTTCATCATCACTTTTGCTCTTAACCAGCATATCATCGATATACACTTCGATATTCCTCCCTATTTGTGAAGCAAACGCTTTATTCATCAACCTTTGATATGTAGACCCAGCATTTTTTCAATCCAAACGGCATCACTCTATAACAGTGTAAACCTCGATCAGTGATAAATGTTGTGCTCTCTTCATCCTCTGGATTCATTCGAATTTGATTATATCCTGAAAATGCATCCATAAATGTTAGAATTTTGTTTCCAGAAGTAGAATCCACTAGTTGATCAATTCGAGGTACTGGAAAAGGATCCTTTGGGCAAGCTCTGTTTAAATCTGTGAAGTCTACACACATCCTCCATTTTCCATTCTTCTTTTTTACCACTACTGGATTAGCTGTCCACTTCGGATATTTGGACTCCCGGATATGCCCCATCTTATACAGTCTATTTACCTCAGCAACTATGGCTTCGGATTTTTCCAACGAAAAAGCTCTCCTTTTTTGTATTATTGGCTTGATCTTCGAATCCACCGCCAAGCTATGACATATAATATCAATTGGGACCCCCACTACATCCTCGGACCTCCAAGCAAAAACATCCAGGTTCTTAGACAAAAAATTCAACAATCTTTCTCGCACTGACAAAGACAATAAAGTTCCAATTCGAAGTACTTTACCATCATTGAAAACGTATTCTTCTATTTCTTCACTTATCACTACAGAACTCGGGGCTGACCTCGGATCATCAATTCCCTCATCTGTACCACCAGAAGGCAACCCCCCAAACTGCTATTTCTCCATTGGGTCATCGGTACTTTTGCCACGTAGTCTAAACGCAGCAGCATAACACTCTCTAGCCACCTTTTGATCACTTCGAACTACACCGATTCGATCCCTAACCACATATTTCAGACATTGGTGAACTGTAGAAACTATAGCATACATTTTTGCCAACCATGACCTACCAAAGATGGCATTGTAGCTCGACGGACAATCTACCACCATAAAAAGTACTTGCACTTTCTTCTTGAAAGGTCCTTTTCCCAAAGAAATTTCACCTTCAAACTCCCCTACTACATTCGTTGTCGCGCCAGTAAACCCAATTATAGTTCTTTCTGACCTTTCTATCCGAGGTGGAGCAGTTAGTCTATCATATGTTGATTTGAACAACACATTAGCAGAGCTTCCAGTATCAATCAATACTCGTCGAATTTCCACCCCACACACTTCTGCTCCAATGACCACCGCATCTTCATGTGGCCCAGTAATTCCTCTCAAATCATCCCCGTCGAAAATTATGAATGGGACATCCTTCTTGTTGCTTAAGTATGTTGATGCTCCTCCTTCAATTTGATGCGTTAAATTCACTATATGTCTCTTCCTCGAATTATTAGTGTTATTAGTCATTGAGTCTCCCCCCAAATATTGTCAGTGACTCAAAGAACGCACACAAATCTCGAACATGTCCCTTACGCATCGGCTCATCAACTGACATCAGCAACAATCGACTAGGGTCTGGGTCGACATATTCCGAAGCTACATCAAATTCATCTCCTGCAGCATCTAAAATCATCAATGCACTTTCCTACTTAGAATTAGGATTGCCCACCTTTTGAGTTATGGCTTTAGCATTCTTTTTGACATACTCTAACAATTTTCCATTCTCTATCAAAATCTGCATCTCCTTCTTCAAAGCAATACAATCATTTGTATCATGTCCAATATCATCATGATACATGCAGAACCTGTTATTGCGCTCCTCTCTTGGCCTATTAATCGTTGCTGGCTTTCTGAAATTTATTGTTCCCCTGGCTTTCTCATATATCGAAGCCACACTTTCAGTCAAATCCGCATAATACTCTGGTCTTACCCACACATTCGATCTTGATCTGAATTGGTGTTGATTATTAGAATTGTGCTGATTAGAACCTCCTTGATATGAGCTTGAAGAACACCCTTGGTACAAGTTCGAACCTCCTCGATTAGAAATATTTTGGTTACCCCTCGGGCGCGATGAGTTATTATTCGAAGTGTTCACTTGACTATTCCCTTTCTGAACAGTACTACCTCCTCCTCGAACCCGAGTAGACTCTTCAACTTTGATCTGATCTTCAACCTGAGCCATTAGAGCTCCAAACGTTAATGCCCTACGCCTCGTAGTCTCATCAGCTAAATCTCCTGGCAACAATCCTTGTCTAAACGCTGCCATAGCCACCACCTCCTCACAATCATCTATTCCAGCTTTTGTTGACACAAATCTTTTAGTATAATCCTTTAACTTTTCTCCCACAGCTTGCTTACATTGTATTATCGTATCTCCATTAGCTCTCATTTCTTTGCTTCCCACAAACTGTCTTCGAAAAGCTGTGTAAAAGCCTCTAAAATTTGCAATGGACTCCTTAGGAATCTTGTTGTACCATTTTAGTGCAGTTCCTTTGAATGTCTGAGAGAATGCTCTACACACCAATTTATCATCGTCTTCGAAATTAGTTATATAGTTCTTGAATTGTTCTATATGATCATCTGGATCTTGAGTTCCATCAAACTTGTCAATTTTAGAAATGTCGAACCGCCTCGGAAGCAGCACAGATCTAATCTCACTAATCAATGGTGAGTCCCTCCAATCGACTCCTTGAACAAACTGGTCTTCGTTCCTCATTCCCACAGTAGCATATAAACTTGACTCACCTTTAAATGTCCGAGGAGAATACTTCCGAGGTGAATACATTCGCCTTTCCTTTTTTTGCCTTCCTTGCTTATGCATTTTAGCTGGCCGGAGCTCATATTCTCCTCCTCTTGAATGACCTCGAGAATGCTCATATCTTGGTGTTTCATCTGACTCCGAATTTTCAGAATCCTCCTCTTCACTAGAATCTATATACCACTGCTTCTGCAATTTTTCTTTTCTTTTCATTCCACTATGCTCCTTCTTACGTTCAAAATGTATTTTACGCTGCACATGTTGAGCGTCACCGTCGTCATTGGATGGATCCGATTGATCATCCCGATCACCTCTTGCTATTTTAGACCTAAGTTTAGCGCCATTATTATCTTGCTTCTTTTTAATAAATTCATCAAGCTCCGCCACTTTTCTTATCATCTCATTCATTTTACCTTCAAAATCAAATTGGTTTGATTGAATCGGAATTGACTTACCTGCCTCTTTCTCTTGCAGATCAGATTTCAACGTCTCCAAAGCTTTTCGAACAGGTGGATTATCTCCTTCCTCTGAATTCATCTCCGATCAGCAAAAATATAAACAAGATTCTTCAGAAAACGAACAAATACGAGACTCGATTTTTTATCTATCGATCAAGGTATCTTCGCCCCCTCTTTCTAGCGCCAATTTGGTGAGAATAATAGTTGAATTGAGAAGATTGAGAGAATATTGATCAAGAATCAACAAAGAGATTTTTAGGTAGTCAAAGTAAACTTTTGCCTGTGATTATTTCATAGGTGTAATTAGACTCTTCGACCTCTTTAAATAGGCCTGGTGAGTTAGTTACAAATTCGGTTACATTAGGGGTTGATTTACAGTTCAGTCCCTATTCTTCTTGTAAAACTTTAATCTTACCCCATATTAATAGAACTTATCATTCAAGTCCTTATTAATTACATTCAATAAAATAAGGAATATATTTCCTTATCACCCATTGTAGACTACTATTAGCCCAATCTACGTGCAAATGCATTTATGCAATGATGTAGTGTGTGCTAATGATTAATAAACTTTATTCACTCTCCATCGATTTGTATACAATTTATCTTCAAATCCATTTCCTTTGATAAATGAGCCTAGACATTATAGGGCTCCTAGATAACATTAGGATGACGATAATTCCTCATAATACTTGTTTAATATTGCAGAAAATGGATGGAAGCCAAACCACTACTAAGGATTTGATCTCAAGTATTAGTATAATTAATACAAACTAACTTCTTTGTAGGTACAAGGTACATATGGTCTTGAACATCGATAACGAATATAGTTCTAGAACGATGAACTTTTCTTATTTTTGCAGAATCCAAGGCATACAACAAATAATTTCAGCAACCTTTCACCCCAAGAAAATGATAAATTCAAGGTGAAGTATCAAACCATTGTAACTGGGCTACACCGTAACCTTGGGTTTTACATAAAATTAGTATAATTTCCCCCAAAAAAACTCATTATCCTACTGAACCAGCCCGAGAAGCACAATGGAGGAAACTTCATTTACCCTGATCTATGGGATGGAGGTTGTGGTACCAATAATAACATTTAAACATTTCTTCCACATATCAGACTAATATAAAGAAATGAATGTGGCTAGCCTTCATGCCGAGCTAGCATGCATTAAGGAGAAACGGATCAAAACACACCTCAAAATTGAGCAGTATCAAACGATACTAAATAACAAGTATGGCTCTAAGATTCACTATCATTAAACGATAATGTTCTCAGAGGTTCTTCCTCAATAAAAATAAATAAATTCATGTATAAGTTTGGACCAACTTGGAAAGGACCATACACTGTAACATTTAAGTTATATTCGGATACTTATAAGTGGATTGATATAAATGGATGTCCTTTCCCGACCATTAGAATGTAAAACATTTGAAAATGTATGTTTTCTAAAAATATATTTTGAAGAGTATATTTTTACTTACGCTATTTACAATATTTTTTACAAAAAATGTTAAGTGGTAAGCTTCATCTATCTCATCATATATATTGTACCGTTTGTGAATTTCTTACCAACTTTTGTGGCGCAAGTGGTTTTGAACGAGACACTCTATCATTAATAAATTTTGATGCAATTTTATTATGTGTGCTTTTATATTTTTGTATTGGAATATTCAATGGATAACGAAGTCAGAACCATGACATCAAATTGTGATAAGTGATCCGAGCGTCAGATTATGAACTGTGCATAAAGGCTTCCGTGTTAAAGGACCAGTCAAGCATAACGTCTCTAATACTTGAACAATAATCATGCATAGTAGTCCTCAATCCCGAACACCAGTCATGTATAGCGACTCGCGTGCCTAAAATCCAAATATGTGTAGTGTCTTTCATGTATGAACACTAAACATGCGTAGTAACTCTCATGCCCAAAACAAAGCATGCTAGCGTATTTCATGACCAAAAGATAAAACTTAAATAATGGCTTCTAACAAATTATAAGTTCATGGCATGACTTTTGTAACTTTATGGAGGGTTGTTTTCAATCTAACTCGAAATTTCAAATAACTTTATATTTTATATGAATAAATGCCATTCTCACTACATGCTCCTCTATTTGGTAATCACGAATTAAAACATTAGAATTGTATGTATTTTGCATCAAATTTCACAAGTGCTTTATATGAAGATGTGTTTTGATTCATTTTAATTTTATCAAGTCCACTTTGGCTCTGCGATCGTCCCTATTTATGCCTTAATTGTAGTTTGTAATAATGAAAGAGAGCATACATGTCTTTGGAATTACCATATTACTTTCTTGGATTGTATTTGGAAAATTCCTTATAAAACCTTCTACGAGGTAACATATTCCCACCAAGAGATTTTGGTTAGTTACCTCGATTTCAAGTTAGCCTAGAGATGTAATAGTTCTTTAAAATGTTATTGGGTTTATCTTGCCTGGTAAAACAATGTCAGCTCTGAGGTTTGAAGATGTAACCCGTTACCAAAGGTTATAATTTTTGAAACTATGTATCTGCAATAAATATTTGTTATGAAGAGGTGACTGGCTTTCTTACGCCTTATCTTTTTTAATGATTATATCTTCATTCATATTAAGAAGTAACCTACTACCATCAGAAGGTATTGTTGAACCTATAATACTCTCAGAAGAGATCTTACTATATATAGGCATGTTAAAATGAATTACTTTGAAATTAATTCTAAGAGTATTATTGAGACTTGAAATGAATTTGTAAATCATTGAAATATATCATAATATTTCACAAATGCCTTAATATTTACATGTATTGTTGGATATTAGTCACTATATAATAAAATGCATATATTGAGAGTTTTATACCCACGATGAGCTCATTCTTATTTTTTGGAGTTCTTCGAAGAAAAAGGTGGATTATTCCAAACCAATGAATCTAAAGAAAGATATGGTTAGTCATTTAATATATAGTATTTCGGCTAACAACACGTACCAAGCATATCATATCTTGGTACTAGTAGCTTCATATTTATTCTCTAAAAGTTTCCATTATGTGAGATATGTCATAATGGGAGTTCTCTAGTCTGTTGGTTCATCAATAACTATAACATACTACGTTGTATTAGAGAACTTGATCGGTTTGGTTAGAAGATGGTTTAATTCTCTTTTAGAACAATCCAAAGAGTGAATTCAGTATTTCTACAATAGGCAATAGCGTCAACTACCGTGTTTATGCCTGAGGTACTTTTTTTATATTATATGTTCAAACTTTAAGGCTAACTTTAAAACTATGTACATAGAAGATGTAAGTGTTCTTCTTTGTTTCGTCTTTCTCTAAAGCATGGTTGACTACCAACTGTGAGTTAATGAGAAGTTTACATATTGCGATCGATATATAAGAACGAGCTAGAGCCTTATTGTTATTACTTCATATTCGACATCGTTTTTTATGTAAAAAAAGGTAAATGTACTCAAATGGGTAGGAGTTAACTATTTTGAATTACTCTGATATTATCATTTATTAGATAATCCAGGCAGTGGTGTACAATATATGTAATGGTGTGCATCTAGTTAAGATATATGCTCATAAGGGTATAAAAATGCCAAGTATAACGGAGGACCTAAATTGTAATACATTAATGTATAGGGGTTAATTGTAAAGTATGAAGTAAGTGACACAAATACAAATATAAGGGGTAACATGCAATTAAGTTAGATTTGGCATGTGACAATGGGCCCCACAGCTGTCACTATATAAAGAAAGATTATGTCCCTTAAAAGTGGACCTTTTAATGATTAGCACTTGATTTTGACTACTCTCTCTCTCTTTAGAATCTTGTACTTGTTTGCCTGACACCTTTCACCCATTCACGTTTCCCGATAAACTACCTTAATATTCTGACACTTATCATTGGTGCCGTCAATGGGAACGAGAGATACCCGGAGATTAGGTTCCCCAAAATCTCGAACTTACATAAAAAGAGTCAGCGAATGAATACCGAGGCTAGGAAGGGAAAGGCAAAGGAAAAAGGTTCTGATAAGGAGATATCATTTTCGGAGGGTTGAAACTCTGAAGACTTATTTGGTGATGATGATCAAGGAAATCAGGGCCGAATTAAACGGTCGATTCTAATCATGACTAGGCAACAGCTGTTAGACGATATTGCTAAGCTAAATGCCGAGAGGGATTTGGCTTTGGCTGAGAAGAAATGTCAGCTGGATGGTCGAAACAAACGATCAGATGTAGAATTGAAAGAGGCTCAACGCACTGCTGATCGGGAGAAAGTGGAATTTGATAAAGGCAGAAATCGGATACGAAGGATTGAAGGGGCTGCACGAAAGAAATCCGGATTTTGATCGAAGCTTGAGTATGAATTTTCTTCAGGGGTGGATATGAGTGAGTCTTATTCCCCGGTTAGAGATTTCTGATGCTTCAGAAAGAAAAAAATGATGATCAAGGCTAGAGAACTCAGAAGGAGTAATTCATTGCGAGCTAAAATAGTCGAACCTCAGGGAGGTAGCATCGACAAAGTAACTCCCACTTCTGCTGAAAAAATTGGTACGGTTACTTTTAACAAAGAGCAGCTGAATTGTCCTCAGTTCCAATTTCCGTCAGGGAGCCAACCTTATGGTTACAGGGTAGGGAGTCAATTTTATAACCTACTTGATGAATGATTATTCACGAGTCGTGCAGAAGGCTTAGGAGGCGGGACTTTCAACATCGGGCATAATTGGAGGTCGTCCCCTTTGTCAGATGAAATTTTGTCGGGGAATCTCCCAAAGCGTTTCGACATCTGCAAGCTTAAAAGTATGATGGGAAGAAAGACTGAGATAATCATCTGGAAGCCTTCAAAAATTTTATGCTAAGTTTTGACAATGACGACAAGCTGGTCTGTTGAGATTTCTCAATGACGTTTAAAGACCGGGCTTCAAAGTGGTATAATCGATTGCCACAAGGATGCATTAAGAATTTCGATATGTTTTGGATGATGTTCAGACAGCAGTTCGTCGGAAGCAAAAAGGTCGGAGAAAGCTTGAGGGATTATACTCGGTGTTTTATAAACGCAAAGACAGATCTCGACTATTGTGACGAAAGTGTAGCCTTAAATGGTTACAGATTAGGCTTTTTACCGGGACCGATGAAGTAAGCTGTGATAAATAAGCAAGCTTTCACTTTTTCAGCTTTGTTAGCCCAAGTCGAAAAGCAGATCCTGATTGAGGAAACCAAAGCATCAGAATTGGCTGCATAGATCCAACAAACAAATCAAGCTTCAGTGGTTACGTATCAGAAAACTTCGAAGGCAAGTACGATCTCCTAGCCACAACCGATAAGTACCGTAGCACCAGCAGCACACGCGAAAAGATCATGAAATCAAACTCAGAGGACGCAAAATGGCTATCAAGGAAATAATTATCGAACCATATCAAACAAGTGGGTTCCGCCCGATTATTTTGTTGATTTAACTGAATGTGTTGCGACTATTTTTGATAAGTCGTGGAAAAGCATGCATTTTTGGAAGCCATTCCGGTTCTGAACTCCCAGCGAAGGTCGGAACAACCGATCTGTAGGTACCACGATGATGTAGGTCATGATACCAAGGATAGTATCGCGCTCAAGAAGGAAGTACAATCGCAGATTAACAGTAGTAAATTTCTAGAGTATGTAAAGAAACAAGCTCAGCAAGATGGAACAGCCAAGCAAATTGTAGCGGTGCCTAAACTGGAAATTTCTTTGGTAATTTCCGAGGTCAATGATTCGTTTGACGTGTCCACCAAATATTTGGACCCGAATAAGATCAGGAATCTAATCAGAGTGATTGAGGAAGTGGTACCCCCAGCACGAGAAAATGTAAGAGAACTATGCAAATTTTTTGAGTCTCTGACTATCTTCGGGGGTGATTCAATGGCAGGTACTACCAATTCTTAACAGAAGAAGGACCCCTTGGCTGAAGAGGGACGTTCAAGAAAGAAGTTACGGTTTTGTTTATTGTTGTTGATGCACCTACGTAGCACAATGCAATTTTTGGTCGCTCTTGGTTGTCAAGAATGCATGTTGTAACTTCTACGATTCACCAATGCTTGAAGTATGTAATCGAGAAAAACGTTGGAGTTGTCAGAAGCAGCCAAAACACCGCGAGGGAATGTTACCCGATAGCTTTGGCAGTGAAACCGAATGGGGAAATGGTCGATGTGAGGGATTAGCAGTTAGCGGGGTCGGCCCGTGGATCAGATCCTGCAGATGATCCTAGGGAGACCCCAAGCTTTTTTCTTACGGATGAAAGCTGTGAGAGTTATGAATTTTCCAAAGGGAAGGTCATGGAGATTAGGGTGAACTTGTCCCCTTGGTTCCGAAAAAAGTTGATCAACTTTCTTAAACAAAAACTACATTTATTCGCTTGGTGTTCAGAAGATGTAACGGGGGTCCCTGAGAGCGTCATCTACCACCAATTGTCTATAAACCCAAGTATTCAACCCATAACACAGAAGCGCCGAGCGTTTTCTCATGAAAAGGCAAAGGCAATCATTTCTGAGGTCGAAATATTGACAAGGGTAGGACACATACGGGAATCCTGGTACCCGCGATGAACACCTAATCCTGTTCTAGTTAATAATAAAAACGGAAAGTAGAGAATGTGTGTAGACTTCACGGACCTCAACCGAGCATGCCCCAAAGACCCTTTCTCCATGTCAAGGATCGATCAGTTGGTAGACTCGACATCAGGTAACAAGTTGTTATCTTTCATGGATGCCTACGCAGGGTATAATCAGATAAAGTTGGATCCTAAAGATCACGAAAGCACTACATTTATTACATGAATGGGCTTGTATTGTTACAAGGTTATGCCATTTGCTCTGAAAAATGCAGGGGCTACCTATCAAAGACTTGTGAATAAGTTTTTTGAAGAACAAATAGGAAGGAATGTAGAGGTCTACATTGATGATATGTTGGTCAAAAGCATCACCGATGAAAATTATTTTGCGGATCTAGAAGAAACATTCAGGAACCTTGGAAGAGTGAACCTTAAATTGAATCCAGAAAAATGCTCCTTTGGAGTTCGATCTGGAAAGTTCTTAGGGTTCATGATCAGCGAAAAAGGGATAGAAGCGAATCCAACCCAGCTAAATGCTCTGAACAATAGGGCACGTCCGAGGAATGTTAAAGAGGTACAGATTTTGACCAGGCGATTAGCAGTGGTGAACAGATTTATCTCACAATCTTCGGATAAGTCCGCACCATTTTTTCAAGTTCTGAGGAATGCTAAGAATTTTAGCTGGAATCCTGAATGCGCTGAAGCATTCCTCAACATCAAGAATTATTTGTCATCCTCAACGTTGCTGATAAAGCCGTTACCCCGGGAAAGATTGCTTCTTTATACAGCGGTTTGGGAGCATGCGGTGAGCGCAACGCTAGTTCGAGAAGAGGATAAGATTCTTAAACCTGTCTATTATGTAAGTAAAAGTCTGTTGGACGCAGAAAAGCAGTACTTAAATCTTGAGAAATTAGCGTTGGCTTTGGTAACAGCCGCTAGAAAGTTGCGACCGTACTTCCAAGGCCATTCCATTACGGTTCGAACCACTTTCCCCCTTTAAAAGTGTTTTACAACGACCTGATGTTTCTGGCCAAATGACGAAGTGGTCGGTAGAACTGGGAGACTTTGATATCGATTTTGAACCAAGAACGACAATCAAAGGGCAAGCGTTGGCAGACTTCTTAGTGGAATTTCACTCTAGCAGACCCAATGAAGTATCAGTCGAGTTAGAGGTTAACACAGATGAATGGATAGTCATAACGGATGGTGGCTCAAGTGTTATTGGATGCGGGGGTGGCGTTTAGATATCTACACCAACGGGGATCGCAATGCATCAAGCGATCCTTTTCGGTTTCAATGATTCGAATAACGAAGCCGAGTATGAAGGAGCATTGGCAGGACTAAGGCTGGCGTAGATTTGTGGGGCAAGAAATGTTCGGCTGATCAGTGATTCACAGCTACTGATAAATCACACAACTGGACAATCTGAGGCAACGAAAGAGCAGCTTGTGCAATATTTTGCAGCTTTAAGAATCATGGCCTTGTCTTTAAAAAATGTGACTTATAAACACGTCCGAAGGGAAGACAACGCAATTGATGAGTCACTGGCAACAACGGCATATTCAGGAGAATACCCCTGGATTTTAACACAAGAATATTAGTCCATTCTGAAGAGAAAAGACTTGAAGATTCGACCATATGTAGCTTGTCAAATTTCGACGATTTCAAATACCAATTGGAGGAGCAACATTACGAAGTTTTTTACTGATGAAGTATTTCCTAATGATAAGAATCTGGCAAAACGTGTTCAGAACAAGGCGCGAGGTTTTATCTTCTTGGGAAATGTTCTTTACAAAATATCTGCAAGCAGACCTTTGTTAAGATGTTTGGGGTGTGAAGAGTCACAGATGGTTTTGTCTGAGATGCACGACGGCGAAGGATCAATACACTGTGTTTTCAAGACATTGATTAGGAGAGTTCTCTTGTCAGGTTTTTTTTAGCCTACGCTATATGTTGATGCTAAAGAACTGGTCAAAAGGTGTGATACGTGCCAGAGGTTTGCCAATCCGATCCACACTCTAGTAGTTCCTCTAGAATCCATTTCTGAGGGGCCACCGTTCGACAGATGGGAAATAGACCTGGTAGGACCACTCCCACTAGCAACTGGAGGAAGGAAAACTATTGTAGTGGCAGTGGATTATTTTTTGAAATGGGTCGAAGCTGAGCAAAGATTGCCGCAGTTCTTCAGTTCTTTGTATTCTTGAAGCACTGACGAAACTTCTAACCCCAACTCTTCCTTGCAAAAGCCCGAAGCTGAGCAAAGATTACCGAAGCTTTTTCAAGGTGCTCGTTTCGCACCTGTTGGATAGTAACTTTGCAGACTAAAAGACAACCCTTGTTAAATATATATATATATATATATATATATATATATATATATATATATATATATATATGCATATGAATACCTTCAGGGTCTATTTAAATGTGAGCTGCCTCGGATTCTCTTGGCTGTAGGGTCGACAATTCTCCCAAGCACCACTTACAAAAAAAGATCTATACTTCCATGATCTGTCAGCCTCCAACAAGTTATTCACGATTTTCTTGGGGTTGAGGAGAGATGAGTAGAAAAATGGCAGCTTTGGGGATTTGGAGAGCCCGGATATCCCTATATATTGCTCCACTGAGATGGGTATTCTTGACAGTTGTGAAGCTATGATGGTCGACATCAAAGTATACCAAGCGTTAGGGGTCAACTGGGTCGGACATATCTCGAGAATCTCAAAGTATCTAATAATGTCAGGGTCAAGGGGAAGTCCCAAACCCCAGTTGAAGAGTTCGGTGAAAAAGACTACCTCTCGACCTTGGACAGATAAAGGAGTCTCACCAGGTTGGGGAAAATGGACCTTAATGCACTAAGGAATTCCCCAGAACTTTTTCAAATCCTCTTCTTCGTCAGGGGAATAGTATAGGTATTTGTCATTCAATAGAGAAAGGATGTGGTCGTTGGTCAGACAAATGGGGTAACTAGTCACGACGTCGGCCGTTCCAGGTGGCAGTGGTTCCCTCTCGATGCCATCAACCATGATTACTGAAGGGTTGGTCGAAGCAGTTGGGTCGGCATCCTCACCTTCAATTGGTACAAGTTCAGGTTCTGTAGTAGGTGCATCGACAACTTTGGCTGGTCCAGCTTTTTTAGAGGTACCCGGATTGGCCGGTCTAACATCTCTGACCCCGGTTTTTGCCGAACTGGAATCTTTGTCTCCCGATTTCACCGGTGGTAGAACCTGGGAAGGAGGTCTAGGGGCGACTTTCTTAGCAACATCTTCGTCGATATTTATCACCACGTGTGACTTGGAGGATTAATACAGGGGTTTCTTAATAGGTTGGTCAGTAATTTTGCTTTTGATTTCAGCCGGTGCTGGCTTTGTGGAAGATTTGGGGGCTTAGTTTATAGCCTCTACTTTTACTGTCCCTGGTGGGGGATGTTTTTCAACCGACATCAAGTCGCAAGGAGAAGGAGTCGCAAGGAGAAGGAGTAGCAAGGACAGCGCTTGAAATATTGTGGATTCGAATGTGGCCAGGCCTCGTAGCACCGGTTTTTGACGTAGTCTCTTTTCGTCTCCTTTTTTCTTCATCTGTCAGAACACCCTTTTTAGCAGTCGTTGTTGTGTTCTGACTAGTTAGAATTCCTATAGTGTCGGGAGTTAGTTGAACATACTCGTGCGGAGGAGTAGAGGAAGAACTGGAATCGCCCATGGTTAAAAATGGGGTTTTGGGTCGAATGGTAAGGTTCCGAGGCTCCGAGGGAGTGAGAACATTCTCAGCAGCGGACTTTTTGGGAGAAGAACGAGCAACAGGGGGCTTCGACGAAGAAGCTTTGTGCAAGATCAGAAGATCGTCGTGGATTGAAAGGTTCGAAGGGCCGAGATTTTTAGGTTTTGGAAAAATAAACGGGTCTGAATACGCTGGTGATACAACGCCCTTATGGATCAACCCAGTGGCTCGGTATTCTTTTGCTCGTTGAGTGATCTGCCGATAGTCGACGAAGCGAAAGGTTGGTTTTTCAGATGCGTCGGATTTCTTCGTCGGTTTCTTGTGAGACAGGGGTTTTCTCATAAACTGAGTAGGATTTTCTCTCCCTAGAATTGGAATTTGGCCAGAGTTTATCTCTCTAAAAAAACTTACTGAAAATGAGAATGAAAAGGGAAACTATTTATAGAGGTAGCAAGCTTGGTAAAGATCCGCCCATGGAGAAGCGCAATCGAAAAGAGCCTCGGGAATATCAAGAGTCGTTTTACCAAAATATTTGTTAAGGTACGACCCAATCACCATGAGACACGTGTCTAACCGAGCGGCTGCAGCAGACCTAGGCGGCTATGATTTCTACACGCTCGTAAGCGACTAATGATGAAGAACACGCCTGATACTGATAAGGGAGCAATTCACCAATATTAATAATAAGGAGTCAATTGTAAATAGAAGGAAGTTAATATGTCTGTGACGGTATTTATCGTTTATTAGAGGACAATTTGTAAACAAAGTATTTTATGAAGGACTAAAAGAGAAATGAAACAAGGCCACCAAGGATATTAATGGGTCCACCCTTCCTCACTATAAAAGGAGACCCATTATTCTTGGTAGGTGGGGGACTTTTTGGAATATAATATTCTCTTTCTACTTTCTCTCTCTATATTTGTGCTCTAGTCACATCAGGTCCAAGATCTAATATCTTTCTTAGTCATTTATTCTCTCATCGGAGGCGGAGCGTTCGGATTCGGAATGAATTGGAGAGCTTCACCGTTGTCCGACGAGATATTATTGGGGCATCTCCCAAAGAGGTTTGGAAGCCTTCAAAAACTTTATGTTGAGTTTCGACAACGACGGTAAGCTTTTATATCTGGCGTTTTCGATGACCTTCAGGTAACGAGCGTCCAAGTGGTGCAACCGGTTACCACAGGGTTGTATTAAAAACTTCGGGATGTTCTGGACGATGTTCCGTCAACACTTCGTCGGAAGCAAGAGATTCCGAGCTAAATGAGATACCATCATGAATTATAAGCAGAGGCTGGGAGAGAGACTCAGGGATTACACCAGGCGTTTTATGGACGCTAAGACTGACCTGGACCATTGCAAGGAGAACGTGGCACTGACGACGTATCGCTTGGGTTTGCTCCCGGGACCGATGAATCAAGTAGTTACTAAAAAACAAACGTTTACATTTTCCTCCCTTCTGGCCCAGATAGAAAAACAGATACTGATTGAAGAAACCGAGGCGTCCGAACTGGCGGCGCAAATTCAGCAGAGCGCGCAAGCGTCGGTCGTTATGAAACAAGGGACTCAATTCAGCTATGCTCAGCAAGCCCAGCCGATCAGCACAATACCACCAACTCAATCCTTACCAATCAAGCCTTCAGCTCCCCCGAGCCAAAAAGCAAAGCAGACGAGTCAAGTGGTTTCGCGACCCATGTCTAACAAGTGGATCCGACCCACTTACTTCGCTGACTTGACGGAGTGCGTGTCTTCGATCTACGGAAAGACTAAGAAAACCAGGATGTATCGGAGGCCTTTCCCTATACCAACGCCTCGGGAACAGAGGAACAACCGGTATTGTCGCTACCACGAAGACGTGGGGCACGTACTAAGGATTGCATTGCCCTCAAAAAGGAGATACAGATGCTGATAGAGCACAGAACCCTCCTAGAGTACGTGAAAAAGAAAGCTCAGCAGGGTACCACTTCGAGAGAAGTCGTGACGATACCGAAGTCCGAAACCACCATGACCATTTCTGAAATTACCGACCCGTTTGATGTTTCAATCGAGTACCTCAACCCAGATGTGAATTGCAACCTCATCGGGATCATTGAAGAGAAAGCTGCGGAAATTAGTGGGAATGTAAGAGACCTTTGTAAATTTTTCGAATCGTTGACTATTTTCGGTGGAGACTCTATGGCAGGGACCACACACTCCTCTAGAAAGCGGCATATCGTGAATCTGGCCACCCAGCTGAAAGCTCGGACCTATCCCCACTCAAAAGGCATCCCTTCACCGATCTTATATTTTGACGACGACGACATGAGAGATATAGTCGGCCCTCATGAAGACGCCATCGTTATCGGGGCGGCCATTGC
The DNA here is from genome assembly GCA_036936605.1 of Limnanthes douglasii subsp. nivea. Classification (NCBI taxonomy): domain Eukaryota; kingdom Viridiplantae; phylum Streptophyta; class Magnoliopsida; order Brassicales; family Limnanthaceae; genus Limnanthes; species Limnanthes douglasii. Next base: position 124,939,092 of record JAUPFV010000001.1, on the reverse strand, counting down.
AGGGGAGGAGGTCCGAACTATCTTGGTAGACACCGGTAGCTCACCCAACATAATCTTTGCATCCACTTTCGCAAAGTTTAGGGCACCTCCGGTCATTACGCGGTCGGACCGAACTATTATGGGGTTTACAGGTTCAGCAGCAGACGTGGTTGGAGAGTTCGAGGGCATCGTTCAGCTAGGCCACGGACCGTTCAAAAAAGAGGTCACTGTTTTATTCGTTGTAGTGGACGCACCGGCTTCTCACAATGCGATTTTTGGCAGATCATGGCTATCACGAATGCACGCGGTATCGTCCACAGTTCATCAATGTTTGAAATACGTGGTCGGAAACAACGTAGGTATAGTTTGAAACAGTCAAAAAGCAGCACGAGAATGTTACCGAGCGGCTTTGGCACCCAAGAAGGATCAAGAGATGGCACAAGCACGGGACTAGCAATTAAAATGACTTCCCTTGGGGTCATTGCCCGTTGATGATCCTAGAGAAGTTCCCAGTTTTTTAACCACCGATGAAGAGTGCGAAAAGCACCCGTTTACCAAAGGAAAAGTTCTGCAGATTGGACTCCGACTGTCGCCAGCCTTCAGGAAACAGTTGTTATCTTTACTACATGACAATTTAGATTTATTCGCATGGTGTTCGAAGAACGTGACCAGAGTCCCGGAGAGTCATGTGATTCATAAGCTAACTGTCAACAAATATGTCAGACCTATTTCGCAAAAGCGGCGGGCTTTTTCCCCAGAAAAAACAGAAATCATTCTGCGAGAAGTCGAAAGAATAATCAGCGTCGGACACATCAAGGAGTCGAGTTACCCGCTCTGGACATCCAATCCTGTCCTGGTAAAGAAGAAAAACAGGAAGTGGAGGATGTGTGTGGACTTTACCGACCTCAATCGGGCATGCCCGAAGGATCCCTTCCCGATGCCAAGGATCGGCCAGTTGGTGGACTCCATGTCAGGAAACAGGATGCTCTCTTTCATGGACGCGTACGCAGGCTACAACCAGATCAAGTTGCACCCAGCGGATCAGGAAATCATGACATTTATAACAGGCCGAGGCTTGTATTGCTACAAGGTCATGCCGTTCGAATTAAAGAACGCTGGAGCGACTTATCAGAGGTTGGTTAACAAAACTTTCGATTGTCAAATAGGGAGGAATATGGAAGTCTACATAGATGACATGTTAGTAAAGAGCGGCATGGACGAGGAACATCTCGCCGATTTGAAGGAAACCTTTGACAATCTCAGGGGTATAAATCTCAAGCTCAACCCGGAAAAATGCTCCTACGGGGTAAGGTCGGCCAAGTTCCTAGGGTTCTTTGTTAGCGAAAAGGGAATCGAGGCTGATCCGACCCAACTACAAGCTCTTACCGACATGACACCGCCTAAGAATATCAAGGAAGTCCAGATTTTAATCGGGCGTCTAGCGGGTTTGAATCGGTTTATCTCTCGTTCATCTGAGAAGTGCGCTCCATTTTTTCAGGTCTTGAGAAATGCTAAGAATTTTGTGTGGACGCCGGATTTTAGCGCAACCTTTTTAGGGATTAAAAATCATTTATCATCCCCGAACCTCCTAACGAAGCCTCTGGCAGGAGAGACTCTTTTCCTTTACATAGCAGTTTTGGATTTTGCAGTAAGTGAGGCCCTGGTCAGTGAGTCGGGAACGGCCCCTAAAGCGGTATACTTCGTGAGCAAAAGCTTACTGGAAGCGGAAACGCGATATCTAAGGCTGGAGAAAATAGCCTTAGCGTTGGTAACCGCGGCACGAAAAATGCGGTCGTATTTTCAAGCACACCCCATTGTCGTCCGCACCTCGTTCCTACTCAAGTACGTTCTTCAGCGCCCGGACATGTCTGGGAGAATGTCTAAATGGTCGATCGAGTTGGGTGATTTCGAAATCAATTTTGAGCTGCAGACGGCTATTAACGGCCAAGTTCTCGCCGATTTTATAGTGGAATTCCATTCTGACCGCCCGGACCAAGACGCACCGCCTGAAGAAGCCGCATCCAACGAGTGGGTCATCCGAACCGACGGTGGGTCGAACGTGAATGTATGCGGAGCGGGCGTACAGATAGTCACCCCAACGGGCGTAAGTATGTATCAGGCAATCCGATTTAGGTTTCCTACTTCTAACAACGAATCCGAGTATGAAGTCGTCATGGCCGGTTTGCGACTAGCACAGGTATGTGGAGCCAGGCGTGTACGTCTCGTTAGTGATTCTCAGCTTTTGATAAATCAAGCCTCGGGAGCTTCGGAAGCCAGGAAAGAACATCTGGTTCAGTACTTAGCCGCGTTAAGGGTGTTAGTCGCGTCATTCGCTAAGGTAACGTATGAACATGTTCCGAGAACCGAAAATATGGTAGCCGACTCTCTAGCATCGGCCTCTTGCTCAAGCAATTACCCCTGGGTAACCGAACAGGAAAATCCATCGATCATAAAGAGGAAAGAGCTGGATAATCGACCCGAAATTTCTTGTCAGGTGTCTTCGATAACTATTTCAGATTGGCGAATGGATATTATTGCTTTCTTAGCCGAAGGTCTACTGCCGCACGATGGTGCATCGGCTCGAAAGGTACGCAACAAAGCCCGAGCCTACGTTTTATTGGGCGACATATTGTACAAAAAGTCGTTTAGCCGGCCCTTACTAAGGTGTTTATGGGTAAATGAGTCACAGATCATTGTGTCCGAGTTACATGACGGAGAGGGCGCGACTCATTGTGGTTACAAGGCACTGATAAGAAGAATTTTTCTCGTCGGGTTCTATTGGCCAACGATAACAACTGATGCTCAGCAGATAGTAAAAACCTGCGACACTTGTCAAAGATTTGCGAACGCGATAAACGTGCCCGCGGCCCCTTTAGAATCCATATCCGAAGGATTACCCTTCGAGCGATGGGGAATCGATCTTGTAGGGCCGTTACCAATGACATATGGTGGGAGACAAACAATCGTGGTGGCTGTGGATTACTTTTCCAAATGGGTTGAAGCCGAACCTTTATCTGCTACTAAGACTAAGGATATCGTCATATTTCTTTGGTTCAATATCTGTTGTCGGTTCGGGGTACCCCAGAAGCTCACCATGGATAACGGGCCCCAATTCGACAGCAGTGAGATGAAATCTGTTTGCACAACTCATAGGATTAGGCATTGTTTCTCTGCCCCATTCCATCCTCAAGCGAACGGTCAAGTCGAAGTCACTAACCGAACTATTCTGGACGGACTCGAAAAGAACCTCGAAGGGAAAGCTGGCAAATGGCCAGACTATTTGCAGGAAGTGTTGTGGGCTTACCGAACTACAGCTTGAACGGCGACTAAGGAATCACCTTATGCCTTGGTATATGGCATGGACGCGGTCACTCCAGCAGAGTCAATTTTTCCATCTTTTAGGATCGGTACCTATGATGAAAACACAAATGAAGGTGACAGACAGTTGGCTCTCGACCTAATAGAAGAAAAACGGAACCGTGCTCAACTAAATTCTTTACACTATCAGACTCTAATGAGGAGTCGGTATGCATCTAAAGTATGACGGTGGGAATTCAAAGTCGGTGATAAGGTTTTGAGAAGAGTTTTTCTACATACCAAAGATAAAAGCCTCGGTAAGCTTGCGCCAAACTGGGAAGGACCATACAAAGTGGTAGAGAAAGTTAAGAGCGGGACATATCGGTTGCAAGACAAGCTCGGGCGTTCGTTAAGGCTCCCATGGAACATTGAACATCTGAAATTGTATTTTGAGTGATTTTGTATTTTGTAACTTTGCGAGCATTATTTGTGTAACAACCCTTTGGTCGGGGATGCACTCTTTCCTACCTCGGTGGCGCGAGAAGGTTTTAATGAGGCATCAATAGCAACCGACCTCTTTAATCAAAAACTTTTGTCTTTCCATATTTGAAGTGTTAAAAAGGACTCCGTCAGCTGATGAGCTGATCGACGATTTTTTAATAATCTTGACTACTTTACAGAACCTTCATAGGTTTTTCAGTGTTTAATCTGATCTACATCTTAATTCCCGACCCTACGAGAAAAATTTCAATTTTACATTGATCAACCGAACCTTCATAGGTTTTTTAGTGTTTTAACTAATCTACATCTTAAATCCTGACCCTACGGGAAAATTTTCAATTTTACATTGATCAACAGAACCTTCATAGGTTTTTTAGTGTTTTAACTAATCTACATCTTAAATCCCGACCCTACGGGAAAATTTTCAATTTTACATTGATCAACAGAACCGTTATAGGTTTTTAAGTGTTTAAACTAATCTACATCTCAATTTCCGACCCTACGAAAAATTTTCAATTTTACATTGATCTACAGAACCTTCATAGGTTTTTCAGTGCTTATAAACTGATCTACACTCTAATTACCGACCATGCGACAAAAATTTTCAATCTTATGTCAATATATAATTTGGTTCCCGACCAACCGTGGATTTATACAAACGGAATTGGATGTAACATTCATAAAAACTTACGTACGGATAACACATTGATCGTTCGGAAATTTTTTATTACAAAGAACGCTTACAGGGGGTTCCACAGTCCCCGCAATTACACATTTTAACAACACAAAAAAAACAAAAGACAGCAATAGACATCGGGGATCAACCATCCTCTTCTTCTGACTCGGTATCATCTGATTCTTCGTCTTCACAAACCACATCAGTAGGGCGGTCGTCTTCCGGAACATCCAGCCACATTGATCTGAGGGGAAGGTCGGGGAAGCGGTGATGAAAAGTCAGCATGTATGCGGCTTTGGCTTCGGTAGTTTCTTTCTCCATCTACTTCTTGCATTTTTCAGCAAAAAGGGTGTTAGCCGCCTTCAGGTCAGCAATTTCCTTCCCCAAACGCCCGGCACGATCATTTCCGTCCTTCTTGGCTTGCGCCAAGGTTTGTTCGGTCGCCTTGAGCTGCTCCTCTACCAGCTTCTGAGCCGTTTTTCTCTTCCGCACCTCTTCTTCCAACAAGGCAACTTTCGCCTCCGCGCCCGACAGCTTCTGGCTTAGTTCCCCTGCCCGGCGCTCTTTCAGGGCAAAAGGCACAATCATGTTGTACAAGGAAAGGGCTAACCCGTCGGTTATCCGCAACGGAAACGTATGCGGAGTCCCGGGCACAGACAACACCGGAAGATTCGTACCACTCGACGACGCCTCAGCCGGTTTTGGAAGTCTTTGAGGGGCTAGCATCTTCGGGAATCACCACTACGGGGTCGGCTATCGTACCACCCTTAACCCCCCCCCCCCCCCCCGTATTGCTCAAAAAGCTCTGGGACGGTAGCATTGTCGGCACTATCAGAACCCCCGGCAGACCCGCTTTCTTTCTTTGAGCGTTTAGGCTTTTTAGCCTGAGCCCCCTCTGCGTCGGCCTTCCCCTTCCGTTTCTTCGCCAGCTCCTGGGACACATGGGTCTCGCCACCCTCAGCAGCAGCAGCTTCATCCTGGTGTCCCTCCGTACCGGCCCCTTGAGCCCCGGAATTGTCCTGCTCGGCTTCATCATCAGACTTTGGACACTTGTTGGGCGCTTTGTTGCTCTTCGGGAGAAACAGGTGGGCATCAGGCGCATCTGTCTTTGCGACCAAGTCCTCCAGACTGGGGGGGATGTCACAGCTGCTCGATCGTGAGTGGTTTTTACGAGCAACGCTAGAGGTTACTCATGATCAGGTTTGTGTTTTTGAAGGCCCGATGGAACGCCCGACCCCAATGCTTCCTGGCATAGTCCTTCAACAATTGGAAGGTGACCTTGCCCGGCTTGAAGTAATCTTTCTTCAACCCCTGGACGAATTCCTTAGATACTACACATAGGATCGGTTCATTTAAAATATATATATATATATATACCATCAGGAACCCATATCCGCAGCAGTCGCCTCGAATTCCCCTTGCTGTAGGGGCGGTCGTTTTCCCAACAGCCACCGAGGAAGACGAAGCGGTGTTTCCAACCTTTGTCGCCTTCGAGAAAATCGTTTACTATCTTCCATGTATTGGCCAAAGAAGAATAGAAAAAGGGGGACTTGGGAGACTTCGACAGCCCGGACATGGATATATACTCTTCCATGGGCATGACCCGACCTGAAAGGCTAGAGGCCATTATGCAGGACATCAGCGTGTACCACGCGTTGGATGTTAGCTGAGAGGGGCAGATGTTGAGAGTCCTGAAATACAGGGTAATCTCAGGATCCAGAGGAAACCTGAGGCCCCAATTGAACAGCTCGGTAAATATTTCGATCTCCCGTGACCGAACGTGCACGGGAGTCTCCCCAAGAACAGGAAACCGGACGGTAACGCACTCCGGAATACCCCATCGGATCAGAAGCTCCTCCTGCTCAGCAGCGGGGAAGTAAAGATACTTGCCCTCAAAAAGGGAGATGACATTACTCCCGGGCAACCAGCGATGATAGGAGATGGTCATTACCGCCTCAATCTCCCTAGGAAGCGGCTCCTCGGGAGGGGCAGCAGTATCGCCAGCAGCAGCAATACCGTCTTCCGCAGTTAAAGCATCCACCTCCGATTCTTTGGTATTTATTACCGGGATTACGTCAGATCTAAAAGAGCTGGCCGCGAATGGATCGGACAGTCGAACAAGAAGGTCCACGGGACCTGAACTGCTTCCGGTTTGGGCCAGTTGAGATTCTTGTTGTTGTTGGCGAGCACGCTCGAGATCCAGTTCGTGAGGTGCTAGTGGTCGTTGGTTGAGACCTAAAAAAGTACGAGCAGTGTTAGTACTGGTTCGGTATCCGCGTATGGTGGGAGTAAGCTGGACCATCTCAGGAGAATTACCTCCCGCAGGAGAAGTTGGAGAGCTGGTTTCTCCCATAGAAAGAAATTTAGCTTTGCCTCGACGTCGGGGTGGAAAAAGAGGCGGAGCCGTGTAAGAATTAACTGATGAAGGCGTCGGACGGTTTAGTTGGGCAGTTGGGGAGCGTGGAGAGCTACTACTTGAAGGAATGACAATAGCCTCAGGGGTCCGAGCACCGAACAGTTCGGGTAAGGTAAAAGACTCGGCAGGGATCGGATCAGCAAGAACGGGGTCGTGGGGTAACTGTACAGGCGTGAAGGGCTTGGTGTCAGAACTCCAAATCAATCCCGCAGCTCGATATTCCTCAGCACGGTCACCGATGCTAGCCCAATCTACAAATCCGAACACAGGCTCTTTCTTCTTCTTAGGTTTTGGTTTTGGCTTCGAATACCTATTTCTCATAAAACAAACCCTCTCTCTCTAGAATAATCTGGACAACACTTTCTCTCTCTAGAATGCCTCTGAGAGTGATTTATGTTTGTGAGGTATCTATAGGCAACCCCAATTAGCCGTTACGCGTACGGGGAAGTCCAAGCGACGAAAAGTAGCGGGAAGTCGAAAGGACTTCTTGAGAAACTGTGCAAACAAGCACGCCTTGAATAATCGGTCAACACGTGTCGCCCTTAGTCAGGCAAGCACAGTAGGAAGGTACTAGCTAGCCTAGACAGAGGCATTAGATGGGCTACATCAACCCAATTCACTTTATGATCAATGGACTACCGATCTAGGCCCATGGAGAAATCACTAAGAGGGATCGGAAGCAGACCCAAGATGACTCATAAACAGTGTCGGGGCTAAACGCGACCGATCACTGAATAAAAATAGTTGGAAGAAAGGATCCGCGGCCGACCACTGAATGATAATATGGAGGGTCAGACGTTGGTTTAAAGAAAAGGTCTGGCTTAGGTAAACCAATCAGTCAATCCAGAGGCTAAGGGACAGAGGCGCTCCAAGCTGATTCTTTTACAAGTCTTTGTTCACGTTGCTCTCGAAGACTGGGGGGCTACTGATAAGGGAGCAATTCGCCAATATTAATAATAAGGAGTTAATTATAACTAGAAGGAAGTTAATATGTCTGTGACGGTATTTATCATTTATTAAAGGACAATTTGTAAACAAAGTATTTTATGAAGGACTAAAAGAGAAATGAAACAAGGTCACCAAGGATATTAATGGGTCCACCCTTTCCCACTATAAAAGGAGACCCATTATTCTTGGTAGGTGGGGATTTTTTGGAATATAATATTCTCTTTCTACTTTCTCTCTACATTTGTGCTCTAGTCACATCAGGTCCAAGATCCAATATCTTTCTTAGTCATTTATTCTCTCATCAGCGCCGACCAGTTGGAAGAGGACACGTGGGAAGGCAGATAAACCGGTTAGACATGGGTGCTTGGTGGGCTTTGAAGAATTTAACCCGACTTCAAGCCCACAAAAACAACCCAAACCATTTAACAAGCCTTGAATACTTTGGCCACAAGACTGTAAAGGTATGTCGATCCTGCGTTCGACATCCTGGCATCGACAGTCGATCAATAAAGAATTCAAAATTGGCAGTGATCATCAATGGCCGACCCTGCGTTCGACATTCAAAATCGATGGAAAGTTCCGACTCTGCGTTCGAAATTCAAAGCCAATGGAAAGCACTGACCCAGCGTTCAATATTTCATGTCACTAGGAAAGTGTCGACCCTGCGTTCGACATTCAAAGCCAATAGAAAGCGTTGACCCTGCTTTCAACATTCCAAGTCAATGGAGAAGCACCGACCTTGCGTTCGACAAATAGGTTCATGAAGAATCCTGACCCAGTGCTCTACCCTCGATTAGTTTTTGCTCGACCCTCCGTAAAACTAGGGGGCTACTGATAAGGGTATAAAAATACCAAGTATAACGGAGTACCTAAATTATAATACATTAATGCATATGGGTTAATTGTAAAGTAGGAAGTAAATGATACAAATACAAATATAAGGGGTAACATGCAATTATGGTAGATTTGGCATGTGACAATAGGACCCACAGCTGTAACTATATAAGGAAAGATTTTGTCCTTTAAAAGGGAACCTTCTAATGATTAGTACTTGATTTTAACTACTCTCTCTCTCTCTCTCTCTAGAATCTTGTACTTGTTTGCCTGACACCTTTCACCCATTCACGTTTCCTGATAAACTACCTTAGATATTCTGACACTTATCAGAGGCGTCTGAAGATATCAATGTATGAATGAAGGACCTTCTGCCACTAGAAATATACGCTCTTTTTGTTTAAAGATGATATGTATTTTCAGTTTGCTAAACACCATGATGTCGAATCCATCAAAACTCGTTAGGATTCTATTGGAATGTGATAGCATTGTTATACCTTATATATGATCATAAGTCTTCTTAAAGATGATATTGGATGAGCTTTCTATATCAATCATGATTTTTTCATTTCTACTTTAACAATCTCGACGATGACAATTACTATATCTTTGTGGGGTCATGTTATCCCTTTCAAGTTGTCATCATCAAAATTCTTGAAGGGGTAAGGTTTCATATAAATATAAAGCTTAACATTTTTTTATTTGTTAAACTTTCAAGTTTAATAATATGTCGTTTCAAGAAAAAATTATGATTTCGTCAATAATGTCCCCTCTAAATACATAGTACACAATATTTTTATAAGGGTCCAAGTATTTTGTTGCAAACTTTATAAAAATTTAAAATTTCTACAATCTGAGGGGCATAATTTGGAATATTACTTGTGGGGCTCATTTTGTGGTACTGGTGGCTTAATTTTTGTATTCATTCTAGAAGGAAAGGGATGATTAGATCTTTTAATAAGACATGAGTAAGGGCTCGACCATTTATAAATTTAATAAGTTTACCATCGTTGATGAGGGTATGGTATTTGTTCTTAAGGGTTTTATAGTTCTTTTTGTGATGATTCTTATTTATAATACTTATATAACTTATTTCGATTTTTTAATTTCTTTTGGATCTACATTTGTTATGGCTTTTAAAAGTGGACCACTTATTTGGTTCGATTGTAAATTATGGTTATGGACCACTTATTTGGTTCCATATACTCTCAATGAGTTTGGTACACTTGATTTCAAAACCCATAGTGGGTGGAAAATATAAACCCATCGTAGGTGTTTTGTTCTTGTTCTGGTTGTTTCTGTTATGATGGAAGGATCATTGTTGCGATTGCTCGGAAATATGACGACTTATGTGGACTAGATCAATATAGAGAGGTTCGACTAACACATAAGTGGGTTGGAACTAATAATAAGATTTGGGTTTTAAAATCCTTACGCACGTTGTTTATTTTAATTTGATTATATGTTTGACATGGGCTAAGAGTTTTCTGAAAGTCATAGCCTTGAATTTTATAATATTTTCGAACAAGAGGTTAATGATTATACAATACTGATATATGATACACACCAAAGTAACTAGCATTTCTCAAAGTGTTTTTTCATTTTAACAAAAGCTTTTGTGTAATCTCATATGCTTTTGTTGATATTTTGTGTGAAATAGATGATATAACTCTCATCTCAATGGTTAATTTTCTCGATATAAACTAATATAACACATTTTTTCTAAACTAAAATACATTGAAGATTCGTCAAGACAGCCCAACCAATCTGATGTATAAAATTATTAATTTTTTGAAAAATAATTTGGACATGTTTGCACAGAGTACACATGATGTAACAAGAGTCCCATCAGAAGTTATGTGCCACTAGTTATGTATCAATAACAAATTTATGCCCATCATGAAGAAGAAAAATCAGACGCGAAAAAAATAACTTAGGCGACCGTTGAAAAAATGGATAGACTGACTGTCATGGGAAATATGAAAGAGTATCATTACTCAATGTGGGCACTCAATCATATTATGTATAAGAAGAAGCATGAAAACGTGAAGGTATGTATAGAATTCATAGACCTAAACATATTATGTCTGAATGAACCTTTTTACTGCCAAAAATTAAATAGTTAATAGATGTAACACCTAAAAAAATATGATATCTTTAATAGATGTATTTTTAGGATATAACCAAATATAGATAGATCAATAGGAGCATGAAATTTTATTACTTAAAAGGGATTACATTGTTATAAATTAATGTGAAGATCTTCACAACTCATTTGGGACGTAACTTACAAGCCTATGTTGATAACATGTTGGTGAAAATCCTTTGTAAAGGTGACCATATTGAAAATTTGTCTGAGACATTTATGAATCTCATATGAGTTAATCTCAAGTTGAATTCAGAAAAATACACCTCTTAACAAAAAGTCCGAAAAAAATTTGGGCTACATGGTGCACGAGAGAGAAGTGGAAGTAGATCACATACAGTTCGAAATTTAGCAGCGATAGTGCCACTACAGAATGCAAAAGAAGGTCAAATCCTAACTAGTATACTAACAACACTAGACATGTTCTTGTCAAGATCCTTTGATAAGTGCAAACCTTTCGTCAAAGTGCTAAGCATAGTAGGGAAGTTCGAATGGACTAAAAATATGATAAAGCATTCAGTACCATAAGAAAGTTATTGGCTTCTCTATAGGTTTTGATGAAGTCTTGTTGAGGAGAAATCTTTGTATCGATATCTTGCAATTTCGGACTACACTGTCAAATATGGTGGTAATTAAGGAGGAATAATTAGAGTTTAAAGTGGTATATTATTTAACTGAACATATATAACCATTTGAAATTAGATATATACATGTAGAGCAACTCACTTTAGCATTAGTAGTTTCAGCTAAGAAAATAAAGTCATACCAAGCGCATACAATAATAATTAGAACTCTATTTCCTTAAGAAATGTTTTGCAAAAGCTTGATGTATCAAAAATACTGACCAAATAATAGTAAAATTAACGGATTATGATATCAACATTGAACCGAGAACAAAAATCAAAGCCTAAACATTGACAGATATTTTGACAAAGTTCTAGTCTGAGAGACCACTACTTGAAAATGAGAAGTATAAATATAGTTGGAGGGCTATGACCGATGGAACAATCAACAATAAAGGTTATAAGCATGAGTCAAGCCATATCCCTAACAAGAGATATACTTAATCCATCTATCTATTTTTTATTTACAACATCTTATAATGAAGTCGATTATGAAGCCGCAATGCATGACTTCGGCCAACAAATATTTGTGGAGCTAGAAGAGTACAACTCATCACCGACTCTACGTTGGTTACAAACCACACATTGGGGTAAGCTGAAAGAAAAAATAATAAAATTTCGCAATACTTTAAAGAGATTTGGTGACAAGTCACTTAATTTGAGGAGATATATTTCAGACAAGACCCACGAGCTAAAAGATCAATTGATGATGCACTTGCATCTTCGGCATATACATCGTTGTCCAAATAAGTAATCATTTAAGAAAAGTCATTTATTAATGTACCCAGCTTATTTCTTTATGAGTTTACATCTCCATGAGTAATATGAAAAAAAAACAGGATTGGATAACCCCAATCAAGAAGTACCTTACTGAAGTATACTCCCAAAAAATAGAATAAAAAACATTAAGATGAATTCAACATGATTAGTTTTGACTTCAGACAGAGTGCAAACCAGAGAGCTAACTTAGCCTCTACTATGGTGCTTAGGCACATATGAGGCCTCCTTCATTATGGAAGAACTACATGATGGGGAATGAAGTACTCATTATGGACATAAGACACTTTACCAAAGAATATAATCCAATTCCAAATTGAGTAACTCACAAAATTATATGCTTAGAAGGGAATAAAGTAATTATGTTCTTCTATTTATCATCCACAAGCTAACGAACAAATAAAAATAACTAACATGGTTATTACCAAAGGCATCAAGAAGATACTTAGATATTTGCTACTATATTGGTTTCAAACAGTATTCTACTGCATTAGTTGTAGAAAGACACGACAACAAATTATAGTATATTTTCTAAGTTACATCATTAGTAAAAGCAAGAAAAAATATAATAACATTGTTCTACGGGATTTGTTATAGAAAAAGAAGGAAAAATAATAGTACATTGGCTTAGTTATATCATTAGTAAATGCATGAGAAATTATGATATATTGTTATACTACATTAGTTGTAGATAAAGTATGAGATATTTTAATATATTGTCTTAGTTACATCATTACTAAAGACATAAGAAATTATAGTCTACTGTTTACTGCATTAGTTTTAAAAAAGGCAGGATGTAATATTTTTTAGTATATTGTCTTAGTTACATCATTAGTATCGGCATGAGAAATTATAGTATATTGTTCCACGAAATTGGATGTAGAAAATTGAGGAGAAATTTTGAATAGGTTATCTTAGTTAAATCATTTGTAAATGCATATAGTATATTGTTCTGCTGCATTAGTTTGTACCTCATTGGTTACAGAAAATGAAGGATATATTTTAGTATATTGTCTTAGTTACATTATTAGTAGATATATTTTTTAAATTAAGTTCTTTTTAAATTTAAGCGAAAGTGGCTTCTAGACAGGCTTGTGGTAAGAAAGTTTTTGAAAAAATACATAATTTTCATGCAAGATCAAAATAAATAAAAACACAAAAACATGAATGAAATAAAATACACAAATTGTTAAATCATTTGTAAAATGAAGAGAAATTATAATATATTGTTGTACTTCATTGGTTATAGAAAATGGAAGAGATATTTTAGTATGTTGTCTTAGTTACATTATTAGTAAAGACTTTTTAAAATTTAAGCTTCTTTTAAATTTAAGTGAAAGTGGCTTGTAGACCGGCTTATGGTAAGAAAGTTTTTGGAAAAATACACAATTTTCCTGTAAGATCAAAAGAAGGAAAACACAAAAACATCAGTGAAATAAAACACACATATTGTTAAAGCAAACTGTTTAACTATTGGTTTTATGGAGAGTTTAAGACAGATAAAAAGAAGAAACAGTTATAATCCTTAATGAGTAATCTACGACTCGTTCTTTTCAAATTCAAAACTTATCACTCTCTTTTGTGAATCTAACAATGTTCTCCATTTATACGGTGAATAATTTATTACTACTATAATTCATATTTTAAATGAGATAAGTCGTATTATAGAAAAAAGAAGATTTTGTTTTGAAAAAAATATTAAAATCAACTATTTTAAGAAATTGGATAAAGAGTACTATCAAGACGTATTTTCAAATAGAAAAATTAAGTAATATTTTTTTTTAGAAAAGAAGAATGAGATATTAAAAGTATATATTTGAAAATTTACAAACGAAGAGTTTTGCTAAATAGTTTCAGAGAATGTTTGAGATTCCTAAAGGTACATCATCCGGGTAGTATCTAGTGTCCAATTCCAATATAAATATGGCTTTGGCTAAATCCGGCCCCTTTTTGATAAGCATCCCCAATTTTAACTATTCCATACTGATTTTAAGTGGCCCATTTTTATACCCAAAGCACCCCTATTATTTTTATTAAGTCCTAACCCTAAAGACTAATCATCCACACATTTTCCTCCCCTCTCCTTCTTCAAACTTCTTACTACCCACAAAATCGAAATTTTCTTCTACAAGTAATCCAGGAGACTCAAACTCATTCAACAACACTAATAGGAAAATGGAAAGAGTGAGTTACTCATTTTCTATCTTGTTTTTTCTATATCTAGTTTTTTTTTCTAGATTTATGCTTCTTAGGGTGTTAGAATAGGCAAATGCATGTTTAATTAGGTGTTTTAACTTCTATATTGATGTTAAAAGGTTAGATTTGTGGTTGAATAACCGTATTTGGGCTGGATTGGACTTGGGGTCGAGGTCTTTTAATGGTGGTTTTACACTAGTTTCGTGCTCCCCCGCCGGGGGACTTTTTTTTTACAAATAGTTCATCAACCCCGCCGGGTGAGAACTAGTCCACCCAGTGGGGTAGCCATGTTTTCCCAGGTTGTTCATCAACCCCGTCGGGTGAGGCTTGGTTTAGCTGACGGGGTAGATATGCATCAGAAAATGGGTATTCTTGTAGCCCCGCCCGATTACCTCAGCCTCACCCGGCAAGGACCTAGTTATTATTATTGTTTCAACTGTTTTATTAACTACTATGTGTTTTTTTGCTGGCACGAAGTACCTAGACCCGTTCAAGAGAGAGGAAATAAGTCCTCTAGGCGTGAAGAAGTCTGTCCAGTAAAAAAAAAAAAGACGCTAGTAGTTGGCCAAAGGGCGATAGGATCGAACATGGGGATCGTACGGTGCACACGGAACGCTCCGTGATACACAAACAGTACGACGCTAGAATGGACCGCAGAGTTCATATATCTCCTCCACGAGAGGTAGTTAGCCAACAGCGGGCGCTCGTAGACTCCGAGGAGGAGGAGGATACGGAGGTCCCCAAGTCATCACCTCCACGTGAGGTCCCCGAGACATCACCTCCACGTGAGGATCGTACCCAAGGTCGTACAACCGATCCGGGGGTTGGAGGAACCTTTTCCTAGAACAGTACAATATCCTTCTCTTCTCTGGTTACATGCATCACGAGGCTTACTTCACGTTCATGGACGATGTAAGTTTTAAAATTTTGGAATTAATTATTTAGGATTAACTGTAAATATGTTATTTACCGTTTTTCCATGTTTGTTTTTTTTCCAGTCTCGATCCGGCATCACGGTCCAATCCAAGCATGGGCTTCTCGGTCAATGGGACCTTACCAAACAGTTGGGGGTCAGAGCTCTATTGGAAGAAACCCTGTTTTGGTCACTGATACGTCATTTGCCGAAGTTCAACTCCCACAATTGGACGAGATTTTAATTGAGAGGTGGCACCAGCAGACGAACACATTTCAGTTCTCGTTCGGTGAGATGACCATCACGTTGGGCGATGTGCACGTGATCACCGGCCTCTCGATCGAGGGGAGAATTATAAACGTCTTTACGACAGAGTCGATAGATCAGATATATGCACGCTATGCATATCTGTTGGGAGTTTTGGTGGAAGTCGTGCAGCAAAATATGGAGGCACATGAAGGGATTGGGTTCGGACTTCGATGGCTAAGAGAGAATTTCTCTGGGGTCGCATATTTTGCCACCAACGCCGCCATCATTACGAACATGAAGAAACAAGTCGCTCGGGCTTACATCATGTTTTTCCTTGGGTGTACAATCTTCACCAACACTCGCCAAAAGAACATCCAATGCGATTTTCTCCATCATCTTCAGAACTTGGAGAAGGTTGACGAGTACGCGTGGGGTATGTGTGCATTAGTATAGCTATACAAGATCTTGGGGGATTTTGAAACATTCCTTGAAGAGCCTAGTTGGTTTTTCGACGCTACTAGAGAGTTGGGTGTACGACCACTTCCCATTTTTCCGAGCGGGGGTGAATCTCGGTTATTGCTTGACCGATCCAAAGATGCTAGCTTGGGCGCCGAGAAAGCTGACCATAGCTCTTATTCGCGGGAAGCCGTACTACCTTGGCATTCTCTCAGGGCTAACAAAGACAGATTTAAGTTTGTTTCTTTTCATTAAATTAAATGTTTGTTTATTTATACAATGTTAACATGTTTAATGCAAGTTGTTTTCCGACCTTACAAAGACGTTTGTGTAGTGTTCTCGGAGCAAGAAATAGGTTTGTATCACGACCCTATCCGCTTACTGTTGTTGAGTGATGTGTACCACCCGAGTGATGCAGGAATTTAGTTGGATATAAGAGAAACCGATGGCTCTGTTTGTTCCTAGAACCGGTATATCAAGAGGAGACAATCTCTGTTACTTGGTACAGGATAGGCATTGGACCAACTGGAGGGAGTATCTGTACGTGATCGATAAGTACACACGGCCCTTGGAAGGGAGTAGGCGGGCGTTATCCCCCTAGTACGAATTGGACATCAAGAAACACGGTTAGTTCAACATCACCCCTCATATCCTTAACGAGCGCTCCGCGGTGGATGTGGTGAACAAGATAAATTGTGTTTAACCGTTAGACGAGACACCTGAAGAACTAGTGTCATTCTCAAGGAAGGTGCTTGACCTCACTAGTCCATGGCTTGTTGTAATGCTACTGTTGTTTGTATGCTCTTTTAGTTTCTTGACCATGTTTTTATGTTTTAGACTCAATATTTGAATGTTTTTTATGTTGAATTCCAACGTTGATTCGAATGTTTTAAAAATGAATGCTTTAAAAGGTATTTTGTCTCATAATTGGTTTTCTTTATAATTTGTATAGTTTCTATATAGATTCTCATTTTTAACCAAGTTACTAATATAGGAGGTTGATTTTTTTGAGTTAAGAAATTTAATTATAGTAAACTGCTGGTTGAATAATTTTCAACCAGCGGTTGACAATTAGCGGCCCAGAGGTTGAAAGCGGGGAATTAAGGTTTCCATGAGGCTAGGATTTTTAAATATTCAACCGCTAGTTTGAGTATTTTCAACCGGCAGTTGACTACTCCCCCACTGGTTGAAGTATTTCAGCCCACCGGGGCACTTATCTGCCTGTTTGGAACCTCTAACCTGCCGGTGTAGTGACCGGCAGTTGAAGAATTTTCAACCGTCGGGTAAGTTATCATCCCGGCGATTGAAAAATACTCAACCTCCGGGGGACGTAACCTTTTCATAAGTCAATTTTGTTTATGGATATGGGTTACATCCTTGGCTGGTTGAGAATTGTCAACCGCCGAGGATGTTATCACCCCGGCGGGGGAGTAGTCAACCGGAGGCTGAAAAATAGTCCATCGCCGGTTGGAATCTTGTATAGTCTAACCCACACCAATTTTGAACTTTATGACGTCAACTATCGGTTGAATGATTGTCAACGGTGGTTGACTACTCCCCGCTCGTTGACAATTTTTTAACCGACGATTAAATCATTAGCGATGAAATAATATTATTATTTTATTGCTTCCCGCCAAAACATATTGACCCGCGAAAGAAATGTTTTTTTCCCGCTAAGTTTTTGAGGATGTACCCTTCAACTACCCTACTATAAGTAGTAACATCAAGATGTATCATTACACTTCAAAGCAATAAGAATGGGTGATTATAGCTAGAACGTGCACGAAGATGCGAACCTCCTGAATGCATCGCGAAAAGCACCCTTCGAGAGAAGAGTCCATGCTTTGTCGATGTTGTTTTATGCAGAATGTTCTTCAACCACAGTAAAGAGGCATTGTGTCCCAAATGTGTAATGCCCCGACCTCCAGGACGCAAAGAAGTGGCCAATAGGTTAGCGTATCTCAAAACCGTGGCAATACCGATTGAGTCACTTACTTACAAAGTGCGGACTGAATTCCGCAACATATTCAGTATGGCATTTCAAAGTACTATTACTCGAGAGATTGTGGAACATGCTATGCATCAAATTCAAGAGAGAGCCGACGCGATAGAGACCGGTGTTAGACTTAACCCAACTCCTGAAGAATCTAGCGAGGATGAGGACTACTCGTCCGAGAAACGCTTCGAGTATGGGTGGAACTATCCATCGCCATGAAACTAAGTCTTCTATGTCAACTAGGGGCTATTATCTTCCTTAATATTTTTTAATTATGTATTTTTAAATTATGTAATGTCTTAACTTAATGCGAAACATAAGTTTAAGAAGAAAAAGTCACAATGTTTTTAAGTTAACGTTAAACGTCATCATAAAGTACAATGATACAACGTCATTTTAAAGCACAAAAAGTACAAACTTTTAAAATGTCCTAAATCGTACAATTAATGATATCGTTCTTAAACAAATGCGGATAAATCGGTTACTTCGGGGCTACAACTTCTAAGCTCTTTGTATCTCTTGCAACGAGAGAAAATCGGCAAAGCCCAACCTTCCGCTTCCGGTAAGCGCAACTTTAGGCAACAAAGATGTATCCTTGCGCAAGGGGCCTCCGACCTAATCCCAAACTGAAAAAATAAAAACATGGTTAAATGAATGTCTTAATATTTAAACTAACCGCCAAAAGAATTAAAAACTTACGTTCACGAAGTAGTTGGAGTTCACCCAACCCAATCTGATTTCCATGTAGTTTGGCATCTGAGGGGGTGCACCTCTTAACGGAAGAAAATTAAACCCAACATCCGTAGTTCGGTACTATCCTACGAAATAAAAAATACAGTTAAATGCAAAAGCGATTGCGACTCTCATCTCGGGCATGGACATCCAATGGTCTTTAGTACCCACGTTACTAGAGAACTTCACACGCTCCGCAACATCAATCAAATCCCCCATGCTTGTAAATATCTTAACATACACGGATGTATAATCCATCAGCTCGTTGTAAAGGGCATCCCTTATCAACCTCCACCCATCTTGTTGCCCGTTCAATGCAAACGCTATCCAGCGGTACCCGCAAATGGCCATCGGATTTAACATCGCTAATGGACTCTACGAAAGGTCTAACGTAGATAGGGAGTTGGTTTAAGCATCCTTTGGGGTCTACCAAATTTTCCTTAGTCGGCATCGTAGAGCTTGACCTACAACTGACCGTTCCACTAGAAAGCATCGTCTCACTTGCTTGCGTTAGAATCACGCTACCTTTCTTCGGAAACGGGGGCGCTTTCCCAACCACGTTTTGGACCCGACATTTTTTTCCCTTTACTTGACGTTGCGGTCGGAGGTTTGAACTTTTTAGCAAAAGATGGCGAACTTGATTTTTTCGAATCGACCACATACTCGTCACCATTTTTGTCGCGTTTAGTGGATGATTCGGATGCAGCAATAAACAAATTACATTTGATAGGTGGACGACCTCGTGTTTTTTTCTTCACTAATGGCTCCAATAGGGAAGTTGTTTCGGGATGGACGACGGTAAACCATTTTTTATAAATGTGTTCAATGCGTGTTTCGTCATTGGATTCCATGATATCGCACTAGTTTAGCAATTTTGGCTTTTAGTTACTCGATCTTCGTGAGATTGGTACGAACTAAAATGTCCAACCTCTTCAAATGCGAGTCAAATAACTCTAGAGGCACCTCTAAGCCTTTGGCAACAAACTCGTAGTTCGTATTGCACAACCGTAGGACATGTCGGCCGCGATTATCATGTTATGGCACAATCTACTTCTCCGGAAAAACATTCCAAAGCATAGTGGGAGACGTTTCTTTTTAGTTTACCATACACGGTATTCACGAATTTGTGTAGGGCTAACAAGCGGCTCTTTTTGAATGAACCCTTAATGTCCCCGTGTTGCAATTTTATCAAAGTATGCAACTTCAACCAAAAATATTTGAAGTTACCTTTGCTCGTACCGATGAAACGCTTGAATCTCGAGTGAGCGCTCTCCACGCGGTTTGTGGTTTGGTTACCAAAATGCATCCACTTTTTAGTTCTCCACGTGACAAACTTATCACCGTACGGGCCTAACCAACTTTCGGTAAATTCAATTTCTTTCGGATACTCTTTGAATCTGCCAACATCATTTGATTATACACTTTCAAGAAGGCGTTGGACACTTTCTTATCCTTTATGATTTTTTTTTGTTTTGCCCAAGACATTCATGTTGATGTGTCATCGACACAACAAATATGTTGCATTGGGGAACACTTCATCCACCGCTTTCACAAGCGGTAAGTCTCTATCGGTCAAAACAATGGACGGTGGTTCGATGGAGTGAGTTACCATCAATTAATGTAAGCACTCTAACACCCACTTGTAGCTCTCAAATTTTTCAACTGATGTAAACGCAAAACAAATGTAAAAAGTTTTCTAGGTACAAGTGGCTCCAACGATCTCGTACAACGGCATCCCGTATTTGATTACCTTGTACATGTTATCCATTTCAATAATGTTTGGAAATGTCCGTAACAAATCCAAACTAACCTGGTGCGCGAAGAAAATCTCGAGTTATGACATCGCTTTTGTCTACCGACTTTCTATGGAATTCGTAGTAGTTTAACCTCTTTAGTTCACCCAACAAGTATTGGAATTGCGACCGACCGCCTTTCTCGATCGTGCGGTGTTTTAGTTGAGTGTTGTACACGGTGCGCATTGAAGACGAAATTTTAGGGTTCCATTTCTTCACCCCACCGAGAATGTCGCGAGGACGGGATCCTATTTTCGTAGAACTAACTACGAAATCCATATCTTCTTTGGTGAATCGTCCCAAGTACGAAGGACCTTCTTTGTAGGATGTAGTATCGTGATTGTGAACGCCGCATTCGACCTCTATTCCCCACAAATCATTACCCATCTTATTTTCTTTAAGGGTGAAAGGGAATCTGCATTTTTACGTACTGGTAGACTTCCTCTTTAGATGCTTCGGATCTACCAATTTTATGCAAACTGCAAATATTTCGCACACAAAAACTATTCTCGGATTTTTCGAGCAAGTTTATCGCATCGACGTAATATAACCACAAACTCGCTGTCTAACGCGGTTTGCTTAACTCATTCAATCAACTCTACTTGAGAGTAGTGAGATTTAGTGTTGAACAAGTGGTTATAATCGATGGAGCAAGGCTCCGCCATTTCCTCATCTTTCACTGTGCACGAATCATATAAATCATCATTTAACTCTTCCTCCTCGTCGTATATAAAACAAGAGTAAACTATATCAATGTACACAAAAACAAAATGCCCGACTCGAACCGGCGGTTGACAATTTTTAAACCGTCGGGGACGTTGTCAACTGCCGGTTGATAATAGTCCACCCGTCAGGGGTGAACTAGAAAAATTTATTACATGTGTAAATAAACTAAGATATGTCAACCGCCGGTTGACAATCATTAAACCGCCAGTTTTGAAACTCCAAACCGACGGTTGATGTTTGTAGCCCTGCCAGGGACCTAATTCAAAAATAAACTTCACAACTAACAAATTAACTTGGTTCAAAATCGGTTAGTCTGACGCCAAACCCGACGGTTTAAATCTAACTCCATCGGTGGTTGGGGATGGCCTTCTCCTGCGGGGGAGGTTCATCAAAAAATATATTTGTTCTCCATATGGCCTTCCCCGGCGGGGGTAGTTCATCAAAATATATATTTTTTCTCCATCTTCGTCGGTTGAATAGGCCTCCACCGGTGGGGGAGGTCGGGTCCCGCTTTCTAAAAATAGAACGAAAAGATTGGTTAGAATTACTAGCATGTTTGGAGTTCCATGTTCCTCAGCAAGCTTCTCATGCCCTGAATCCATCTTTCAATAATTTAGGTTTTTAGAAAATTTGTGGGTTTTTTTTAGTGTTTTCGAAAGTTTGAGAGTTGATTTTAGTTTTTGAAATTTTGAATTTTTTGAAATTTTGATAAATATTAAGTATAAGAGGGTTGTTGGGAGAATAATTTTGTATTCTTCATTTTTCGGTTAGTTATACCCAAAATCCACTAAAAATCAAAAAATAAAATTTTTGGTCAACGGACAAAAGCGTAAAATATTATTTATTAACAATCCTCTTATACGTAAAAAATAATTTTGTATTCCCGAACAAAGGGAAGTCTTTTTCGAACGTTAGGAGGTCTTTCTTCTCAGGTAGAGAAAGACCAAAGGAGTTCAAATTTTCTGGTGAAGATCTTGGTATGGTTATTGAGTTGAATAGTGGAGAGATTTCTCATTCCTCTATGATGTGATAATAATCAATGCGTTGAAGTCGAAGAGATTATACATTAAAGAGCCAAAATCCAAGAATTAAGGTATTTGTTCTTGGAAAAGAAGAACCTTACTTTAGCGTTTCAATTATTATTGTATGAAGTTTGTTATACAAATAATTTCTTAAAATACATTAGATCATTAAAATCGGGATAAATAATGCAATAAAAAATAATGGTTTGCAGTTTGATCGTATCTTCTAAAATATTTCTAATGTATCTTTTAAATAATAACTTTGATTTTATTTAGTTTAGTTTTGTATATTAATTATTAACATATTAAGATTTGTTTTTGTAAAAATATTAAATATATTTCTATCTACATTACGACGACAATATTTTGTATATAATAAATTTAATTTGATTTTTATTTATCTTTAAAAATATTTTTAAAATATTAAATTTGATTCAATTATATATTATTTTCTATCAGATTACTTCTCGTCAAGCTATTAATAAAACCAAAACTAAGCTTATTGTTTCTCTTAAGTCTAACTCTGCTAAGGTTCACAATCTCAAGCTGCAAACTGGTTTTGAGGTGGATTTTCTTCTTCTTTACAACCTGGGTGTTACTATCTCTAACAACAACAAGGCTCACAACTACAAGCCCATCTTGAACAAAATCAACGATCGTATCACTGAATGGGACAACGAGATTCTATCCTATGGGGCCAGGTTATCCTTAATTACTAATGTCATTTTACCTATTGTCTATTATTGGCTTCAAAGCTGTGAGTTGCCTAGAAGTGTTATTTGCAAGATTGAGCAGTCTTTAAATAGGTTTCTTTGGAGAACTAAGCATGATCAAAAAACAATTCACTGGTCTTCTTGGCTTTTTATTTGTAAGCCATTTGGGGAAGGAGGTTTAAATGTCAGACAACTGCTTGACATTCAGAACTCTTTCTCCCAAAAGCTTTGGTACAGATTTAGATTGAATAACTGTATGTGGTCTAATGTTATGAATGACATTTATGGCAACAATACTCATCCTCTTTACACTAACATTAAGGGTTCCTTAGTCTGGAAAAGACTTTGTGGCATTAGACAGCAGGCTGATAGGAACATTACCTGGATTTTAGGTAGAGGTAATGTGGACTTTTGGAAGGATTCTTGGCACAGCATGTCTGCAATTGCTACTGAGCATAATTTAAATTGGTATATAGATGTTAAAGTTAACACTTTTTGGCACAACAACTCTTGGTGTTTAAGTGAAGTGCAGGGAAGCATTGATCCTGATAGATTGCTAATGATCAACAAGACTCAAATAACTGATAAAGATGATGTTATCTACTAGAGGCTTTCTGCTAATGGGGATTTCAACTTCAAGCAAACTTGGGAGAGCATAAGAGCTAAGCACAACTACTCTACTCTCTACAAGAGAATCTGGAACTCTAAAATTCCAAGGAAGTTTTCTTTCATGACATGGAAATTAATGCATAATTTCATTCCTCTTGATAGTATTATGATGAGAAAGCATATGAATCTAGCTTCTAAGTGTGTGTTTTGTGACAACTGTGAGGATAAGAACCATTTATTTGTTAATTGTACTTTTGCTTGGCAACTTTGGAACTGGTTTTCTTGCATATTTAAAATCAAAATTAAAAGATCTATGGTCTTTTCTCATCTCCTAAGATACTGGTTTTGGTTTTCAAAAACTAAGTTTCATGTTTCTCATCTTGTGCCTCAAGTTATATGCTGGATAATTTGGAAGACTAGAAATTTATTTAAGCATAAGGGGGTTCTCTTAAGTGTTAACTGGGCTATAGATAACATTATCAATATTGTTAAAGGAGTGGAGGTCAATGGCAATCTAAGCTACAAGCATTGGTCCAATGCTCGGGAAGCTGGTGTGATTTTGGGGTGCCGATCTAGTGATAAGAAAAGCATACCTCGGTACCTCAGATGGATTCCGCCTGTTCATCCTCGTATTAAGTTGAATGTTGATGCCTCCTGTGCCTTCAATGGTGAGGCTGCGTCTGGTGTGCTTTTCAGAAACAGTGAGGGTGACATTTTGCAAGCCCATGGTAATCAAATAGGTAAAGTATCTCCTCTTCAAGCTGAAACTTTAGCTTTATTACATGGCTTATCTATTTGCTTCAAGAACAATTGGCAGTATGTGGACATTGAGTCTGATTCACTTCTTCTTATTAAGAAACTTAGAATCAACACCAGAACTGATTTTGAGGACCATTTGCCGAAATCTTCTTGATAAAAACATGAGTATTATGCACATTTCAAGGGTCCAGAATCAGACAGCTGATTGGCTGGCCAAATGGACCTTTAAGTGCAAGCAAAAACTGCATTTTCAACAGAATAATGCTCCATCTGATTTACTTGCTATCACTTTTCTTGAGAGTTTAAATTTGGGCTATATTGTTTAGTGAGCATGGGTACTGCTGGAGTTTGGTTTTTGTTTTGCAGATTGGTTGGTGTTGTTGGTGATGTTCTTTGGAGGCGTTGGAGGCATAGGCTTGCTGCTGTTGTAGGAAGTTTTATGCTTGTGATGTTGAGGATTCGTTGATTTGGAGTGGGAGATGGAGTCTTTATTGCTTTGAAGTTGAGGAGTAAGGTGCTTGGATTTGAAGAGTTCTTCTGAAGTTAGGGGCTGTTCTTTGATTTCTTGTTTAAATTTCAATTTTGGATCCATTTGTCTAGGCGGGAAATTTTCAGCGCCTATTTTTCTGTTTGTAATTTTGGGGTTTATTTCTTTTGGCCCTTCTATTTGTAAAACCTTCAATTTTTAATAGAGTTTTTATTTTGATTAAAATATATATATATATATATATATTATTTTCAAAATACCTACGCCATCGGGTGGAATCTAGTGTCCAATTTCAATATAAATACACCTTGGAGGGTAAGATCTTAATTCACTGAAATCGGCTTCTTCTCACCCTTGACATACTAATAGAGCCTTTTATTTGTAAGGTACGATTCACTTAGTTTTCTAATCGTGTTCAATACTGTTTCGGTTGAAATCTTTGCACTATTCTGACGTGTGTAGAAATCGAATTTCGTTTATTGTCTTTAGTTTAGTTCTTAGTTTTATAATTTGTGTATTATTCTAATTCTGTTTTAGTTTTTGTTTGAATTCTCTCGGTAGAAATGGAATTTGATTTCTTGTTCTCCGTTTACGTCTTTGATAAGTTCATGAGATTTGATTTGATACTATTTTAATATGCAGTTTTGACCATGGCAATGCCTAATCTCCCTGATGAGATAATATTTGACATACTAACAAGGCTGCCTGTGAAATCTCTCATGCGCTTCAAAAGTGTATGCAAACCATGGGGCTCAGTCTTCTCCGATCCTCAATTTCGCAAAACTCACCTTCAACTAATTAGGGAAGGAAAAGCGAGTGTTAAACCCTACAAGCTTCTTATGCCATCCAAGCCAGAGGCGTCAATATTAGATTTGGATCTCAAATGTTTACTCCGCAAGCTCGACTATCCATTTAGGATTCAACACTTCTTGGGTTTCGAAAATTCATATTTTGGGTGTGTGGGATCCTGTAATGGTCTAGTATGTTTAGAGTTGGACTTGAAAACTTATGTTATATGGAATCCATCAACTGCAGAGTACAAGTTGGTATCACCTCCCATATCTAATCCTCGAGGTCGGTTCGTCTATCCTCGCTATACTGGATTTGGATATGATTCAACAATGAACGATTATAAGGTAGTGAGAGCTGTTTGCTCTTCTCATCCCGATAGTAGTATACAGGATTTTCAAGTCCAAGTCTTGACCCTACAGTCCAATAAATGGAAATTGGTTAATCCTCATGAGGTGGGTTTGGGTCTTCACTTTCCGTCCAGGTATGGAATTTTTCTGAACCAAAGTTTACATTGGCTAGCATCTACAGAAACTGGAAAAGGGGTTTTATCCTTTGATATGAAAGAAGAGAGATTTACGGGGTATGAACTACTCCCCGAGATTTTTCAAGACTTTATTTTGTATATCCGGTTGCATGCCTTTGAAAATTCACTTTTTGTGGTTTCCTATCTTGCTATGGGATCCAGCTTGTGGATATGGGAGAAAAAAGGCTCCGGTGATCGTCAGATGTGGACAAGATTATTCATTGTTTCAGCTGATTCATTACCGACACCTAATATACGGGGGCATCAACTCTATATTACAAAATATTCTGCAGTTATATGGCAATGGGATGGGACGAAAGCAGTTACCTATGATCTTCGAGATAAGACTACCCAAGATTATCAATTGTGCTGTCCAGAGTGTGTTCGAGGGGTTGTTTATCTAGAAACATTGGTTTCCCCCAATTGAATCTGATCAGGCAACTGCGTTGTCTTGTCATATCTCTATAATCCCATTTTATTGTTTTTTAAACATATATTCTGTATGAGTAGTCAAGTTTATTTTGATAATTACTGCAGTTTTCTTAAAAAGTCGTCAACTTTCTCTCTTCTGTTTAATCACATTCTTCACTATGCAGTTTTTGGGTTTGTTGAATAAATCTGGCATAATGTCCTTTGTGTACAAGCTCCATGAGTCTCTTCATTATATTTTCAGGTCTGTTTGGTTTTAGAGTGGTTTGTGGGTATAGAGGTTTGCTTTAGTTGTCGTTGTTCAGAATACATAGTTCTTAGATAGATATGTATGTGAAGCTGCTTGTAGGCATTTACCGATGGTTGGAACGTCATGACCTTGTGATGAATAGAAGTTCGGTGTACTTGTTTAATGTGACTTCAACTTAGAACAAAGAACAATCAACTACCTGGTTTTGCTGATACTACAATCGCCGGTCTTAGTTGTGGTAAGAATTTCAAGTTAGATATCAGATCTTGGTTTGGTAAAGATTTGCCGTTTTCTAGTTTCGTAGTTTTGATGCCAATAGTTCACACATGATTACATGGCTGAGGTTCCATGTCAATAGAAAGCAAAAAAAAGTAACCATATACTTCAATATAGCTGATTTCTGCTTTATAATCAAAGCAGAATCTTAAGCATAAAAACAAAGCTCTTACAAATAGGCTGCTATTATCCATACTGATGAACCCCTTTATCCAATAACAGAAGCTTTTAGTAATGAGAGAGCCAAGAGTATTCTTCTTCCCAGTACGTCAACTCTCTTATTTTGAAATGCCTGCAGCAAAACTCAAAAATGTTGTATATCTTAAGAACAAGTCCAACTTATATAATTCCTTTTTAAGAAATATTATGTTAAAGATCCTTGACGCATATGAAATAATATTCTAAGTGCATTTAGAATTGTCTGATAAGTTTATTCCAATACCTCTATCTTGATGAAGCTCCAACCAAACCAAATGTGTTAGAAAAACAATACAACAGTCAACAGGAACGTTGAGTCAAAGATGAGATATGCTCTCTATTTTGGTGTTTTATGTTTTCTCAGTCCTCGCATTTTAAAGCTCACTTGTATATCTATGTGAGAGAATATGATATTTATATTCAATTTGCTAGGTGCACCAAGCTGTTGAAATAATTTTCATTTTTGAGAAGCTACTCCATGCCAATTGTTCATATGCTTTATATGTCAGGTGTGTTTGCTATTTAATGTTGTGGATTTCAAGAAAGGTCTTTTTAAGTGGGTTTCTCTTTGTTGAAAGGCTTCGTTCGTGTATGTGCGGGCTTGATTTTATGGGTTCGGCCCAAGACATGTATTCAAACACCACTATAAGTACTTGAGAAAAGCTTCTCCCATATTTTTTTTTAGCTGAACCTCTTCTCCGGTTTCTCTATTTTTGCTTAGATCTTTAAAATACAAATATTTACCCATATTTTGTGATCCGGAATATGCTTTTCAGCAGCTTTTTCATCTTTTGGATTTTGAATTTGTTTTTTTAGAAAATCACTTTTAATTTATAAAAATTATGTAAACTTAAACTCTAAAAAGTAAAAAATATATAAATTTAATAATTATTGTAGAGCTATGTATTAAAGAGTAGAACATAAAATTAGTATATATATATACATTACAAAATTTTATAAAGGTAACAATGTAAGTTGAATTTATTTTAAGAAGATATATTTTTGGAAGTAAAATATTAAAAGTATTTTTTTTAATAAAAGAATTATAGTTTTAGACATTTTTTTTACTAAACAATAACATAGATACGAGACTAGATGTATGTGTGACGTGATGTGAGACCAGATAAGTATGAATACTGAATGTGAGATGCTATAAAATTTTCTAGTCCTAATGTTTTTGTTGCTGAATCAATCATGAGTAACAAGGATTATGGGTCAAAAATAGAAGGTTGGCACATGATATCAGTCTCATAAGCTACCTTATCCCACATCTATTCATCATGCAACAAATATCTTAGACCTCATACAAAAAGATCTATGGGTCTTTGTTCCATTTTCAACCAAAAATAATTTCAAATAATATATTTTATTTCTAATAATTTTTCAAAATTTACATAGATTCATTCTTTGAAAAATATAGTGATGCTTTGAAAATGATAAGGACTTGAATCTGAGAGCTGCATGATGCTATGAAGAGAAATGATAAGCTGAGGTGGTTAAAGGACAACATAGGAGAACCATGTTTTTCGATAAAGAATGACACTTGGGTTCTTTTGAAGTAGCCAAAGGGGTGGAAGCTTGTTGGATGTAAATATATATTCAAAAGGAAGAAAGGTATCCATGAAGTTGAAATATCCATCTTCAGATCTAGGAAATAGGCTAAGGACTTCATATATAAAGAGGGTGTCAATTTTAATAAAATTTTCTCACAGGTTATGAAATAAACCTCTATAAGGGTTTTTCTATTTAATTTTGCTATATTTGATCTTGAGTTATACCAAATAGATGTTAATTCTACCTTCTTTCATATAAAACTAGAGGATATTGTATATATGCGTCATCCTCAAGATTTTGAAGAAGGATATAAATGAGATGTCTATTTGGGAAAGAGACCTCCATTTGAGGTGAAACAATAATTGAGACAGTCAAATACAAGATTTGACTTTATCATAAAGTAAATCAATTATGTAGGCGTTGTTATGGCAACTGCATATATTGTAATGAGGAACATACAGATAAAAGATACACAATTGTATTGGTGTTGTATGTAGATGACATATTGATAGCTTATAAAAAAGGAAGAGGATTGAAACTCTGAAGACCAAAATAAAGGTAAAGTTTGAAATGAAGAATATGGGATATCGATCTTTGAGAAGCTGGGAAAAAAGGGTGCGAAGGTGAAAAGTATCCTAGTTCGTATCAAAATTGTCAAATATTGTGCCATGGTTTGGCTCTAAAATTTTAGTTCCCACCAAAAAGTTTATGGGTCAACATTCACAGTGTTCTTAAGATATCAAAGTATTTATTTCACTATCTCTAAGTATTCTTTCCATGGACATCACGTGTATTTGTTAGCCACACTAAACCCACGTTAAATATCAGGATGTGTGCACACCATACAATACATAGTACTGCCAACTATATTTGAGTAAGGAACCTTGTTTATTTGTTCCAACTCTTCAACTTCCTTGGCCTATTTTGTTGCAGACAATTTGAAATGAGTGACAAAAGCTTTCTTGTCATCAAGTATATTGAATTGTTGTAGCATTTTCTCAATGTGGCTTCGTTGAGACAAATATAATGACCCATGCTTTGTTCATGGTAATCTTAATCCCTAATTTTTTTCCTACCCAGATTATTCATCTCAAACTTGACACTAAGTTTCTTTTTTGTCTTTACAGTGTGTGATGTGTTACAAGCAGCAGTGTGCATACCATCCACATAAAACAAGTAAACATAAGAATCTTTCAACATATTTTGATGATACATAACTGTCATATATGCTCTTTGTGAATCTTATTGACACCGTGAATAAAACTCTATACGTGTTTTCTCTTTAATTATTGTTAGATTTGATCTTGAGTTAGACCAATGTGCATATCATTTCAATACACACAATGATTTTTTTAACAGAAAAACATGTCTTTTATTTTAGGTTCAATAAATCCCTATGGTTGTCTTATGCATATTAAGTTCTCCAATTCACCATATAGAAACACAGTCTTGAGATCCAACAACTCAAGTTCTAAATCTTGTAAGACTACTAACTAACAAAACTTGAATCGAATTATTTTTTAGCACGAGAGAAAACACTTATTTAACTTGTTTCCCTAAAACTCTTTATCGACTAGTCTTTCCTTGAATCAAGGTGCCTCGACCCCTAGGTTACCCTTTTTTTTATTGAATACTCATTTGTGGCCTATTACATTCCGTCCTTTAGGAAAATCAACAAGCTTTCATGTCTGATTATGATGAAGAGATTCAATTTCTTCCCCATTTCCTTGAATACTTTTTTCCTTCTACTAATGTGGCTGATTTTCTATATGCTCTTCCTATTTTATCAAGAATAGTATCTTTCAATGATGGGTATACAAAAATTTATATATTCTAAGATTTAAAAGCCATGGATTATAAATTTAGTAATGTCGTAATTATAAAGTTTTCAATGGGAAGACCTTCGTTAGAAAAATTGGAGCATATCGTCAAAAGTGAATGGAATATATCTTTAGAAGTTTGGATTAGTTTAATTGATACTCTTCATGTAATGGTATTTACCCAAACACAATGGAATTGTAATAAAGCTCGAGCGAGGGATTTTAAGAAAGTTGATAATTACTTGTTTCGAATTTTTAGATGGACTTTATCATTTTATCCAAAACATGTTAGTTCATACACCTATATGGATTCGGTTATCGGGACTTTCGGTAAGAATGTTTAATGCTACAGTTTTAGCCTTGTTTGGGAATGCGATATGATATTTTTTGTGAATTGATGGTCGTACTCTGCTTCATAATCATTTATCATATGTATGAATTTGTGTTGAATTAGATGTAACTGTTATTAAATCACTATGTAATTATCACAAAATGGCTCAAGCACAAAATATATGTAAAGGAAAAACTTGAATGAACACGGGATTTAACGTGGTTTGACAATTGTCTACGTCCACGGGCGCCGTCATAGAAAAGAGTTTCACTATGATAGAAAATATTACAGATTTCAGATTGTATTTTGTGTAGCCTTAGTAGTCTATTTATAGGGAATTAATAGACTTATTAAACAGTGGGACTAATGGGCTCATAGACTCTTTTAGGAAAACCATCCATTGTATTAAGCTTTTCAATGACACAAAACTGTACCGCCAAACACGGTACAGCCTCAAATGTTCATAATCAGCCGAAGATCCAGTCCAAATCTCAAAAGGAGTTTTACAATCAATAGTCGTTGATAGAGACCGATTCACCAAGTAACACGTTGTATTGATAACTTCAACCCAAAAATACTTTCTAACACCAAAATGCGAGAGCATACTTTGTTCCTTATCACAAAGTGTTCTGTTCATTCTTTCAGCGATTCCATTCTGTTGTGGTGTTCTATAACAAGTCTGATGACGCACTATTCCCTCAGCTTTGCATAACTCGTTGAACTCACGATTGCAATATTCTAACCCATTATTTGTCCTAAGATGTTTGATTTTTCTTCATGTTTGCTTCTCAATCATCGTCTATCATTTGACAAAGGTTGAATATGCCTCATCTTTCGTTTCAAAAATTAAACCTACACCATCTTTGAATAATCATCAATCAAAGTCATGTAGTATCTGGCTCCGCTCTTGGATGGAATTCTGTTTGGACCCCAAAGATCTGAGTGAATGTAGTCCACTGTCTATTTAGTCTTTCTTACAGCCGATTTTCTGAATTTGACTCTAGTTTGTTTACCAAACACAGTGCTCACAAAATCCCAATGATTTTGCTTTAACCCTTTCAACAAATCTCCTTTTCCCAAAATACTTAATCCTCTGTCACTCATGTGACCAAGACGCCAATGCCACAACTTATTTTGATCTTGTCTACTTTGGTTATTACTCCCTGATGATGCTACTGTAGCATCGCCCATAACAACACTCCCCTGGAGAATGTAAAGACACTTCTGCAAACTACCTTTCATGCATACCATTGAGTATTTTGTCACTTTGATTACACCGTCTTCTGCACGTTACTTGTAACCCCGAGAGTCTAGAGTCCCAAGAGAAATCAGGTTTCTCTTTAACCCAGGAACATGCCAGCACGTCAAGATTCTAACAACCCCGTCAAACATTCTGATTCTGACGTTACCAATACCACCAACAGTTAACGAATGATTGTTTCTTAAATAGATAGTTCCCTGCATTGGCTTGTACGTATTGAACCACTACTTGAACTGGCACATGTGATATGTAGCGCCAGTATCGAGTACCCAAGATTTTTGCCCAAAGTCTGAACTCACAGACTATACATCTCCTCTACCACTATTTTTACTATCGTTGGAATCGTTCACACCTTCAACAATGTTTGCTGCATTTTCCTTTTGATTTTCCTTCTTACCATTCAGTTTCGGACAATCTCTCCTATAATGACCCTTTTCACCGCATTCATAATAGTTTGAGTGCTTTACCTTTGACTTAGAGCTCTAGTTTTTCCTTCTTAAAAAAATTGCTTTGCTTCCAGATCTTCCCCTAGTCATAAGACCTTTCCATTCAGCTTGATTGTCTGGCTGCAACTGTCTCATCTCCTTTGATTTCAGTGCCCCTTTGACATCTGCTAGCGATAAATTATCCTTACCATACATAATGGTATCTACAAATTTTCATATGGAGCTGGTAATGATCTCAATACAAACAAAGCTTGATCCTCATCCTCAATATTGATATCTATGTTCTCCAAGTCCATTATAATTCATTAAAATTATCAAATTGCTCTGTTATGGACATACTTTCTTTCAATCTGAAATCATACAAACGATTCTTCAAGTATAATCGTTTTACTACTGATTTCTCTTAGTAAAGATCTCCTAGCTTTTTCCATGCGCAGGCATCAGTCTTCTCAACACTAATCTCGCAAAGCATATTGTCTTTCACACTCATTAAAATCCACCATAGCCCTTGTAGTACCAATGAAGATTTCAGTTTAATCTTACGCGACGCAAAGCTGGATCCCCCATCAAATTTTTCAATTATGTATTTTGTTGCTGTAGACACCATTGTGAAACCCTAATTGCAAAAGCCCTAATTTCACCACGGGGCTCTGATACCAATTTTGTTTTTAAATCACTATGCAATTATCACAAAATGGCTCAAGCACAAAATATATGTGAAAGAAAAACTTGAATGAACACATGATTTAACATGATTCGACAATAGTCTACGTCCACGGGCGACGCCAGGGAAAGGAGTTTCACTATGATAGAAAAGGTTACCGATTTCAGATTGTGTTTTGTGTAGCCTTAGTAGTCTATTTATAGGGAATTAATAGACTTACTAAACAGTGGGCCTAATGGGCTCATAGACTATTTTAGGAAAACCATCCATTGTATTACAACTTCTCAATGACACAAAACTGTACCGCCAAACACGGTACACAGTCAAGGCATAATGACACTATGAGAGACAACTGTACCGTCAAACACGGTACATTGTTAAGGAACTATTCGACTCATTCATAATAGTAACAATGCCTAGAGTTGATAAATTTTGGATTTCTACTAATGAGAGCTCAAGGTTTCTGGAAACATGTGACTTATGAGTCTAATTTAAATTATTATTCTAAATTTGTATTCCATGGGCATACTTGTGAGAGTTGTCAAAGAAATATGAGTAAAGAGGATAATAGAGTTAATCATCTTTTTATAATCTTGTAACAAGTTCTAATACATCTACAAATCAGTCATTACCGATGATGGAACAAAAAGATACTAACTCACAAGTGCATAAATGTTATTTTCAATGGCAGAGAAAGAAAACTACCAACTTTGAGGTACCAACCTCTAATGTTTTTAATGTTTTTAACATTCTTTCAAATCTAGATAAAAGTAAAGATACCTCGGGAGAGAAAGTGATTTATAGTGAGGTGGTATCTTTTGGATACGAGTAGCTATGCTGTAAATTTGTTAGTTACGAGTCAGTCTGAAACAAAATTAAAAAAGAATATGATACACCAACGTACCTATGATCTAAATAATTTCATGGTATTGGAGTTTCAAAATTTGAATTGCCTTTATGTTATTGTGATGATTGTTTTGCTATCAATTGAAAATTTGTGTTTTATGGGGGAGGAAAGACACTTGAATGATTTGTTATTATGATTATTGTTTTGACATGAGATTTATTAAGTTTATTTTCACATTTACATTGTATTAGAGTTATGCTGTGAAGAATATTTTAATTTGGTGGAAAAAAAACTACACATATTGGAGTTTTGTTATGAATAATATTTTATGTAGCCGACTATGGGGTTCTACATATACTCTGGGAGACTTCGCTTTTCCAGCTCAACCTGCCTTTAACATATGTATGAAAGAGTGTTGAGAATTTCTATTATATACTTCAAATCAGGTATAATATAGTTATTTAAGCATTCTGAATCTTTATATCATTATCCATTGTAATCACCTTCAATATGTCTTACATTGAACATATATTTATTTTTATGAATTTTATTACATTTTTTGCTCTTATTCTTACCGGAGGTTCTTGTTCAACCTGTCAATTGAATAGAAATACGTTAGATATTGTTTCCAACATAGAATCCTTTTTTGAAGATCATGTTTCTCCTTTTATTTCATCTATGTTTGTAACTTATTTTCCAAAGCCTTCCACAGTCCTTGCAGTACCCAAGAAGATTTTAAACAAATCTTCCACAAGACAAAGATGTATTTCCCACCGAATCTTTCGATTTTTGTATTTTGTTGATGTAGAGGTTATTTTTCATCTTTACTTGCAACAGCTTACGTTCGGATGCAAAATGAATTTTATGTATTTTGTATGGAAGAAAATACACAAACTACTTTATAAAAAAAAAATTACCATAATTTATTTTTACTTTAAAAAAAAGTCAAGCCATTATATAATTAAATTAAAAAAACTGCATAATGCGAAACTAAATACAACCATGAGATAATTGTATACAAATTTATACAAAATTTTGTCCCTCTTTAAACAAGTTTATCTAAGTAACATATGAGATGTAACATAAGCTGCCAACTATCTAATCTAACAAGCTCTCTCGATTTGATATTTAACGGCTTCTATTTATATAAACTTTGGCTGACCAGTTACTACTTTCATTTTATTATTTGATGGAGATGAAAGTGTTATCTTCATTTTATTATTTGATGAGATGAAGAAGTTATCTTCAGATGTCTTTATGAACTTCAACTTTGTTTAAACATTCTCCATATTTGGAATGATAAGAATACATTTATAGCTACGGAAAATCGGTTTAGTGGTTGTTATTGTGATAAAGATAAAATCATAAAAACAAGAATGGAATTGTATAGACAGCTAAAACAAAAACAGTACATTATTATTTATCCAAAATTAATGGTTGATATAGTAATAGAAACAAATTTTAATGGCTCCAGCAGAGGTGTGACAAAAACTACAATGATGAGTATGAGGCTTGAAAGGAATATCAACGTGGTTGTGAACTTGGAAATAATAAACATTATGATTTTATTTTAACTACTTGTCTCAAAATGTCGATTTAATTCTGATCTCTCTAATCAAGTTGAATCTCCTTTATGTCTTTGTTGTTACCTTTGCATTCAGGATACCTTTATTAGATCATTTTTCAAGTTATTCACGTTGTTTAAGTGTCTACCACCTCACATCGACTAAATTTACTATCTCGTTATAGTATATACATTTATTTATATTATCTCACTTCGCTTCAACTTCTTCAAATCGTCTAGCTTTATAATTTACGATGGTGTTCGATACTATTCTTGGTTTGGATGACACTTTGTATGAATATTTCTTAAAATATCATCTTATCTGACCTTCAATCAATACGATATCTTGCATTGTTTTTACAGGTTACGTCATTTTAGTTTTATCTTATTATTGTTTAGGACGTTTTCTATTGAATAAAACATAATTACATAAGATGACACTTTTATTTGCTCAAATCATCATCTATTCCGTAATGTGAATTTTTATTTTCTATTCACAACTTAAAAAGTCAAAGTTTTAGTCATTATTTAATGCGCTCTCAAGTAATAATTTATATAGTTTGGAGGCCATCGTAAATACTTTACATATAATCCATAACTTTATGTCGTAGCTTAATAATATACTCGTAAAATCGTAAGATATATAATATAACGTTAAGACAATCCAATGAGACTCGTGTTCCAAATCTTGTTTATAAATAAAATAAAATAAAAACCTTTAA
The DNA here is from genome assembly GCA_036936605.1 of Limnanthes douglasii subsp. nivea. Classification (NCBI taxonomy): domain Eukaryota; kingdom Viridiplantae; phylum Streptophyta; class Magnoliopsida; order Brassicales; family Limnanthaceae; genus Limnanthes; species Limnanthes douglasii. The sequence goes on along the minus strand of JAUPFV010000001.1, from coordinate 124,902,567 downwards.
AAAATATGATTTTCTTCCTTATTTTTTCTTTTCTAATTTTTTTAAAATATGTTCTCTTCTAACTAATTATTTATCTTCTCTCCAACATCTATTACCTCATTCTTACTTTTTGGTCAACATCTATTACCTCATTCTTACTTCTTGGTCCATCTTTACCAAATTTTGATCATCCTAAAAGAACTTATTCTAGCACACTATTCAGATCACACGAGCAACACCCCCCACAAATTCACCAAATACATAATTTGAATTAATCAAACACCAAGATTTAAACAAACGTATGAAAATAAAATTCAAACTCAATTCAAATATACTTTTGAATTCATCGTAGAGTCTAATATATATGTATCATAATACCTATTTGCTGGAGCTACTTATCTTATAAAAAAATTGAACTCCAAATTTTTCCCCTACCATCTTGTTTCAGATGTTCTAGGAGACATAAATCGAGTGTGCCTCAACTGACTAAGTACCTGAGTTGCCAACTAATCTAAACTTGATCTAAACTTAGAAAAAATTCGCTCTTTAGGGGGTTTGAACTCTCCCACTCCAAATCACCGCCATGTACTTTGCCAACCCAGCTATGTCCAGGATACAAAGCTACTTAACTTAGCTCACAGGCATACAAGCAAAAAAGTTTATTATTACTCAGTAAAAGATAATTTTGCACTGAAAAAGTTTATAAATGACTTTATTTTAAGTTTGATTTGAAATGTAAAAAAGGTGCTTAGGTTAAACAAAGTTAATTGTTTTCAAACAAAGTTTACTCTGTTTTGAAATTTGGTATTACAGGTTACACAAATGGCCGCCCATGTCTGGAGAAGCAGTTTATATCTATACTGAAAATAAAAAGTAAACAAGTTCCTTCACATAGTATCCTTTTCAAGTTTAAGTCTCAGGCCCCTCAAACCTGTGCTTTAAGCTATTAATGTTAACAAAAAATAATCTCTTGATAAGTTCGTAAACTAAAGCAGGAAACAAAATGGTAGCATCTTCTACCTTGCAAGCTTCGACCATAACTTTCTGCAGCTGTGGTTCCACATATCTTCCCAAGACATAAATATGTAATAAGAAAAAACTGGACACTTTAGAGTGAAGATTTGCTAGAGAGGCTGCATTTCCAAACTGGTGTGTTGACCGTTACTTGAAGATGGTAATGGCGATTCCTTGTTCTCTTCAGAATTCATCTCCTGAATTGGTGGAGGGTTGACGATAGTTACTGCTGATGTGGAGTCATCTTCCGGTAAGTGATTTCTAGCCTCCCTGTGTTCTTGACATAATGCACACCAGTGCAAGCAGCAGTGGACCAAGCATGGATCGCATGGCGAATTCTGCAAACCACAACTGCATAAGTTTGGCTAAAAACAAAAAGTACAATCTAAAGTGCTTGGCATATAGCTTACATGACTAGCTTAAGGTAAGCAAATAAAAATGGTTTTTACTTTTCACATTTAAGTTGTTTTTGGTTAATAGTAATTTGCTTTGTTAATGATGAAAAAAAAAAATTCGTAAAGTAAAAAAAATACCAGTATAAAGTAAAATCTAACCATAATGTAGGACGTTTAAAGATGTAGCACAGATATTAATAAAAATTATCATGACTTACCTTTCTCGTAAAGGATTAAAAGTAAAGATATTTAATTGGTCAGATATAATAAATGTGGTTTTTTATATTTAAAAAATAAAAAACAAAAAATAACTTTTATTAACGGTGTTAACGAAAAGGGTGAAAAATACTCCCTATGTCACTTTTTATTAGTCGTTAGGATTCCACATTAATAGTCGTTTTCGAAATTCAAGATAATATTAAATATTGTTTTATTAAAACAATAAAGTAAGACCAATAGTCTGTTTTTGTTTTTTATTTTTAAATATAAAAAACCACATTTATTATATCTTACTAATTAAATCTCTTTACTTTTAATCTTTTACTTTTAATCTTTTACTTTTAATCTTTTACGAGAAACGTAAGTCATGATGACTTTTATTAATATCTGTGCAACCTCCTTAAACGTCCTACATTATAGAACGGAGGGAGTATATGTTAAGAATAAAGATAAAAAAGCTAACTTTTTCTGTTAGCTTTTTCAGCTTTTGATCTTTTAAGGTTAAAAGAAACTTGCTTTTTTCTAAGCTTAAAAAGCTAATACAAGTTTGTTGCTTATCCCCACCCACCGGTTTGAAACCCCACAGTACAAGTACCTGTAGAATGTTTACATTTGTTTTTTCTGTTCCGCAGTTTCAGAAAATCGCAATCCTTCAATATGACTATAATTAATTCTAAGCATCCCCAACAAAGTAGGTATATGAGACTAGATAGCAAATTTGGAGATTATTCTCCAATTTTTTCTTTCCAACAGATAATCTATTAGGCTAGTTATATTTAATTGCGTAATTTTAGGTAGGTATATTTAGAGTGGAAGTTACCCACTCTCTATAATTATTCCTTTTTTTTCTCTTCCACCTGCTGAAATAAAAACTACCTTAATTATACAGTAGCTGTTGGATTATATGATAATCTAAAATTTTACAGTATCAAAATCCTAGGTATATTTACCAAATTTTTAGACTAGCTGTTGGGGATGCTCTAACTAGTAAAACTTAACGCATGTGGATATAAAGGAGGGAGAAATAGAAAAGTTATATCAGCATTTGGGTTCTGGAAAATACCAAACTAAATTTCTAAAAGTAGGATTCTTATCCTAACTAATAAAACTTAAAATGTGTATACCTTGAGATGATATTTCTTCTGCAATGATTGTCGGAACAGCCCAGTATAGATTCCACACATCCACCAAGTAAAAAAGAGTCCCTCACATATGAGAAATGTGGTTTGAGGGTCCATCATACCACCAAAGAGTGCAGTTGCGGCTGCAACTGCCATACCACCTTCAATACACATAGCATGACAAACACATGCATTGGTCCAAGGAATATCGTCTCTCAAACTTTCGATATTACGACCAAAAAGCACACAGGGACAAAACAGTCCAGTCCAGCCTATAACAAGTAACAATACAGAATGAGAATGGATTATGAACAAAATCTAGATCAATAAAAAGGGAAAAAGTATAAAAGTGTTTCAACAATAGATCCTAAAACTGCAAAGTGGAAGCTGAAAATAAACGAGATATAGTGCAAATTAGGTTCCAAAGATCACCAAGAACTAAGCCAGTCAAAGCAAATCCCAAAAAAGAGTATTATACATAAACAAATCACCATATTCTTTTGCAAGATTTGTTAGATTATATTTCATAAGGAGAAATATTTCATGGATTTTCCCATGAAGACGTTAATGACTACTTTCTTCCAAAACTACCCTTGATTACTACCTATATATAGTCAAAGGTTATAATTAATATTTTCCACGTGTATTTAACTAACTCCTGGGTTTTATTTATTCCGTAATTAGTCTCCCAAGTATTTCAAATCGGGTAAAAGACAAGCCCCAAGAATAATCAAGCGAAAGAAAGCTCTATATCTAGGTACATTAGTAAAGTCCATAAAATGGAAGTCTTACAGCTCTCTGGATCTTTGGCACAATCAAATATCCCCGTTGTCCATTCTTCATCAGCAGGAGGCTCATAGCTTTCCGGTAGAACTTGTCCACACTCTGCACACCTATGTACATTCAACTACACAACAAAATAATTAATTAAGTTATAATGAATAGGTTGGTGACTTTAGTTTCATTGTTAATGATCCATAAAAAAAAGTATTTAAGCTATATTCCCAATATAAGGGGACTATGAATTGAAGGGTCAGACAAATTCAGATTAGTATATAAAATATAACTATTTTCCTTATGGAGGTTGTATCATCGTGTCACTGGCCGAGCCTCTGGAGACAGCAAGTAGAAGGCGACAGTGACAAAATGACAATGTTCGCAACGGTGGGCGATAGCGATAGGGGTTTGAATGACTTTCACTCTATGAATTTCTGAAAGATGGCTTGATTGATCGATTGATAGTTTTTAGAGAGTAAATGCAAAATCACTTTGTGACTCAAACTTTTCAATCAATAGAATATCATTTTATCAGTCTTCCTTTGAGATGGTCTAGTGATTTTTACTTTCTTCCTATGAAAGTCTCCTTTTGTACACATTCACTACAGCTCTAAACAACATTGAACAGAATAACATACACAGCACTTCACTGATTCCTCGTATCCTAATCTATCAAAATTTGTAGAATACACACAGATCAATACTGGCAATAACCTAAACTCTTAATTACTATACATACATCCTGCACTGTTCTTCATGATCAAACTATCCTTATTCACACATTCACCATATAATTCAGACGTTATATACACAAAATCCCTAACACGCGATGCACGAACACAATAGAGATTGCATTTCACAGAGGAATACTAAAAGCTATGATTAAATCAATTTCAATAGATCGAAAGAAAACGAATCGAACAAAAAAAGAGCGGATCCAGATCGACATTGATCAGAATTTGGATTTACAAAATGCGCTCGAGAATGAAATGAAGCAATTGGGCACCTGAGGGACATCAATTGGTTGATTGAGTTCACCAGGAGCGATATCTTCGACTGGAGCAGCTTGCTCTTTGGTCAATTTGACGTACCGCGAGTTCGCATTCCCGTCGGCCATTGTTCGATCCGACTAAAACCGCATCAAATTGTTTGTATAGTTTTCAATATTTATACAAAAATCTGGATTTATGTGTTGAAGGTAATGTACAGTGATTGTGAACAGAGAGAGAGAAGTATAGGAACCTTGAAATGTGTAAACCTACGAGACTTTGGGATCTGGTGATTTTTTTTCCTCTAGTTTGTTCAACGGTTTTCTTCTTGAGCCAAAGAGCTGCGTCGCACGTCGTCCTTTCAACCACTGGGCTCCATCTTGTTTGGGTCACAAATCACAATTTGTATTGGACTGCGAGATCCGAATTTCATACAAAGAAGGAAAGAGCCTACCCAATCATTTTTGGGGAATCGATAAAACAAAATGCGAAATTGCTTCTTATGGTGGTATTGAAAAAAACTCAGAAACTGTTACCAATAGTTTTTGTTTTTAATATTTCTACTTTTAACTAAAAAAAGCGCACAGAAATAAATTTTAAATTTGTATAATTATTATTTTCTTCCCTTAAAAAATAATTTTTATTTTATTTTCTCAATTCCTTCTATTTTGAGCTAACTTTATAGTTTTAAGAAAATCCTCTAAATATATAAGAATTAATTTTACTCTTTTACATAATTAAAGGAAAAAAATCTACTCAAATATTTGATATTGCCACTAAAATGAGAAAAAACAATAGAATTGGTCTACAAAACCTCTCTTTTGATAGTACGATGGTATTAGTACAATCTCCTTCTATTTTATTCAAACCTACTATCTTTCAAAATCTATAAATGATAAAATATATAGACTCCTTAATAAATTCCTTTCGGGATCCAAAGAAGATAAAAATATTATGATCTAAACCAATTGATCTAAGCTTTGTAGCTCTTATGAAGAAACTCGCTTAAATTTCAGAAATCTAATTGATGTTCAAAATGCTTATTCATATAAACTATGGTTTACATTTAGAAATCATCAAACTCTATGGGTAAAGCTCATGCATCCTATATATTATCTCAAACACCACCCTTTACAGATCAATAAAAAACTTAAGGACTCAAAAATCTGGAAAATATGGATTACAATTAGACAAATTGTTGAACCTTTTATATTTTGGCAAATTGGTAATAGTAACACTGATTTTTTGCTTGAGAGATGGTGTCATACCAACCCTCACATTAGTCTAAATCTTGAAGAAGACAAAATTTGGTATAACAATGATAAAATCAATAAATTTTGGGAGAATAATTTTTAAACCTTAACAAACTTAAAGAAAATGTTATTCTAACTCATATTGACAGGATCACAAAGTTCACCTAACATGCTGATAAACCATAAACAATCAAATGGGATGTTTCTCAATCTGGTCTTTTTAACTTTAAATACACTTTTGAAAAACCAAAAACAAATGAGCCTTATTCTATAATCCACAAAAGATTTAGAATTCCATAACTCTAAAAAGTGTTCTTTTACACTTTGCAGAATCCTTAAAGGTTTTATCTTTGTTGGCTATTTTCTTCAACAAAAATTTTTTTACACTTGTTTTAAAATGCCAATTTTGTAATAATAAATAATCTACTGATCACCTCTTTGCAAATTATCAAACAATTTTTAAGCATTGAGGTATTTCTCAAGTTTGTTTGGCATTTTTATTAGGAATCATATGTCAATCACGCACCTAATTAATATCCAGTTTTCATCAATAAATAAACAAACTCAAATATAAACTATCATTCCTCTAATCATCTGTTGGAGTATCTGGAATGCCAGAAATAAATCAAAGTATAATAATACTCCTATGTCATCTCATGATATTAAAAAAATCATTCATATGAATTAGATTGTACTAATCTATTAATAAACAAAATTTGGAGTAGTGATTACAAAATTTCCTTTCTATTAAAAGGACAACCCTTTATCTCAAATGGCATCCCTCTAGAGGAAATCGGTTGAAGCTTAACTCTGATGAAGCTTGTATTCAAAATGGTGAGGTAAGTGGTGAATTTCTAATTAGAAACTCTAATGGTATCATGATTGCTTATGGTAGCAGGTTATATAGGAAGCAATCTCCCATAATTGCTAAAACTATAGCTTTGTTTGATGGCTTAACTTTGTGTAATAATATTGGTTATAAGTATGCTGACATTGATATGGATTCAAAAATTATTTTTGAATCTTTAGCAAATGACTTGGCTCCCTTGTTCTTATCTCCCATAATATATTTCTGTAGGAAATCATTAACATCTGTAATGTCTTTAAGGCTCATTTATAGAGACCAAAACTTTGTAGTCGAGTGGCTTGCAAAATACTATCTTCAGGAAAAATCCAATCAAAACTTAACCCTAGTTGGTGTTCCTACTCAATTATGAGTTATCTTATTTTTAGAAAGTATAAACGTGGTATTTGAGATTGAACAATAACAATTAATGTTATCTTTCAATTTTTGTTTTGTGTTTTACCTATGAATAAATATACTAACAACTGTAAGCATGTTTCAAACTTAACCTGCTTTCTTTTGGGTCTCATTTGCATGATCAAATCAATAAACAACAACTAGGATTCAATGTTGGCCAGAGTTGATAATATGGTGAAAATTTCATCAAGCTGCAGTCTTAACAAATATGATACCTCTCAATGAACAAGATCATACCATTCTTTTGTTTTATTAAATTGATTTAAGCACAAATGAATAATTTTATTTGTATAGATTGTACTTTTGTTTCAATTTTTTTTAACTTTTTCCAATATTTAGCTCTGCTTGAGCTAGAACTATTGTATTAACCTCAGTCAATTTTGGTTTATTAATAACAAGGTTGTTTTTTGAAAAACAATTATCTCATTACCACACAATATCCAAAAATTGCATACTACGAATAAATACATGGACCTTTAAAATGGATAAAAATACCCCCATTAATATAAGTATGATGATTGAGGTTAAAACATTTTCCATATTTTGAACCAAAACCTTTCAGTAGTCATTTCCTCTCAAACTCACTAATCCCATAAAACCCATGAAACCTAAAATAGTTAAAACCAACGACGTCAAACTCTGACGAACCAATCTATATATCTCAAGTAGTTCTTCATTGTCCCGACATACGTATTTGAAGCTTCATTTGGAGTTTTGACCTATAGTAGAAATATCGTCAACGTACTTATCGTACCAGTTATACTTTCTAATGTATCTAGATGATCCTTGGCAACTAGATTATAAAATTATAGGTTTATATTGTACTTAAAGTGTATTTTGATGGTTCATTACAACTTGGTTCTTAGTTAAATTCGAATTGTTCTTAGGTATTTCATTGATCATTTGTAGCTTCTAGTTTTGGTAGACATGTTATTTCCGACTACTTTATAGGGCTCTTAGGTGCATATAATATGTTAAATTTTATAACTAGGTTGTAATGTATTGTCTGGTTTATAGGTTTAGTGTTTTCAAACTTTATTTTTTATTTTCTGTTAACGTGGATGTGAGATACGAACATAATCTCGCATTTTTTTATGTAGAATACACAAATCTCGTACTTTTAATATATGTCATACAAAGGAAACACATGTTATATTTATGGTTGTGCATTATATGTTAGTATCCCTGAACTCGAATGATTAATATACAAATGAAATGCATGGTTAATATAAGTGAAATCGCAAGTTTGGTCGGAAACGCGTTGTTATGGCTTGTTTACTCAACCCTTGTTGAATCTTATTTTTCCAGGAAATATGCCTCTTAAAGCTTGCTTCTACATATCATGATTAGTTGGCATTTTGAAGCTAATAAAAGAGAAACGTAATATTATTACTCTGAAACACATAAAAGCTTTCAAGGAGACCCCAATCTACACAATCTTGAAGACTTCTTATGAGATTCGGAATGTGACGTTTCTGATAAAAAAACATTATTTGCTTATAATCGAGATTATAAAGACATACTCATTCGAACATGAACCTTTCAAAATTGGGTCGAAACTGGTCAAACGAACGACCAATGACGTAAAGACTATTTTTGGGCTTAAACATGGCCACGAGGAAATACATTTAAAGAAAGATGGAGGATTCTAACTTCGGTACATCGATGGTTGCGAAACATAATCAAGGATCATGAAAACATACTTTTTGGATGAAAGTTCAAAAAACGTTGGCACAAACAAAACCAAAGCAATATCAAAGGCTTTGATAAATGTATGTCTCTATATTTGGTCTATTATAAGTATCATGTTCATTTGCACTAATCTCGTATAGTCAGTAACACTGAGCTCGTATGTTTTGTATATCTAGCATGTTCATTTTGACTAATTTCGTATGATTATTCTAACTAACATATTCATTAGCACTAATTAAGCATTGTCTAATAGAATTATAATGGTCAGTAATATTAAACTCACATGTTTATTATATCTACCATGATTAGTAACATTGAACTCACATATTTTGTATAATAACAAAAGAAATGCATCATAGATAACAGTAAAATTGCATGGTGTGCGGCGTTTTATAGAAATCAATAGAGAAAGCCATCGGGGTAGGCGGAAAGCATATTGTGTAGGACGTGGTTGTTTTATTAATAATGTTTATGTACTCTACCTTGTTATTTTCAGTATCGTGAGATATATTGGGTTGGATAACAGTATATTATGTGGAAGACCTTGAAATAATAAACGACTATAATTAGTTTAGAGCAATAAAGAAGAAGTTGTTTGGGTCAATTAAGCTTGTGTTGCCAAAAACTCGATAGAGTTATCGGATGTGTTGCACTTTTAATGGTAAAAATATTGTTCATAATTAAATAAGTTTAAAAAATTATCTAATCATGATAATAAATTTTGTGATGCAGCCCTTCATCATGGAGCATACAACCGTTGTGTAAGAACAAACTAAAGCGAACATGATCTCAAGATGCTACAAATAATGGGGGATCAGAGTCCAAATCATTAACCATTGTAAAATAATTAAAAACATTCACATGCTCAAATGAGGTATCAAATATATTTTCTTGAACATTTTTATATTTTTAATAGAATCACATGGTTAAAATCACTAGTCTAGACTCGTGTTTTTTGCAAAAACAATGCATGGTAGGTAGCACAGAAGTCGCAGGGTCGTTTTTAATAGAACTATAACTCGCATATTTCTAGAACTTGCATAGTAATTATCAGTAGAAATGCTTGATAACCAAACTAAAAATCACAAGGTCAATAAGAATCCCATAAGATTCATAGTGATGATTAATGTGTTGTTCTTCATTGGATAGGTTTAGGAGGGTGAATTAACACTGAAGAAGGCTGAAAGAATAACATTTGGTGGAGTGAGCTAGTGGGAACCCTGATCTTGTATCAGATGAAAGGGCTAGGAAGAGGACTAAATATGTAGGAAAAAAACAAACAGGAGGTCAGCACATCCAAAACAACCAGCAACCACCCAAACCCAAACAAACCAGCCAACAATCAATAATGAAACACAAAACTGGACATCCCCAAGTGAAATTAGGGGGTTAAGAGATGACTTTGATCCTAACTGCACCCTAATTGATTTCATCCTCAAACAAAGGCGGACTACAATACCTTCAAAGAAGACTCCAACACCCTAAAAAAACACTACAACAACAACCGAATCTCATACCAACATCTGAATAAAGAATACAATCACCTTCAAGAGCAGTTCTCTTTTACATCAGACATTGAAACATAAAAGAAAGAGCAGCTCTTACAGGTGGTCTATTGAAAATAAACATATGCAGTGTTCGCTTGAAAAAAGTACAAAAAGTAAGTATACGTCTCTCGTCTGGTCTCTCTTGTTATATATCTTCTATTTATTTTATTCTCACACGTCTCATACCGATATGCATGGAATTGTTGTGATATTAAAGAGTTAGATAAACATATAGCTCAGTCTCGTCAATAATTTGAACATCGAGAACTTGAAAAAATAATTTATCGTCCTGTTTGTGCTCCATAAACATCTAACATAGTAACACCAACACGCCTAGTCACCGAAAGGGTCACAACTGAATCACCGGTCCTCTAAAAAGTTCCATTGGTACCACATGAACAGGAAGTTGTAACAAATGAATCTCATGTAAACGAGACAAATACTACACCAGTGGCACAAGTTCATGAAGATGTAAGTGGATCTTAAGTACATTAAGATTCAACTTTGAATATATATATATATATATATATATATATATATATATATATATATATATTGTCATATACTGTAGGATTCTAAATTCATATATTGTAGGGTTTTAAAATCAATTTTAGATTTTATGTTATTTATACCTGTATATGTTGTTTTGTTATACTTGAATCTGATGGTCTAATACTCAAGAAGTTGCATGTTTAATACTAAAGAAATCACATGGTTTTATATACAAAAACTCTCATGGTTTAATACCCTAATAGTCATATGTTTAATACTTAAAAATGTATGTTTAATATACAAGAACTCACATGTTTAATACCCCTGAAAATTGCATGTTCTAATATATCGGGAATCGCATATTTAATACACCTAGACTGTCATGGTTGAGTATATCTGAACTCGCGTGGTTTATAATAACTGAAGTATCATGGTCATTATATAAAAAAATAGATATTTGTAATATAACTGCAATCGCATGTTCATCATACAAAGAATCGCAGGGCCAATACGCTAGCCCCAACTTCTAGCAATTCAACAAACTAGATAAAGTAAACCAACAAAAAAACCACCGGTAAGTGTTATGTAAAGGTCTTACATTATTTTTCTAAATGGTCTATCCAAATATATCCAGAAGTCTTTCATGATACATATATTACCAAAATCAAATGTTTTGTCGTCCAAACCTGCAAAAGAACCCACTCACCAACTCGAACAAGAAGTAGCAGAACAACAGGAAGCCCAGCAATATCAAGTCTAACATCAATACCAACAACAAGTAGCCAAACACCACCACCAAAAAAATAATATAAATCCCAACACATTCAACCCCAACACCATCAACCCAACAACAAGAACCAACCTACAACAAAGTCAGAATAACTCACCTAAACAGAAGTAGTACCAACAGTCTCACAACAAGCTGAAGAAGAAGTCGAACACCATTAACCCCAACAATAAGAACTAACATGCACAAAGTTATAACAGCTCACCTAAATTAAACCAGCAGCAACAGTCTCATAGCCAGCAAAAGGAAACCCATCACCGAAAAATAAAATAACAAACACCAGAAAAGTTAAAAAGATAAGCATCACCATCAGCTGATACAACCGACAAAAGAGTATGTATAGAAGTAAAAAACGTTGATGATTGTTTTATAGAACCTACACAATCTTATTTTGATAAAGTTGATCCGTTTGAGGTCAATATTGTCATGAAACAGAGTTTGGATTCTATTACGGAGGATACGATTTCTCATAATTTACGAGATACGGCTACTGACAAGGATTTAGAGGAGATAACATAATGGGTTGTCCCTCGTGATTCTGTAAGTAAATATTTAGTAAATTATGATTAAACATCATATATATATATTGTCATGTTTTAGACGCCTCATATGGATTAATATATTAGGAACCGCATGTTTATTATACTTAGAATCTCATGTTTGTTATATGTAGAATCACATTGTGTTTGACACCCAGTTTTCTATGTTCCAAACCACCACATAATCAGTGCAAGAGAACACGTGTGGTCTCATTTCCCTTTCTATGGTAAAAAATATAGTGAGTTATAAGAGGAAGAGGTAATTTCCCTGATTGGGAAAAGGATTACCGCAACAATGCAGATCATTGAGGTCTGTGAATACCACACAGTCTTTAAGATACAAAGGGCAGAAAAAACAAAAAGATCCTGAAGTATGGTATTTACTATCATCATAGTTCTCCTATAGACTAAATGTGAGTGTAAGTGAACTGATGACGCTACCTTACAAACGCGACCTGGACTTCAAGGTAAAATATACAAATGTTGCATTATAACAGTAAAATTTAAGGTAGACTCACATGTTAGATAAACTTGTATTTAAGTTGAACTCGAATCACATGATAATTTATAGTAGAAATGCATGTTTAATAAACTCGCATCATGTTTATTTTCTAATAAAATCGTAACATTGAGTTGTATTAATCTCGCGTCTTTGGTTGTATACCTCATACTAATAATTTGGTAGATTATCGATGTTTGGATTTATCAGACACTTTGAGAAAATAATTGGAAAATAACATCCAATGGGTTCGAAGGTGATGAGTCCGGATTTTGTCACCACTCTCTGTGAGAACCGGACAGGGGAAATTCGGACATCATCCATCTAACCGGACAGGGACGGTTTGGACAACCTCCATTCACTAAATTGTCCGAACAGAACTAAAGTATTAAAAACATAATCACTTCATGACTAAGCTAATTACTTGTTTACTTAAAAGCTAGTGGGTTTTTAAACTCGACCCGAATCCATAACACACAACCCGAAAGCCCATATGGCCCAAAATATAAAGGGTATAAATACCCAACCACCTACATTAAATAAGGGTAATGAAAATTAAATACAACTAAGCAGCTCAATTCTCCCTCTACATTCTATCCAAACATTAAATACTCTCAAAATTCCACAAAACTCTAGACAAAATTACAAAATTACCCTCAAACAAAAATAAACCACATCAAATTTGCGACCACAGTGGGAGCACGATGGTGCCTGAATCTAGCATTCAAAACCATCAGAAAAAACCAGTTCGGATGAATCCGGACGTGCCGGAAGTACCACCAGCTTTGCTCGAAGTGGTGGGAGAAAATGATGAATATACCATCGAGGAGCGTGATAGATCAAAAGTTGAAATAGAAGCTCTAAGGGCTGAGAAGGCTAAGATGGGTGTAAAAGAGAAATCAAAGGCGTCAGTTGCTCACCATACTGACAACCCTAGAGAACATGAGCCTTCGAAAACCCATGTGAGTACGAAGAAAACTCATGCTAGCTCCAAAAAGTCTCACCGGTCTAAGCCACTGGAGAGCTTTGATTCAGACTCACAATCTTCCAGCAGCTCTTCAGGCGAAGATGGAGTTGAAGAATCCTTGTCATCCATCAGTGATGAGGGCCGTTCTAAAAAGAAACAAAAGTTGGTTAAAAAGTATTCAAGAAAAAGGGATATGCGTGGAAAGTTAAAGAGGCATATAGACAAAGGGTCGTCTCATAGCCAGAGACACATAGATCAGATGGTGATGGATCCTTTTGCCTTCCATGATAAGCCAGGTATCTTTGCAACTCCTAATGAGGATACCGTCTTCAGTCGTGGCCGGAATTGGAGACAATCTCCATTGTCCTCTAAGATCCTGTCCGGGAACCTTCCTAAGAGGTTTGATAGTACAAAAATGGAAAAATACGATGGCAGTAAAGACCCGGACAACCACTTGGAACAGTTTAAAAATTTCATGATAAATTTTGATGATGATGACAAGTTGCTTTGTAGGACATTCTCCCAGTCCTTTACGAGGAGTGCTCTGAAGTGGTACAATAGTCTACCACAAGGCTGCATCAGAAATTTTGATACTTTGTGGGTGGCCTTCCGAAGGCAGTTTGTTGGAAGTAAAGATGTAAATGCAATGGAGACACAATCATCCATTGTGCCCAGGAACCGAACGAATCTCTAAAAGAATACATAAGTCGCTTTGTAAACACCAAAAATGGGTTGGCTGATTGCTTTGAACAAGTAACAATAGCTTCTCTGAGACAGGGATTAAACCCTGAAAACCTGGCTGACTCAGTAACCCGAAAGAAGGCCATGACATGAGGAAGCATGTTGAATCAAGTTGGAAAGTAGATTAATGTTAATGAAAAAAAAAACAAGAGTGCACATCCAGGTAAGATCTGCTCCGGCTGCGCCAAATCCAAACCAAAACCAGTCTGGGAACAAGGCTAGGGAGGCCGGACAGAGTCATAATAGAGCCAAAGCTCAGTCTCAGCCAGCTGCTCCAGCACAGAGTCAGCAATCTAGAAATAAACGAGGACCTTGGGTCCAACCGGAGTGGTTTGCAGAATTAAAAGAAAACGTAGCCACCATTTATGACAAAACAAAGGACGAAGTGCATTATAGAAGGCCGGTTGCGTTACAATCTCCTAAGGAGAGTCGTAACAATTGTTTTTGTCAGTATCATAATGATACTGGCCATACCACCGAGGATTGTATTGTTTTGAAGCAAGAAGTCCAAAATTTAATTGAAAGAGGAAAGTAGGGAGCATATGTTAAAAGAAGAGGAGGAAATAGGCCTGATAACACTCACCGGGTTGGCCCAAACAATGCAGGCGCATCGGCTCCGGAAGGGGCCATGGTGATAGTCGATAGATTCGATGTAGAGTCAGAGTACTTGGACCCTGATCCGACCCGGAAAAGAGTGGGAGTTATCGCAGAAAATTGCAAGTCGGTGTCCGGACTTATCAAATTTTTTAAGTCACTCACAATTTATGGAGGAGACATCATGACAGCACCTACTGCTTCTTCAAGAAAGAGGCATGTTCATACCTTAGCTACCCAGCTGGAGGGAGGCATGACTTCCTATCAGTCACAAATTCCATTTCCCTTCATTGTTTTCGATGAGGATGACTTGAGGGATATAGCTGGTCCTCATGAAGATGCTGTTGTCATAGGAGCATCCACTGGGGGAAATGACATAAGACAGATTCTGGTGGACACTAGAAGTTCTGCCAATATTCTCTTTTTAATTTCCTACAAAAAGATGAAAAATCCAGTAGTAATTCAGCGTTCGAACGGGTCAATTGTGGGTTTCACTTGAAGCTCAGCAGATGTGATTGGGGAGTTCGAGGAGGAAGTTTTGTTGGGCAAAGGCCCTTTTAAGAAAATGGTTATAATACTGTTTGTTGTGGTGGATTGTCCCACTTGTTATAATGCTATTCTGGGGAGGTCTTGGCTCTCTAGGATGCATGCGGTGGCCTCAACAGTCCATCAATGTTTGAAATATTTTGTGCAAGGGAAAGTGGGAGTTGTTCGGAGCAGGCAAAAGGTAGCCAGAGAGTGTTATGCAACAGCACTGGCCCCCCGGACGTTGGGGGCAGTTCGGATTAACGAAGAATAGCAGTTTGAGGGGCTTTCTGGGGGAGAGGGTGAGATTGATGACCTTAGAGAGACCCCTGGAGTTTTAATACCGATTGAAGAAGTTGAAACACATTATTTGGCTGAGGGAAAAAATGTCAAGATAGGATCCAAGATAACATCGGAGTTAAAGGGTAAGATGTTAAAATTCTTGAAAGACCATCAGCATGTTTTTGCTTGGTGCAATGCTGATGTTACCGGGGTACCAGCAGATATTATATCACATTAACTGTCCATCCGAAGGGACATAGCACCTGTGATACAAAAAAGAAGAGTTTTTTCTAAGGAAAAGGCTGATGTCATAGTTCAAGAGGTTGACCGGCTTACTAAAATGGGGCACATAAAGGAGTCTCAGTACCCTTTATGGACAGCCAATCCGGTATTGGTGAAAAAGAAAAATGGCAAGTGGTGTATGTGTA
Organism: Limnanthes douglasii subsp. nivea; assembly: GCA_036936605.1. NCBI lineage: Eukaryota > Viridiplantae > Streptophyta > Magnoliopsida > Brassicales > Limnanthaceae > Limnanthes > Limnanthes douglasii. The sequence goes on along the minus strand of JAUPFV010000001.1, from coordinate 124,886,466 downwards.
TCGATTTCACAATTCCCAACAGGGCTTGGCCGAATGATTTATACCAAGTTCCCCGGATTGATCAGTTGGTGGATTCCACATCTGGGAACAAGATTCTATCTTTTATGGATGCCTTCTCCGGGTATAATCGAATTCAAGTGGACCCAAAGGATCAGGAGCATACTACGTTTGTTACCGATATGGGACTTCATTGTTACAAGGTAATGCCATTTGGGTTGAAAAATGTTGGGGCCACTTATTAGAGGTTGGTAAATAAAGCTTTTGCTGATCAGATTGGAAGAAACATGGAAGTATACATCAACGATATGATGGTGAAAAGTGTGGATGAAGAGCTACACTTGGCAGATCTCTAAGAAACTTTTGCTAACTTGGTAAAAGTAAATTTGAAATTAAACCCAAAAAAGTGTATCTTTGGAGTACAGTCCGGCAAATTCCTGGGGTATGTGATAAGTGAGCAAGGGATACATCCTGATCCGGACCAGTTTAATGCTTTATTCCAAATGGAGCCTCCTCGAAATATTAATGAAGTACAACGGTTGACTGGGAGGTTGGTTGCCTTAAATCGATTCATTTCAAGGTCTTCGGACATATGTGCCCCGTTTTTTCAAACTTTAACAGGTGCAAAGGGATTCGACTGGTCTTCACAGTGTGATGAGGCCTTCAATGAAATAAAAAAACATCTGTCCTCCCCTGAAGACTTTATTTAAACCTGTTGACGGAGAGACTCTTTTCATATACTTGGCAGTTTCCAGTTGTGCCATAAGTTCCGTATTGGTGAGGGAGGTAGATAATTATCCTCGTCCGGTGTATTACATCAGCAAGAGCTTGATAGATGCAGAAAAACACTATCTGAAGCTTGAAAAATTAGCATTAGCCCTGGTGATTGCTACAAGGAAGATGAGGCCTTATTTCCAGGCTCATCCTATTATTGTTCGGACGTCTTTTCCCTTAAAATATGTTCTTCAAAAGGCATACGTTTCAAGTAGAATGACTAAGATGTCAGTGGAATTGGGGGACTTCGATATTGATTTTGCCCCTCGGACAGCAATCAAGCCCAAGCTGTGGCTGATTTCTCAGTTGAATTCCATTCAGATAGGGATACAAAGCAAACAACTGATATGAAAGACAAAAAAGTCTGGGTTGTCCGGACTGATGGTGAATCAAGTACCATGGGATGTGGTGCAGGGGTATGCTTGACCTCTCCGTACGGTGACAGAATGTATCAAGCTATATGTTTTGCTTTCAGGGCTTCTAATAATGAGTCCGAATATGAAGTTGTTATAGTTGGTTTGAAATTGGCTCTTATTTGTGGAGCCAAAAGGGTCAAGCTAATGAGCGATTCTCAGCTGCTTATCCATCATGAACAAGGTCAATCTGAAGCCAAAAAGGAGTAGTTGGTTAAGTACTTACTTCTTCTTAAATATGTAGCTCTTAATTTTAAAAGCATCATCTACGAACACATTCCCCAAACGGAAAATGTACTGGCCGACTCCTTGGCAACTATAGCCTATACTGACTCATATCCTTGGATTCATGTGCTGGAGTGCCCATCCATTCGAATCAGTCTGGGTAAGGAGGAAGAAAGTTTCGATATACAGATAAAACAGCCTCAAGATTGGAGATTTTCTCTCCTTCAATATCTCTCAGATGGCATCTTGCCACTGGATAAATCAATAGCAAGAAAAGTAAAATACAAGGCTCGTGGTTTTGTCATCCTAACAGATATTCTATATAAAAAATCTTATAGTAGACCCCTCTTACGATGTTTGGGGGTCGACGAATCTCAGATAGTGCTCTCCGAATTACATGATGGTGAGGGGTCAGCTCACTGTGGATTCAGGGCTCTAACAAGGAGAGTTTTGTTAGTTGGGTATTATTGGCCCTCTATAATGCAAGATACTAAGGAATTGGTGAGGAGGTTTGACTCATGCCAAAGATATAGCAATGAAATTCATATCCCAACTGTCCCTTTAGAGTCATTTTCTGAGCCCATACCTTTTGCTCGATGGGGGTTGGATTTAGTGGGACCTCTACCCATGGCATATGGAGGGCGCAGGACTATAATCGTTGCTATTGATTATTTTTGGAAGTAGATCGAAGCAGCTCCGTTGACAGGTACAACGCCAAAAGCTGTTATAAAATTCATTTTATCCAACATCTGCTACAGATTTGGAATTCCACAAAAGATAACAACAGACAATGGACCACAGTTCGACAACAAGGAAATGGAGAGTTTCTGTACCTCCAGAGGTATACAACATTGCTTCTCTTCCCCTTTCCATCCACAAGCAAATGGTCAGGTCGAAGTGGCCAACAGGAGAATACTGTCTGGTTTAAAGAAGAATCTAGAAGGAGCTGCTGGAAAGTGGCCAAGTTATTTGTAAGAAGTTCTGTGGGCTTACCGGACTACTCCTGGGGCTGCAACACAAGAGTCTCCTTTTGCTTTAGTCTATGGGATGGATTCCATAGCTCCCATAGAAGCTACTCTCCCTTCATTTCGAGTCCATAATTTCTCCGAACACGCTAACGAGGTGGCTATCAGAGGCCAGCTTGACTTAGTTGAGGAAAGAAGAGTTAAGGCTCACCTTAGAGTTGTACACTATCAAGGTTTGATGAGAAGCAGGTTCGCTTCTAAAATTAAGAGAAGGGATTTTCAACCGGGGGATAATGTATTGAGAAAAGTTTTCCTACATACTAAAGAAAAGCAGTTCGGTAAATTGGCTCCAACTTGGGAAGGACCCTATGCGATCGTTGAAAAACTTAAGCCTGGGACATACCGGCTCCAAGACAAAGATGGAAGGGTTTTGAATCACCCCTGGAATATTGAGCATCTCCAGTTGTACTTGGAATAGAAACTATGTAAATATTTACTTGTTTAAAAGTTCATATAAATATTTGGGGGCACACTCTTTCCTACCATGGTGGCGCGGGGAGGTTTTAATGAGGTGTCCGGGTTTTTCTTTATAAAATTTGATGCCTTCTTAAAATTCGGAGTGTTTTTACTTAATAGTTTCTTGTGAAATTTGTATTTAAACACAGGCCGGATTAAATTAAAGGAGTGATGACTACTTAAACATTTGTCATCGGAGAAATTAAACACTCTCACTTTAGAATGTTTATGAAATAACTAAGGGTTGTATAAACATTAGCCATCATAATTGAAAAACTATGAAAAAATGCAAGAGATGTGCGAAATAAAGATATCCATTGAAATATATGAAGTGCCTTGGCCATCCAAGGACTTTAAATTGTCAAAACAGAAAGATTTATCCGGATAAGGACTGGACACAGTTACAAAAAATGCCTTGGCCATCCAAGGAATTTGGTTCGATCAAAACAAAATTAAAAAGATAATTGATACTCTAAGACCGAGCCTTTGAAGATGGCTCAGCCTCACTCGTTTTCTTCTTCTTGAGGTCATCATTTTCCTCATCTGGACTCACCCCGGTGTACTCTTCTTCATCGGATGAGTCAGCACCGGAGTAATCATGCTTGTCTCCATCAGCCATCGTGTGAAAGGGAAGGTCTTCATACTCTACATAGGTCCATAAATCTCCCAGATTCCTCTTCGGAAATTTTTCATAAAAAAGCAGGACCATGTCCGACTTCACTTTGGCATACATATCTTCCTGAGTGTCTATCACTTGGTTGGTATAAGCATCAATCCTAGCTTGGATTTTTGCTTCTTGCTCCCTTAGCAAATCAGTTTTTTTTTGTGCAGCCTTGGACACCGAATCCTCGACCGAGATTTTGTCATTGGTCAAAGTATGAATAAACATGTCTTTAGCCTTCACCTCCTCTTTCGAAGAGGAGAGATATTTCTCCAACTCAGATTGCTTTGTTCGGAGTTCTTTGATAGTATCTTCTAAAGAAGCTACCTTTGTGGCCCAACCCTCATGGTTCTTCTTTAACTCCTCATTCTCCCTCTTCAAAATATCAGCATTTTGGTTCGCAATGAGGAGGTCACCGGACAATTTCTCTTTGTCAAAATTAAGGGCAGTAATAATAGCTGACTGACCTCGTACTTGCTTCTCCAAACTAAGCATGGGCTGAATATTACTCAATATAGAGTGAGTTATAACATCCCTTTCACTTGAAACATAGAAAGACTTACCATTGAAGATAACGATGTTCGAAATGCTCGGAGGGAGGTAAGATCCAGCAAAATCATCCTTAGGGAGGTTTTCGAAGTAAAGACCAATTTCTTTAAAACCACTAATATCAACACCATCAATACTGATATCCCCTCCTGGACCCCCTCCGGTTTGGAAGTCACTAGGGATTCCTTCTGCTTAAGTTGGGTCTATAGGGTCAACAGGAGGAAGGGGCTCCGGAGGCGGGAGAGAAATCTCATCACCCTTGGAGGTCTTTTTCTTCGTGGCCTCCCTGTCCTTACTCTCTGCTCCCCGTTGCCTATCTCTCTTAAGAACCCTTGGAGGTTTTGGAGATCCTGCCCCTTCCCTAGTACTTTCATGCTCTACTACTTCTAGAAGAGTAACATTAATCTGTCCTTGAACTGACCCCTCTTGGTTTGTCGGAGCAGTTTCCTCCACTTCGGTGGGGTTGGCTTCAACCGCACTCTGCTTGCCCTTACCTTTCTTTCCCTTTATCTTACTTGGGGCTTTGGCTCTACCGGGCAGATACAATACCCCATCTGGTGCGTGTGTTCTTTTGAGGACTACTTCCGGAGGGGGTGGGGTGGTAAGTTCCTCCCAGGATAAGTCCCTCCGGTCAGTGGTATTCCAGAGGTAAGACCTTGTTAGATTGCCTCCGGTAAAGGCATTGTGGAAGCGATTCCCCCACTTCTCAGAAGCCCAAGCATTCAGCTTGGTGCAAGTGGTCTGCCCAGCCTTCAAGTAGTCGTTGAAGTCTTTAGGCAGCAGTGTCAAGAAAAAAAAACAAGTCAGTTAAACAAATTTGTGAAAAATAAAGATGGGATTGTAAGATGGGAATCCTACCATCACTTCACCATCTACTGGTAAGGAGACTCGGGTTGGCACCGGTTTTAATCTTCCTCCCGTTCTCCCAGGCACCACTCACAAACAAGAAATGAGTTTTCCAATTTCTCTCCGACTCGAGCAGGTCGTCCACTGCTTTGTAGTTATCACCCATGTTGAAGTGATAGAAGAGAATATGGTGGTTTCTGCAGAGGCTGGCCACAACTGCAAACTGCTCCATTGGGAGAGGAATCCCGGAGAGCCTGGAGGCCATAATACAGGCCATGAGAGTATACCATGCGTTAGGGCTCAATTGACTTGGGAAAAGTTTGATGAGGTGAAAATACTTGACTATCTCCGGGTCTAAGGGAAACCTCAGTCCCCAGTTGAAGAGCTCAGTGAAGAAAACTAATTCACTGAGCTTGCAGTCCATCGGTGTTTCTGGGTCCACTGGAATCCTTATTTTAACATTCTCCGGGATCCCCCATTTTGTTCGCATCCGGCCTAGTTCGGCTGTGTGGATGAAAGCATAGTTAAGTTTTTGCAAAGCTATTAAATACTTAACACTTACCTTGTGGAAACAAGGTCCCACTTTTCCCACAAGGACCTCCGGTAAATCTGGATGTCTTAAGCATAGTTTCTCTTTGCCTTTGTCCTTCTTGGCAGCAATAGCCTCACTTGTTTGCCCGGAGACTTCGGACTCAAAGGGAGCTTCTTCAATAGAATCCTCCATCACTAATTCCAATATCAGGGAGGGGTTTTCAGCTGTTTTTGGGTGAGGTGAGCTAGAGGTTGGCTCAGCGTGCCCTCCAGACTGTTGGGCTTTACTGGCTTCTTGTACTCTGGCCTCCGGCTGGGGCTCAGATGCAGTGGTTTCTTTCCGGAGATTTGAACTAGATGCCTCTGGGCCGAACAGTTTGTCCTTAGGAATCCTGATGGGTGCCTCTGACCCCATATTGCTATCCTTGCCCCCTGATTTGGAAGGTGTACCTTTTAGAGCCTGCCCTTTTACCAAGCGACCTCTTCTCCGATCTACTAACTTCTCTGGAGAGGCATCAACATCCGATCCCATAGCAATGAATGGGGAAGGTTTCTTGAAACTGGTGACTATCTGTCCTGGTTCAACAGTAGGCTCTGATTCTTGAACCGGTGAGCCGAAACAATTGACGAAAGGGTGGATTGGAACAACCTCATAGGTTTAACGCTTTTGGTTGAAGAATAGCCCTGATCAGGCTCTGTGCTTAGTGTTTCTGGTTTATCAACAGGGGAAACAGGGAGGCCGGCTGCAATGCGCCTCTCTCGTTCAACCTTTTGAGCTTTTTCTAACTCTGACAAATTAAGCCATCCACTTTTGATTAAAGCGTTCCTAGCTGTGAACATAAACTCACACCGAAAGAAAGTGTTTGTTTTTTAGAGAGAAAGCTTTGAAGTTTAGTAAAGCAAGGATGACTGAGATGGTAAAACAGTAGAAAAGTGAACTAATTTATAGTAAATATGCAAAAGATGCTTTGATACCTAGGAGAATTCGAAGGTGTTGCAATAATTAAGGACGGCGCTGATGTCATCCTCATTAAATGAAGAGGTTACTTTTTGAAGAAATTGGGAGCGTCGTTCTAGGGAAAAAAGTGGCTGATGTGACGAACCAAAGAGAGACACGTGTCCCACGATTTCTAGCAAAAAACTGTTTAGTTTCTGAGAACTTTTTCAGTTCGGATAAAGCTATTACACAGTTTGAGAATCTGTCTGGATATGGCTGAGACGGGCTACATGTTATTTTTTAGGTCTTGCCAACGGGTTTTGAACACCACCTAAAAAAGGGGCTACTGATGAGTCCGGATTTTGTCACCACTCTCTGTGAGAACTGGACAGGGGCAATTCGGACATCATCCATCTAACCGGACAAGGACGGTTCGGATAACCTCCACTCACTAAACTGTCCGAACAGAACTAAAGTATTAAAAACATAATCACTTCATGACTAAGCTAATTACTTGTTTACTTAAAAGCTAATGGGTCTTTAAACTCGACCTGAATCCATAACACACAACCCGAAAGCCCATATGACCCAAAATATAAAGGGTATAAATACCTAACCACCTATATTAAATGAGGGTAATGAAAATTAAATACAACCAGGCAGCTCAATTCTCCCTCTACATTTTATCCAAACATTAAATACTCTCAAAATTCCACAAAACTCTAGACAAAATTACCCTCAAACGAAAATAAACCACATTAGAAGGTGCTTACCATTGTAAATCCAACGTGATACAAATTTATGCCCATGCAACGGTAAGAACAACGATAACTAATTATCGATTATTATAACAAAAATGTTTGTAATTATTTGTCTTAATATAGAAAACATTGGCAAAAAATGGAGATCTCTAAAAAATGGTTGATGAAGTTTTCAAAACTATGTCATCCGCCATGTATTATGTGTTACTTCTGGTATGAAACATAAAGAAAGATATAATAAACCACTGGATATTAGTGATTGACGTTGAAAATAGTACGATAACAATTATAACCCACTCATACTTCACACAAATACGTAACAGACTACACAAGAAAAATGACTAAGCTACTATAGTATTTAAAGTCATGCATGCTTGTTATTTGATATCAGTCTTACATCTAACCTTCTAGTGAGGTAAACTCTTATTAACAGTTGGTGTACTGTATGAAAAATGTATATTTGCTTTAAAAATGGATATACGGTAAAAACAATACAAGAGATATCCCACAACAAAAACCAAACAATCTTGACTACAGGGTTTTTGTTTGTAAATACACCAAAGACATTATCTAAAATGTCTTTTTATCGAAAAGTTACAATGAAGATAAGTGTACAAATATGAGAGCTCAAATTTTTTATTGTTTACTAAATTATGTAAACAAAAACGTTCGGTGGTAGCTCTCTTAATAAAGTTTTTTCTGATGTGATATATTTTGTAAGTAAATTCTATTATAAGTAAAAGAAACAGAATAATGAGTGGCGATAAACTTGCATGGTCATTAACATTGAACTTGCAGGGTGATTTACACTAAACTCGCTTGATGAGTACTAATAAATAAATATCATGGTGACCATGCCTATAATCGAATGGTATATATAATAAAACAACTAGCAACTTCATAAAACTAGAGTTGCTTGGTGGGTTAATATGCAAAAACTCGCATGTTTAATATACCTGAAATTGTAGGAATAGAAATACAAGAACATTGCACGTTTACTATACTGATAAACACATGGTTAGACATACAAGAACTCGCATGTTTAAATATACTTGAAATCGAATGAGTAACTGCTCTCAACTTTTTAAAAAAATACATTAGTCACGCATGGTAATTAATATTGATAAAATAACAACCTTCCAACTCATTTTCCGTATAAGTATTTAAGCATTTTAATAATTTTCATTGATTAAGTTATTTTTTGATTTGACAAAAGTAGATATCTAATCACGAATAAAGTAATAACTACAAAAAACATATCAAGATTGGGTTAGAGTTTCTGCCTATAAATAAGGTCAACCATATTCACTAGGGGATTATACACCAACTCTTCAAATTCAGAAACCATGGCGCATTTCCTTTCATCCGACGATGAATATGTCTACTCATCCTTTTCAGATGATGACCTTTATGGAAATTTTTAGCACTTTTCCCCGTACAAGCATATGATCACCTCTGATTACTCCTCATAATCTTTTAGAAACGAATCGATATTCTCCTTCTAGTATGCATATTACTCACCAGAATCTGGTTCGTTTTCCAAAGATGAGTCAGACCCTAATGATCTTCCACAAAAAACGAAAGAGAAGCCAGATAAAGAAGGAAAAGGAGGATGAGGATGAAAAAGTTAGAAACATTGAGGAAGAAGAAGTTGAAGACAGTGAGGAAGAAGAAGATGAAGATAGTGAAGATGAGGATAATAATGATGAGATGGATGAAGACAAAGAATAGTCTAACTGAGAAGAATCTTCTCAAGATGTTTGAATGTTTTTGTTTTGGATGTTTTTGTTACTTTCTCACGCTTTAAACTAACCAACCCTAGAATATCATATTATTTTCCTGTTAGGGTTAAAAGTATAAACAATGTTAGGGTTGTCTTTTTTTCTTAATTCCAGAAAAATTGTAATGTCTATTTTACTAATATAACAAGGTTTATGATATCATCTCAGCTTGTTTTGCATGTTAATATTGATGAGTTTGGAATTTTGAGTCACAATGCCACAAATAAATCCGAAGGACAATTCGGACTAAACTACTACACCAAATATTCGAACATGACAAATGTATTAACTTTTGACTAAGATAGTTGCTAATCAACTTAAAATTATATGACTAATGGGTTCGGCCCGGTTTCACGACCCGACCCAATAAGCCCATGGGTCAGTTATAAAAGTATAAATACCCCAACCACTTTCATTAATGAGGGTGATCAGAATTTAATACTAGTAGGTAGCTTAATTATCTCTCTACTTTACATACTAAACACAAAACACCACAAAATTATCAAAACACTTTTTAAATACTTTACCAGATTACCCTCAGCCAGAAATAAATCACACCAAATTGGCGACCACAATGGGAGGCAATGATGCCTGAATTTTATATTCAAAACAAGTAAGTAAAGCAGTTCAGATAGATCTGAATGGGAAAAATACTCCACCCCCGGAGGTGGAAGGTGCGAAGGAAAATAAGGAGTACATCATCGAGAAGCGAGACCAGCTGAGGGCTGAAATAGAGGTGTTAAGAGCCATAAAATAAGCTAGAAAAATGTATCAAGGAGAAATCCGGACCGTCAGTACTTCACCACACTAACAATCCTGGGGAAAATGAGCCATATTTGAAGACTCACCTCAGTTCAAAGAAAACATACCGGGCTAAGCTCGTTGAAAGTTCTGGATCTGAATCCTCCAGCAGTTCCTCAAATGGGGCAGAGCTTGAAGAATCACTATTTTCAAGCAATAATGAAGGGAGATCTAGAAAAAATATAAGATTATCCAAAAAGCACTCGAGGAAAAGGGACAGACATGGTAGGCTAAAGAGGCACCAGGGTAAAGAATCATCCCACAAACATGTTGACCAATTGTTAATTGATCCATTTGTCTTCCAATCCGAACCATGTATTTTTGCAACTCCTAATGAAGATATTATTTTCAGTCGTGATAAGAACTGGATGCAATCGTATTTGTCCGCAAAAATACTCTCCGGACATCTTTCTAAAAGGTTTGATAGATCCAAGATAGAGAAATACGATGGGAGTCGTGATTCGGACAACCATCTAGAACAATTCAAAAACTTCATGATGAACTTTGATGATGATGATGATAAGCTTTTGTGTAGAGCTTTCTTCCAAACTTTTACGGAGAGTACTATTAAATTGTATAATAGTTTACCTTAGGAATGTATTAGAAACTTTGATACATTTTGGGTTATCTTCTAGAGGCAACTTATTAGGAGTAAGGAACTAGAGGTTAATGGGGACACCATTATCCATTGCCCACAAGAAGCAAATGAGTTATTAAAAGATTACATAAGTCGTTTGTGAATACAAATAACGGACTAGCAGATTGCTTTGAGCAGGTGGAAATTGCTTCCCTTAGGCAAAGACTGAAGCTGGGGAATTTAGCTGATTTATGACTCGGAAGAAGGCTATGACCTGGGGTGGTTTATTAAACCAAGTGGGAAAATAGATCAATGTAGAAGAAACAAAGAAAACAAAGGTACACCGTCAGGTGAGGTCCATCACTACAACAGCTCATCCAGCTACTAACCAATCCGGTTACATGGCAAAGGAGACCGGACAAGGGTCTAACTGGTCCAAGCAAAGTCAATCCAACTAGACCCAGAGCCAACAAACCAGAAGTAAGAGGGGTCCTTGGGTCCAACCTGAATATTTCGCCGAATTGAGGGAAAATGTAGCCACAATCTATGATAAAACCAAGAATGAAGTACACTTTCGAAAGCCAGCAGCATTGCAGACCCCCAGAGAGATCTGGAACTTTTGTTTTTGCAAGTATCACAATAACATAGGCCATGATACTCAAGATTGCATAGCATTGCAACAAAAGGTCCAAAACCTTATTGAGAGGGGAAAGTTCGGAGCCTATGTTAAAAGGTGAAATGGAAACAGACCAGATAATGCACAGAATAATGATCCCCGAACGGGTCCTTTAAACAATCCTGGAACATCTGCTCAAGAGGGTGCGATGGTGATCCTTGAAAGATTCGATGTAGATTTTGAGTATTTGGATCCAGATCCAGATTGAAATAAGGTGGGGTGATAACTAAGCCAGTTTTCGGACCGATAAGCTTCTTCGAATCGTTAACCATTTTTGGAGGAGATTTTGTGACTGCACCTACAACTTCGTCAAGGAAGAGGCATGTCCATAATTTGGCTACCCAATTAAAAGGTGGAATGTCTTCTCATAAGTGCCAGTCCCCATTACCATTCATAGTATTTGATGAAGATAACCTAAGGGACATTGCAGGACCTTATGAGGACGCAGTGGTTATAGGAGCTTCCATAGGGGAAATGATATACGCTGAATTTTGATTGATACGGGCAGTTCGGCTAACATTCCATTACTAAGATCGTACAAGAAAATGAGGAATCTAACAGTTATTCAACGTTCGAACAGAACCATTGTAGACTTCAGAGGGAGTTCTGCAGATGTAATTGGGGAATTTAAAGAAGAAGTGTTGTTGGGCAATGGGTTCTTTAAAAGGATGGTAAGGGTACTGCTTGTTGAGGAATCTAACAGTTTTCTCTCTCTAAAGCAAAAACTTGCTCAATAGTTTATGTTTACATCGAGGAACGCTCTGATCAAAGACGGATGGCTCAACCTTTCTGAGTTAGAGAAGGCTCAAAAAGTCGAAAGAGAAAGACGAATTGCGGCAGGGTTACCCACCTCGCCTGTTGATAGACCAATCACCTCCGCCACAGAGTCAGATCAAGGCTCTTCTTCTTCTAAAGGCACCAAACCTAGAAAACTATTTCAAACTAACCTCTCCCCTATTATCTCTGGTTCCTCAGTTCAGGAATCGGAACCTGCTGTCGAGCCAGGAGTAACAGTTACTAGCCTAAAAAAATCCTCACCCTTTATAGCAATGGGGTCGGATACGGAGCACTCCCCTCAGAAGCTAGTAGATAGGAGGAAAGGCCGGTTAGTTAAAGGCCAAGGGTCTAAAAACACTCCCTCAAAGTCAGGGGCAAAAGACAGCAGCACCGGGTCAGAGGTGCCTATTAGAGCCCCCAAGGACAGACTGTCCGGTCCGGAGGTCACCAGTCCAAGTCTTTAAAGAGAAGCACATTCTCCGGAAACTCTACCGGAGGCCAGAAGCCAAAAGAACACCGAGGCCCAGCAGTCCGGAGACAAGGCTGAGTCAGATTTGAACCCTCCCCCCACTACTGTTGTTGAAAACCCTTCAACCATTATGGAGGAAGTAATGGAGGACTCTGTTGAAGAGGATCCATTTGAGTCTGAGCCATCCGGTCAGACCATTAGTGCAATAGTTGCCAAGAAGGACAAAGGCAAAGATAAATTGTATTTGAGGCATCCGGATCTGCCGGAGAGCCTCGAAGGAAGAGTGGGGCCTTGTTTTCACAAGGTCAGTGTTAATTGCCTCCTTTCCTTGCAAAAAATCAACTACGCATTCATCCACACAACTGAGTTGGGCAGGATGCGTACGAAGTGGGGAATACCGGAGAATGTGAAGATCAGAATTCCCATACACCCAGAGACCCCCATGGACTGCAAGTTAAGCGAAATCGTCATGTTCACGGAGCTATTCAACTGGGGGCTCAGATTCCCATTAGACCCAGAGATTGTCAGATACTTCCATCTGATAAAACTCTGTCCGAGCCAGCTGAGCCCCAACGCCTGGTACACCCTCATGTCCTGTATCATGGCTTCAAGGCTGTCCAGGATCCCTCTGCCAATGAAGGAGTTTGCTGTTGTGGCCAGTTTTTGTAGAAATCACCACATCCCCTTTTACCATTTCAATATGGGGGATGACTTCAAGGCTGTGGATGACTTGTTGGAGGCGGAGAGGAATTGGAGGACCCAGTTCCTATTTGTTAGTGGTGCTTGGGAGAATGGACAGAAGATCAAAACCGGAGTGAACCCAAGCCTCCTCAGAAGCAGGTGGAGGAGTGACCGTAAGTCTCATGCCTTATATTTTTGTCTTTTTTTTAGAGTTAGTTTATACTAATTGGTTTTACTTTTGTCTCAGCAGAACTGCCCAAGGTATTTAGTGACTACCTGAAAGCCGGGCAGGTTACTTGTGGCAAGATTAATGCTTGGGCTGCTGAGAAGTGGGGGAACCGATTCCATGCTGCTTTTACCAGTGGCAACTTGGCAAGGTCTCACTTGTGGAACACCACAGGTCGGAGAGACTTGACTTGGGAGGAGCTCACCACTCAGCCTCCTCCGGATGTTGTGCTTAAGAGGACCCATGAACTAGATGGGACACTCTTCCTGCCTGGCCGGGCCAAAGCCCCGAGCAAGATGAAAGGCAAGAAGAAGAAGGACAAGAAGGTGGTGGGTGGTGCTAACCCTGCTGATGCAGAGAAGGATGCTCGAATAGACCCGGAGGGGCCAGTCCAGAGCCAAATCGATGCTGCTCTCTTGGAAGTGGTGGAGCAAGAGATTGAAAAGCAAGAAGCGAACCTCCCAAAACCTCCAAGGGCTTCCAAGAGAAATCGTAAACAGGGAAGCGAAAGCACAGACCGGGAGGCCAAGAAGAAAAAGACTTCTAAGGGAGACGAGCTTTCTCTCCGGGCTCCAGAGCCTTCTCTCTAAGCTGATCCTACTGACCCAACGCATGCCGAGGAGATTCTGGGTGACTTTCATACCGATGAGGTTGAGGGGGGAGATATCAACATTGATGTAGTAGACATCACCGGTCTTGGTTAGCTTGGTGAATACTTCCTCAATCTTCCCAGAGATGACTTTGTCGGGCCTTAACTTCCTCCGAGAACCTCCAATACGGTCACTTTTAATGGTAAGACCTTTATCGTTTCTAGTGAAAGGGATGCCATAGCCCACTCTTTGTTAAGCAAAGTTCAACCTGTACTTGTGTTGGAGAAAAAAATCTGAAACCAGGCCGATATCATCAAAGATCTCAAGTCTGACAAGGCTGTCCGATAACCTTCGCACTGCTACTTCCAATGCTGCCATTTTAAAGGAAGAAACCGAGGAGTTAAAGAGAAAGCAAGAGGCAAGCACCACAAAAGTCTCCACTTTAGAGGACACCATTAGAGAGCTTCGGGAGAAGCTGTCAGGTCTGGAGAAAGACCTTACCACCTCAAAGGGAGAATCCAAAGCCAAGGATCAAATCATCACCAACTTGACCAATGATAAAATCGCTCTTGAGAATACAGTATCTAAGTTTGCCGAGGAGAAAGCTACTTTGCTAAAGGAGCAAGAGGCCAAGATTCAAGCCAAGATTGACGCTTATGCCACCAGAATGATCGACAGCCAGGAGGAAATGTACGCCAAGGTGAGGTCTGACATGGTTTTACTCTTCCACGAAAAGTTTCCGAAGAGGAACCTAGGGGACTTATGGCTTCATGTTGAGTCTGACGATCTCCCGTATCATACAATGGCTGACGGAGACTTGCATGGTTATTCTAGCGCTTCCTCATCCGATGACGAAGAACGTGCCGGAGAGAGCCCAGACAAAGAGGAAAATGATCCTAAGGGAAAGAAGAAGGTAAACGAAGCTGAGCCATCTTCAAAGGCTCAGTCTTAATTTATAAACCACTTTTTTACTCTTTATTCAGACTAAAGTCCTTGGAAGGACAAGGCATTCTTTTTGTAATCGTGTCCGGCAACTGACCGGATAGGTTTTCTGTTCTGTTTTTGACAATTCAAAAAGTCCTTGGAAGGCCAAGGCACTTTATTTTAATGAATATCTTTGTTTCATGCAATTCTCATGTTCTTTCATATTTTGTCCCAATTTTAATGGCTAGAGTTTAAACAGCCTTTAGTTATTTCATAGTGAGAGTGTTTAAGGTCTCCGGCTAGAGTTTAAATAACCCTTAGTTATTTCATAGTGAGAGTGTTTAAGCTCTCCGGCTAGAGTTTAAATAGCCCTTAGTTATTTCATAGTGAGAGTGTTTAAGTTCTCCAGCTAGAGTTTAAATAGCTCTTAGTTATTTCAGTCCGGATAGTATGACAAAGGAGAAAACGTAAAATACTTTAGAATTTTTTTAAGAAGGCATCAAGTTTTATTAAAAGCCCGGACACCTCGTTAAAACCTCCCTGTGCCACCAGGGAGGAAAGAATATGCCCCCAAATATTTACATGGATGTTTAAACAAGTAAATATTTACACAAATGCTATTCCAAGTACATCCGGAGATGCTCGATATTCCAAGGACGAGTCAAAACTCTTCCATCTTTGTCTTCCAACCAATATGTTCCAGGTTTAATTCTTTCAACAACCATATACGGACCTTCCCAAGTTGGGGCCAGCTTTCCGAACAACTTTTCTTTAGTGTGTAAGAAGACTTTCCTTAATACCTTGTCCCCCGGTTGGAAATCTCTTCTTTTAATTTTGGAAGCAAACCTGCTTCTCATCAAACCCTGATAGTGTGCAACTCTAAGGTGAGCTTTAACTCGTCTTTCTTCTATCAAATCAAGTTGACCTCTGATTGCCACCTCGTTAACGTGTTCGGAGAAGTTGTGAACACGAAATGATGGGAGAGTTGCTTCTATGGGAGCTACTGCATCCATCCCATAGACCAAAGCAAAGGGTGATTCTTGGGTTGCAGCCCCAGGTGTTGTCCGGTAGGCCCACAAGACCTCTTGTAAATAACTAGGCCACTTCCCAGCAGCCCCTTCCAAATTCTTCTTTAAACCGGAGAGTATAGTTTTATTAGCCACTTCAACTTGCCCATTTTCTTGTGGGTGGAAAGGTGAAGAGAAACAATGTTGTATACCCCTTGAGGCACAGAAGCTCTCCATTTCCCTATTGTTGAACTGTGGCCCATTGTCTGTTGTTATCTTCTGTGGGACACCAAATCTGCAACAGATGTTGGATATAATGAATTTTATAACAGTTTTTGATGTTATTCCTGCTAAATGGGCTGCTTCAATCCACTTCGAAAAGTAGTCTATGGCAACAATTATAGTTTTGCGTCCTCCGGACGCCACAGGGAGAGGTCCTACTAAATCCAACCCTCATCGAGCAAAAGGAATAGGCTCAGAAATTGACTTTAAAGGAATGGTTGGGACATGAATTTCATTGCTGTACCTCTGGCATGGGTCACACCTTCTTACTAATTCCTTAGCATCTTTCATGATAGATGGCCAATAGTATCCGGCCAGTAAAAATCTTCTTGTTAAAGCCCTGAATCCGCAATGGGCTGATCCCTCACCATCATGCAATTCAGAGAGGACTACTTGAGACTCTTCATCCCCCAAACAGCGCAGGAGAGGTTTATTGTAAGATTTCTTATACAACACTTCTCTCAATATGATGAAACCACGAGCCTTGTGTTTCAATGTTCTGGCTAGTGACTTATCTGGAGGCACGGTACCATCGGAGAGATATTGCAGGAGAGGAAACCTCCAGTCTTGAGGTTGTTTCACTTGCACTTCAAAAATTTCCTCTTCTTTACCCTTACTAAGTTGAATGGAGGGGCTTTCCAACACATGGATCCATGGATATGACTCCGTATATGCTATGGTTGCTAACGAGTCTGCTAGCTCATTTTCTGCCCGGGGTATGTGCTCATAAACAACACCTTTAAACTTGAGTGCTTCATTTTTAAGAAGGAGTAAATATTTCACAAGCTGCTCCTTTTTAGCCTCAGACTGGCCTTGAGCATGGTGGATAAGAAGCTGGGAGTCACTTAGTAGCCTGACCCTCTTAGCCCCACAAATGTAGGCTAACTTTAAACCAGCTATAGCTGCTTCGTATTCGGACTCATTATTAGATGCCCTGAAAGCAAAACAAATAGCCTGGTACATTTTGTCTCCATATGGAGAAGTTAACACACCCCTGCACCACATCCCATAGTGCTAGATCCACCATCTGTTTGGACGACCCATACCTTTTTATCTTTTATATCAGTAATTTGCTCCGAATCCCTGTCGGAGTGGAATTCAACCAAAAAGTCAGCCACAGCTTGGGCCTTGACTGCTGTTCGAGGAGCAAAGTCTATGTCGAAGTCTCCCAAATCTACTGACCACTTAGTCATCCTGGTTGAAATATCTGCCTTTTGGAGGACATTCTTCAGGGGAAAAGAAGTCCGGACGATGATGGGATGAGCCTGGAAATAAGGCCTCATCTTCCTGGCAGCATCACCAGGGCTAACGCTAATTTTTCGAGTTTCAAGTAACGCCTTTCTGCATCTATCAAACTTTTGCTGATGTAGTACACTGGATGGGGATGACCATCGACCTCCCTTACCAATACAGCACTGATGGCACAACTTGAAACTGCCAAATATATGAAGAGTGTCTCCCCATCAACTGGCTTAAATAAAGTTTTGGGGGTCCAATCGAACCCTTTTGCACCCTTCAAGGTTTGAAAGAACAGGGTGCACCTGTCTGAAGACCTTGAGATAAATCTGTTTAAGGCTGTCAACCTCCCCGTTAGTCGTTGTACTTCTTTAATATTTCAAGGAGGCTCCATTTGGAATAGAGCATTAAGCTGGTCTGGATCGGGTTGTATCCCATGCTCACTTATAATATAGCCTAGAAACTTCCCGGACTGCACTCCGAACACACATTTCTCTGGGTTTAATTTCAAATTCACTTTTACCAAGTTGGCAAAAGTTTCTTGGAGATCGGACAAGTGCAATTGCTCATCCACACTCTTCACCATCATGTCATCAATGTATAATTCCATATTTCTTCCAATCTGATCAGCAAAAGTTTTGTTTACTAATCTCTGATAAGTAGCCCCAGCATTTTTCAACCCAAACGGCATTACCTTATAGCAATGAAGACCTCTGTCAGTGACAAATGTGGTATGCTCTTGATCCTTCGGATCCACTTAAATCTGATTGTATCCGGAGAAGGCATCCATAAAGGAAAGCAACTTGTTCCCAGAGGTGGAGTCTACTAACTGATCAATCCGGGGGACCGGATACAAATCTTTTGGGCAAGCTCTATTGAGATCTGTGAAGTCAATGCACATGCGCCATTTGCCATTTTTCTTCTTTACAAGAACCGGATTGGCAGTCCAAAAAGGATACTGAGACTCTTTGATGTGCCCCATCTTTGTGAGCCTGTCAACCTCTTGCACAAGGACATCAGCCTTCTCCTTAGAAAAAACTCTTCTCTTTTGAACCACTGGTGCTACGTCTCTCCGGACGGATAGGTGATGTGATATCACTTCTGCTGGAACCCCAGTAACATCAGCATTGCACCAAGCAAAAACGTGCTGATGATTCTTCAAAAACTTTAACATTTCATTTTTCAGATCGGGTGGTATTTTGGAGCCTATCTTAACACTTCTTCCTTCTTCCAAACAGTGTGTCTCTACCTCTTCGACCGGTATCAATACTCCAGGGGTCTCTCTAGGGTCATCAATTTCACCCTCACCCCTAGAAAGCCCCTCAAACTGCTATTGCTCGTTGATGCGAACTGCCCCCAGCGTCCGGGGTGCCAAAGCAATAGCATAACACTCTCATGCAACCTTTTGACTGCTCCGGACGACTCCAATCTGTCCCTGAACAGCATATTTCAAGCATTGGTGGACTGTCGAAGCCACTGCATGCATCCTAGAGAGCCAAGACCTCCCTAGAATAGAATTATAGCAAGTGGGACAATCCACCACAATAAAGAGTATTCTGACCATTTTCTTGAAAGGGCCCTTGCCCAATAGAACTTCCTCTTCGAACTTTCCGATCACATTTGCTGAGCTGCATGTAAAGCCCACAATCGATCTGTCCGAACTCTGAATTACAGCTGGATTTTTTATTCTTTTGTATGTGGTTAAGAAAATGATATTGGCTGAGCTTCCAGTATCCACCAGAATTCGTCTTATGTCGTTGCCCCCAATAGATGCTCCTATGACAACAGCATCCTCAAGAGGGCCAGCAATATCCCTTAAATCATCTTCATAAAAAACAATGACGGGGAATGAATTTTGTGACTGATAGGAAGTCATGCCTCCTTCTAGCTGGGAGGCTAAAGTATGAACGCGCCTCTTCCTCGAAGAAGCAGTAGGAGCTGTCATAGTGTCCCCTCCAAAAATTGTAAGTGACTCAAAAAACTCAATGAGTCCGGAGACCGACTTAGAACATTCCTCAATTGTACCCACTCTGTTTCGAGTTGGATCAGGATCCAAGTACTCAGATTCCACATCAAACCTCTCAATTATAACCATGGCTCCCTCCGGAGCAGCATCACTTGGACCAACCCGGTGAGTGTTGTCAGACCTGTTACCTCCTCTTCTTTTGACGTAAGCGCCCAGTTTTCCCCTTTCAATCAAGTTCTGAACTTCTTGTTTCAATGCTATGCAGTCATCAGTGGTATGACCAATATCATTGTGATATTGGCAAAAAAGAGTTATTGCGATGCTCTCTGGGAGACTGCAATGTGGCTGGTCTCCGATAATGCACCTCTTCCTTTGTTTTATCAAAAATGGTGGCCACACTTTCTTTTAATTCTGCGAACCACTCCGGTTGGACCCATGGCCCTCTCTTGTTTCTGGATTGTTGACTCTGAGCAGGAGCAGCTGGCTGAGACTGAGTTTTTGCCCTACCATGCCCCTGTCCGGTCTCTCTTGCTTTGTTCCCGGACTGATTCTGATTGGGATTTGGTGCCACCGGGGTAGACCTCACCTGCCTGTGCACCCTGGTTTTCTTCATTTCATCAACATTTATTTGTTTTCCAACCTGATTCAGCAACCCTCCCCATGTCATGGCCTTCTTTCTGGCCACTGAGTCAACCAAATTGCCAGGGTTCAAGCCCTGTCTTAGGGATGCTATTGCTACCTGTTCGAAGCAATCAGCCAACCCATTCTTGGTGTTCACAAAACGGCTTATATATTCTTTCAAGGACTCATTTGGTTCCTGGGCACAATGGATTATTGTGTCTCCATTGCCCTTTAGCTCTTTACTCCCTACAAACTGCCTTCGAAAGGCTACCCAAAAAGTATCGAAATCTTTAATACAACCCTGAGGCATGCTGTTGTACCATTTTAGAGCACTCCCCGTAAATGATTGGGAGAATGCCCTACAAAGTAGTTTATCATCGTCGTCAAAGTTCATCATGAAGTTTTTAAATTGTTCCAAATGGTTGTCCGGGTCAGTACTGCCATCGTACTTTTCTATTTTGGTGCTGTCAAACCTCTTAGGGAGGTTTTCGGACAGAATTTTAGAAGATAATGGAGATTGCCTCCAATTTCTTCCACGACTGAACACGGTATCCTCATTGGGAGTTGCAAAGATACCTGGTTCATCGTGAAAAGCGAAAGGATCCATCAGCATCCGGTCCACATGCCTCCGGCTGTGAGATGACCCTCTACCAATATTCTTCTTCATCTTTCCATGTCTATCCCTTTTTCTTGAATATTTTTTGATCTGATTTTGCTTCTTTCTAGTTCGACCCTCATCGCTGCTAGAGGATAAAGATTTTTCAACTCCTTCATTGTCCGAAGAGTTATTAGAAGATTCTGAGCTTGAGCCAGAACTCTCCACTGGCTTAGACCGGTGAGATTTTTTGGAGCTAGCATGAGTCTTTTTGGTGCTCACATGAGTCTTTGAAGACTCATGCTCTCTGGGGTTATCAGTGTGATGAGCAACTGATGCTTTGGACTTTTCTTTCATGCCCATCTTAGCCTTTTCTGCCCTCAGAGCTTCTATTTCACCCTTTAGCCTATCACGCTCTTCGATAGTGTACTCATCGTTCTCTCCCACCACTTCGAGCATAGCTGGTGGTACTTCTGGGTTGTCCGGATTCATTCGGACAGATTTTCTTATCAGGTTTTGAATGCTTGATTCAGGCACCTTCTTCTCCCACTGTGGTCGCCAATTTGGTGAGGATAATTATCACCTGAGGGTAAGCTTGTAATTTGTTTGGTGTTTAATAGTAGTATGTGGGTGTTATATATTTAGTGTAGAGAGTAGAGAGATAATTAAGTTGGCTGGTTGTAGTTAATTCTCATTACCCACACTTAATGCAGGTGGTTGGGTATTTATACCCTTATGTTTGGGCCCTTATGGGCTTTCGGGTCATGTTTAATGGACCCGAGTCATGTTCAAAGACCCATGAGCTCTAAGTAGGAGAGCAAATAGCTTAGTCAAGTAGTGTTTAGGTTTTTTTAGTACTTTTGTCATAGTTCGAACAGTCCTATGGGCTAAGTGTTCGAGGTGATCTGTCCAGTCCGGAGGCCTTGGACCGATCTGTCCTTGTCCGGAGAGCATGCAGAATTCGGACTCATCACTTATGACATGATTAGAAATATGTTAGATAGGTTAGACTGTAGCTAATTTTTGTTAGATGAAAGTGTTTGACATCTGCAGTGTTGTGTTCACATCTTTAATTTAATCATGAAAGATGGTTTAGAAGTGATCAAAGATGGTATTGAGAAAATTTGTTATAGTTTCCAGTATTGGTATGTATCACAAAAAATAACCAAATTATTAATTTTGCCTCAAAGAAATTAAATATTTCATCAAATAAAAAATTAAGTCACGATAGTCCAACTAGATGGAACTCCACATATTTGATGCTTCAAACTAATAGTTTATAAATATGTATTTAATCAAGTTAAACAACGAGACCAAAACTATAAAGCATTGTCAAGTTCAAGTTATTAGGAATTAACTAAGGGAATTTGTGTTTGATTAAAGTTATTTTATGAAGTGGCTAAAGTATATAAGATTATAGAATCGTTGTGCGAGTGAAAGAGATCTTCCAATGAGATTATTAAGTTTAATAACTGCAAAAATGATGGAAATGTTTGATAAGTATTAGGTGTTATCCATACATATTTAAGGGTCGCGTCGTGTTAGATCTGATGTATAAGTTGACATTGTTAGAGTTTTCATTTCCTACGGTTTACAGGCAACTACTTTTACTGAAACACGATAAATTTGAAAGTGTTGTAATGATTTGCTTGGTGAGTACCAAGTTAAATATAACAATCATATTTATGGCCAACTTTGTTAGTAATTTGTTTTGCTTTTTACAATGTGGGATAGCTAAAAAACATCCTTAAGTAAAAAAAATTATATATATATCAAATTTTAGATATCGGATATTTCAATACGGATATGACTGTATTCATATTCACTATTTTCGGATACGAATATTATCCGTTTTCTTTCGAATACGGATATTATCCATTTTCTTCGGATTCGATATCGAATATTTTGTTTGGTCATCAGATTTTTTAGATATTTGACAGCCCCAATTGCAATAAGGCCCGAGCTCTTATACCTAAGTGTGCTGCAAGATTTTGAGCTCCCAACCCACCATCTTAACCTTCGAAATAATTATATTGTTAGGCCTAAAGAGGTATATCAATACTTTGCATCTCCTTTACAAAGTATAGATGAATAATTTAGAATTTTAAGGGTACCAGAGCTAAAATTCTTCACTCACGCAAAGCAATAACAAAACTTCAACCAAAACAACTGATAATACTTTTCTATCTTCTCTATCGAGGATAACTCGAGCTCTTAATGCTTTAATGGTGTCCAAGCTAAAAATATTTATTTATTTCAAACAAAAATAAAAAGGGTTCAACCAAATGAATTTGTAATCCAAAATCTGTCCTACGAGATTCAAAGTTAAAAATGATCAACAATTGAACCTATGAGAGTTATCATGTTAAAATCGATAAAATTTTAAAAGTTGAAGCATAGGTGAAAAGAAGCAAAACATTACAAAAAAAACGGGCAAGACAATCATGTACACAAAATGACGCATTATTATAAAAATACCTTGATTGTACATGGACTTACATAACAAGAAAAACTTTCCAAAAAGGGTTTGACAAATCAATAATAAAAATGGTAAATTATTGATATTAGTGTTTATCATTGGTCTCACCTTGAGGAAAAATAATATCACTTTCCTCTTTTTTTATCATGGCCCTCAACCTTAACTTTGGTATATAATGTTTTAGTTTTAGAGGTAAAACAAATCCCCTCGAGTCGCCATACCTCAAAGATATATGACCAAGATCAGTTTACGTATAGGAAAACCTAGTGGATTTCAAGTATTAGGTTAGCTTATAAAGTCTACATCATTTCCTAACATTTTTTATTTCCAACCTATTCAAGTTCCAACGGTTATAACTCATGAAATTATCGCATACAGTCTAATTCATCCTTAACATTTGAGCATCGTCACTATAAGATTGATGAACCTTTTCATTTTACCTTCTTGTTGGAAATCACAATGACATGGATTTCCAACAACATCTCTAACCCCCTCGAATCTTGCATCAACTATAAGTGTTATGAACTTAGGCACGTGTCTTTTCTAAGGAAGTAAACTCAGATCTTGCAGACACAGCCTACCCACTAATCCGAACAGGGGTAATTTGGACCATGTCACACCACTATAAATCCGAACAGGACAAATGTAAACAACTTTTGACTAAGCTATTTGCTAATCTACTTAAAAAATAATGGGTCTTTGAACTCGAACCAGTTTCACAACTTGACCCGATAAACTCATGGGTCATTAATTAAAGTATAAATACCCCAACCACCTCATTAATGAGGGTGATCAATATTTAATACTAGCAGACTGCTTAATTATCTCACTACTCCTCACACTAAACACAAAAAATACCCAAAACTTACTAAAACACTTTACAAAACTACCCCCAATCTTAAATAAACCAAACCAAATTGGCGACCACAGTGGGAGCACGAAAGTTCCTGAATTTCACATTCAAAACCAGTAAGGAAAACAGTTCGGATGGATCCGAACGAGCAAGGTACTCCACCTCCTGTGGTGGAAACGGTCAGGGAGAATAAGAAATACATTGTTCAGGAGCGAGATTAGTTAAGAGCAGAGATAGAGGCACTAAGGGCCATAAAATAAGCAGAGAAAGGTATCAGGGAAAAATCAGGGGCCTCGGTTATTCACCATACTGACAACCCTGGGAGGATGAGTCGTCGCTAAAAACTCATCTTAGTTCAAAAAGACTCATCTCAGCTCCAAGAAGACACATCGGTCCAAGCCTGTTGAAAGTTCAGAGTCTGAGTCCTCCAATAGCTCTTTGAATGAGGCTGATCTTGAGGGATCTTTGTCATCAAGAAGTGATGAGGGGAGATCTAGAAAAAAGATGAAGTTAGTAAAAAATTACTCAAGAAAGAGGGATATGCATGGTAGGCTTAAAAGACATATGGGCAAAGGGTCATCCCATCGGCATGCTGATCAATTGCTGATAGATCTGTTTGCTTTTCAGACCAAACCACATATTTTTGCAACACCTAATGAAGATACAGTCTTTAGTCGTAGTAAAAACTGGAGGCAGTCACATTTGTGTGCAAAAATACTGTCAAAAAATCTACCCAAGAGATTTGATAGGTCCAAAATGGAGAAGTATGATAGAAGTCGAGATCTGGAAAACCATCTGGAGCGATTCAAGAACTTCATGGTGAATTTTGATGATAATGAAAAACTCTTGTGCAAAGCCTTCTCCCAAACTTTTATGGGGAATGCTCTTAAATGATATAATAGTTTACCTCAGGGGTGTATTAGAAACTTTGATATATTTTGGGTTGCCTTTCGAAGACAATTTGTTGGAATTAAAGATGTGAAGGGTAAGGGGGATACCATTATTCATTGTGCCCAAGAACCAAAAAAGTCTTTAAAAGACTACATAAGTTGGTTTGTGAATACAAAGAACAGATTAGCAGATTGTTTTGAGCAGGTGACAATTGCTTCTCTAAGACAGGGGTTGAATTCTGGGAACCTAACTGATTCTGTAATTAGGAAGAAAGCTATGACCTGCGGAGGCTTGTTGAATCAAGTGGGAAATCAGATTAATGTGGAGGAAACAAAGAAACCCAGGGTGCACCGTCAAGTGAGGTCCACTAGAACAACTCCTCCAACCGCTAACCAGTCCGGTTACAAGGTTAAGGAGACTGGACAACGGTCCAACCGATCTAAACAAACTCAATCCAACCAGAATCATACCCATAGCCAACAATTATGAGGTAAAGGGGGGCTTTGGGTTCAGCGTGAGTGGTTTGCAGAGTTAAGGGAAAATTTAGTTACAATCTATGACAAGACTAAGGAGGAAGTCCATTTTCGAAAGCCGGCGACATTGAAGTCCCCCAGAGAAAGCCAAAATACTTCTTTCTGCCAGTATTACAACGATATATGCCATAACACTCAAGAGTACATAGCATTAAAGCAGGAAGTTCATAACCTTATTGAGAGAGGAAAACTGGGAGCATATGTTAAAAGAAAAAGTGGAAACAAGCCTAACAATGCTCCTCAAACAGGTCCTACAAACAATCCGAGAACATCTGCTCAAGAAGGGGTAATGGTCATTCTTCAAAGGTTTGACGTAGACTCTGAGTATCTGGATCCTGACCCAACACGGAACAAGGTGGAAGTCATAACAGAACAAACCAAGAGAGTGTCCGGATTGATCAGCTTCTTTGACTCATTGACTATCTTTGGAAGAGATACTATGACTGCACCTACCCCTTCCTTAAGAAATAGACATGTCCACAGTCTAGCTATTCAATTAGAAGGGAGAATATCTTCTCATCAATGCTAGTCCCCGTTCTCATTTATAGTCTTTGATGAAGATGATTTGAGGAATATTGTCGGGCCTCATGAAAATGCAGTTGTTATAGGAGCTTCTATAAGGGGAAATGATATACGCCAAATTTTGATCGATACGGAGGAATCTGACTGTTATTCCACACTCGAACATAACTATTTTGGGATTCACAAGAAGCTTTGTGTATCTAATTGGGGAATTTGAAGAAGAAGTATTGTTGGGTAAGGGGGCTTTTAAAAAGATGGTGAGGGTGTTATTTGTTGTGGTAAACTACCCCACATCATATAATACAATTTTTGGGAGGTCTTGGCAATTAGGTATTGTCCAAAGTAGTCAGAAGATAGCCAAAGAGTGCTATGCAACAGCTCTTGCTCCTAAGACTCTGGGGGCAGTTCAGATTAATGAAGATTAGCAGTTACTAGAGCCTTCTGCTGGGGAAAGTGAGATTGATGACCCCAGAGAGGCCCAATGTTATAATACCCATTGAAGAAGTTGAAACTCACTCCCTTGCAGAGGGTAAGAATATCAAGATTGGTTCCACGATGGCACCAGAGGTAAAAAAGAAGTTGTTGTCTTTCTTGCTAAACAATCAGTATGTGTTTGCTTGGTGCAATAGTGATGTAACCAGAGTACCCGCAAGCGTTATTTCACAAAATTTATCCATCCGGAATGATGTTGCACCTGTTGTACAGAAAATAAAATCTTTTTTTAAGGAAAAAGCAGATGTGATAGTTCAAGAGGTTGATCGGCTGACCAAGATGGGACACATTAAAGAATCCCAATATCCTTTATGGACTTCCAATCTGGTGTTAGTCAAGAAAAATAACAGAAAATGACGTATGTGCATTGATTTCATTAACTTTAATAGAGTCTGCCCTAAGGATCTCTATCATGTCCCCCAGATAGATAAGCTGGTAGACTCTACGTCTGGAAACAAGTTTTTGTCCTTCATGGATGCCTTCTCCAGGTAAAATCAGATACAGGTGGATCCGAAGGATCAAGATCACATTACCTTTATAACAGACAGAAGTCTACATTGCTACAAGGTGATGCCTTTTGGGTTAAAGAATGTTGGGGTTACTTATCAGAGGTTGGTGAACAAAATATTTGCTAATCAGATTGGTAGAAATATGGAAGTATACATAGATGACGTGATGATTAAAAGCATGGAGAAGGATTTGCACATAATTGATCTTCAAGAAACATTTGCTAATTTAGCTGTTGTGAATTTGAAATTAAATCCAGAGAAATGTGTGTTTGGGGTCCGATGTGGAAAGTTTCTGGGTTATGTCATAAGTGAGAAAGGTATCCATCCCGATCCGGATCATCTTAATGTACTATTGGAAATGGATCATCCTCGAAATGTCAAAAAAGTTCAAAGGCTAACCAGAAGGTTGGTTGCCTTAAACAGATTTATTTCAAGGTCATCGGACAAGTGTGCTCTATTTTTTCAAACCTTGAAAAATGCTAAAGACTTCATCTGCTCCCCATAGTGCGATCAGGTCTTCGCTGAGATAAAGAAACACTTATCCTTACCAAATACTTGTTTCAAGCCCATTCAAGGAGAAAAGCTCTATGTATACCTAGTTGTATCGAAATATGTTATAAGTGATGTCATGGTAAGAAAAGTGGACAGTTATCCTCGTCCGGTGTACTATACCAGTAAAAATTTATTAGATGTTGAAAATAGGTATTTAAAATTGGAAAAGTTGGCACTAACCTTAGTGATTGCGGCAAGAAAGATGATGCCGTATTTTCAATCTCATTCAATCATTGCCCGAACATCTTTCCCGTTGAAAAATGTTCTTCAAAAGGCAGATATATCAAACAGGATGACCAAGTGGTCAGTAGAATTGGGCAATTACGACATTGATTTTACCCCCGAACAGATATTAAAGCTCAATCAATGGCTGATTTCTTAGTGGAATTTCACGCGGACAGGAACTCTAAACAAACTTCAGTAGGTAAAACCAAGAAAGAATGGATGGTCCGAACTGATGGTGGATCAAACACTATGGGTTGTGGAGCTTGATTTTGTTTAACTTCTTCGTATGGTGATAAAATATATCAAGTTATATGCTTTAGGTTTAGGGTTTCTAACAATGAGTCTGAATATGAAGCAACTATAACTGGTCTTAATTGGCTCTCTTGTGTGGGGCTAAGAGAGTTCGGTTAATGAGTGACTCTCAATTGCTCATCCACCACGCTTAAGGTCAGTCTGAGGCCAAGAAGGAGTAAGTGATCAAGTACTTACTCATTTTGAAAGAAGTGGCAGCGGACTTCAAAAGTGTTTGTCATAAGCATATTTCCAGATCGAATAATACACTGGCAGACTCTCTAACAATTATATCATAGTCTGAGTCCTACCTTTGGATTCACATACAAGAATTTCCGTCCATAAAACTAAGTCAAAACAAAGAAGATGGGGAAAGTATGAGCATACATGTGATTCAGCCTAAATACTGGAGATATACCCTCCTTCATTATATTTCTGATGGGGCTTTGCCTTCAGACAAAGCTGTGGAAAAAAAGATTAAATACAAGGCACATGGTTTTTTGATGATAAGGGGAATTCTCTATAAGAAATCTTTTAGTAGACCTCTCCTACGTTGTTTGGGGTTTGAATAATCCCAAGTTGGTTTGTCTGAACTGCATGATGGGGAGGGCTCAGCACATTGTGGGTACATGGCACTAACCCGAAGAGTCTTATTAGCTGGATACTATTGGTCATCCATAATGGCAGATGCTAAAGAAATGGTGAAGAAATGTGATACATGTCAAAGGTATGGGAATGAAATTCATATGCCAGTAGTACCTATGGAGTCTATTTTTGAGCCAATACATTTTGCCATATGGGGGAAGGATTTAGTTGGAACTCTACCTATGGCATCCGGAGGGTGCAGAACTATTATAGTTGTTATTGACTACTTCTCAAAATGGATAGAGGCAGCTCCCTTGGCAGGGACCACATCGAAGACTGTCATTAAATTTATCTTATCCAATATATGCTGCAGATTTGGAATCCCCCAAAATATTACTACAGAAAATGGGTCACAGTTTGATAACAAATATATGGAGGATTTTTGTGCCTCTAGAGGTATTCAACATTGTTTTTATTTTCCTTTCCATCCACAAGCGATTGGTCAAGTTAAAGTTGCAAACATGACCATTTTGTCTGGATTAAAAAAGAATTTAGAAGGTGCTGCGAGAAAGTGGCCAAGCTATTTACACAAAAGTATTGTGGGCATACCGAACTACTCCTTGGATTACCACACAAGAGTCTCATTTTTCCTTGGTGTATGGGATGGATGAAATTACCCTCATAAAAGCTACCTTACCATCATACATAGTCTATAACTATTCCAAACAGGCTAATGAGATAGCGATTAGGAATCAGCTGGACTTAGTAGAAGAAAGATGGGTTAAAGCACACTTAAGAACATCACACTATCAAGTTTTGATGAGGAGTAGGTTTGCCTCCAAGGTCAAAAGAAGATATTTTCAACCATGGGATAAGGTATTAAGGAAAGTTTTCTTACACACCAAGGAGAAGCAGTTCGGTAAGTTAGCTCCGAACTGGGAAGGCCCCTATGAGGTCTGTGAAAAGCTCAAACCTGGGATATATAGGCTTCAAGACAAAGAATTGAGAGCTTTGAAGCACCCATGGAATGTTGAGCATCTCAGGTTATATTTAGAGTAAACTTCTTATGTAAATATCACGGGGCATACTCTTTCCTACCCTGTTGGCGCGTGGAGGTTTTAATGAGGTGTCCGGTTTCTTCTTCAATAATATATAATGCCTTCTTACAAAAATCGGAGTGATTTTACTACAATTCAATTCAAATATAAATCACTTATTCAGTACCCCGGATCTTTACTAGATCAAATAAACGTGGTGGTTGGTTATGACTATTAAATACATGTCATTAGAAATATTAAACACTCTCACTTCAATACGTCTGAAATTCTATGGGCTACTTAAATATTAGCCATGGAAGATTTAAAGTAAAGTATTAAACAAAAAGAAAGTTGGATAAATTAAACTTGTTTAGATTTAAACCGAACAATAATACAAAACATGCCTTAGCCACCGAAGGACTTTGGTTGTTCGAAGGACTTATTCGGACTTCAACCAAACAGTAATACAAAATGTGCCTTGGCCATCCAAGGACTTTGATTGTAAAACAAAAATGATACATGATAAAACCTTAGGGCTTGTTCCCTTCAGAAGTTCCTTCACCACCACTTTTTTTGGGACTTTTGAGTTCAACACTTGAATTCTCACTCGTACCTTCTTCATCATCAATGGAGTCAAATCCACTAGAGTAATTATGCTTGTCCCTATCGACCAATGTATAAAATGGGATATCATCGTACTCCACATACTTCCATAAGGGACCAAGGGTCCTCTTAGGAAAGGTCTTATGGAACAATATCACCATGTCAGACTTGATCCCATAATCTTTTTTTTCTAAGGAGTCAATTACTCAATTGGCGTACTCCTCAATACTTGCCTTGATAGTTTGCTCTTACTGACTCTTTAGGGCCTCCTTTTCCTTGGTCATCTTTGAAAAAGCGCCTTCCAACTTAGTCTTCTCATTGGTTAGGGTTTGAATAACACCATCTTTAGTCTTCAACTACTCTTCCAACTTTATGAGGCTTTGTGAGGAAGAAGTCTTCAGGTCGGAGTACTTGGTTTGAAGCTCAGTTTTGGTTGCTTCCGATGCAGTTAGCTTGGTTTCCAAATTCTCTCTCCTTATTCAGAGCCTCTATACTTTCTTGAGCATTTAGAATACTATTTGACAGAGATTACTTGTCAGAAGTAAGAGATTTGATAAGTTTGATACGAATTTTTACCCGCCTCTCCAAATTGAGTACTTGTCGGATATAACCAAGGAGGGCATGACTTAAGACATCATGTTCTCCAAATATGGAGAATAATTTCCCATTGTAGGTCACCATTGGAGGAACTGAAGGGACATAGGACCTGCAAAATCATATTTCTCAAAGTCGTTGAAGTGCAAGCCAATGTCTTGAAGGGCAGAGAGGTCCACTTCATCGTTCCCTTCACCAACAATCTCTCCGGAGTGAAGGTCTGTTGGGATTTCCTCTTGATGAGTAGGGTTGGCAGGAGCTAGTGGTGGGATTTTTGAAGGGCGAAGGATTATTTCTTCCCCTAAGGTGACCTTGTTCTTCTTGGCAGTTTTTTCACCACTGATGGTCATGCGTTTCCTGTCCTTTTTGGAAGGTCTTTGTGGGTTCTTTGACCCTCCAGCTTTCTTCACTGTCTCGACCTCCATTTCCTTCAGTAAAGCCACATCAATACCATATTAGTTCCCCGAATCGGTTCCTTCTATAGTTGTTTGAGCCAAATTTGTTGTAGTCTTCATCTTCTTTTTCATCATTTTGCTGGGAGCCTTAGCCCTGGAAGACAACAAACGCTTGACGTCTTTGGCTTATGTTCTTCTTAGAATCATGTCAGCAGGAGGAGGGGTGGTCAGCTCTTCCCATGAAAGGTCTCTCCGGCTTGTGGTGTTCCACAGGTGAGACCTCACAAAATTTCCCGACTTGAAGCAATTGTGGAAGGCATTCCCCCAGTTTTCAGAAGTCCATGCATTGAGCTTTGCACAAGTCTTTTTCCCATCTTCCAAGTGGCTGGTGAACTTCTTCGACAAAAATAAAGAGAAATAACAAATTAGTCGGAATAAGAAAACTTATAGTTTATGAATTAAAAAAAAGGAGAGACTTACCAGTGTTTTTCCACCTGCTAGTCAACAAACTATGGTTGGTGTTGACGTTTATCTTCTTGCCATTTTCACATGTCCTACTAACAAAAAGAAACTGTATCCTCCAAGGTTTTTTGGACTCTATTAGGTCGTCCACAACCTTGAAATCATTCCCCATGTTGTAGTAGTAGAATAGAATCTGATGGTTCTTGCACAAGCTTGCTACAACAGCAAACTGCTCCAGTGGAAGAGGGATCTTTGACAATCTAGATGCCATGATACAGGCGAGAAGTGTGTACCATGCATTGGGGCTTAGCTGACTGGGATAAAGTTTGACCAAATGGAAGTACTTGATAATTTCTGGGTCTAAAGGGAACCAGAGTTCCCAATTCAGCACTTCGGTCTATACTACCACCTCATTCAATTTGCAGCCTATGGGGTCTCTGGAGTAATCAATATTCTCACTTTAATAGACTCCAGAATCCCCAATTTGGTCCGGATTCGACCTAACTCAGTAATGTGAGTATAGACATAGTTGAGATTTTGCAAAGCCAACAGATACTTGACTCTGACATGTTTAAAACAAGGGCCTACTTTACCCTCTAAACACTCCTGAAGAGAGTCCGGATGAGTCATGCAAATTTTCACCTTACTTTTACCTTTCTTGTCTGAGGCAGCATCCCCTGTCTGACCGGACGCTTCGGTCTCAAAAGGGGCATTTTCGATGTTGTCCTCGATGTTCTATTTCATCACTGTGGAAGGTTTTTCAGTTGTCTTTGAAGAAGGTTGCTCATTTTCCTTCATCGGAAGTTGTTCTGGTGGTTGTGCACTTGTTGCCTCTGAGGGCCTGATATCTGGTAAAGGTTGTGATCCGGAAGGCTTGACCTGCGGAGCTGCTTTAGCTACCTCCGTTCTATAGGGTTTTGAAGTTGATGGTGAGGACTAGGTTTTGGTTTGGCGAGTTGTCCGGTGAGGAGTTATCTTCTCCGGTGACTTTTCTGTGTCAGAACCCATTGCTATGAATGGTGAGGGTTTTTTTATGCTTGAAACAGATTTTTCCTTAGAAATTGGGTGTTGAGATTCTTGTACAGAAGAACCAGAAAGGATGGGTGAAAGGGTTGGCTTAAATGAGAGCTTTCTAGGTCGAGGGTTTCTTGAGGAAGATGACGCATGATCGACGTCCTGGTTTTGCTAACTGTTTTTCTTGCCTGGAGAAACGAGGAGATCGGTGACGATACAGTTTTCTCTCTCTACTTTTTTTGCTCTCTCTAACTCTGATAAATTCAACCAACAACCTTTAACTAAAGCGTTTTTGGTTGTGAACATATAATCTCTCAAGAACGGTTTGAAGATGAAGATGATTTTCTCTCTGAAACGTTTTGAGTGTGAAAGACAATAGAATAGTAAAAAGATATATATATATATATATATATATATATATATATATATATATATATATAACAGTAAAAAGCAACAGTTACCAAGGAGAAATTGAACATTGTTTTTTACAATGATTGAGGGTTGCGCAACGGGTAAAAAATCAAAACCTAGGTAATTTTCTAGACCTAGTGGGTGCGACGATTTAGGAAAAATAACGGTTGGGAGGTCAAACCAGATATTGACACGTGTCCCATGATTCATTGAAAAACTTTTAGAATTCTAGGATGCAAAACCAGTCCTGATGAAATTCGAACTGAGTTATTTGTGAGAGAAAGGCTTTTCAGTTCGGACAACGTTAGCAGATCGGACGCAATTGATGTTGACTTGGTAAATATTTTAACCATTCCAAAGATAATTTGCAAGACATAAAAAAAGGGCTACTGATAAGTCCGGGTCTTGCAGACACAACCTACCCACTAATCCGAACAAGGGTAATTTGGACTATGTCACACCACTATAAATCCGAACAAGACAAATGTAAACAACTTTTGACTAAGCTATTTGCTAATCTACTTAAAAACTAATGGGTCTTTGAACTCGACTCGGTTTCACAACTTGAACCAGTAAGCCCATGGGTCATTAGTAAAAGTATAAATACCCTAACCACTCTCATTAATGAGGGTGATCAACATTTAATACTAGCAGGCTGTTTAATTATCTCACTACTCCTCACACTAAACACAAAAAACACCCCAAACTTACTAAAACACTTTACAAAACTACCCCCAACCTAAAATAAACCAAACCAGTATGAACAATAGGTAAACGACTAGACTCCTAAGATTTTGCTTAACTTGGTTAATACCCTTCATGGAGTTTGAACACCATCTCCAGAAGAAACTTAAAGTTTGTAATAATAAGAGCCCGATCGAATGTAAGATGACGAAAACGTTGAACATGTTATGAATAAAACAACATAGTTGGTTCATAACCAATTAAGAAACAAAAGACAGGAGGAATATACATTTACATCACCACTGATCTGAATCTACCATCTTGTTAAATTTATTAGAGGTGTATTGACATACCATGCCAAAGCGGCCATACTTGCAATAACTTTTCTTATTTTCTCAATTGGGAGATACATATTTTCTAGAACACAACATTGTCTCATAAACGTACTCTTGGTCCACCATCTCAGTCGCGATTGTCATTTCATGGACAACAAAATCAACCACAATTTATGAAGTTACATGCTCAACTAACTTTTCTATTGTGTCAAGAACCATATTGAAATGAATATATTCAATCTCGCTCTGGATGAAAAAATCATGCACCTTTTTAAACTATTTGGGTCCAACATTTTTTCACTTTTTGGATAACCTGCTCCATGGATTGAGCCACCCGAGTAGCATAAGCAGCCTTGCGAGCTTGCTTAGCATTTTTTTCTTTTGGGTATACAAACCATATTTTATTACCTTGTTGCCTTTCTATCGGGTGAAAACACTCATTTTCATCTTTCAAACAGCCTTCTTGAATTATAACTCTCTTTTGGATGATGGGGAAGGGGTGCACGTCGTTGGTGTGGTGATTCACTATTATAGATAGATTCGACGACATGAGTTTTATGCATCACACATGTTACTTCAATAGTATTCAAAAGGGCCTCGATCATACTGATTTAGTTTAACTGCCCATAAACCAGATTTGATGAACTATCATAGGGTGAGCATGAGTTGGTGTTGTTTCTCTCATCCCAAAATGGAGAGGTCCACAAATGTGGTAAATTTTTCTCATACAATATCTAGATGTCATGGAACTATGTAAAAATTCTATAAAATCAAAACATACAACACAAGCCCCACTTCGGCACTTGTTTGGACTTATCTCACAAATTAGTTAAGTGGAAAGTAAAATATGAAGTAATAATACTTACTTTGGTATGACCAACGCAAAGGTAAAATTAGTTGGCCAAGAGCTTGGCTAGTCTCCCAATTATACTTAAAAACACAAATTAGCACTTTAACATATTTTACAAGTTGGGGAAATCGAAAAAAACATTGTGAAGATTCTGAATTGTTAAGTAAAAGTAAGGTTTTTTACATGGTGGATATGTATATAGTTGTAGCTATGAACTTCTTTATCTTAAAAACTTGCTCTGACATACTGTAAAATATTATCGAAACGGTTAACAACCGTCACCTGTTGGACACTAGCTCACTAGGGTACATCAAGGTATAATAGAATAAGTCCATAAGATGGGGTGTAGGGTAGATGAACTGCTATATAAAAAAGACGGGTAAAGAAAACAATCTCATGGGAAAACACATCAGATGAAGTCTCCCTCACCTTCAAGAACCAAACATCTTACATATGCTTGATTTACCAAGTCTTCCTGAACGTCTAGTAGAGCCTTGAAACCTCAATAAACATACGTGTTGTTCATTACCTGATACAACATAAGTAGTAAGAGTTCCATCCGAATAAAATCTACGGAATGAGGTTTGCCAGGGTTTAAATCCTCCAAATCCGTTACTATAGGCTAAAAAACACTGTTAGTCCCCCATGTTTACCCTTTGTATCAAACTAGTCCTTTACCTTCACTTTTGTCTTCTCCCATTTAACAATTTAGCTTATATAATATAACTAATGCTTTAGACTCAAAGCAGTTTAACCATCATATAGTTTGGTCGCTACACGTTTCGACTCGACTGTTTCAAGGATCAACATATGAAACTCCAAGTAGTTTGATTTATTGGTATCATCCGATTAGCTTCACGTTTTTATGTAGATATGCCTCATACTTGAAAGGACTAGAGATGATATTACCATGAGAATATAAAGTGTGATTTTTGAACCATAATTTCAAGCTCCTCTAATTTTGAACCTAACTCCATTTTTTTCTTATGAGATGCTAATTATTACGGAATTAAAAAAAGAAATACTATTCGTGTTTATAGATTTTATTTTTAGATAAAATAACCTTTTTCAAAAGGGAGGTTTTTAGCCGATGAATGAGGATACCCGATCCTGAAAACTTTTAGAAATATAGCCATAATTGGCTCGATAACTCAATTTCGTAGATACCAATGTTTGGTATGGACCTCTCCATTCACATAACCAATTGAGACGTAGTTCAACAAGTAGTTTCTAGCATAAGATTTCAAATATCAAACTAAAAAATGGTCATGTCGTTAACAAATTATATCAAGTTATAATCATACCTTGACCCTCTCGCAAAGACTAAAAAAGTTATTGATAAATATATTAATTATAAGAGTTTAGTCCATTCGGTATGAGATTGTAAATAAAACCTTAATCAAAAGTGTAGTCTAATAAGGTTTAAGATAACTTAAAGCCTAATAAGACATTCAAAAAAACCTGTACACTGAACGTTTTAAAATTCAAGCCTCATACTCATAAATGTACAATATTTAATTCAACACTTAATAATATAACTATTATATCTAATGTTGAGGGATAACTATTTTTGAAAAAATAAGTTACGTTCTTCTGTTTTTTTATTGTTTGTCCGTGTTTTTTCAAATTCAATATTATGTCGTCTTTACAATTCTTTCTCACTCTTTAATACTTTGTGTTCTCATTATCCTCTTCACATCTTCCACTTATTTAGTACCAGTTTACCATTTTTGTATTTCCTCACAACCAAAGTTTCGTTTTTAATTTACTATTTTAACTAATTATATTTTATAAAAAAATAAAATCGAGTATATTATATCAATACATAGTATAAAATAAATTATTAATTCATTTGTTGTATGAGTATATATAAATTATAAAAAATTATTGTAAAATAATTTTAAAAATTTACCAATTTAAGACCTTATTTTTAAAAAAAAATAGAGAAAATAATAATTTTTTATTAAAATTAAGTATTTCTTAATCAAAGTATAACATTTGCATTGACTAAAAAGGTTTGTACATCCAAATTAGAAAAAAACTACAAGCGCCAAAGAAAAGAAAAATATGCTAAATTGAATTGATAAAAATATTATGGAAAGACATTCTAAGGCGAGCTGAATCTGATGAACCTTTGATATCTGATTACATTCGAGCAGATGATCAAGGCAGACTGAAGCAATAAATCGGCTTGATGAAGAGGAAGCTGAACTTGATTGAGCAAAGGCGATACATTGGTATCAATTTAAAATCATAAGAGACGTGGCCTAAATTATGCTCGATGAAATGTTATCTTGAATCAAACCAAGGTATGTTTGACTCTTGGGATACAAAGATGTCTGTATGGAATCATCGACTGATTTTAAACGGGATTTTAAATCAGTGTTAGATCCGAGAAGCAGATATGGAGACCAACGCAATTAATCTTTAAAGATCCAAGGACTAAAGATTTCTACTAACTTAATTGTTGAATGGCTTATTGTGAGAGATATAATTTTCATCTCCGGTGATAAGGATTTCTTGAGATACATGGAGATAAAAGAGAGGAGATATGATGTCGATCTTTTATCAACAAACGTTCAAATATTAGCAGTTTAAAACTTATAGCTTTCATTCTTTAGATTGAGACAAAAACAATGACTGTCGAGATTTCTTTAGATATGGTTCATGAACAAAAACCTAAAATATATTTAAGAAACAAAGCTTGGCATATGCTTGTAAGGATTCTTGCAGTTTCCTTTTAGATAATTAGATAGAGCACTTTCAATAACATATGATATTCAATCATATGAAATAGAAGATTGTATATTGTCTCTAATATAACCTAAGTCAATAATTACAAGGAAAAGTGATGGCATTCAATTAAGGGGGCTTGAAGTTTATTAAATTATAATTTCATTTTAAACTTTAAGGTCCATTTAGCTAGCCAATCGGCAGTTTTGTTTTGGTCTAGACATATATGAAAGATAACCACTGAGGGAAATATTGAACCTCTATAACATTTTAGGAAAGGTTCAAGAGACCAAAGATTATTACATGTTAAAAGGAGGTTAACAAGAATTTAAGAGTCAAACTTAATATCACCATTAACTAGACCTTTGTTTTGCATATTTGAAGATCATCAACAAGGTCACTGGCTTCAGCTATAATTGGGGTAATCTTGCCATATAAATTTGTATAACCCATAATGATATCTCCATTGTTGTCTCTTATTATTATGCCACCACTGGCTTCTCTATTAGCTTGGGAGGAACCATTTGTATTAAGCTTTACTCAGTTTGGTTGAGGGGAATCCAAGTTAGGTAAATGAGATTTTTATTAAATTGTAAATGATTGTAGCAACCTATCTCAATAACAGAAGAAATGTTAGGATTCCAAGGTTTTTTTCTTGAGTAGTAAGGCATTATCCAAACCAAATATGATTTGCTTGTATAGTTGATAGAAGTGTTAAAAGCATATGTTAGACCTTTAATTTTAGATTTGTTCCTAGATAGCCATATGACCAAAAAAATAATAAGAGACAATATGCAGCTAATATGAATCTACTTGCTGGAAGCCCAAAACCAGCTTCTTATCATATGGGAAATTGTCATGAAGTTGCTAGTTTTGATCTTGAAAAGAATAGAAAAAGTAAGACGAGATATACCAAAAGTAGTTGCAGGCTACACATAAATTATTAGTTGTCTCAATATTCTCCCACAATTTCCATTTGAAGATCATTGTCATATGTCTCTTCTATATTGTAGTGTTAGTAGGAATCCAATTATTGAGAAGTCTCAAAGTTATAAATGAGGAGTTATGATGTTCCAAAGCTTTCCAAAGAGACAAGATTTATTGTAGTGGATTATGATATGATTCCATGTGTCTTTGTATTACAATTTCCATCCTTAGAAGCCAACCATCTGAGAGAGCCTTCCTAATTGTATTTTATAGATAGATTATCAATAATATATGTGTCATTAGAGGTAATGATTCTGTTGAGCTTAATTTTATTCCAATTATTATTTTCCCAAATATTTTTGACTTTGTCCTATCTATGCCAACTATTATCAGAGTTATCATCAAGTTTGATTAAAGGAAAGTGTCTATATCAATTTTCCAACCAAAAGTCTAAATCCCCACAACAACTTTCTATTTGATGTTAGATTCAACAATGTTCTTGATAATAGTCAATCTTCTCAAAACGTGAGAGCAATCCTTAATGGTGTAGTTAACATGCATGGGATGAATATTGTTGCAGTAGATACTATGTAGATATCTGGCCTAGAAGGATTTATTCTGTCTGAATCACACCTAAAGATTGCAAGGAAAAATGTTATGAATGTCATTGAGATTCCTGTTATTCAAGCTACCTTTATTAAAAGGCTTGCAGACATTTGCCCAGTTAGACCGATGAATTTTGTTAGTTTCCTGAAAATAGCCCAGAGAAACTTGTTGAACATTTTCTCAATTTTATCCATCATACATTTAAGAAGAGTGTAGATTTGAATCCAATATATTGGAATAGCGATCAAAACAGAGTTTATAAGACTGAGTCTTCCACCATATGAAATATTCTTTCCATCCCAATCAATGATCTTTTACCTGATTTTGTTAAGAAAATGTTCAAAATTACTAGCTTTGTTGTTAGTATTAAGGGTGATGCTCAAGTAGGTTTTAGGGACACTTACTGAGTTGAATCCAGTTATGTTAGACAAGGTAGAGACTTTAGTAAGGGGAAATTTGTTGGATATAATGATCCTGGTATTCTCTCTATTTATTATTTGACTTGAAATTTCTTGATATTCCCGCAAAGAGATACTTATAATAGAGATAGAAAAGTTAAATCTATTAGTGAATATAAGTAGATCGTTAGCAAAAGCTAAGCAAGGAATTTTAATAGAGCTTCCTCAGACATATTTCATGTTTTCAAACCTCTTAGCAGAACTTCATCAGCAATAATGAAGAGACTATGGGACAGAGGGTCCCATTGTCTTAAAACTTTTTTAGTTTTAAAGTAACCAACAACATCCTCATTGATCAAAATTAAAGTTTGAATGTTCCTTATCATCCTATAAATTAAGTCAACAAACCTTAATTTAAAACCAAAAGCAAACAAGAATATAATAATGGAGTTGTGAAATATTCTACAAAGGATTTTCCATGTTTACTTTGATTAGTATGTTCCCAATTTAGTTTTCTTTTAAAGATCATGAATCATCTATTTAACAATCATAATATTATCCTGAATTGACTTATCAGTAACATAAGTTCTATGAACATCATATATGCTTTTAGGGAGAAATTTAGCAAGCCTTCTCTTGAGATTTTAGAAATAATTTTGTTCATGTTAGTACAAAGACTAATTGGTTTGTACTATTTCTATTTTGTAGGATTACATGACTTAGGGATGAGGTATATTCAAGTTTCCAAGATGCCTTGAGGGATATTATGGTTGTGCAGAAATTCTTTTTGATGATATGCCAACATGTAATGTAAAAGCAACTATTAAAACCATTCATGCTGCAACACTATAAGGATTTAGACTCTTAATTACACCTAAAATTTCTTCTTTAGTAGGAGGCCTCATGAAGATGTTATTATCTTCATCATTAATCAGCCTAGGAATCGTGTAAAAATAGAGATATTCATGTGATTGGTTTCATCCTCATGGTTAAGACAAGAAATGTATATAAGACTCTTTTTGAAGTAAGATTCAGCAGATATACCAATTAGGTGCTCATTATCAATTTCAAAGCCTTATCTTATGCTTATGATTCTGTTCCACCTTATTTTTTTCTTAACATAGGTGTGATAGATTTTTGTGTTTTTGTCACCATCTTTAATCTAGTTGGAATATGTTTTTTGGTGCCAGTAAGACTCTTTTTATCTAGAACCTGGAGAAGCATATCATTAGCTTTAGATAAGTTGTTGATGTCTCAATATTGTTATTATCCTGGAGCTTCCTTTTCACAATTTTATTTGTCTCTTCAGCTTCCACTACTTTATCGGAGATATTCCGAAAACTCTGCTTGTTCCAAGTCTTTAAGTTACCTTGAAGTCTCTTGATCTTGTTCCATAAGATGTACATAGGGTAACCCTCCAGAATTACCAATAAGTATTATCTAATTTTATGTTAATGTGTTGTTTCTCAAGCTTCCTTTTTGGTTTGGCTTGACTATGATAGACTTTAATCTAAGGATCTCATCTTTATTAGTGATATTCATTTAATATGAGTCTTCCTCCTTGTCATTTTTGTTTTTTTTCTTGTTTTTATAGTATTTTGGAGGGAATTTATTGCAAGTATCTTGATTGTTTCCTATGTGGAAACAGTGGTTACAATATTTAGGGATATCTTTATAGTTGATATGGAGCCAACATCCATCGTTGTCTTCAAAACCCACCCATATATGATGCAGAAGCTTCTTTGTAATGTCTATTTCGATCCAAGCATAATAAGCGTTATACGTGGCTCTATTTGTTTTACTGGAACCCATGTTTTTAATGGTTGGCCAATTGAAGTAGCTATAAAATGAATAAAATCATCATCACACTTAAATAGCGAAAACGCATGTCCTTTTATAGTATTTGACGAAGACTTAATGACTGACTTTATGCGTCAAACATTATTTTACTGTATTTGATACATTGAGAACACCATACGTATAATCCCACGCCATATAGTGACAAAGACAAACTAAAGGCGTACACGAATGATCCAACGCCATACGTATGGCGTGGGTTACTCCGGTCACCGGAGTATCCCGAGACCAGTTTACTTTTATTGGTTGGTGCATATAATACATGTTTATGTTATTAAAAAAACACCTTCCCGATTGACAATTGGTATTTTGAACCAACCTTGACATTTATTATGTTTTTATTTCAGGTTATGGATCCCGTTGACGCTTTCGGGTCCGGTGATGGCTCTCAGATAAAGAGAGTCAGGAAGCGGGCAAATGCACAGACGGTTAGCCAGCGCGTGTTAGTACCCGATTTAACGGTTCTGATAGAGGAGCTACACATAGTTTTAGGACTCCATACTTCCGGATCCAGTTCCACTTCCGCTTTCCGTGGGTGAAGCACGCCTCTCCCACCTAGAGACCATCGTAGAGCTCCTCCCCCGCCAGACTACCTCCGCTATTCGGCAAGACGTTCACCTTCCATGCTACCTACTATCTTTGGTAGGGAGAGGTAATATTTACATTTGTAGTTGATATCTTAGTTCACTACCAATTTAATATATACTAATATTGAGAAGGAATATTTTCAGGAGCGCGAGATGCAGCTATACGCCCGTTATCTCAGCCATAAAGGTTGGAGTTTATCCTCCCAGAGTAGGTACGTGTCGTACTTGATGACACGTCTTTTGGTAGACTGATCGAGACGTTCTCTTGCATGCACAGTCACTCCAACATGACAGAGGTGTTTTTAGAGCGGTGGCATATGAAAACAAAAATTTTATATTG
Organism: Limnanthes douglasii subsp. nivea; assembly: GCA_036936605.1. Classification (NCBI taxonomy): domain Eukaryota; kingdom Viridiplantae; phylum Streptophyta; class Magnoliopsida; order Brassicales; family Limnanthaceae; genus Limnanthes; species Limnanthes douglasii. The sequence goes on along the minus strand of JAUPFV010000001.1, from coordinate 124,844,317 downwards.
CATGATTTGATGGAGGAGGGTGTTGGACGTTACGCATGGGGTACAGTCGTACTTGCTTACTTATATCACCATCTCGGTAAGGCTTCACTTCACGAGACCAAGACTATGGCATGATATATCAATTTGTTGGACACGTGGATACATGACCATTTTGTTATGCTCTGCCCTTTTACTTGTTCCACTTACACGGACCACCGGCCCACTATTGCGAGACGTGATACACGTGCGGTGATTTCTAAATTCCGGACGAAGCTGAACCTTCAGATCACCGTCAACGACCCGCAAGAGACAGATGTAATTTTTATAATTAAATAAGTTAATATTGTTTTATAGTTTAACATATCGCTATAATTGAATACGATAGAATTATTCGAGGATATAACATGGTTTCATGATATCATTACCGGTGTAGAGCACTCACAAACATACTATCTAGAACGGGTGTTGAGGTAGTTTGACCGTGTCTAAAGGCTTATCCCGTATTTGTTGCTGAAGATGCAGTCGAACGCCAAAAGAAAACCGAAGACGGTGGCGTATTTATTCGACGAAGAGAGTTGGGTGAACTGATGAGATTACAGTTTAAAAAGAGGTTTTCTAGAGAGATGATGAGAGCCAATATGGAGTATTTTTATACTTTGATTATATTCTGCTCCATCTGAAGATTAGCTTGTTCAACCTCATCAACAGTGTGATATAATTGCTTGATGACTATGTGTACAAGGATCGGGACAAAGCTATCATACAATATTTGTGCGCCGATATGCGTAGGATGTCGTTGTTTCTTGACTTTGATGAGTTTGACGATGATGTTGGTGCTTTAAGAGGGGGGGGGGGGGGCGTACATGGAGGTTTTATCTATCGCCAAGAGACTGCTTGTACATTATGTTTTTTTTCCGAGTTGTTTGACACTTTTACTATATTTTGATGATATAGTGTTTGTTATTTTTTGTATCTTTTTTGTAAAAACGAATTGTCTATCTTTATCTTTGTTGTAACATATTTTTATGTCTTATTTGTATTTTCTAGTGTTATTTAGTTATATGTTTTTAATGTACCCTATTTTATTTAGCTATATTTTATTACATATTTTGAAAATAAATTGAGTAAATATAATATAAAAAATTTAAGAGTTTGTTTTAATAATTTTTTTTATAAATATTAAAAAAATAAAAAAATACAACTTCACCGAGTAATTTTGGTTGTTTTATAAAGGCTTTTAGGAATGAAGTTTAATGTTGATTAAGACTACCAGGTGCTTCAGTCAGTGAAGTTTGTCTGCCGAACAATACTTGATAATACAAATGATTTTTTTTATCGGGTGCTATGTAGGATGTATTTTGAGTATGGCCGATTGGGAGTAACAAATCATCCAACGCGCAGTTGTGACGAAGTTAAAGCCATGTACAATCCTGTGAAACTGCTCCAACGTTTGTTGTTCATGTCTTATAAAATTAAGCAAAGATCGGTTGTAGTGTGGAACATAACTGTTGTAGACTACATTACTAAGGATATGGTAGAATATCTGGAGGATATGATTGCGGAAATAGAGAATGGTATTGATGAAGACAATATGGAATATGACTCGACTTCTAAGTGTCCTTGGGTATACTTAATCGGTTCATGGTTGTTCTTGCCAGAAAAGACACTTAGAGCCCTCTTATCGTCTCCTTTTACCGGATTGCCTACCAAATGAAAATGACAATTATTATTTTTTGCTACCAGTAGCCTTACGCTTACGGTCACCCTCTTTAACACTCAACTTAAATATACCAGATCGCTCGCACCAATAGTCTACTTTAGGTGTTCTCTCTCTTTTCCCCCGCTCCTTAGATGTTATGTTAATCGAGGAACCTAATGACTGCCTGTACTATTGACCCACTCGGTCATCGAGTTTAAGCTATACTCGCCATGAGTGGTGAAATGGTGAGCATAGTCCGAAACGAGCAAAATTTCGCATTGGGTAACCTCCTGCAATATGTAAGAAGTAGACAATTCAATTAAACCAGGATTCTGGATTAGACTAAGCCATTTCGTCGGTGGTATGGTGCATAGACTACGACTCACACCATCTGATGGTGTAACCGATCGTCTACACACACATCTGGCGTAGGGTCGTAGGCTATGGCCATTTCGCCATGGGATGACGTCTGGAGTGTTCACTTCACCACTACTGTTGGTGAATAACACTAGCTCGACGCCTACATATGACGAAAAACATAAAAAATAAGTTTTTTTAGAACTCTCCATTTTGCAAAAAATAAATAGTGGAAAGCAATGTACCTCAACGTCCATGTTGGTGTTCAGGGGAACTGGTTTCGACTCTATTTCGGTTGTGTTTTGAAAGTTTTGAAAAAATGGGTTTATGGGGTTAGAGTTTTAATGTTTTTTGTAGTTTGAGGAATATATATTATGGTTTGGTAGTTGAAACTGTGTTTGCAACTTCATGGAGTAGATTGGAGTCCTCAGTGGTATTGGTTGTAATTTAATAAGGTTTGGAGAGTTGTTTTTTGGTTTTTTGTCTAATGACAATTCTGTAAATATTGAAAATAAAACAAAACAACCTTACAACATAAAAATAATTTTTATTGTAATTCTTAAAATATTATCTATTTAATCCATAGTTTCATCTACTTTCGAAAAAAATCATTTCAATCAAATATTTACCGCTTAATAATATTTTAAGTACATATGGACTTAAGATTCTTCGCTAGAATTAACCGTTAACAAAATATATTGTAGGAAAAAGTTCTCCCCTCTCTCCTCACCATCCTAACGGTAACTTGTTCATCTCAGTAAGCTTGTGAACCCTAAAATCAATGGATATAGATCCATTTGATTGATGGGTTCTTCAAGCATTCTTCCATCCCCTTGCCTGGTGGATACTTCCACAATCTGTTTCTACCCATCTATTATCCCTCCCAAGCTAGATGTCTATCTCATTTCTGCTTTCTGGATTCCAAGCACCAACCTTCTCGTCCCAAGAAATCTTGCAAGTCCCCAATGCAAAGTCTATGAAGGAATAGGTTCCATCATCTGTTATGAGGCTTACTCATTGTCAAACCCCCTGGCTGTCATCTTATCCACCTTTCAAGTCTCTAACATTCAACTTCTATTCAACAATCAACCCTCTATCTGCTCTCCCATCTTCTTTATCATTTGGGCTAAAGGTTGTCTCCACCTCCCTCTGTCATGCTCAACATCCCATCCAAGTAAAGGTCACAATCTCAGCTTCAAATCAGGCTTCCCAATCCTCCTTTTCTCTTTTTTGACCGGTCCTTTCCCCTTGTTATGTTCTGGAAGCCATAAGAAGATATTTAGTTACCTTTTTAGTTATCCTAACCTAACTAGAAAGCTTCTTGTTAGCTCTCTTAAGCCTCATAGTTACCTTTACCGAATTGTAATTGTCTTGCCTCGTTACTCCCCTCATTCTAATCCCAACCTTCTGACCTCTCTTCTCCTAGGAAGTATCACTATTCTAAACTGGGTTAACCCCAGCTCTCCTTTCCCTCTCTGTCCCACTCCCAGTGTAAAACTTACCCCTTCTCAGCTCTACTGGCTATTAGTATCTGCTAAGCCTAGCCTCAACCTCCAACCTTTTAACCCCTCTATAATAGGTTTACAGTTTTATCTGACCCTAGCTTCTCCTATATCGATACTCCTAAGACCTTTTCTGGTTACATCCTCTAATCCTAGATACCACAGTCACTCACATCTCCTTTTCAATCACTCACCAACAGGTTATAAGAACCTTACTCTTATTCCCCCCTTCGTTTCTATCCTCCAACCCACAGAATTCAAACCTTCTTCTAAAACCAAATTACCTTACTTTTCTTACCTGATGGATCCTAGTGACTCCTCGAGACCTTCCAAACCCATGGATATCACTGCTTCTTACTCCCCCATTAGAGTGTTGGATTTCTCCTCCTCCCTGGCCTTATTCCCCTGTGCAACAGAGTCGGTTATGACCTCCACCACTCCCCTGCAACCCTGGTGTCCATCCTTGATCCCTCCTCATCCTCTCAACTCTGTCCAGCATCCAGCCTTGCCCCATCCTCCTCCGATCACCGCATTTCTGCTCAATACAAAACCTACGTCAAAAAAGCGTTAGCCTTGGCCAGACACCACATGGAATCTGGCCAAGGGAAAATCATATTTCAGGAGGATTCAATCTGCGATTATCGAAACCACTTACCTCAAATGAAAATCGTCGGCGCTGATCTCCCCCAAATTGTCTTCTCGATTGCCTCATCTGGGCTGAGCTCCCCACCATCGCTCAATCCTTCCTCTCTCTGGACCAGAAGCCTTTCTCCATCTGACTCTAGGTTCTACAAAAATCTGGTAGCAGTGCTTGACGATCTTCCCTACCCCTCTCTGCTGGCCACCGTCACAACATCGATTTCGCTGGGTCTGATCACCCCGCTCCCCTGCGACCCTTACCATGCTCTCTATGACATCGTCCTTCCACCGATTTCCTTTCCTGAAAGGATGGACAACTCTCCCATCATAGCGTATGCATCGTCGGCGTCGAGCAAAACAGCCTCCTCCACCTGCTTGCTGGAGCCAAATTGTAGCTCCTCTGCTCTGTTTCGTTCGAACGGTGGGACAAAATCCACGACTATGTCTGACTGGTCTTCTCCATCCAGGGTATCATCTTCATCCTTGCCAAGATCGTTGGAGGGGGTGCAATCTGGGATTCTGGCAATTAAGAAAGACCAGTTCCTCAAACTAGGGTTTTCTAGTCTGTCTTTAGGACATAAGGAGTTTTCGGGTCAAAGACCCATGAAGGGAAGAGGGCCAAATCGATTTGAAAGTGACATGGGCCACTCTGGTTCTAATTTATTCCAATCAATGAATCTACCTAATTTGGGCTAACATTCATCTAATATAGGGCCCACTCTGTCATTATCTATTGAAAGGCCTCTTAAGAACAAAATGAAGGGTATTTTAGGAGATGGTGCTTCCTATGGCCATCACCATTTATTCCAGAATTTTGGGAATGCGGGTAAAGGACCAAAAGGAAGAAAATACAAGCTGGCCCATGCTAAGCCTTTTATTCCTCAGTTTTCAAAGGAGTTATCAAAGGGTTTCTCTAATTCGAACTCAATTCCTAAATCCTCTTATCTCTCCTCTTATGCAAGCATAGTTGCGGGCGACAGTGATATCCGCTCCCCTTTGGCGATTGGAATTAGTTATATGGAAATGGTGGATAACGAATTCATTATGAACGACTCAGATCTAGAATCTCCTGATTCTTGGAAGGCTTGTCTGTCGGGTTACTTTCTCAACCATCATTCCAATCCGGCTTTTCTTAAAGCAAATATGGAATTTCTTTGGAAAAAGTATGGGCTTTTGGAATTCAAACCCCTCCCTGAGGGTTATTTTTTCTTTAAACTCAGACTCGAAGCGATGTCTGAAAAAGTGTTGGAGGACGCCCCCTGGCATTTCGGAGGAAACTTAATGATATTGAAAGTATGAGAACCTCTAACCCCCTCATCAAGGATCCTCACAAGGAAATTCCAATTTGGGTTAAATGATTTAACCTACCATATGAGTTATGGACTGCAGAGGGATTCAACAATATTGGATCGGTCATTGGATCCCCATTGTATGTTGATCGCCAAACGGAGAAAAAGGAAAAGCTTCATTTTGCCTGCATTTGTATCTTGATTAAAGCAGGGCGACCAATTCGCTATGATCTCACTTTTAAGATAAGAAGCAAATCCATAATTGTAGCCTTTGAATACCATGGTTTCCCTCTTCAATGTGCAAATTGTCAGGTTTTCGGGCACCCTACCCGTCAATGCATCAAAGGCCCAATCAAACTCTCACCTAAACCCTTGATAACATTGTTTTCTCATGAAAACCATTCGGAGATAACCCCATAGTTAGAAATTGGATCTCGACTTCCATCCATAAGCGAAGATACAAATGTGGAGCTCGGAGAAGAGGTGGACTCCCCACCCAAAAGGTCCTGCACGGATGTAGCCAAAGTCAAAGGCAAACAGGTATTGTCCTCCGACAGGACCAGCAGATGATTCATTGTAAGTCTTTCTATTCATGAATATTGCTTATTGGAATGTGAGAGGTTTAAACGACCCGGTCAGACAAAAAGATGTCACTGATTTTATTATTAGTAATCTTATCTCATTGATAGTCCTAGTAGAAACTAAAGTCCAAATTAATAAAGTTGACAATATAATCAGGAAAATGGTCCCTTTTTGGCATGTCATTACTAACCACTCGTCCCATCCTTTAGGAAGAATCTGGATTTCTTGGAACCCTAGTGTTATTACTATTTCTAGAATTTCTCAATCTTCCCAATTTATTCATTGTATTTCTAATTGTTATAACTTCAGAGCCTCTTTCAAATTCACTGTTATTTACGCTTTTAATGAAGCTCATGACCGAATCGAGCTTTGGAATAACCTAATTGACATTTCAAAGCTTGATACCCTCTCTCCTTGGGTTGCTTTTGGTGATTCTAATGCTATCCGTCACCCTAATAAGCGCCTTGGCTCCTCTGAATCTTGGTCCTCAGCTATTGATGATTTCAATAACTGCTATTACCATTGCGAACTAAGTGACCTATGATCCTCTGGATTTCCGTTCACTTGGATCAATAAACAAACTTCTCATCCCATCCTATCCAAAATAGATCGAGTCATGGTCAATTCGGAATGGGACGACCTTTTCCCTATGTCCCATGTCCATTTTGGATATCCTCGCACTTCTGACCACACTACTGTTACTCTCAACTTTGGGCTACCCCGTCCTAAGCAGAAAAAACCTTTCCGTTTATTCAATATGTGGCAATCTCACCCAAAATCTAAAGATATCGTCTCTAATAATTGGAACCTTCCTTCCCCTTCCTCGGGAATGAGAAAGGTCTCTGACAAGCTCGTGAGATTGCAATCTGAACTCACTCTTCTTAATCGATCGGAGTTTAGTGATATTTCCTCCAGAGTCCCTCAAGCTCAAAAAACCTCGTTTAAGGCTTAAGACAATTTAACCTCTGATCCTCTCAACCCTCGTCTAGTCACAATCGAAAATGAGGCCTCTGCATCTTTCATATTCCTTAGTCGTGCTGAATAATCCTTCCTAAAGCAAAAATCGAGAGAAAATTGGATTAAGCTAGGGGACAGGAATACTAAATTCTTCCACAAAAGTATCAAAAACCGGTTATTCCGCAATAAAATTATCTCGATTTCTAATGACCATGGTGTCATTGTCTCCTCCCCGGCTAGTGTTTCCAAAATTATGATGAACTTTTTCGAGAATTCTCTGGGTACCAAGAATCCTGGCCCCTACCCAGGTCTTGACAAAGTCTTGTCTCTGATATCGTCTAGAGTCAATAACTCTGATAAAGAGTTAATGATCCAGGAGATTTCTTGTTCGGAAACTAAATTTGCGCTTTTCAGTATTGATAGCGACAAATCTCCTGGTCCTAATGGTTTTAACTATAGTTTTTTTAAGTCAACTTAAAACATAGTTGGCCCTGACATCTGTAAGGGTGTCCAAGAGTTCTTCCTTTCTGGAAATCTGATCGAGTCCTGGAATGCAACTTCCATTGCTCTTATCCAAAAAAAAGAGTCTCATTCTGTTCCAGCTGATTATAGACCAATTGCACTCTGCAATGTTGTTTATAAAATCATTTCCAAAATCATGGCCAACAGAATCAAAGTCACCTTTCCTTACCTTATTAATTCTTCTCAATCTGCCTTTGTTTCGGGAAGGAACATAGCTGATAATATTCTTCTATCCCAAGAGCTGCTAAGGGGATATCAGTCCAAGGGTAGAGGAAAAAGGGTTGCTCTTAAAATTGACATCATGAAAGCCTTTGATAATGTCCGTTGGCACCTCATTCTTGACATTCTTGTGGCGATGCAATTCCTTGAAAAGATGATCATGTGGATTATCAAGTGTATCTCCTCTCCCTCTTATTCTATTATCATTGATGGAGACATTTATGGTAAGTTCAAAGGAAAAAAAAAGGTCTCAGACAAGGTGATCCCTTCTTCCCTCTCCTCTTCGTGCTTGTTATGCAAGTACTTTCTAGTATCCTCAAAGAAAAAAGTCATGATGAGAATTTCTGATTCCATTGGAAGTGCCACAAACAAAAAATCATTAATCTTTGTTTTGCAGATGATCTAATGATTTTCAGTCATGGAGACATCCATTCTCTTAATCTCATCAGAGAAGCTCTGGATGAATTCTCCATTCTCTCTGGTCTAAAGGTCAATACATCGAAAAGTCACATATTTTTCTCGGGTATTGATCATCACCTAAGATCGAATCTAATGCATATCTTGAACTTCCCGGAGGGATCTCTCCCAGTGAAATATCTGGGCGTCCCTCTTCTCACAGGTAGACTTACTCACACTGATTGTCGCCCCCTTCTACACAAGATAACCTCCCGTACTGATTCATGGACTTCCAAGCATCTCTCCTATGCGGGAAGACTTCAATTAATCAATTCGGTCCTATTTGTAGGACATGTTTATTGGTCTTCGATCTTTATTCTTCATTCTAGAATTCTTAAAGAGATAAGCCAATACCTTCGTCGTTTCCTATGGTCTGGCTCTGCAATGAAAATTCATGGGGCCAAAGTGGCATGGTCCACTGTTACCACTCCTTATAAAGAGGGCAGCCTTGGGATCCTAGACCTAAAAATATGGAATCGAACGACCGTCCTTAAGCATCTCTAGTCTATGGTTAGTAATCAACCATTCAATTTGGTGTGAATGGATTAAAACTGAAAAGATTAAAAAAAAAGTTTTTGGAACGTTTCTATTGGCTCCTCCCCTTCTTGGATATGGAGGAAAATTCTTCGGCTTTGCCCTTTGGCTATTAGTTTGAACAAGGTGGCTATCAGAAATGGAAAAACCACTTCTCTCTGGTATGACCCGTGGCTCCTCTCATCGCCTCTGGCAATCCACTATGGCCCTGACATCATCAGTGATTCTTGTATAGGGAATGATCTTAAAGTTTCCGACATCATCTCATATGGGGAATGGAAGTGGCCTGCAAACTTGAGATGAGCAAGGGCCCGAAGTCGTGCTCATCTTGAAGAAATCAACAAGCTTATCCTCTCTCTTCCCCATCCAAACACCCTATCGAGGGATGCTCCTTTCTGGGTAACAAAGGATAGCGTCAACAAATTCTCTATTCAATCCATATACAACACCATTCGTGAGTCTATCCCCGCAAAGGGATGGGCGGGGTTAGTATGGAACAAATATAACATTCCGCGTCATTCATTTATATCTTGGCTTGCTTTATAGGGTAAGCTTGTCACCGGAGACAAGCTCCTTAGTTGGGGTATCCTCACCCTTACTACTTGCGCCCTTTGCAACTTTGACTCAGAATCTATATCTCATATCCTCTATGAATGTAGTTTCGCTCAGAGTATATGGTCTTTTACTAGTAATAAACTAGGCTTCCCTTTTCATCCCTCTTCCTGACAATCTTGGATCCTTGAGGCGTCAAGATGGTCTAATACCCGAGACCATTGTACTTAGCGCACTTGTTTCAACGCAGTCATTTACCACGTTTGGAAAGAGCGGAACTCAAGAATATTTGGATCCGCCCCAGCCATGGCTTCTATGATATCTTTCCAAAGCTTATCGGATCTCCGATTTAGATTCCTTAGAACCAAGATTGGCTGGCCATCGTAGTTTTAACAAATCTAACAATTCCTTTGATTCTACCCTCTTGTAGGTCTTTCCAGTATGGCGTGGAGCATGGAGCTTGGACGTCAGATTCGTGATCTCGGAATCACGTTACATCCACCTAGTCATCAAAGCATGATATTTGAGTTGTTTACGTTTTTATCCATTATGCCATATCTCTAGTCTGAGGCTATTGACATTGTTATCTCTTTGTAATGTACTACCTCGGGGTGTGCCCTAGGAAACTATATGAACGCTTTCATTTATGGGAAAGGCTATATTGAGACCCCTTTTGGCTATAATAAGACCCAAAATCTCAAATTTTTTCTGTTGATGTGAATTGACCATTTTACCCTTCATATATAAAACCAAAGTTCTAACCAAAAACCAACTTTTTCTTCTTCCTCTTCCTAAAGTTTTCTCTCTCTCTAACTAAACTAAATTAAAAAAAACACCAAAAACCATGAATTTGAGCGATTTAAACGAAGAGTTGAGCTGCAATATGAATGATTTCTTGTCGAAAGAGGATGAGCCTTTGACAGACCATCTCCAAACCCAAATAGAGGATCATTTCGTGTTTTTTGAAATTTCAGTGCGAATATAACACTACCAACGCTATGAACTACATGAACTGCGAACAACCAATGCACAAAATTGTCAAAATTGAGCACCCGCAACGCTACAATTTGTCAAAATCGCGCGCTCTAAGCGCTCAATTTTGTCAGAATCGCGCGCTGTGAGCGCTCAATTTTGTCAGAATCGCGCACTCTGAACGCTCAATTTCGAAACTCAATTTTTTCCACCAATATAATACATTAGTCATTTCCAATAAATAATGTAAAATTTAGAAAAAAAACTCCAAAATGTGATAAAAAAAGAAAATTGCGAAATGGGCATTCGCAAATTTGGGCAAATAGCGAGCACCCAACTCGCAAATTGCCCAACTTTGCGAAGTGGGCATTCACGAATCGCGCCCCGAAAACCTCTTCTCCAAATTTCGAAAACGAAGAACCCCAAATCCTTAAAAACTCAACCACAATCAACAAACAACATACCAAAATGTCGACAATAACTAGACTAACAGTTATCTACAACTTACTTTAAAAAAAAACAACAACATTTAGATGAAAATTCGACTTTTTCAAAAAAACCTATAACTCTAAATATCACTAAAAATACCTATCTAAAATGTATAAAATGTACATCAATAAGTATAAGATCCATACATTGACGTGTTTGTGAGTTCAGATTTAAAAAATGTTGAGTTTTTTTTTTTGATTTTAAGAAGTTTTGGTGCACAAAAGAGAGAAAAGAAGATTTTTGCTGAAAATACAGCTTTTATATCAAAGGTAAATGAGGTCTCGTTATAAAAAGATCTCATTATAAAAAAGTCTCATTATAGCCAAATCTCATCTCTATTTAGCCTTGCCTTTTATTTATTTAAAGTCTTTTCTTTTTCTTGAGTCTTACTTAATTTAATATTTTTTCTTTTATTTTCTTCACTTTTTTAGTGTTAATTATTTTTCTCTAACCCTTTCCTCTAATTCGTAGTCGTTAATGTTACGATGATTATGCGACCCGACCTGACCCTACCGACCGACCCGAAGAAATAATGTGACCCGTAACTTTGACATCCGGACCCCATATTGCAATTGCGACCCGTTTCACTGGCTGAAATCTGTAAATCTGAACGTTGGAACGAAGCCAAAAGCCTCTGGACGCGATTCGGGGTTTAGGGTTTTACAGCAACCATGGTCAGATACCAGAGATCATCCACCTCTCGTTTGTTCTACACCCTCAACACATACTCGAAAACTACGTCGACGCCGTATTCACCACCGGCTTTATCGCCAGCCGCTGCAATTCTTCTCGGACACTTCCAGCTGCGGCGATTCTCCGCTGGAAATGTTGCTCGAGCGACGGAGAAAGAGCCATGGTGGAAGGAAACGATGGAAAGGTTACGAAACATCGGAATATCGGCTCATATTGATTCTGGCAAGACGACTCTCACTGAGAGGATACTTTTTTACACTGGAAAGATCCACGAGATCCATGAAGTTAGAGGCAGAGACGGTGTTGGTGCTAAGATGGATTCCATGGACTTGGAAAGAGAGAAAGGGATTACTATCCAGTCTGCTGCTACTTACTGTACGTGGAAGGATTATCAGGTTAGGCTAAACTGATTTTGATTCTGATTAGTTTATATGATGTCGTTAAGAGATTCTTAAGTATCGAATGTTTTTTCTTTTATTGTGTAGATCAATATTATTGACACTCCCGGTCACGTTGATTTCACTATTGAGGTCGAAAGAGCTTTGCGTGTTCTAGATGGTGCTATTCTTGTACTATGTAGTGTTGGTGGTGTGCAGAGTCAGTCGATTACTGTTGATCGTCAAATGAGAAGATATGAGGTACCACGCCTGGCATTTATCAATAAGCTTGATCGGATGGGAGCTGATCCATGGAAAGTTTTGAACCAGGTTTGTTACATACTTCTTGATTGTATTGAATTGGTGAAATTTTTACCCATTTGTTTCACTTAGTAAATTGTGAAGTTAAATTTCCATTTGTTCTTTAATCTGGATGACGGAAATACTGAACCAGTCGAAACTATTCTATTTTGGTGCAGGCAAGGACCAAGCTCCGTCAACACAGTGCTGCTATGCAAGTTCCAATAGGGTTGGAAGAAAATTTCCAGGGTCTCGTGGACCTTGTGGAGTTAAAAGCATATTATTATCATGGATCCAGCGGGTTTGTTTCTCAAAATTTGGGCTGAACAGTATTTTCAAACGGGGAGTTAATCTTGTAATATATGTATTTTTTTAATCTTGCAGTGAAGATATCGTCACAGCTGATGTACCTTCAGACATGGAGGTCTTGGTTGCAGAAAAGAGAAGAGAGCTTATCGAAACAGTTTCTGAAGTTGATGATAAACTTGCTGATGCGTTTCTTAATGATGAGCCAATATCCTCCTCCGATCTTCAGGTGTCTTGACAATGATATTGATTCTGTATTAAGAAGTCATATTGATATATATATTACTCGCCTTTCCCAATCTTGTGGTTTAGTATCTCTAAGTGTGTGTTTACTTAATAGACAGTTCCCAAGTTCTAGTTGTTTCCGTCTAATAGGATTAGGTTGGAATATCAATCAAGGTTTTAATGCTTTGGTATGGGCAATGGAGTCTGTTTTATGTAATTATGATGCTGTAAAAGATGTGGAGGTACCAATTTATTTTTCTTGCATGTAGGAAGCAGTTCGCCGGGCCACTGTTGCACGGAAATTTGTGCCAGTATTCATGGGTAGTGCCTTTAAAAACAAGGTATTTGATACTTTTGACTTCTGCACTGTCTGATCTATTATGGGTGTGTATTTTGAGACACTTCTTTGATATGAGTGCTTGCACTCCTGTGTTTGGATTTTTATTTTGGCTATTTGGTTGTGCTTTGGGTTATAGATATGTATAACCAAGTTTAATCTTATCATCATGTTTATTCTTCTGTGGACTACAGGGTGTGCAAACACTTCTAAATGCTGTGCTGGCTTACTTACCTTGTCCGGTTGAAGTTGGTAACCACGCTCTAGATCAAACAAAAGAGGAAGAGAAGGTACCCAGCTAATTGTTCTTTTTTTGCTTTCCTAAAGGATACTCACGGGAAAGAAGAAATGGTTAAGTCAAAAAGTTGTGCAGGTCATGCTATCTGGAACTCCAGATGGACCTCTTGTCGCGCTGGCTTTTAAATTGGAAGAAGGGCGTTTTGGACAGCTGACATATTTAAGGTAAAATCCTTACCTGTGATACTGTTCATTGGATATGTTCAATTTGCTACTCAGCCTAAACTTCACTGCCAGATTTTTTTCAAAATTCTAGTACATCATGATACATATTCTAATTGTGACTCTTTCATTGCTGCAGAATATACGAAGGTGTGATTCGGAAGGGTGATTATATAATTAACGTCAACACAGGCAAGAAGCTGAAGGTTAGCTCTTATTCTAATTATTGTCCTATTGGTTTCCCAACTGTTGACTAGGTACCTCAACATCTATTTTCCTTTATTAACTTATTTGAGTTGTCAAGTGTTATTTGCTGGCATGGGAAGCATTGTAAATGCCCTCTTTACTACATACATTGCTCAAAATGCTCCTTATCAAGGTTCTATGACATCCTTGATGATCTATTCGGTCGTAGTCTTTTGCATTACGTGCAAGAGATTGCTGCAAATATATACTCTGCACCTATGGTTCATGACCCATATGTTGTATTAGTTTAGCCGTGTAGGTCAAGGATATAAGGCCACATGATTTGCCCGCGTTGAAGTTAAGGGGAAGCAATAGGTCACTCTACAACATCAAATATAGGAATAATTTATGATGTAGTCTAAGTTGCTGGCTGTACAAAATTTGAGGCATATTCTTTTTATTATGTGAAACTTATTGGTAAGACAGGCCGCATGGTTTGGCTGTTTTGAAGTTTGGGTGAAGATATAGATAACTTTACAACAATAATTGTGAGAATAGCTTAAGATGTAGTTGGTTGACTTGCAATCTGTAGAAATTTGGAGGCATATCTATGTGTATTATGCGAAGCTTATTGATAAGAACGAAGTAGCATGATTTAACCATTGTACCATTGTAGCGTTTTATTTTACCAATTTGCCATCAGTGTACGCCTTGAATTGGTTCGGTCATAAACGGAACCAAGGGGTACGCCAATTTCACCATTTCATAAAAAATTGGTTGGTTTCTCTCATTTCAGGATTTATAAGTCTGTCCTTTCTTTGCTTATAGTTTTACAATTATATAGTTAAGTTCACATGTAACTGTAATATAACTATATAACTTAACTATATAACTATAATATAAGTATATAACTATATAGTATGAGTAGATTTTACCTATCTTTTAATGGTCCTAATTCGTTTTGCATGTTATATAGTATGAGTGGATTTTACTAGTTCTCATTTTATATTAATGGGTACCATTTGATTCTAGATGTTATATATTATATTTTGTATGAGTATCTATAGTTTATGTTTAGTTCTGCATATAGATATAGATGGCCTTTTACATATAGTGAAGGTTTAATTAATTATAGTAAGGTTTTATTTACTTTACGTTTTATACGCCTCAAGGCGTATGCTCTAGGCACCGTTCCGCCTTTTAGGAGCCTACCGCCTCGAGGCACCGTTTCGAATTTTCGAACATTGTTTGCCATGTTGGTGATTGTCTGCTAACCCAGCTTAATTTCACTATTTTAGTTTGAAATCATGTGCTGAGTGGAAACTTTGATTGTTCTAATACAGGTTCCTCGCCTGGTTCGAATGCATTCTGATGAGATGGAGGTTAGTTTTTTGTTGATATTCAGTTAGCTGTTGTGATGTCTAATGAATAATTCAATTGCATATTAAAATTTGTTATTAAATTCTGCTGCCCTGATATTGTTTCTGTTTTGGGTCTATAGGACATTCAAGAGGCTCACGCTGGACAGATCGTCGCTGTCTTTGGTGTTGATTGTGCATCAGGTTTCGCCCCTCCTTTGTGCTTATAGCTCGAGCAAAAATCTACTGTCTTCTCATTATTGTTCATTTTTCTGTCACTAAGAACCAATCTAGGTTGAATAATTAAAAATCTGAGGGTATACTATAACAAGCTGGTAAGGATAAGTATTGTTCTTATGAAAATGCGATAATTAAGCTTCTTTCATTAACTCGGGGAACACCATCTGAGTAGTTGGTTCCTTCCATGACCTCTATTGGGGTCAGTGATGATTTGCTTAGTGTTTAATGAATTCTTTTTGGGCTTTTGTTTTGTCTAAAGATGTCTTCTGTTTCAGGAGATACATTTACTGATGGGTCAGTCAAATATACCATGACTTCTATGAATGTTCCTGAGCCTGTGATGTCGCTGGCTATTCAGCCAGTGTCAAAAGATTCCGGTGGGCAAGTAAGTAACTTCTGCATAGTTATGTAAAATGCATTTAAAGAATTTTCAAATATATTCATACCAGACACACCCACCCACAAATACACCCAAACACACCCACACATATATCTATGTATATGTATTATGGTATATTCTTTCCAAACTTATTACTGCGAGAGAATATTGATAATTACGATAAATTCTCCAATGATAGTTCTCGAAAGCATTGAATCGTTTCCAGCGAGAGGACCCTACTTTCCGAGTTGGCTTGGACGCTGAAAGTGGACAGGTTGGGTTTTCTTTTTCTTCCTCCTCCATCCCCAAAGCTCCTTGTTCAGAGTTTTAGATCAGTATCTCACATGTGAGCTTTTGGTTACTAGACTATTATATCTGGAATGGGAGAGCTTCACTTGGACATATATGTGGAACGCATCCGTAGAGAGTACAAGGTGCATAGTTTTCATCTTTACTGTGATGCACATGACCCTGCTTTTTGTGCTTATAAAAAATATAATATTGTACAAAATCATTTTTTTTCTCATACAGGTTGATGCAACTGTTGGAAAGCCACGTGTAAATTTTAGAGAGACTGTTACTAAGCGGGCCGAATTCGATTATTTACATAAGAAGCAAAGTGGAGGACAGGGACAATACGGACGAGTTGTAGGGTAAGCGCAAAGTTTTGTTGTATACTTTGGCTAGTTCTTTCACAGGTTCAGTCACACGACTTATTTTTGTCCAGACAACTAATTATTTTGGTGAATGCTTTTATAGAAAAATACATCTTAATTGAAAACCTGTTTTGAAATCTATGTTATATATAGAGGAACCAAGGGAAACTCACCCCATTAAAAGTGCTACATGTTTTGGATGATTCTACGTCTTGTCATATGATAAGTGACCAGCTCTGCGGCCTGCATGACCTCTTTCGGTAGGAGATGTTCCATATATAGAGATAGGATACGAATCCTCTACTGAGAAAATAAATTTATCAGGACCATTCCAACTGAAATATTAGGCACCGCCAAATTGAATAATATCCTACATAAGGGTGGTTGTGATTGATCCTTGGGGATATTTTTCTCCCCAAATGGGTAGAGGATTTATTCCTATATATTGTATTTACTAAAGTTATTAGGTAAATTAGTTTCAGATTAGGAGGGTGAATGATTTCCCACCTTTCTCTCCGCTTGTTCTAAAGACGCACTTTATGTTTCTTATAATGTTAGGTATGTTGAACCACTACCAGAGGGATATGCAACAAAGTTTGAATTTGAAAATATGATTGTTGGACAAGCGGTGCCGTCAAATTTTATCCCAGCAATTGAGAAGGGTTTCAAAGAAGCAGCAAACTCGTGCGTACTCTGTTACTTTCTTTTTTTACTAAAGGCGTCATATGGTTATGCATTGATATGCACATTTGGTTTCTTAAAGGGAATTATGTCATACAGAGTCGTTTTATAAACCTTCTTCCTTTTGTAGGGGTTCTTTGATTGGGCATCCAGTGGAAAATATTCGTGTTGTTCTGACCGATGGTAATGCCCATGCCGTAGATTCCAGTGAACTCGCATTTAAGTTGGCTTCCATATATGCTTTCAGAAAGGCAAGTTTTTTTGCGTTCTTTTATGCCTCATCTAAAAGAATAGTAGTTTTTCTGATTTCGACTCTATAAACAGTGCTACACAGCTGCAAAACCTGTTATCTTAGAACCTGTCATGCTGGTTGAGTTGAAAGTTCCATCAGAATTTCAGGGCGTTGTTGCTGGTGATCTTAACAAGTGAGTAATCCCTTATGTCTTTTATCAGTAGAAATACCATTTCGTAGCATTTCTTTAGATCTCAAAATTTGTTATCATCACTAATATTTCAGGAGAAAAGGTGTGATCGTAGGCAATGACCAAGATGGAGATGACTCTGTTCTTACTGCCCAGGTAAGCATAGAATAGTATAGCTTCTATTTTAATATTTTAAACCAAGTTTGCTTTCCTATTCAACTCATAATCTAAAACCATCTAATTTGGTCATCCAGGTTCCCTTAAACAACATGTTTGGGTACTCAACATCACTTCGCTCGATGACACAGGTAATTCATCAAAGCATTTGTTTGTGACCTTTAGTCAAAAAATTATTAGGTGTGAGCGTGAGAAAACTTTATTCTTCATTTGGCTCAGCTTAGCTTACTGAATTTCTAGTTCTGTATTGTGCCTGGGTATTATTGAGCTCAGTATATATATCTCAAGATGATCTATCCTTTTATTATAATTTTGCATATATATGATAAAGACAAGATATATATTTTTACAGAAGAGCATGTATGATGTGGAATTTGGATGTTAACCACCCTATTGTGTCAATATTCACCATCTTCTCAATAAAAGCCCGAGATCTGGATTATTTGATATTGGGGGTAATAATCTAATGTTTGTTCTTGTATCTTGTGCAGGGAAAAGGAGAATTCACGATGGAATACAAAGAACACTCGGCGGTTTCTCAAGATGTGCAGACGCAACTAGTAAATGCATACAAGGGCGACAGGGAAGCTGAATAAAATCATTCGATGTGCAGAAGCTTATTATTTATTGTGTACGTTATCATTGTAACATTTTTTATATTGTTGGCCTCTGGTTTTTTCTCTTATCCTATATAGGCAATTAGCTTGATCCTCAGTGATCGTAGAATTTTGATTAGTTGAATAATTTAAATATACAGCCAGATACTGGCAAACATAATTTATATGACCTTGGTTTTCGCTGATTTTATTTTTCTCCTATCTATAATACAAAGTCCCAAAGTAATCAGTCGGCTAGTCAAATTTTTGTCAGAGGTTTAGTTGTTTAGTGAAATAATTTTTTTGCAAGTTAAATGAATTTTTTTGTGACGTATATATGCAAAACTTTATATAGTTTGACTTTGCAATGATGACTACTATTCAATCGAGATCTATAGTAATGAGAAATCTGCATCAACATATGGTTTGTATAAAAAGAAGTTTAGGTAAGACATGAATTGAGATCTAATTGATCGTATATATGCAAAACTTTATATAATTTGACTTTGCAATGGCGACTTCTATCCAATCGACGTCAATATTAATGAGAAATCTACATCAACATACAGTTTGGATAAAAAGAATTTCCGGTAAGACATGAATTGAGACCTAAATTTTTAATATAATTTTGTGTAATATTATTTTTTCACTACGATTCATTTACAATATTAGTTTTTAGAATCATTAATTTTTAGAAATAAAAAAGGGAAATTGTACTTAAAGTACCCACTCAACTATTCAATTGTCAGTTACCAACCCAAAGTTTGATCAATTGTTACTTAATACCCAACTCAACTACCTTATTGTCACTTACAACCTAATATTATTTTAATACCCTAACTACCCTTAACCCACTATATAAACATAATTTTCTGTTTTCTTTCTATTTTTTATAGCTTTTTGAAGATTTGAATTTGTTAGCCGCTCTAACCACCTAACCCTACCAACCACCACGAGACCGGTTGAAATCACATTTTCCGGTGATCGGAAGCTGCTAAAGGTTTGTTTCTTTATGTAGGTTGTTGTGTTAGACCTGTCTAACCTCTGTTTTATACGTACATGAGTTAATCGTCGCTTTTTGGAATCTTATAGCTTACAAGTAATCGTGTTGCAAGCTTTTTAGGTAATTACCTACCGATTTCGAAGTTTTTTATTGGTTTTCTCTGTTGGAATAGGTTCTATTCTACTTTTTTAGATGCCATTGCCTGATTTCGAGTTTTTTCTCTGTTTTTTTGTTATAGTGATCTGTTATTTTTTAGTTAATATTGTTCGTTATATAGTTATGTCCTTGTTGTCTGATGTTATATTCTAATTTGGTAGTGCTTTAGTTTTGTCTTGAATGTGTAGATTACGAGTTTTTAGGTCAATTAGATTATTGTATTTCGAAACAAATATCAGGACTTTTTTTACATAGAAATACTAGGACAAGATGCGAATAGCTTTATGTAGGTATAAACAGTTCGCAAGATAGAATGCGAATTGTTTGATGCAGTAGTAAATAATTTGCATATAGTTTTTGTGACTAATAACAAATATCAGGACTTTTTTTACCTACAAATATCAGGACAAGATGCGAATAGCTCGTTGTAGGTATACACAATTCGTAAGATAGGATGCGAATTAGTTGATGCAGTAGTAAATAATTTAACAACATAGTTTTTGTGACTAATAAAAAATATCAGGACTTTTTTACCTACAAATATCAGGACAAGATGCGAATAGCTCGTTGTAGGTATACACAATTCGCAATATAGGATGCGAATTGTTTGATGCAGTAGTAAATAATTTGCACATAGTTTTTGTGACTAATAACAAATAACTTGTATTGTCCAGGGTAAGAGATGTCTAAATCACGAGTTTGTATTTTTAAATATTGTCACCAAACTGCAATTGTGCCTTTCACGGAGTTTGAAAGCTTCGAAAGTATCCAAGCTTATGTAGAGAACACATGGGAGGAGCTTGCCACAGGTGACTACCTAATTACTTACTCCTGCGGGGATCACAATAATTGTTTCTTTAATAACCAGAATAATTTTGTTGGGTTGGTGTTATATCTTGATTTGGAGCGTTTAAAACGGGTTAGTTTTCTCATAGAACAACACGTCTTCGATAAGGGTTCTGGTAATAAAAGTTCTGTTGATAAGAGCTCTGGTGGTAAGGATTGTGGTGTAAAGCGTAAAGAGTGTAGCTTGATTTTGGGAGAACCATCTCTTGATCAACTAGTTAGCGGGGAGAGTAGTAATTGGTATGGATAATAATTGCCTGAGGGTAGGCTGGTAATTTCAAGTGGAGTTTTAAAGTGGTGTGTGGGTGTTTAACAGTGGTGTGTGGGTGTTTAACAGTGGTGGTAGAGAGTAGAGAGATGATTAAGCAGCTTGGTAGCAGTTAATTCTCATTTTTTTAGTTAATGCGGGTGGTTGGGTATTTATAGTGTAATGTTTGGGCCCTTATGGGCTTTCGGGTCATGTTTAATGGACCCAGGTCATGTTCAAAGACCCATGAGCTCTAAGTAGGAGAGCAAGTAGCTTAGTCAAGAAGTGTTTAGGTTTTTTAGTACTTTTATCATAGTTCGAACAACTTTAAGTTCACAGTGTTCACAGAAATCTGTCCGGTCCAAGTGACCTGTTCGATCCCTGTCCATGTAACCTGTCCGGTATTCGGAGAGACTAGACCGATTTGCCCTTGTTCGGGGAGCATGCTGAATTCAGACTCATCAGTAATGGTTTAGTTAATTCTGATCAGAGGAAAAAACAACTTGCTACTGCTGGTTGGGCTGATGCTATTACAAGAGTGGGTCAAGCTTTTGAAGAAGGTGCTGCCGGTCTAAGGGTATCTTTGTGCAAGTTTGCGTTAGAGCATGGTTTTTCTTTCAAATACCTGCACAACACAACAAATAAGATCACTGCTTATTGTGAAAATAAGCTCACAAGCAGGTGCAAATGGAGGGTTTATGCATCTATTGACTCAAGCACCGGCCTTATGACGATCAAGAAGTATGTCCCGTACCATACTTGCAGTCTTGTTTTCTCCCAGAAGCATAAGCATAAGCGGCACATGCATTTGACATCAGATTTGATTGCAGAGGAAATTCAGGATTCTCTCCGGACCTGCCATTCGTTGACAGCCAAAACCATACAATCGACTGTCAAACAAGATTACGGTCTTGACATCTCTTATCGTTTGTCATGGAATGCTTTAGAGAAGGCTAGGAGGGGAGTTTTTGGAGATATTTCAAGTTCTTTTAGTTTACTAAGCGGATACTTCAAACGCTTGAAGAGCCAGGATATGACTTCAGACTGCCAGTTGGAGTTGTCAGTTGGAAACCGATTCAAGCGCTGTTTTGTAGCATTCGGTTCGTCCCTTCGAGGTTTTCATTCATGTCGTCCAATGTTGTTTGTCGATGGAACCCACTTATATGGAAAGTACAAGGGTACATTGCTCACTGCTGTAGCAAAGGACGGAAACAACGGTTAGTTACATTTATCTAGTTAATCGGAACGATGTTTTTGTGTGAAAATACTGATGCAATTCGCATCAGGTGATACGAATTAAGCAGTGTTGTGATCCTCACATTTCGCATTTGAGGCTGCGAATTAGGTATTATCTGAGTAAACTGTACTTACATCGCAGCTTGAGTTACAAACAATTCGCATGACAAGCTGCGAATTGTTCCAGGACAACATGCGAATTGCTTACAATTTTTAAACGTTTGCATACTGTTGTAGTGTTCATTTGATCTACCTTTTTCCAGGACTATTCCCTGTTGCTGTTGGTGTAGTTAGCATTGAAGATTGGGACAATTGGATGTGGTTTTTGGGGTGTTTGAAACCACATTTGCTGGATCGCCAGATCACATTTATTTCAGACCGTCATTCTAGTATTGTTAATGCTGTTTCTGTCTTGTATCCAAACTGCTATCATGCGTACTGTTATTTCCATCTCATGCAGAATTTGAAAGCCAAACTGGAACATACTAACATGGAGTATAGAAAAGGATGTTGAATTTCTTCCATCGTCTTGCTTATGCTCCTAGTCAAGAGCTTTTTAAAGATATACTAACAGGTTTTCTACGTGAAGGTGGTGAGAGAATGAGTGATTTTCTTGCAAATTTACCCCCTGAAAAGTATGCGCAGGCTTACGTAAAAGGGAAGCGATACGGCTCTATGGCTTCTACCGCAGATGAATCGTTTAACAGTCAGATTAAAAAATATTACGGCTTACCAATTGTTGAGTTTATTGATTGGATTAGAGTCTTGCTTATGACTCAAGTTTCACGGAGATACGAAGAAGGTCTCAGCTGGAGTACTAATTTGGTTCCCGAGTACGAGAAGAAGCTAAAACAGAATGTTGACATGTGCCAAACTTGGGTAGTACGTAAGTCCTCTTCCGCCATGTTCGAAGTCTTTTCAAATCCTGTGGCTGTTGTTAATCTGTTGGATTTCAAATGTTCATGCAAATCATGGCAACAAGAGTGTTTTCCATGTTCTCATGCTCTAGCGGCATTACAATACACCGACCAAGATCCATTGACTGTAATAGAACCCTTCTTTACGGTTAAGAATTACAGGGAAAGTTACTCTTTCAGCATACCAGCTATAACTGATTTCGGCGAAGGGTCCAGCGCTAACGATCCTTCTTTTGTTGAATTTCTACCTCCAAACGTTGAGAGACGCTCCGGAAGGCCTAAGAAAAAGCAATTCCCTTCTAGAGGAGAAATCTCAACCAAGAAGTTGAGGTGTGGCCGATGTTCGAAATCAGGCCATAACCGGAGGACTTGTGATGTTCCAGTTTAAGGACAATTCTGGTTGGCCATATCACATTTATTTTTGTAGTACAGTTATTATTCTGGACAGCAAACTAAACATTCATACATTCCTGTGTTTTTGTATTGCTATTATTGGAGTTGTAAGCATTTCGCATCCTGCGTTGCGAATTATGTACAATATATTGGTATATTGTTACAAACATCTATCAGGATTACATGCGTTTTTATGTGAAATTTCACTAGGATGCGAATCGCTAGTAAAATCATATCAAACATTTATCATATCAAACGTTTCGCATGATAGGATGCGAATTAGGGCCAGAATTATGATGCGAATAAAGAACAATTAGAAGTCCTGATATTTGTCATATGATAAGCTGCGAATTGTGCTTTAATAAAAATACCAGGATATTCAATAAGGTTGAAAATAAGTAATATAGCAGGGTAACATGCGAATGATGTGCAAAATGTATTTGGATGCGAATCGTTTATATCATTGAAACTCTGTAAACAAATTGGATTACAAAAAAGAGGATTACAATATTTTCATGCACTAAAAACTGTTTACACATATCACTACAAGCTACTGGTGCTAGTTAGTTGCATTCCAAAAAAACAAAAAACAAAAACCAACTCTAGTAGTTGGTAGAGGATTCATCACCATCTTTTTCATCTTTCTCCTCTTTGTGTTGATCATCTTTTTCTTTCTCCTCTTTCTCTTCCACTTTATCTTCAGCTTCAATATCTACGTCCATCATGCTTAACCATTTTGTCCTTGATGGACCAGCTTCGTCTTCCCTCTTCCTTTTGTTGTTTCGAACCTCTGCCGTTTGAGGTTGCACCTTTTCTGGCTGAGGTGCAGCAGGAAGCATTGGAACCTGTTCTGGCTGAGGTTCAACAGCAACCAGTGGAACAACTTCCACTGGTTGAGAGTCAGCAGAGTAGTAGTCATCATACATGTCTAGTTCGAAGACAGAGACTGGGCTGGGGGGTGGTACTGCTGGCATGATCAACGAGTGAACGAGAGTTTGAGTATGAGGTGGTGGTTGTGGTGGTGGAAAAAGACATGACTGTTTGAATTCGAAGAGAAGAAGAGGTGTTTTAAAAAAAATATGGAGTTTGGTGTAAAATTAGCCTCTGGTTACTAGAGGTATTTGTAGGGAAATGAGGTAATCATTACATAGCCTCCATGTCCAATCAGCATTTAATGAATTATGTACTTGATTAGATTGTTTTTTGTGTGCTCAATAGAGAAAACGTTTACCAAGGCATAAGCCACAGCCTGTTCGTATCCTTGTACTTTTATATTTTGAATTTTTTATTTCTGCACCAGGCTGCGAACTGATTGTAAGGTGGTATACCAGGCTGCGAACTGTTTTGTGTAGTGATAAGCATCTATCAGGTTAGGTTGCGAACTATTTGATGATAAGTTAGGCTGCGAATTATTTGCTGTGGAATTACTAGGCTACGAATTATTTGATAAATAAGCATCTATCAGGTTAGGCTGCGAACTGTTCATACATACCAGAGATTTGCTGCAAACTATAAGCTAAGGAATATTCAATTTTCTGAAAATGTAATTTGTTTATGTATGCACAACAAAACTGAAAATTACAACAGATGTATTTACAAGCAATAGATGTATTTACAAGCAATACACGAATCAGCCATATGCGATGCGGTCTTTGTCATTTAAAAAATAATAAAACATTTATGCTCTGAAGGCAGTTACCATATCTGCATCGTATATTTTCTGCACTGATCCATGCTCAATAATATCTCTTGCATATTTGCAGACAAAGATACCATAGTCCAGGGTGCCTCGCTTTTGTTGTGGGATGCCTCTTTCCACTTTCACCTTCCACCCTGTAGTATATTTAGGTAGGAATTCTCTATCTAACAAATATTTGATCTGTGTATAATAATTAGTGTTAGGAATAAGCACAAAAACAAAAACAGTTGGTGACATACAATTCGCACCTTAAACTGCGAATTATATGACAACAATCCAACATAATTCGCACCTTAGGCTGCGAATTGTATGACAACAAATCCAACATGGGCATGTCACACGATTCGCAGCTTAAGCTGCGAATTATTTGATATGCAAATGCCCCGTTCAACAGAATTCACATCATATGCTGCGAATTGGGTTATGGATAGGCTGCGAAAAGCAATTGATTTACTCACAATTCGCAGCTTATTAACCAGAACACAACTTAAAATGTGTTTAAATTTAAGTGTATAGTTTGGAATATTTACCAGCAGTGCAGGTGTCCTTGTGGTTTGGTCTATGGCTTTAAGCTTAGGCAGAAGGGGATTGTAGTTTGAAATTGTCCTGGCGTCGATGTCAATGACGAGCAACGTCCAGTGGTTTACAGTGTCCTTCATCTCGGTGCATACTGCAACCATGATGATGTTGGCATCTTTGCGCCCCATTCTAAAAGCCATGTCTACCAAATTTTCTACTTGCCAGCCTACTTTCATTTGATGCTGCATCCAAGCAAGAGTATATTAAAATGAGACCATTTTCTGAAAACTTTGTTCAATTTACCTGAGCTAAACTTACCGCAGTCATGCCCGAAATCAGTACGACGTCATGATACTCTCCTTTAGCTTTAGTGCATGGAACTTTAAAGTCTGCATCTTCAAGCATATTTCGAATCCAAGCATCGATAACCTAACAAAGGAGTTGTAGATTTATGTTAAATATACAATACATATTTGAAACATTGAAAAAAGAATTGGTTGACAATTGGATACCTTTACGTCCAGCTCCAGTTCTAAAGGTAGTGCCATGGCATCACTCGCTTGCACCCTGATTCCGTATGTAAACTTGGACTCTGGTAACTGCCATACCACTGGATCAGGGGTGTCGCTCTCGTAGGCTTTAACTAACTGTATTTTGTGGTATTCTGCCACATCGATACGGTCAGTTACTTTTGTTTTCTTTGGCCAGTCGCTGTACTCTACTACTGGCGGTTCCTGTATTGTTATTACGAACTCTTCTTCTTCCTCTGCCACTTGAGGCTGCGTTTGTGTCAGTAGAGTAAAACTTGGCTCCTCTATCTCTTTCATGGGCTCGAGCTTAGTAAATAACAAAAATCAACAGTAGAAGGGCGTCAGTAATTATAATTGCAACGACTCCAAACAGTTCGCATCTTAGGCTGCGAACTGTTTGGTTACAGTCTAATAAATTTATTAGTATCTATCAGGGTAGGATGCGAACTGTTCGAGGTTACACTGAACAGTTCGCATCCTACCCTGATAATCATTTGTAATACCCCAATCAGTTTTCTAACACAAATCTCATGTTATGATGCGAAATCATCATAAGTAGGCCTTACCGCACGGTTAGCGACAACCAATGCCGTTGACTTGTTCGGCATAGGATCTGGATCGTGTCGGCATAAATCATTAAAGTCATCCTCCGACATGTTCTCCAAAGACCGTTGTATTATAGAATCGTAATATACATTATCAATTTCATTTAAAAATGTCTGTGAAATTTGAGTGTAAATACCATCAACAAAAGCATCGGGTAAACCTACTGTGTTATCGTGGGACTATGGAGCTTGCAGTTGATTTGTTACCGGGCCTTCAGTTTCACATTGGCTTAGCAATTCTGACTTTGCTGACAGCACCGTTGCTCTTTGAGGTTCCACCAAAGAAGTGGTGTTGTCTTCTAAGGATGGTCCTTCCTGGTTGAGTAGTTCCGTCTTCTCACCGCGATGGACAGGTTCTGACTCTTGAGGTGCTATCTCTTGAGTTAGCCTTTCTCGCTTCGCCAAGGTTATCTGTTGCTGCTGTTGTTGTTCTTGTTGTCCTTGTTGCTCTCGTTGTTTTTCTTGTTGTTGTTCTTGTTGCCGGTCTTCGTGTTGAACTTTCTGCTGCTGGTGTTGTTGCTGGTGGTGTTCTTCTTGTTGTTGCTGTTGGTGTTGTTGTTGCTGGTGGTGTTCTTCTTGGTCTTGCTGTTGGTGTTGTTGTTGTTGTTCTTCTTGTTCTTGCTGTTGTTGTTGTTGTTCTTCTTCTTCTTCTTGTTGTTGCTGTTGGTATTGTTGTTGTTGTTCTTCTTGTTGTTGTTCTTCTTGTTGCTGTTCTTCTTGTTGCTGTTGTTGTTCTTGTTGTTGCTGCTGGTCCTATTGTTGTTGTTGTTGTCTTTCGGTCTCCTGTTTCATACAAAAATCCAAAAAAACAAAAGGGTGGAAGGGTTAAGCATAAGTTAAACATTGTGGAGCACGATTCGCATGCTGACCTGATATCTGTGTTGTACATTCCGAACAATTCGCAGCTCAGCATGCGAATTATGTAATAACCAACCCACTAGTTTATTACACAATTCGCAGCTTAAGCTGCGAAACGTTTGGACAGGACTACACAAGAGTACTGATATTTGTTTGATAACATCATATCATCCACTTATATTATCTACCTCCTCTGTCTGTGTCTCCATGATGTCCATCTCTACAGATTGTACCGGTATGGGTGAATGGTTGGCATCATCGTCCCTTTCTTCTGGCAGTACTCCATCAGCATGGTGCTGATCATCATTAGACACGGAAGCTTGCTGATCATCATTAGACACGGATGCTTGCTGATCAGTGGATTCTTCTCTCTTTGGAAGTGCTGCTGGTACCTGCTCTATTGGGCTTTCAATCCGGCAAATTGGCTGAGAGATAACATTGTGGAGTTGTTGTGCTTCAAGTTCCGCTATCTTGCGTTTAAATTCTTTAAGCTGCAAAAATGATAGCAAACTTTTTATAAACATATTAAGTGCTGACTGCAGTGATTATTTAAGGTTCAAGTCATACTTACTTCTCTGGCATGTTTTTCTATCTTTCTCTCGTACTTGTTCTTGTCGGTGTATGTCTTCAAACGCTTTGATTGAGCAACAATTGCAGAAATCTAGGGATTAGGACCTCTGTGTTTGAGTACATAATCGCCGATTGTTTCACTCATACTGGTTGTGTCGTCGTCGGAGGGCTCCTGCCTGGATTTGACTTTTGGTTGTGGTGGAATCGTTGGCTCCAGTGGTGTTGGTTGTTTTGGTCTAGGAGATATCACCTTATTCATTACATTCTGTGATGCTCGTCTCCTTTGTTTTGGTTTTGATGCTGTGCTTTTCGTCCTCTTCCTTGGTATTTCTTCCGATGAAGTAGAAAGGTTTCTGCATCTTCATTATCTTCTCGTTATCCGAAAGCTTCACTTTCAGCCTCGGTAAGCTGTAATAGACCTTCTAAAACCTTCCAACAGAGGCACATGTAAGTAAATTAATTGTTTCGAAAGTATGAGGATGTAGACAAACAAATTATTTTTTAGAAACAGTTCGCATCATATGATGCGAAATGTGTGATTTTAATCACGTTAGAGTTGCAAAGAATTCTCATGCTGAGCTGCGAAATGTGTATGAGACAATATGCTGCGAAATATGTGTAAAACATATGCTGCAAACTAAGTGTAAACCACATGTTGCGAACTAAGTATTTATGTCAGGCTGCGAAAATGATTGATGCATGCAGAGCTGCGAAATGTGTGTAAAACTATATGATGCGAACTGTGTGGAAAAAGAAGCTGCGAAGTAAAATTCATATCAGGCTGCGAAATGATTGATGCATTTTTCTAAGCAAAACGCATGATATGCTGCGAACTGTATGCACCCCCAGTTCAATACATATATAAAGCTTATACCTGGTCATTATCCAGCAAGGGTGTTCTAAGAAGATATGTCATGGTTGATGCTTGGCACTCTAACCCCAACCATTTGAAAAACCTTGGTATCGAGGTTGGCTTCGCTACATCGTGGCCGATTGTTGTGTGCTCCATGATGAAGGGCTGCATGGGGACAGGTTTGATCAACACGATGCTATGTACATAACTAATTTTTATATTGAATAGATCAATCTTACAACTAAAAGGGCAACGCAGCCGACGACTTTATCAGCTCTTTCTATTGCTAAGCAACTCCTGATAGACTGTCGAAGCTTGTACAGTATTGATCCAGCCCAGTCATAATTGTTTATTCAGTTGAGGTCTTCAACGTAATAAACCGTGCTCCAGCCCAGGATATCTCCAGATACGGAGTAGAATAGCGTGGAGCACAAAAACAGTATCAACAGCCTCGCAACATCTTCCAACTCATGCTCCCCTCCTTCGTTTATGGCCTTCTCTATACCCTCCTGTAAAACCAATGACAACATGCTATGTTAGAAATGTACAGAATCTTGCTTTATAAAGATGAAGTCCATTTTAGACGTACCTTTATAATGGTATTTGTTATTGTTTTGGTATTACTAGCTGCTACTTTCCTGCCAGTTTTACCCATGAAGTATTTCTTCATCATCCTTGATTCGTCCTCCTCGCCGGGTGCATACTTGTTGTGAAAAGCTCCGGTTTTTGTTAGTGGCATTTTCTCTGTGCCATGCCTCAACCCGAATATTATCTTGACATCGTTCTCAGTTAGCTTTACATACTTGCTCCCAATCCTAAAGGCGTCTCTATCCACAGAGAATTGCTCGATGATATACTGAATGATTTGGTAGAATTTTTTCCTTGGCAACTCTGCCTCATTACGGATTTGGAACGCCGTTTTCAGAAGTGTGTAGAAGGGTGCGTTTCTTGCAGCTTCAATGTGGGCCCTTGTAATACGCATGTCTTTGAGTAGCTTTAGAAGGCTCACCAACCCTGATCTTTAGTAACTAGGTTTTGTTGTCATACTTTCTGCACAAACACAAATCAGTTGGAATGTCACGAATAATTCGCATCACAAGCTGCTTAACATGGAACGAACAATTCGCATGCCAAGCTGCGAATTGCATACATATAAATATTGATTTAACAGACAATTCGCAGCCTTGGCTGCGAATTGTTTGTAAATAAATGACATAAACATACAATCGAGCTGCGAATTGCTTGCATAATGGGTGATCAGGATGCGAACTGTTACACTTTTTACATGCACGTTGCAGGGATCTGGGAATTATTGAACAAACACCAAAATCAACAATGAACTACCTAATGCAGATCTAACATACATAATATTTCTCAGGAAAGTATTAGTATTACATGCAATTAAAATTCTATCATGCCTTCGACGATAAACCCATAAACTGAGCAACTATCTTCAGTAGATACTTCATTCTAGTATAAAAAGCAACGCCTATCGTGAATTAACAGAAAAAAGTGGTTCAAATTCGTCAAAAACGCAAAAAAAGTACACTTTCCACGATAATGCATACCTGTTAAATTTCACCGGTCGGAGAACGAGATTGAAGCTTTCAGAGACGACTTCACGACAACTTTGTCGAACAGAAGGTGTGTAGTCTGAGTGAGTAAAAGACGCTGACCGGTGCGATAGTGTCGAAGGTGCGAACGATGAGAAGCTGTAGGGTTTTTGGGTTTGAGAGAGAGAGACTATCACGAAATCGAACGGTTTTCTGGTGGTTTCAAAAATTAGACTTTTGCGTTTGTTTAGGGTGATAGGAATGTGGAAAAAGTGGGTTGGAATTGAAAAATTGGTATATATAGTGGAAGGGTATTTTTGTCCATAATATTAGTCTGGGTATTAAGTAACACTATGTTAAATTTAGGTACTGCCGGGTAATAAGATAGTTGAGTGGGTATTTTCAGGTACTTTTCTCAATAAAAAAGGCTGTCTAAACCATTTTCTAAAATATTGTAGCCTCTCTTGGAAAAAATTATATTTTAGAGTTTTTTTATTGATTATTTAATACTTTTGACTAAAACAATTGTTTTTTCTACTTTGTTTGTGAAAAAGGTACATTTAGTTTGGCGAAATTGCACTAAATCTAAAATATAATTTTTTTACACAAATTTATTACTTATATATAAATCTTAATTATTTTTCACAAAACTCAAATTTATTTATAACACAAAAATTTCAAACCTTCTCCCTACAAAGCTCGAAACTCTCTCTTGCTATATATATATATATATTTATAAATATATATATTTATAAAGGGCACGGCTAAACCAAGACCCCATTTCTTTACAGTAGGACCCAAATTCCATATTTTTTCATGGAATGTTAAATTACTAAACTGTCTTTGGATATAAAAACTTTAATTTTTCCACATATCTCATTTCTACCTTTTCTCCTCTCTCTCTACTACTTTTCTCTCTAATATTCAAGAAAAAACCAAGAACCAATAAACCTAAAAACCAAAAAATATTTAAAATTAACATAAACCCATAAACTCATTAGCCCATAAACCCAAATATAAGAAAAGTATCTCGAAATCTAGTTCATACTATGAATTTGAATGATTATAACGACGATTTTAGCTCCAATCTTAAAGATTTTCGTTCGGACGAGGATGAACCCCTAACTGACCATCTGGAAACAGGCATTGAAGAAAAAATTAAATTTTTAGACTTACAAACATAAATTCGCACCTTATCGTGCGTCGTTTTGTACATTCGCACGTAAGAACATGCGTGGAACATGCAAAATCACGCATGTTCGTGCGTGAGTTTTGTCAAATCCTGGCTCTTCCATGCCAAATTTTGTCAATTGAAAACGCTTTCATGCTGGATTTAACGTTTCGTTTCTTATTTCGATTTTAACTACATATGGGATTAAGCATTTTAAAAATGTGATGGCGAATAATTTTTATATTTTTTATTAATCTTATTTATAATTATTTATAATTATTTTAATTACTTAATATATTAGAGATAGTACAATTATCACTACAATTAATAATTATAAAAGTAAAGAGTGATATATATATATATATAGATATTTTTATAAATTTGATTTTGCTGTAAAGGCAGAAAAGCGTACAAAAGACGGTTCCACAATACACCTATAAATTGTAAATATAAGTTATAGAGCTCCAAATCCAATAGAATATGTAACAAATTAAAGCGAACGATCTAACTAAACATATAAATATAATCAAAAATCAACTATATGTAGAGGAAAATTTGATTTTTCTATCTAGTCGGACAAAATTTGATGGTAACATTTGAAGTTAGTCGCAGATTTGTAGGATCTTTATATAGATATTTTTGTAGTATTTTATTTTTTACTTTTACATGGTGGGATAAGTATTAGACATGATATATATACTGATTTTTTACCAATTTTATCGATTCGATTTCGGATCGATAGTTCCTTATCTATTTTACTATTGTGATTCCTTATCGGTTTCGATTTTAAAATGGAACCGCGAGCCGGACCGTTAAGGTTTGGTCCGGTATTTACCGGTTTGGTCCGGTTCGGTTCTCGCGCTCTGATCCTTATCCCGATTCTCGAAGAACCATTAACAGCTTTACCCACCAGCGATGCAATACTACCCATTAAATTATTATAAGTTTCATGAGTATATTTTGGCTGGTAAGAAAATGAGTTTAATGATTTTGGATTAATAAGAGAAGAGTTTTGCTCCTTCGATTATAATAAGTTGTTCAACACGAAATCCAACTACATGCAACAACAATTGGTCGATCGGGTTAATCTTACGACAAATGACAATGAGTTGGTAGTTATATTACGACGTCGCGATAATGCCAAAAGCTGAAAAACTCATAGAATAATTTTTTTATGAGACAGATCCAAAAAATACAATAAGTTGGTAGAACCAAATGATCTTAAGAGAAAGTCTACCGAGACGAAGAAATACAGATGCTCTTTCGCGCTTAGAAGAAATAAGATAAATGATGATTTATGGTCCGTAGAGGTCGTATGCAGGGTTCATGATCACGACACTACAAAATTTAGTGAAGGTTATTTGTACTTGGGACAATTGTCTAAAAAAGAATTGGATTTTGTAGTTAGTACTACGAAACTCGGATCTTGTCCTCATGATATTCTTGGCGGAGTGAAAAATTTGAACCCTAACAATTCGTCGTCTTTGCGCACCGTGTAAAATACTCAACTAAAACAACAGAAAATCGAGAAAGGTGGTCGATCGCAACCAATACTTGTTAGGTGAACTGAATATATTCAATTATTACGAAGAATATAGATCATGCAAAGAAGAAAGCGATATCATAAGTGGAATTTCCTTCGCACACCGGGTTAGTTTGGATTTGTTACAAACATTTCCAAATATGCCAATAATGGATAACACATACAAGGTAATAAGATACAAGATTCCTTTGTATGAGGTTGTTTGAGCCACTTGTATCGGGAAGACTTTCTACATCGAATTTGTGTTTATGTACAGGGAGAAATTTGAGAGCTACAAATAGGTATTAGAATGTTTTAAGTTGTTGATGGTAACTCACTCCATTCGAGTCACCCTCCACTGTTTTGACGGATAGAGACTCAACGTTGGTGAGTGTAGTAGAGGCAGTGTTCCCTAATGTAACTCACATGCTGTGTCGATGACATATCAACATGAACGTCCTAGCGAAAATGAAAAAAAAAAATCATCAATGATAAAAAAGTATCTGATGAATTTTTGAAAGGGTGAAGTCAAATGATGTTGTCGGAAACATAACTTCTTTCAATAACTATCGGTCATAAATGCTCTATGACTTCAAAGAATATTCGAAATAAATCGAATACACTGAAACTTGGTTAGGGCAGTAGAGTGATAAATTTATCACGTAGAGAACTAACAAGTCACTGCATTTTGGTAACCAAACCATCAACCGTGTGGATAACACTCATTCAATCCTCAAACGTTTTATTGGTATAAGCAAAGGTAGTTTCAAGTATTTTTGGGTGAATACGTTGATCAAATAGCAACACGGGGGACATTAAATCCTCATTTGAAAGAGTCGATAGTTATCCATACATAAAATCGCTAACAATATGTACGAGAAGCTAAAAAACAGCATCTCCCACTATACTTTGTAACTTTTTTTGACGAAGTAGAATATGTCTGAAAAATGGCAGTTGCGTACGACATGACTTGTGGTTGTACAATACGAACTACGCACGATGTACCTTGTTCGCACAAAATCTACGAATTTTTTCGCAAAGGCTTAGAGGTACTTTTACATTTATTTGACGATCATTAGAAGATGTTACACATACTTGTTCGTAGTGATCTTACGAGGATCGATAAATTGAAAGGAAAATTGGATCAGCTAGTACTCGATGTCATGAAAACCAAGGACGAAACACACATAAAGCATGTTTATAAGAAATTCTTTGCCATTGTCCATTCGGAAACAACTTTCCTTGTAGAGCCTTTGGACAAACTAAAAGTGTGCGGTCGTCCACCTTCCAAATGTAAGTTGTCAATAACCGCATTTGAATCATCCACTAAATGCGACAAATCGTACCACGAGCATGTGATAGCTTCCGAGAAAGTGAGTGCACCATCTTCAGTAAATTGTTTCAAAAGTCCAATGGCCATTTCACATAAAGGGAGCGGAGTCAAAAAACAAGAGATTGGTTATCCTACACAAGAAAGTGGGATGATACATTCTTGTATGAAGGTCGATTATGGGTCAAGTTCTACAATGCCGACTAAAGAAAGTTTGGTTGATCATAACATTAATTAAACCAATTCTCCATCTTGTTTAGACCTATATAATGTCCATCAACGATGTTGAGCGATGATCACTACAGGTACCATTCGATTGCGTTTGCCTTGAATGGACAACAAGAGGGATGAATGTTGATTAGGGTTTCCTTCTATAACGAGATTATGAATTCACATCCGTATATGTGAAAATATTTACAAGTATGGAGGATTTAATATATATTTCAGAAAATGTGAAGTCCTCTAGAGATGCGACTACTATCAAGAATTGGATGATCATTCCCGAGATGGGAGCCGCGATCGCATCTACGTTTAACTTCATACTCCACTTTGTAAGACAATCGAAAACCATTAATTTTAGTTTTAATTTTCTTCCATTAAGAGGTGCATCCCCTTGGATGTCAAACCGGTTGGAAATTGGATGGTGTTGGGTCAATACCAACCATTTTGTCAATGTATGTATTTCATTACATTGCTGGTTTGTTTAAAATTTTAAACAACACACCGATTATATCATTGTAATTTTGTGTGTGTTTTTATTTAGTAGTTTTTGTATTGCGACTGATGCCCCATGTGCAAGAATACATCATCGTTGCCTAAATTATGTTCAACAGATACAAAAGTTTGGCATTATCGATTCATTCTCGTTGCAAGAGATACGAAAAAATTGAAAATCGTATTCCCGAAGTAACCAATTTAGACGTTTTTGTATATTGTTTTTATTTTTTTAGGCTGCCACATCGGCAAGGACAAATTTTCATCGGCCAGTGAGAAACTATACCTCTGGGGGATAAGATTTTCAGCCCGACGATGCAGAAGTTCCACACCACTAGGGCCAATGCGTTATATAACATCACTTTATACATTCAATTATAATAAAGCCCCCATATAAATTTTTCCAAACAAAAATAACATACAGGATCAATTCATAGCAAAGTAAATACAAGGGAAAAGTGCAATAATCAAACTAATGTTATATAACATACATATAAAAAACGAAATTTTATGTTATACAACTTCCCAAATGAAAATAACAACAAACAACAACGTAAACAATGCATACGATAATAGTTCTTGAAAAATAATATACATCACTAAACAAACAAACATAATACCAAGATAGCTAGGGTGAAAAGAAGACAAAGACTTGTGAGTTGGAACACTCTCTTCGTAAAATTGACGGATTTTGGAGTGTCGTCAAGAGGTCAAATATGACTTATTGTATGAATCGCCTCTACAGTAGAATGTTCATAAAAAATATGCAGAGTGATGTGAAACCAACCATACTTTGCAATCTAAGTTGCGTACTAAGGCGTTGATGTCCTACGACTTCCGGATAAAAAACATGTACATATCGATCCATACAAATACGACCTCCACTTTTCTCAATCCTAAGTGTGAACAACATACCGCATATTATCACCTTTCTTGATAACAGATTAAGGTGCAATGTGATCCAACGGTTTCTCTTGGATCCAACTAAATTTTCGCATCACTTGTTGTGGAAGATATACCTCACTTATAAGCATAATCCGAATAGGATTGCGATACAAACCAATTTCCTCCTTCAGAAATGCCTCTCTCATGTCAAGATAAGGCTGGAAAATCACCTGCAAAAAAAATAAACACATAACTTTGTAAGAAGCTAATCAGTGAAGTAAAAATTCATAGTTGTCAAATAACACTACTTACATGATTCTCCTCTTGAGCGAAAACGTCGCGATAGTAAGTCTTACAATCTTACAATCTTCGGATTAGATAGACTATATGCATTGTTAAAAAGAGGTTAGAAACAAGGGAAATTATCGTGGATCCAACAATCTAAAGCCCAAAGAAACAAACAAGACTCTTCAGTGATGTCTTTAAGATGCCTCCCAAACCTTTATAAATCCACGCCAAAGCACATGCACCCCACACTATCTCACCAAGCTTATACACGTGCTCCAAATGGATAAGAAAATCACCCTGTATGTTTTTTGTTCATGTTGGTGAATATGGTACAAAAAAAAATGAACATAGTATATGCACGAGCGACTTGTGTAGTCATACCAGCGATACGCGCGGTATTAAAATCCAAATAATTGTCTCGCAAAAACTACTCCCTAAGCCATTTAAGACCAAAACGGGTTCCATCATGGTTTTCCATTTCTTCTTCAATCTCCATATGCATAACTCCTAACAACGTACTGTTCTCTGTCATAATACTGACCATATTCGGTGCACCTAAACAACTCAATTATTATCCACACCACCGGGAGGTCGATAATGACATACATATCATCTAACGTGATAGGTAATCTCGCCAAAGAAGAATTAGAAGGTTTTCGTCCCATGATGCCACAGTTCGATAAATACCTCATCCAACTGCGAGTTCGAGTTTAGTTTAGGAAAATGGATAATAAGCGACAATAATCGAGTTTCTTGAACATTAGTCTTCACAACTTGTTGGTTCTTCATGTCAATTAGCCGAGTAGTCTGTATTTAGCTTTGATACTAATACCCAGACGAGACTGAAATAATTAAATACATATCAAGTTACAATATTAATATGAATATAAATAAAAAAAGAAGAAACAAATAATGCAAGACATAAATTATACGACTTACATTTCCAAGGAAGGTGTGGTAAGCCTCATGGTATAGGTAGCCGAGAAACAGTATGACACAATTTTAAGCAGGAAAGAAATTTTTCATTCTCTTCAGATCAGTGGCACATGTTTGGCTACGAATGGGTAACTTCTCTTCTTTCTCG
The DNA here is from genome assembly GCA_036936605.1 of Limnanthes douglasii subsp. nivea. NCBI lineage: Eukaryota > Viridiplantae > Streptophyta > Magnoliopsida > Brassicales > Limnanthaceae > Limnanthes > Limnanthes douglasii. Next base: position 124,807,198 of record JAUPFV010000001.1, on the reverse strand, counting down.
TCACCCGATTCCTCAAGAGATGATTCATCTCGAAGAGTACGTTTCCTAATGCTTTCCAATATTTTACGACATATTGAGCGATTCGAATGCTAAGAACTCTCACCTCGGTTAGCTTATGTCGCACATGAGCCACTACCACTACCATTACCCTTCTTCGTACTAACTTTATCTTCATCACGCCGACCCTTAGAGGGTGTTTCTGGCCTTGCAATCCGGTTCATTCAACAACAACAAAATTTATTTAGTTGGTTTCAAACTTATCTGGAAAAAAATGACGAAGGCAATGTGCATAGATTAACTTGCATAAATTAGTCTTCACTGGGTTGAAGCACCTGTACCGCGAGGTTTGGTGCTTCACCCCGGTAGGGACTAATTTACGCATGTTAAATTTAGTCCTCATCAGTTCTGGTACCTGGCCTTACCGGGTAACAAACCCAACACTGGCGGGGACTAAATTTAACATGCATAAATTAGTCCCCGCCAATGTGAATAGCCCAACACTAGCAGAGATTAAATGTAACCTGCAAAAATATAGTCCATGCCAATTTGAAGCACCAAATCTGGCGGTATGGGTGCTTCAACCCATCAGGGACTTGGAACACCTGCAAAACCCATATAAAAAACCTACTATTTTTCGACAAAAGCAAAATATATAAACCTAAAACCCTATTATAACATAAATCAAACCAACCCACAACAAAAATTGATTAAAAACACAATTATAAACATAGATTTAACTATTTTAACACCCTAAATGCTTTCCATCTACCAAAATCTACTTAAAATCTATAAATAAGTAAAAACCAATAAATGAGGAATCTACTTACTCTTTTTCTTTGTCCATTCTTTGTTTCAATTAGTGTTGAGTTTTGTTAGTTTTGTTCTATAAATTTTTGAATGGAAGAGAAGAGGTGGGTGAGGTTTATGTGTTTTAAAAGGGGCTGGTTAGTATTTTTCGGGTATAACTTAATGTTCTTAATAAGGGTAATCCGGGTAGAAAATGGAGTTGGTTATATTATATTTTAGGGCTACTTATAAATAAGTTTGGTTAGTCAAATGACCGACGTTTTAGCCAAAGCTAATAAGAAATGCAGTATACCATATAAATTAAAAGAATTGCTAAAAAAGTAAAAAACTATTCCATAAAATTATATCTTCAGGTTATTCAATAATTATAAAATTACCAATCATAACCCCCTAAAATCTTTAAAACTCTATTTATTTACGTTTTATGTCATTATTTCACTCCATTAAGTTGCATAACACAATATATGGTAAAACCTAACATTTTACTTATAAAAACCTACTAAAATAAATAAAAAACTCAAAACTTAAAATGTCTAAAGTTCTATTTCAACTTTATAAAATTTAACAATTATGGTGGAGATTGTGTATTTGCTGCATTTTTAACCTTTTTCTAACAACAATCATGTCCCAAATCGAATAAAAACATCAATTTTGATCTAGAAAATAATGTCATATGTTAAAACATAAACTCTAACATGATTTATGTATGCCTAATTAATCAAACATGCAATTTTAAAACCTAGATATACACATTTATTAGTACAAACAACAAACAATTCTCATTAGTGTAGATCATATACTGCAGATTAAAATCACACACTTATATAATTGATTTTAAAAACATAAAACTACCAATCGATATGCATGAAAAGACTCTGATACCAATTGATAGAGATTTGAATCATTGAAATCTCTACTATTAATTAATCTCCAATATAATCTTTTAATCCCCAGATAGCGAAAATAAATTCTTATGGGATAACATAATGTTTTGCTATTGGGTTTTGAAATCTCGAAAATCCCTTTTGTACATGATTGCAAATTAGGTTATAAATTAAACCCAATTGTACTCATATCCCTAAGTTTCATTTGTCATTATGGAACCTGACTAATTATTTTCTCTCAAATTAGCTCATAGAATATTATGTTTAGTCTTACTTATTAACATTCGGTTTCAATCTTTCACAAATCCTAAGTTGGACATGGTATATACATAATTATATTTATAAATATTTTTCATCTATCCGTATGATTCTTAATTATTATATTTATCCGATTACTTATTAATTGAGTGTTTATAAAAAATAGTCAAATACGTCATTAAGCATGCAATGATCGATAATTTCTAATAATCTCCCACTTGGATCATCATATTATACCAAATGATGCATTTACTTAACGTAATTCTAGTAATGTATTTTTCATAGATGAACTGAAAAATCTTGTACATAACGATGAACAAAATGACTAAAGACATCTTCAGTGCAATATGAGAAAATGGATGCAACAATAATCACATTATCTTCTTCAAACAACTACATTGATCTATTATAGTATATAGCATAAGAATAATATGAAAAAATAATTATATATTTTTATTCATGATTGTCATACTTAAATAGAGATCTATTAAATTAAATAGGAAAGTCAGTAAAACATGAACACTTCTATATGCAAAGTCAGATTTGCTTCGACGTTGCTTCTACGCAAGTTGTTCTACATTTCTCGTTTTTTTTATCTTTTATTTCATTGGAAATACAGGGTCAATCAGATTCGGAGATACTCCACATTTGTCAAGCACAATTCCTTTTGCAAGAACAAAGGTCATAAACCCCTTATATATATATATATATCGTAGAATAGTGTAGAATATATTAATGAATGAAATTGAAAATCACAAAATTTATTAATAACCCAACATAAGTTATTAACAAAAATATAGTTGTGTCCATATATAAATACATAAAACCAGCCATTGCTACTTTAATTAAACTAAACAAAAAGTCATCGTGCCGTTAACGGATTTAATTTTGCTCCAAGAAACAAGAAACATAGGAATATACATGGAAATTTCGAATGATCAATCTTACTTAGATGGATTGATTCTCATGGCTATAAATTCATTTTCTAAGGAAGAAGGAGAAATCCCCCAGTTTCTCCAAGCTCCACTAAGTCAATGCCCAACAATTCGATTTTCGAAAGAGAATTTCCTCTGTTAACTGGAAATCAAGAACATAGTAGAAATGGTCAGGCTCATTTAACAGATCATTCTGCGAGAATTATATCCGACCCTACTTTTGAAAGTTCGATTCACAGAACAAGGAATGATTATCGTGCTGCATCAAGATCCTTTGCTGATGCCCTTAAGCCAAGAAGCCAAGGAATATCACACAAAAATATGATGATTTCTCAAGATCAGGAGCAACTGATTATAAAATTTGAAACAGAAGATAAGAAGCGTCTTCAGCAGGTATCTAAACACACTATCATTGGAAAACTTGCCTACGGTAAACCAAAATATGAAGTAATCAAAGGTTTCTCGGCCAAATTTAACTTCTCCAGTCAGTTTAATGTGTCTCAATGGGACTATAGACACGTGTTTATCGAATTAGAAAATGAGGAAGACTTGAAAAAACTGTGGCAACGAAATGTATGGAAGGTTGGTGATAAGATTATGAGACTCATTAAGTGGAGTCCCATATTCTATCTTAATGAAGAAAGCCTTTTAACTCCAGTCTCGGTAACGGCCTGAGTATATGTACAATGATGCTACAATAATGGAAATCGCTAAATACTTGGAACTTCCTTGAAGATCTGGATACCACCAATCAATAAAGCAAAGGTTAAGTGTGTTAAATTTTGGGTTGAGCTGGACATTTCAAAACCTTTAGTCAATAACATCGTAATAAAGTTTGGTAATGATGAATAGCTCAAACTGGATTTTTTTTATGGCTCTCACCCAGTTACTGCAAAGTATGTAAACATATTGGGCATAATGAGAGTTCTTGCAAGAAGAAACAAGACCACCAGAAAGATCAGGAGTTCTTGAAACAAACAAAAGGAATCGAACCATAAAGAAATTGGCAGAACACCTCAACTCAAATAAATTATTATTGATAAAGAAAAGTCTATTGAAGATATAGACCAGAAGTATCAACATCTTGATACTGAAACATCTGCTCTTGGCTTGAATGTAATACAACAAATTACAGTAGTAGACAAAGAATCTTTCAAAAGACTCTACACAGCAATGAAATTGTCAAAGTATTTAATGATTCTAAAATGATAGAGCCATTGCACACGCTTGAAAGGAGGTCCTTGTTTGATATTGAGAAGACTGATGGCGATCCATAAATTACTTCTCCAACAAAAGAAACAACAGGCAGCCTTCCATGTTCTCCTACACAAGAACAGAAAGATAATGACCTCAATAAGATGCAACAAAAGAAAATAAAGAAAAGCAGACTCTGGAATAGTAAAGGCCCATCCTCAACCAAGCTATTGCAACTGAAAAAGTTACTCAACAGAAATCTATCAGATGACTATAACACCGCTAAACTAGAATGTTAGAGGGCTGGGGAACAATCACACAATGAGAAGGCTAAAGCCATTAAAAAGATCAGAGAAGCCTGATTTCATGGTTATTCAGGAGCCCATGGTTAATGAGTCTAAATTGGTTGTTGTTGCTAAGAAGATTGGTTATGGTCACTACCTAAGCAATGTAAACAATAAATCTGGCTTTTGTGGGCTCATGACTACAATGTTGAAGTGGTTTATAATGAAGAAAAGCATGTTACAATCAATGTAAGTTATCTTAATCTGAATAAATTTTTTAAGCTAAATGTTTTGTATGCTAACTGTAACAAAATTCAAATACTGGATCTATGGGATTCATTAAGAAGAGTTAATGATGAGGAGGCATCTGAGTGGATTCTTGTTGGTGATTTCAACACTACGATAAACACTAAAAAGCAGCTATCATGTACCCGAGTCTGTTTGAATAGTATGGATGATTTCAGCAACCTTATCCTTGACTGTAACCTAACTGATGGTGGCTACTCTGGCTCCAAATACACATGGACTAATGGCAGGAAATGGAAAGACTGGACAGAGTACTCTACAACAACTCCTGGAGCCATTATTTTGACAACACCAATGTGGTTCACCTTGCTAAGACATGCTCAAACCACTCACCTATCTGTGTCTCTATCTCATCTAACCTAGACATCATCAAGCCCTTTTTCAAATTCTTAAAAATGTGGATAAGGCATCCTAGGTTCCTTGAAATTATTGATGAAAGATAGTCTAAAAGTTCTGATGGGAACCCTCTTTAAATGTTTTGGTGGAAGCTGAAAAGATTAAAAGAAGATTTGAATCTTTGGAATATAAATGAGTTTGACAATATATTTGATGTTATAAATAGATTGAATAGGAGATAGCTTTTATTGAATCAAAGTACCAGGATACAAATGAGAATTTTGATAAAGTTTTGCTGGACAAGGCTAATGAACACCATTTGGAGTTATTGGCTAAGGATGAATGCTTCTGAGAACAAAAGACACATACCACTTGGTAGAAAGAAAGTGACAATAACAGCTCATTATTTCACAATATTGTTAAAAAGAGGGCAAAAAGGAACAAAATCTACAAAATATGGGATGTAAGTAATTGGATGGAGGATCAAGATGCTATCACAAACTCAGCTATTTCATATTTTTAGAATCAGCTAAATACTACTGCTACAAAAAATGTTGACTTTGCTCTTGATGTTATAAATGTAATTCCTAATCTTGTATCAGAAGAATATAATTCTAACCTTACTGGCTTGCCTAATGATGATGAAATCTACAGGACTGTCTGTGAGCTCAACCCAAACAAGGTTGTTGGGCCAGATGGTTTTAATGGTATGTTTTATATTAAGTGTTGGACAATAATATCTGATGACCGTGTGCAGCTGTCAATGAAGTCTCTAAAGGAATCAGGATCCCTACTAGCATTTTAGTTTCTGTAATCTTCATGGTTCCTAAGGTTACATCTCCAAAGACTTGGAAGGAATAACGTCCTATAAGCTTAACTACCCTATTCAACATAATCTACTAAAACATTATCAACAAAAGGTTAAGCATGATTCTACCTAGACTGATTTCAGAGGAGCAGAGGCTTTTGTTATGGACAAAAGCATCCATGAAAGCATACTCATCACACAAGAGTTATGTTGTGACTTGAATCGTAAAGTAAAAGGCAACAACAACATGATCCTAAAGATTGATAGGGAGAAAGTCTTTGACAGGCTTTCTCACAAGTTTCTATTTGAAATTCTAAAAGCTTTTGGGTTTAGTTCATGTTTTATTGACCTTATAAAAAACAACACAATGAACAATCATTTCTCTTTAATCATCAATGGTTCTATCGAAGGCTTTTTCATGACAAATCAAGGGCTGAGGCAGGGGGACCCTTTGTACCCCAGTTTGTTTATTCTGGCTGAAGAGTATTTTATTCAGGATATTAAGAAGATAAACGATGATCATACAATAATAAGATATAAAGTAAGAAACAATCAAACCATACCTTGCTTGACATTCACAGATGACTCTACTATCTTCTGCAATAGCTCTGATGCCTCAACATAAAAAATCTCTCAATTCCTGTCAAAATATCAAGACTTTTCTGGTCAGATGATCAATAGAGAAAAGTCTAAGTTAATTGTAGCAGAGAACATGACTCATCAAATGATAAATGTTGCTGAAAGGAACTGGGGAATGAAACATTGCTTCATGCCTTTTAAGCATCTTAGGTCGATGATCAGCAATAAATGCAGGGTTAGCTATTTTGACAATATTGTTTCAAGGATCAGAGAAAGGATCACAGAATGGGACAATTGCACATTGTTCTTTGGAGGAAGACTAATTTTAATTTAGTCTGTCCTTTCTGCAATTCCCTTATACCATGTATAGAATTAAATTCTTCCTAAAGCAGTTATAAGAAGAATTGAAAACTTATTCAATAAGTTTTTAAGGGGAAATAAGATGGAGACTAAATCAATCAGTTGGTCATCATGGAATAGAATCTGTAAACCATATGCTGAATGGGGTATAAATGTTAAGAAAATTGAAAATCTTTAGAAAACTTTTTTCATACAAACTATGGTTTAATCTCAGAACTAATATAAGCTTTTGGTCTAGGCTTATGTTTTCAGTCCACTGTAAGAAGAACCATCTTATTATTGCTTTTATGCCTTATAAAAGATTAAGAGTTTGGACCAGGATTATGGGAATCAGAGACAATGCTGACATATACATTTTATGGTCTCCTGGTAATGGTGAAATTGACTTCTATCTGGATAGATGGTGCATTGAGTGAGCATTGATACATTTCAATGAAGGTGAAAACATAGAATTGTACATAAATGTTAAATTTTCAAGCTTCTGGGTCAATGAAGATTGGGATATGGAGAAGCTAAATGCAGCTGTTCCTAATAGTGTGGTAAATGATATCACTAAACTCAAGATCAACACTAACCTAGATAAAATTATGTGGGCTTTATCCTCTGATGGAAGATTCAATACTAAACAAACATGGGATGTTATAAGAACTCATGGAAATGAATCAAATTTCTATAAGAAGAGTTGGAATGCATGCATACCAAGGAAATGCTCATTTATTCTCTGGAGAGTGTTGCAGAACTGGATACCCACTGACTCAAATTTACAGAGAAGGAAGCTTCAGCTGGCATTAATGTAAAGAGGCATGAGCTGCGTGGAGTTATTTTAGTACAATTTTAGGAATTAGCATATTCGAAAACATGACTACTCACCATATGATTTATACTTGGTATTGGTCTTCTATGAAAATGTGCAGCATGAGATCAATTATGCCAACAATAATCGTTTGGGTTATTTGAAGAGCCATGAATTTGAAACAGCATCAGAATATCCATATGTCTTCAACAAAGCTTATCAGTCATATAATCCATATCATTACTGGCTTAAACTGCGCAAATCTGATTAAGAAAAGGTATTGGGGACCTGATATAAATGTAGCTAATCATTTGTGATGCAATGTTCGTATAACAAAGCAGAGGATCCCAATTTATCTAATGTGGATAGCTCCTAAGCTGAATCAGTACAAACTCAACACAGATGGGCCATCTCTTCTATCAGGGGAATCTAGTGGTGGAGGTGTAATCAGGGACCATGATAGAATGATTGTTAAAGGCTATGGAAGATTATATGGAAAACATTATGCTGTTATTGTTGAAGCCAGGGCTCTTATGGATGGTTTGTGATGCAATGTTCGTATAACAAAGCAGAGGATCCCAATTTCTCTAATGTGGATAGCTCCTAAGCTGAATCGATACAAACTCAACACAGATGGGTCATCTCTTCTATCAGGGGAATCTAGTGGTGGAGGTGTAATCAGGGACCATGATGGAATGATTTTTAAATGCTATGGAAGATTATATGGAAAAAATTATGTTGTTATTGTTGAAGCCATGGCTCTTATGGATGGTTTGGTGATTTGCAAAGCCCCAAAAATTATAAGTGTTGATGTTGAAGTAGATTCAAGTATTCTGATTGACTTGATTAGCAGGAGGATATCGATTTGTTATCTTAATCCTTTGATTGGATACTGCATGAAGCTGATATCTTCTGATATGTCGATAAAACATATTTTTCGCGAACAAAACAAGTTGGCAGATTGGGTAGCAAAGCACACTTTGAGTTTGAGGAAAGATATGGATTTCAATAACATTTTCGCCCCAAATGAGCTAAAAGCAATCGTTTTCCTTGAGAGAAGTGGTACCGGTTATTTAAGAAACATAGAGGATGATTAACAATTTGTTGAATCAACATTGTTGAGCACAGTGGAAGATGAGAAGGCCATGGTTTTTCTGTTTCAAGGTTGAAGATGAAGTTTGAGTTTGTTTTCAGATTTTAGTTACGCTCTTGTAATTGATACCCTGTACTTTCAAAGCTTATTAATAAACTTCAAAAGTTATAAAAAAACTAAATAAAAAGTAAGCTTTATTAGCACGCATTTACTGCTTTCTTGACTTTCTTGATGATTAGTATCTTGTTTTTATACAATCATTAAGGTTACATTAGTTACGTAGACTAAAAAAATTTAAAAACAAAATTACCCTTTCATTCTACTCTGAGTTTTGATCTATAAACACTGTTACTATTGTATAAAGAGTTCCAAAGATGCCCCCAAGGGGGTAGCCGAGTTGGTTGAGTAAGGCATGCTTGTGACCAATGATCATAAGTTCGCGTTCCTCTACATACGCTTTCTCTGCTGAGCATGTCACCTTCTTTTTTTTCATAGGTATAAATTGTGCGTTTGTAGAGATTTGAAATTTTCAAGATAATATTATTTTTTTATTTTATTTTTCAGTTATTAAATTAAGTTTTTAAATCAGTTCTTTTAAGAAAATCAGTTTAATTTCCATTTTTTTTTTAAATTTTAAAACAATTTTTTATTTAAAAAATTAAAAGTTTATTAAATACAGTTAAAAGTTAAAAGTGCCTTCAAATCATATTTGGAAAATAAATTTAATATTTTCAAAACAAACAAAATCTACTTATTTAAAATAAATATTCAAATTAAAATAAACCTTTGAAAGAAAAAATAGGTTTGAAAATAATAATTTTTTTAAAAACTAAAAATTCAACTGATTTTTAATTTCTTTTACTGATTTAAAAACTGAATTTTAAAAATTATTTATCAACTATTTTTTATTAGAATTTTCAAAAAAAATATTTATTTCAAAACTGATACTTTAAAAACTTGTTTTTATAATTTTAGTTAATTTTTTTAAAATAACTCTTAAAATATAAATTTGGCCTTAATTATGCAGTAGTTTTAAATTACTTTAACAAAAAATAATGATATAATATTTTCATTTTTATTTTTATTATAATAAAAATAATTAAATAATTAATACACTAATTTATAAATCATTAATTACCAAATTTTTAAAATTTAAAAACTCGAAATAAATTAAAAGGAAAATCTTATCGTTTTAAAATTTAATATTTTTTTCCAAGAAATTTAATTTTTATTGATGTTAAGGAAATCTACATGATGTTCATGAATAATGTTTTACATTTGTAGCTACAATCTATAGCTATTACATTCATGGATTGATGACTTTTCCTTCTTGTTTCTTAACATCTTTGTGCTTTCTCTAGTGCTATCTTCTTGTTCAGTAGCTTCCTCTCTCTTGATGCTTCCTCTAGTGCTTTATTCCTTCATAAATTTCCTGCTAAACAGAGAAAAGTGTGGTCAAGTTTTTCAAATTGCCAAGCTGTTAGTCTTCCTCAAAGAAATCTAAAATATCCCATGTTTAAAGATTCTAGCAATATGATGGTAGATAATTCATGCAATGTATGATTTGAATCAGCTATAAAGTCAGATTGAATCTTAAGTTCACGTTTGGCAATCCAGTCAGCAGCTGAATTTTGCTATATATATATATATATATATATATATGTTTGAGTGTCATTTGCGGTTTAATCAAGTTTCTACAATATTGGAGAATTTGCTCTAAGTGCCAATGGTACTTTCCTAAAGCAAGCATGTTAAATAAACTTAAGCAGTCTATCTCTATATCTACTGAAGTTAAATTCTGATTGTTACAGTATATCAATCCATTAAGAAGTGCTAAAATTTCAGCAGTTAAGGGAGAGCATTTTCCAATTACATCACCTTTAGCAATTAAAAGTGTTCCAAGATTGTTCCTTATAATGAAGCCATAGCTTGATTCACCATTGTGCAAGGAGGATCCATCACAATTCATTTATATTCTATTATGTAGAGGCAGAGTCCAAGTGATGTATATGAAAGGCTTAGATGACTTAATGTGGTTAAAGCATCTTAATTCCTTAGCTAAATGAATGTCTTTTAACCAGTGTTTTCTAGTTAGGTGTGATGCTGAATCTAAGGATGAAAGTATGGACAAGATATGATTAATAATCTTCTTAAATGATATGGTTATGTTTTTATGTTTATAGCTATTTCTAGCAAACCATATAGACCATACAATCAAAGAAGGCATAATAGTACGTATATGTATTCTTTTAGGTGTAGATAAAAACCAAAGATTAATAATGTGATTCACAGTCATGTGTCTACCTATATCTATGTTGAATTTAGCAGAAAAAAAAGACCATACAGACCAAGCAGTTTCACATGATACAAAGACATGATTCATTGTTTCTAAGTTCTGGCAATTAGTGCATTTAGATGCTAACTGAAAACTTATCTGTTGTAGTTTTGTATCTACACTTAATAGATTGTTCAATACTCTCCAAAGAGTGAAAGAACATTTCTTTGGTGAAGTATTATTCCAGATTTTATCTTTTATTACTGATGTTGTGTTTTTCTGTCTAACTTCATTAACAGTATATTTTAAGTTGAATGTACCATCAGATGAAAGTTTCCAAATGATGGAATAATCTATGCTTATATTAAACTTTACTTTGATGATTTCATTGACATATTTAGAAGGTAAGTTACTTTGAAGTTTGGTTATGTTCCAACTATTGTTAATCCAGTATTCATTTATCTTTGCTTGTGTGTAATGGTGAGAATTAGTTGTTGTTAGAGCGATTAAGGGTCTAGATCTATGCCATTGATCTAACCAGAAGTCTGAGTTACCATTTCCTAATTTCCATTTTATATGTTTTTCTGCATCTTCTTTGATTTCATGCATTCTTTTCCATATCTTAGAATCTGTCAATCTTAATATAGTTTGTAATGGATGAGTGCTGTTACAGTATTTTGAATGCATCATGTTAGACCAAAGAGTTTTATTGTTCCTAAAGTTGAACCATAACTTGAATGAAAATGCAGTTTGTATATCCTTAATGTTTCTAATGTTTAATCCATTTTCATTATATGGTTTACACAGACTTTCCCAATTAGACCAGATTATATGTTTGTTTGTTTCATTAAATCCCCAAAGAAACTTATTTAACAGTTTGTCAATTCTATCTATTGTTTTCATAGGTAGTTTGATAGATTGAAGGTAATATATAGGGTAAGACATTAGAACAGAGTTTATTAAAGTTATTTTCCCTCCAAATGATATGTTTTTAGAGTTCCAGTCTGAAATTTTGTTCCTTATTTTGTCTATTAGATTTTCAAAATGAACAGAATGATTATTTGAATGTATTGGAATCCCTAGATAAGTAAAAGAAAGATTAACTTGCTTAAAATCTAGGATTCTTTCTAAAGATGTTATTCTTGTTTTATTCATGTTTGAAGATACTATATATGTTGTCTTTTGTCTGTTTATTTGTTGACCAGAGAAAGATTGATATGTGTCTAAAAATTTAGATAACTTCTTTATGCTTGTTAAGGATCCATTTAGAAATAAAATGATGTCATCTACATAAGCTAAACAATTTATTTTCATAGAGCTCTTCATATTATAAGACATAGATCTCTGTTGATTTATTAGATTGTTTATGCCTCTAATTAAAAACTCTTCAGCTATTATGAAAAGGCAGGGAGATAAAGGATCTCCCTGCCTTAAACCATTGACATATTTAAAAAAGCCAGTTGATTTACCATTGGTTATAACAGAATATGTAATATTTTCTATGCTTTTCTTAATCAGTTTGATTACTTGTTCAATAAATCCAAATGCTATCATTACTTCATAAATGAAATTGAATTCTAAGTTATCAAATGCTTTTGACATATCTAGGTTTATTATTAGATTATCTTCTCTGGTTTTCCTATTCAGGTCTTTGACTAACTCTTGTGTTATTAGAATATTCTCTTGAATGGTTGTGTTATTATGGTTATAATCTCTATATAACCATGCTAATTTATTTGTATAAAAAGAAAAGAAGGTAATCAAGTAAAAATTAAACACTTGAAATCCTTTATAGTTTATACGATAGAAGCAGTGTTTATAGATAAAAACTGAAAGTAGAATAAAAGATACTTTTGTTTTTAAATTTTTATTCATCGTATAAAACAAGATAATAATTGTCTAAAAAGCAGTAATTAAATTTTAGGTTAGAAAAAGAACTCTAGGGATCCTTAATTTCTAGCTTAGCCCTATTGAAAAGGCATAATACATCGATTATTAATTTGAACCCATTGAAATCCAGAGCCCAGGACAAGTGTTCGACCCAAACCCGGCTCAACCGTAAAACGTCTTCCGAGTCTTTTCTCTCCTCTTGCTGTCGTTCTCTCCGTTTGTCTGTCCACCGTCAACAATCGCCGGCCACCGACACTAGTTCAGTCACCTCGACGCGTAATTCCACTAATCAAAGTTTATAGAATGGACGATGGTATGAAGACCTTCCTACAATGTTTGATCGAACTCGAAACTGAAGCCGAACATCTTATCCTTGCTCGCCATCAGGTAATCGATATTTGAATCAAAAGAAGTTTTTTTTGCACCACTCTAGTTTGCGTTCTTGTTCTTTCCTCGCGTTAATTTTTTTTAAGGGTTTAGTAATGATTTTGAATTTTGAGTTCTTAGAATCAGTATGATTATTATCGTTTAGCTGTAGGTGCCCGATTTGAATTGAAATAGATAGTAAAACTAGTGTCTGTTATTTGTTGAAATTACAGCTGGTTGAAACAGATAAAGAGAGGAATGAGAGCAGAGAAGCACTCACTGCCCTGAGAAAGAGAGGGAGGATTACAAAAACTAGTGTTGCCTCTCCTCCTTTCTGGTCGATGATGAAGGGTAGTGGATCGACTCCTTCGGTGAAGGAGGTCTGCAATACCTGTGGCAATCATGACTCGAATGAACATACATGGATGATGTTTCCAGGAACTGATCTCTTTGCTAGGACACCTTTACATGCTGCTCATACCATCTTAGAGGAAGGTGCGTAACTTTTTTCAGATTCTTGTCTAGTTATGTGTTTGTAGAATTATTTGGTGATGAAAAAGAGAAAGATATTTTCTTTATACTTTTAATTGATTGAAGCCAAATATAGTTGTACATGATGTTACAACATATATGATCTATGGATTTATTGACCCTGAGAGAACTATTTGCGTAGCTTAAAAGGTTTGTTTGGATCTATCAACTCTTTGCTTAAGATTGGCTATGTTGGATAATAAGTTTTACTGCAAAACTCTGAGTTATGATAGGTGTGGAATGAGGCTCTAACTTGGCTCAAAAAGAAAATGGGAGTCCCGATGCTTGACTCAAGCTCAAAAGTTTATACATAGGCTGGGCTCCATAAACTTTAACTCTTTCATTTTTATATTGTAAAAACACTAGAAAAAGTCATTTCATAGAAGTATGGGCTCACCTCAGACTTATATATAGTAGTTTGAGCCAGCTAGCGAGCTGCTCGCAAGCTACCATTCTGGGCTCGAGTTCAGCTCGAGATGGATATCTAGTCAAAATCAATGCCCGAGTTTGAGCTAGAATTTTGAGTTCCAGACGAGCTTTTAGCAGCCTAGCTCGGACAGTTGCCTCGATAGCCAAGCCTCGTTATGCCTTTTGATGTGGAACTCTTTCTCTCGCTAAATTCATATCGTAGCGCGAAAATGCGGGGCACCATACCATAGTAGTTATTGCTACTGTTAGATTCAGTATTCTTGGGTCTTGTTATTTAGACCGGGCTCTAAATTGTTTGAGTATGTTTTGGTGATACATGCTGGAATATTTGAGTATGAAGTTACTGAATGTTGCCTTAAAAATAGGGAAATTTACTCTTTTGACTCTAGGATATGGTGCCATGAAGGGCACTACTGAGTCTTTAATGAGTTATTTTATACTCGAGTTGAGCGACATCAATTTTTAGCTACGACTACTTTGCTGCTGGAATATAAATTTATATTCGGTATTGCGTTCAAGTTCATGTTACCGTTCGGTGTCGGAGGTGGTATATATACTGGTTCTCTTTACCTTAAAACAGCGATCTTGAGTACTCATTGAGATACTATGGATGTGATTTATTATATATGAAATATGACCGTTAAGTAATTTAGACTAAACAGTGATCTTGAGTACTCTTGTTATTCACTTTGTATAGCTGTTCTTAACTTTAAAGAGTTGGATTTTTATATAAGCCACAAACAACCTTAACTCACATTTTTTTTGAAAAGTAACTCTTTTTTTCCGAAAGAACTAAATTTTCCATTTAGTGATTTTAAAGTAGCTTGGCTCATAAGGTGAGTACCAAACAACCCTTTAATGGATGATTTTTTTGTTAACATTTCTTTTCTAGTATTCCGAATTATCCTTCTTCGTCAATCTTATCAATTAAGAGAAATAAAATAAAGCATGAACTTATGTCTATTAGTTAGACTTTTGTGAAAAAATTAAAAACAAAAGAGAAAGAAATACCCCAATTGATCTATTAGATTTGATTTTATATGAAATCAGTGCTGTGAAGTCCAGATTTGGAGTTCAAGAATACGTAGAAGTAGAAGCAGTGGTTTTCTAATTTTGAAACAGAAAGCCTAGTTTGAAATTTTTAATTTTTTACCCTAATTTCGGTCTAGAAGGTTTGCCGACTAATAGTTTTGACCTGCCTCTTAACAAAAACCTAATTTTTCGAACCTTCAAATGGAAACCGGAGAAATCTACCTACTTTTACCTTCTAGACGGGCGACGTAAGCTACCTTTAAAACTTTGCTAGCTTTGAGATCGATAAATTTTCACTGGCTGACATAACTTTAGAATACTGCTAGGATATGCATTGATCAATTTTCACCATCATCATGCGGTCTTATATAACATGCACAAAGTTTGGAATTCAGGTCTTTTGTGTTCTAACTATAAAATCTCACATATTTTGCAGATCAAACACGGTTAGACTTTGATTCGAAAAAATTAACTAGCTATGTGAAAGAGAAAGCCTTGTATATTTCAGAACACGATGCCCTTGCTGATAAGATCGCTCCTGGTGTTCTAAGATCCTTGGTGGCTTTAGAAGACAACCGAAAATAGCCAATCTTCATTTCCAGCTACCTGCATTAATCTTCTGTTTTTGGTAATAACCTATAACTCTATTCAAGTTACTTCTTTTTGCTAGTATACTAAATCTTGAGCATTATCTTTGCAAACAAGATCAATTATCCATGTTGAAAACAAGTCAAAAGCCAATTGTAACAAATCTATTTTTTTTGATTATTTGTGCACAGATCAGTTGATACTTTCTTTGAATTTACAACAACAGTAATTATATACAGTTTTTTACCTCTGTAACTGCAACTCAAATTCTGCAGAACCTAAAATAATTCACTTCCATCCCAAAACGTACATAAGTATGGGACATGTGAAAAAGTATATAGTGAATGATCTATAACATGTACTGTTTCAAAATTGAATATATATAAAATCGCAATAAATAGTTGGAGAGTAAAATTAAGGAATTTATTGTTTAGGGTATGTGAGTTAGACATTCCGTACAGGAATAGTCAAGATCAGTGTCAGTGGTTTCACCAAATGGAGTCAGACTAACACTGTCCTCCTCAACCCCCACCCATTCTTTCTATTTCTAATTATTTTCATCTTATTATTGGTATACTTCTACCAAGCTCTTTCATCATTCATAAATTGTATACCTCTAAAATTTATAGAAAAAATATATTATATATATTATATTTAAATATTTAATATCATATTATGCTGCTTGGTAATTTATGGTTTTTATCTCGATCTTCTATTAATTCGATATCTAGGTCATACATATTTCTTACAAAAGTGATATTGGAAGAGCTTTACAAAAGTGATATCGGAAGAGCTTTGCTAGAAAAAAAAGTCATTTTTATTTTTTGATTGGTATTAAAAAAAACTATTAAGTAGTGATAATATATGATATTTTTATAATTTTTCAAAAATAATTTATATATCGAATTATTTTATATATTTTTTATTTAAAAAAAATTAACATTTTGAAACACTTTTCTTTTACAAAATTCTACTTTTTCATTTTAAAATTAAACTAGATTTTTCATCATTCATAATTTTTTAACACGCTGATAAATGTCATTTTTTACTGTATATTTTTAGTTGGAACACAATTTGGATTTTTAAAAATGAAATTGTAGGATTAAAATTAATATTTTTGAAATAACATCAAATCTAGTATTAAATTAAAAAAATTCATGGTCACGAATTTGATTACCGTCGAAAGTCTTGTAAACATCGGCTAATATGTCCATCAAACAACAATGGACATATTTTATTTTTAAATCAAACACAGATATTGCAATTAATACCGAATAATATTATAATTAATACCTGAATAATAATTTTTTTAAAATGTAAGTAACGATCCACTTCTTCCCTTCCAAAATAGCTATGCTCGGAAGAGATTTAAGGATGGTAATAATTATTGTTATTTTTTCCAATTAAATTTGGACTTTTTTATTAAATCAATTGGACAATACAATCTGGGTCAAAGCTCATTAAAAAACAGAAACCCTTCGAAACAAACATCCATTATAAATCAGTATTTTAGCAAAGAGGGAAAAAATCTTGGATTAGAAGCGAACCCCTAGCTTCCAACCAGCAAACTTCAAAACCAACTTCAATAAAGAAATCAAAGCCTTCTCAACCATGATACCACGATCACAAGATTTCAAACCATTTTCAGAATACTTTCAAAACTCTTTCTACCACTGATTCGCTAAACAAGATACCAAAAATCCAAAAACCCAGCAAAGATAACATGAAACCCTCAATTTCGAACCGGAAACCATAAAACCCGAGCCAAATGAGACATCAAACCCTTCGCCTTAAGAAATCCATCCAAAATACCACAAGCAGCAGAAAACCTTTCGCAAAATCAGAACCCAAACAGAGAACATTGAAGACAGGAAGACGAAGACAAACCTGACAATCAGAAAACAAGGTAAGTATGATGGTGCACTATCGTGGTCGAAATCCATGTTCTGATTGGATTTTAAAACTGCTTTAGCGATCCAATCAGCAGATTCATTATGTTCTCGATAAATATGAATTATTCTCATATCTGAGGATAATAATTTTCGACAACAAGAGAGGATAGAAGTTAAAAACCAAGGGCACTTACCATGAAGTAGCAGCTCTGTGAGAACAGAAGTATCTGTTTCGATGTCGAGACAAGTTATTCCTTTCTCAGAACAAAGTAATAGACAGTCCAGTAAAGCTCGACACTCAGTAATGATTGGAGGGCTTTTACCATATATACGACCATAACCAAAAATAATAACACCCTCACTGTTTCTAACCAGACCTCCACCACTGGAATTGCGAGATTGACCACAAGCCCCATCGCAATTCAGCTTGAATCTATATTTAATTTGGGACATTTCCAGGCTAGAGAAAGTGAAGCTCTAGCCATATTAAGGAAGTTTGTACATCCCAGAGTAAGACGAGCCCTTTTATCAGTTCCCCAGTGTTTTATTTTAAAAAGACAAGACCCATCCAAACCAACTAGAATCTTGTTAATTTGACTAATCATTGTACATTTGGTTAAGATGATCCCTTCAGCTTTCAGCTTATTCTTGGATTTCCATATGACCCAGGAAACAATTGGAGGCAGGATAGTCCTAATGTGAACCCTCTTGTCAGTTGACTAGTACCACATCCTGATAAGATGGTGAAAATTCATATTTATGTGAATATGAATGTTGAAAATGTTAGCATAATGTTGCCACACATCCCAAGCATTCTGGCAATTCACCAAAATATGGTTTACAAATTCAATATTATTGCATGCTTGACACTTTGATGCTAACTGGATACTTATCATTTGCAGGACAGTGTCAACAGGAATCCAGTTGAGGAGGACTCTCCAAAGAAGCATGGAGCATTTACAAAGGGTAATATTGTTCCAAGTCTTGAGAAAAAGTTAGAACAATTTCTTCTTTTTCTTATATTTTCCCAAGTAGTTTTGAAACAAAAATGACCATCTTTAGACAAAGACCATAATATAGCATCTTTCTGATCCTATTTTAGGGTAATCTTCTGAATAATATGGACTTCAGATACCATATTAGAATTAGCCAGCTTAGTTAAGTCCCAAAACCCATTGACCCAGTAGGACCTGACCTCTTCTTTGACAATACCAGTTCTTACATCATCCTGATTAAAAGTGACAAATGATTGACTGGTGCACTATTTGTCCAACCAGAAATCCATCAAACCAGAACCAAGAATCCAACAAATATATCTTTCAGCATCATCCCTAATCTTTAATAGCCTCTCCCAAGTATTAGAACACCTTATGGGTTTAGTAGCAGTTACAGGATGACAGTCTTTACAGTAGGTCTTCAGCATAAACTTAGCCCAAAGCGACTTTTGAGACCTGAAGCTTAGCCAAAGCTTATAGGAAAAGACATCATGAATGTCCACCAGACTTCTAACATTCAACCCACCTTCCTCAAAGGGTTTGCAAACCTTATCCCAAGAAGACCAAATCATAGCATGCTTGTCATTCTTAGAACCATAGATAAACTTGTTAAATAGAATTTAAATTCTATAGATAATAGACCTGGGCATAACAAAACTTTGAAGAGTATAAGAAGGGATAAAGTATAGAATAGATTGAATGAGAAAAAGCCTACCCCCAAAAGATAGGGTAATTTTGTCCCAATCACTAATTCTATCTCTTATTTTGAACAAAATATCCTCAAAGTTCCTAACAGAGTTAGTTGTACTTATAGTAGATCCCAAGTATTTGAATGGCAAGAAGCAATGCTTGACACCCAGGAAATTCTCCAAATTGGTGACCATTTGATGTAAGAACTTTTTGCCCAAAATAATCTTTGATTTCTCTTTACTGATTAGCTGACCAGAATATTCTTCATAATGTTTTAGCAGGTTTACCACTTTGGTAATGGAGGGAGTATCAACATTGCAGAACACAAGGAGATCATCAGCAAACACAAGCACATGTATGCTTAAACTGCTCCATGATTTATACATAGTAGAAGGATAATCTTGAACAATTTTGACCAGCCCCCCTGAGCAAATATTCTTTTGCAAGAAAAAAGAGGTTTAGCGACAATGGGTCACCTTGCCTCAACCCTTTTTTAAATTCGAAAAAACCTTTAGCCTCCCCATTTATAATGAGAAAAATGGCAATTATCGATACCTTTCTCTATCAGCCTTATGAAGTCCATACTAAACCCAAAACTTTTCAGAATACAGAGCAAAAAAGTATGGTTCAGCCTGTCAAAGGCCTTGGCCATATCCAGCTTCAGGATAACGTTACCCCCTCTTGTTTTTAAGTTTAAATCAAAAGCCAATTCCTTAGCGAGAAGAACATTTTCATGTATATCCCTGCCAATAACAAAAGCTCCTTGCGACTCAGAGGTTAGATTAGGAAAAACCACCAAAAGTCTTCTGTTGATGACTTTAGAGACAATCATGCTAAGAATATTAGTATAAATAATAGGACGAAAATCTTTTCAAGATTTAGGATTGTAGGTTTTAGCAATTAGGCAAATAGTGTAGCATAAACACCTTTAGGTACCACAATGTCCTTAAAGGAGACCCCAATAGCGTCCAAAAGATCATCAGAAATAATATCCCAGCATACTTGGTAGAATCTGCCATTAAACCCATCAGGCCCAGGAGAAGAATTAGGATTTAGAGATTTAATAACTGAATAGATTTTAGCTTTGGTAGGATAAGACATACGCATTTCATTTCCGGAGTCTTTAACTAGCTTAGGGATGAAATCTTGAAGAAGATAGGATACCAAAGATTGGGAAGATCAAATAACCATTGAGAATGAATTTTTTGTTCTCAAAACATTTCCTCTTTGATAAGTAATTTTAGGTGGGTTATTTTTGCAGCATCCAGTAGATCTTTATCTTCTTTAAATTGGTAGATTGGTAGCTAGATTCTTTAAGGTTAATAACTTCTTCAATTTCTTTGATGGAATCAAATATATTACCAAATACCTCCTTATTGCACAACTTAAGATCAACCTTTAGCCTCATGAGCTTGTTACAGAATTTCAGAATAGGATTACCATAGGAATGCTCAGCCCAACTAGTAGTAACCTTATTAAGGAAATCATCAGGAAGAGCCTACATATTCATGAACTTAAAGGAAGACTTAACCTTGAAAGAATCAGAAGAAATAGTGACACTGAGTGGTGCATGATCAGAGCAGGTCTTAGGGAGATTAAATAACATTTGTAGTTTCAAATAAATTGAGCCAAGTATTTTTAAAGATAACCCGGTCTAGCCTTCTCCATTGCCTCCCATTAGTCCAGGTATATTTGTTACCTGAAAACCTTGCATCAATTAAATTGCAGTCTAACATTAAGTTATTAAAATCTTCAATACTAGATAGACAATTAGAAGTGCAATTTCGTTGCTCATTAGGATTTTTAATAGTGTTGAAATCTCCTAAGAGAAGACATTCAGTAGACCCATCCTCGATGACCCTGAGACTATCCTATAGTTGAAATCTCTCTTGTCTTGAACATTTAGCATAGATAACAGACACCCTGAAGCTCTTGTTAGTGAACTTGTGCTTCACATTGAGGTGAAGGAATTGCTCCTCATTGTGAAGAATATTAACCAAGAAACAGTCTTTCCGAAAAACCCAGACTTTATTAGAAATATTGCTGGAAAATTCCTAAAAACCCAACTTCTTAGAGACATAAGAAATATGAGAGCTACTGATTAATAGCTCTTGAATAGACAAAACATCAAGTTTCTTAGACCTTTTTAGAGATTTTAATCTAGCCATTGTATCCTTATTTCCCAAACCTCGAAGGTTCCAACTTAATACTTTGATTATCATTTAAAGATTGGGGTTTTGGCCGTACCTTTAAACTACACACGTTTGGAAGTTTTGATCTTATTGGTTGGCTTAATTTCTTGATTATATTTGTCTCAGGTCTTCTATCATCTCTTACGGTGGTTTATTTAATTGTACAAGAGAACATGGGAGGCTCTCAGTAATGTGTTTTGAAGGTGATGGGGAATCTACAAGAGACAAGTTTGAAAAAAGACTGTTCTGATTACAAATACCCATATCTAACATACGAAGGGCTTCAATACCTCTATGATCACCAACCTCTTCAGGTAAATTACTAAAATTGTCATTAGGAGTTACAACTGTAGGAATACCCAACTAAGATGTAGTGTTATCAGAGAGCTTCTGAACTATTATAGAACTGATCTTTGGAGTAGTGGTAATTGGAGTAGACTCATTCATCTGAATTATGTCAGGTTGCAAGTGAGAATCATTAGGAGTTCCAAAATTACTAGAAAAGCCAAGAGTAGCAACATCTTTTGTAGGCTGAACATCTTCTGAAGCCCCAGGATTACAAGAAGAGCCAAAAGTAGCAGCAACATTTGTGGACAGTACATCTTTAGAAGTCCTAGTTGGAGTTGCCTTGGTAAGATTTATTTTCTTGCAATTTTTATCTGAATGCCCCAAATGGTAACAAGAATTGCAATACTCAGGATATGCTTCATAGACCAGGTCTTGCCAAAACCCCTAATTTCCAAAAGAAATCCAAACCTTTTTAGGCCTAGGCTTGGAAACATTAATTTCCACCCAAATTCTACTATAGTTTACCCTAGCCCGGTTCTTAGATGGAACCCAGACATTTAGAGTAGACCCAAGGCCTTTGGCAATACTAAGGAAAATTTTCTCATTATACATGTATTCCTGCAAGTTAGGAAGATTGATGTAGACATGTGTGACCGGATTTTCGTAGTTCACGTTGAAGAAAGGGCACCATTTAAGAAGACGCATTGTTTTATTTCCTATTGGCCAGACATTTCTGCGCCATAACATTTTGAGATCCTCCAACAGCCCAAATTCTATAAACATGTCTAGCACCCACATTAGTGATACTGAAATCACCTTTAAAGTTAAAACTTCCCAAGAAACTCTTTAATACCTCATCATTAGGGTTGCTAGTAGAAAACTTACCTATTAAAGTGTGTTTTGAATATGACTTTAGGATTTCTTTATCAGTACCAGAAAATTTCACACTAGGATTTCCTTTTTCAATACCATAATCGAATTTCTCATGAATTCCTTTGTCAGAGTTTGATGAGAACAACCCATCGTAAGTCTTTCTCGGTACTGTAGATTCTCTACTGCTGGGTGATTCATAAGTAGGGTTATCTCTAATGTTTGGAATTGTTATTCGTTGCCGCAGGGTAAGGAAATAGACATCAAGATCAGCAGATCTACAAAGAGAAGAGTAATTGGAATGACCTTCTATTAAAGCACGAAGATCAAGGATGATCTACAACAAAGAGGATGAAAAAATTCCGAAAGGATCTTGATAATCCAGGATCGGTTGTAATTGATTCTTGGAGACCTGAATCTCCATTGTTTTAAGCATCTTCCATAACACCACCTTATGTAATAATTATTGCTTATATATATATATAAAAGGAATCGAATTGGTATGACATAATAAATAATATTAAATTTTACATTGATAGAATATTTATTTTAGCTTAAAAATAATTTTTAAAACGACATGTATTTTAAGACAAAACGAATATATGGTTTTGTCATTAGTTATACTCGTGGCGAAATCCTCTTAAGATTTCGGGATAAAATTTTAAGATTGAATTCACTAGAAGCACGACAATTGATTTCATATTTTTCGTCATGCCCGCGGTAAAAAAACATTTTTTGTCAATTGTTTTTGGACAAAAACCGACTTTTTATAAACAAAAATTATTTTTTAAAAGAATATAAAAACAAAATTGAATTTATCTTTTTTTAAAATATTATGATTTTGAGGGAGCCGTATTTTTTATTATATCACTTATTAACTTATTCTGATTTTTTAAACGAGGTTTTAAATATGTTTAGAATAATCTAAATATTAGGTTTTTATCAATTTTATGTCCGAAAACTATATAAAGTAAATAATGTCAGACTAACAAATAGAAATGATATTTTTTTGGGTGATATTTCCATAACTAATTAATAAACAAAAATACAACTCCATAGAATAAAAATGTCCTCTTAACATAATTAAATTACTTAGAGATTAAGAATATATATATATATATATATATATATATATATATTGGAAAATTCAATATTTTATAAAGTTTCGAGTTACAAATTTGTAACTTGATAAAAATTAAGCCCATCACCTTACAAAGTAGGTTAAATGTTGCAATCCACTAATTGGATTACATTGATCAAAACCTAAGTTAAAGTCTTGAGTTTGAAGAAAGTCTATCGGGTTCAAGTTTTTATTTTGAAGACATGAGTTATACTTCACTTGAAATGAAAGATAACCTATTGATATGAATACTTTGAGAATCTGTTGACTTGCAACAAAAGAATAAAAGTTTGATCAAGAATACTTTTGTCAGCAAAGTTAGTACGTAAAATAGAACATCAAAGGATAAATGAACAAATTGATGAATAATTATTTGGTCATTTTTAAATAACCCATATTAATACTTTCCAAATATATAAATGCTTTAAGTTTGACAGAAGTATTAGAAATAGGTAGATTATAATTTATTTTTAAATAAGTAACCCATTTTGATATCCAACCGCAGTCAAGCTCTGCTCATAGTGAATGTGTTTTAAAGTCATGTGATGCTTAATTAACTTTCTAAAAGAGTCTAATAAATGGGAAATGAACCAAAATTATTTTCCCGATCCTAATATTTCAATTAAAATTAATGAGTCAGTCTCAGTATTAACATGAGTAAAGTTGTTGGAAACTCTAGTCTCATCAATAATAGAAAATTTATCGTCGTACAAGTATCCAATAGCTTTGATAAGGTTACCAAGGTGATTTCTGATTATAATACCACTGCTAGCTTCACCATTTATTAAAAAAGAACCACCACAGTTTACTTTAAGTATGTTCTTAATAGGAGGAGACCATTTAACAAGTAAAGGAGATTTATGAATTGAATGATGGTTAAAGCAGCCAATGGGTTTGGCAATATGGTAGTCATCATGCCAATTCTTTTACTTAAAAAACTAAACACTATCTAATTTAACTAGAGAATAAGTTATTTTGTTTATTAATGATTGTGGAAAACTTATTTTTCCTTTTTATTTTGTTTCTAGCAGACTAAATGTTCCAACAAATAATTACTGGAAGGATAAATCTGATATGGGTAAGGCTACTAGTAGATGAAAACAAGAAGTAAATTATATGTTTTATAGTCATATGCTGACCAATTTTAAAATTAAATAATTCAGAAAAGTAACTCTAGATTTTCCAAGATGTTTGATAGGTGACAAAGAGATGATGGATGGATTCTATGTTAAGGCAGTGTTGACACTTTGCAGCAAGGGAGAAGTTTTTTGTTTGCATGATTTTATTTATAGAAATATAGCGTTTTAAAAGCCTCCAAAGGAGAAATGAGCATTTTTGGGGTAAATATTGTTCCATATTTTAGAGTGTATATATGATTTAGGATGATATTCTGTAAGATATTGCCATATTGTTTTCAAAAGGAAACATACTATCATTAGATTTACTCCATAACATAGTATCATTGTGGTCAATGTTTATGTTTAATTTGAAAATTCTCTAAACATGAGATGGACATACATTATCTTTTAATTTATCAAAGTTCCAAGTATTGTTAATCCAGAAATTAGAGACTTTGTCACCTCTGTACTAGGAGTTATTTTCTGAGTAATTAAGTGTTATGAAAGGGTGATAGTTGTTCTAATTGTCAAGCCAGAAGTCTATTTGGCCATTACCTAATTTCCCGAAGATCCGATGTTCAACAATGTGCCTAATTTTCAGTAATCTTTTCCAAATTTTAGAATAAGATAATTTCATGTTAACTTGAAGATGATGTGAAGATTTGCAATAGATATAATGCATTAAATTATCCCAAAGGGTTTTGTTGGCCCTGAAATTCATCTGTAGCTTATAAGTGTAAGTATGTTGAGTGTCTTGTGGGTTTCTCAAATTCATACCTTCTTTATCATATGACAAACATGAAGACGTCCAATTGGACCAAATAGTTATTTGAGAGGTGAATTTGAAACTCCAAAAGAACTTGTTTATGAGAATGTCGATTATGTTAATTACAGATTTAGGGATGATACAAGTTTTCATGTAGAGGCGATGAATTGCAGAGAGAACAGATTCGACCAAGATCAATCTGCCTCCAAAAGAGAGGGAGGAGTTATCCTAATTCATAATCTTATTTCTTAACTTAGTCGCCAAGTCATCTAAATGTCTAATTATTATTTTTGTGACTTTTGGTTCCTAAATATATAAATTGAAGGTGACTATCATTGAAGCCATAAGTATGATTGATATCTTTGATTATGATTGTGTTCATTTTTCAGATGTTATGAACACAGTTTTTTCCTTGTTAATTAATTGTCCATAGATTAATTGATAATGATCAAGAAAATTGTAAGCTTTCTTTACAATGATTACATCATCAACATATGCAAGACATGAGATATGAAGATAACTTCTTGAAGAGAAGTACATATATTAGTTTGTAAGAAAAAGGTTTTTTTATGCCTCTTAAAATGAATTCTTCAGCAATGATGACGATACTGGTGATAAAGGATCAGCATGCCTCACACCAATGCTCGATTTGAAATATCCATGTGAGGAGCCATTGATAATGATGGAGAAATTGACTGAGTCAATTCCTTTTTTATATTAAATCAATGATTTTGTAGTTAAAACCAAAGCATTCCATGGTAAGAAATATAACTTTAAAATTCTATCTATCGAAAGCTTTGGCCATATGTAGTTTTAATATAATATTACATCCTATAATGTTTTTGTTAATTTCATGAACCATTTCTCGAGTGATTAATTTTTTTTCATTGATCACTATTTTTTCTACAAAGCCACCTTGTTCTAAGGAGATAATCTTAGGTAATATCTTGGAAATCCTATTGTTGATTATCTTGGAGAGGATTCTGTTGTAAACAATGCAAAGACTAATGGGTCTATAGTCTTGCCGGTTGATGGGAGCATTGTTTTTTAGGATAAGCCATATTGCAGTGGCAAATATTCCATCAGGGGCAGAGTGACCATTGAAATAAGCTTTAATTGCATTGCACATATTGGTTTTAATAATGAACCAACAAGATTGGTAAAATCTGGAGTTGAATCCATCAACTCCAAATACACTATTGTTTTTAGAGAATTTATTGAGTGAAGAATTTCCTCTTAAATTAGAATGCTCAACAGATTGATGTTATCTTGATTTTTTGATATGTGGGGGATAATATCTTATATTTCAGATAAGTTTGGATGATGTTGTTGACTAATTAACATGTTTTTGAAGTGGTTAATTCTATTGATCATGTTTCTTTTGAATCTTCTCTTAACATAGTTATGGAAGATTTTGGTGTTTCCATCACCCGATTTTTCATAGTTAGATGAACTCTTCTATTCCCAGAAGACTTCTTCTCTAGCTAGTTTGGCCCTAGCCTTAGCTATATTAGATTGGGTTTCAGAGTTATTTGAAAGTTCTAAGTAGTTTTCAGTATGTTTGACTACTTATCTGCACTAATTATGTTGTAAAAAATGTTTCCAAATACGTCCTTATTCCAAGTTCTTAATTTTTGTTCCAATCTTATCAATTTAGTCCAGAAAATATGTATATAATTTTCATACATTTGTTCAGCCGAAATGGTTTCAACTGTGGCTATGAAGTCTTTGCGAAGAAACCACATGTTCTGGCCTTTAAACGATGGTTTGGGATAGTGTTGAGATTGGACATGGATACATACAAAGGTGAGTTATCCGTGCCAAATCTAGCCAGATGTTTCACCTTTGTTGAGTTTAAGAAGTCTCTCCAGACTCCACTATGAAACACCATGTTAAGACACTTCCATTTGATTTTTTTAGACCAAGTATATTCAGATCCAAAATAACATGGATATTCCAATTTATAGTCCAAAACCATGTTATTAAAGTCATCAATAGCCCTAAGGTCAAGGATTGAGAATGTCAATTTTTCAGTGGCATTAGAGATTACATTAAAATCTCCAGCAAGCATCCCTTTAGTGTTTGTATCAGAAATATTTCTGAGATGATCCCAAAGGTTAATTCTTTAATTTTTGGTACATTTGGAATATATGATGTTGACCAATACATCTTTTTTACAAGAGGACTGGTTCACCTTCATATGAAGGAATTGGTCATGGTTGATGATTGTGTTTATTTGGTAATATTGATTGTGCAGAATTCAAATCTTATTATTAGAGTTTGCTATACCATATTTGAAGCCAAGTTTAAATTTTATATTCAATTATGTCAATAGAGATCATTGGCTCTTAAAGAGAAATACAATCTATTTTTCAATTTTAATTATTGTCATAAGTCTTCTAATAATTCCATTATTTCCAATTCCATTTAGCACTCTACTAGAGGATTGAAATGGTCATTTAAAGTGTTGAGTTGATGATCTTAATGATCTTTTGGTTTGAGTAGATTTAGGTTCCTTTAAGGCATTAGCTTTTATTCTGGTTACTATTTTGTTTCTGGGATGAGCAAGGGTTCTAAGAGAGCTTTCTTTTATTGGAGATGAATGAAGGTTGCCTACGTGAGGGGCTAGTAAATGGTTAAGTTATGTTATTTGGTTTGGAAGTAGGATTATGATTCGAGATTTTTTTTGTCAATGTCAGATAACCTTTCAAGATTTTTCTTATTTCTATTACAAGTTTTTTACTGTGACTTAAATGTTTACAGGTGTTGCATTATTTAGTCATAGAGCCATATAATATCTTTTTCCAAAAACCACCATCTTCCCCAAAATCTATCTAGAGTTTTTAGGGACGTGATTTTGATAAGTCGGTAATGAGAAAAGTTTTAACACAGTTAAAGCTAGCTTTGTTAAAGGATAGAATCAAGATAGTCAGATGCAGTCTAATTGCCCTTACAATTTGGTTGATAGAATCGAGTTTATAGATATATTATAGGATTTGAGGTAGTATGACCCAAACTGAAGTCCCAGGAGACTCCACTTTGGGGTTGAAAGTTGATTTCCATTTTAGAAGCCTGAAAGAGAAATTGCCTACACAGTAGACATTTTGTTTCCAGAGAGATTTTAAGTCCTTTAGGTTATCTAATTCTATAAAAATATTCATATAGTCATAAATATATAAACTATATTGACCTAAAAATGGAAAGAATCTAAAAATACTCTAAAGTCATGTAATTTGGGTTTACCGAAGGAGAATTTCGGGATAAGAGTAAATTTTGAGTTAGGAATTAAAGAAGTCTTTTATTTATCCTTAAAATGATTTCTTTGTGGTTATCTTTGATATGGTAGTCAACATCCTTGTGATTTTAAGTTTTGATTTGGGGCTTCAAAAGATATGTGAAAGATTTATTAACTTCTCTCTTATATGGGTTGGGAGAATTTCCATAACCAAGGTTAGATCAAATCTCCTGATCTATTGGGATCTGCTTTATTTCAGAGTTGCGAGATCTAGTGAGTGGTGGGAAGGCTTTTTCTGGTCATTTTATCAGTGATTTTTTTGTAAAAGTGTTGGATTTGATTTTAGATGGACTTGATTGATTATCGACATAAATGAACATGATCATTTATGGGTTGATTTGGTCATAGAGATGATGGGTGGTCTTCTGATATCGAGTCTTCAGTAGGCTCAACTATAAGAGTATGAGATATTGATGAGCTCTTGATGTGGGATTGATGCGGGGATCCTCAGCCTCGAGATGAGGTTGGATTGTTACAGGCTCCATTAATGTGGCTGGTCAAGTAACAAGATGATATAAGAGGTTATGGCATATATACAGAATTTGCTCGACCAAAAAGAGTTCTTGGAACGTTTCTTGAACCCTTTCAATTCTTGTAATCTCTCTATCTCTCTCACACACACACATATATATATAAACGAGTAAGTGTAATATAAGATAAACATTTCGTATTCAGAATTATGATATATAATTTTCAATACTTAAATCAAAATTTAATTATTTAAATTCGTCTCGCTAAATATGATAAGTGATATAATTCAAATTTTATAATTTTAATTAATTATCATAATTGTTAAATTTTAATCTATATATATATATATCAAATTTGAAATGGATTTCTAACTAAATTAAAATATAATTTGGTAAAACCGAATTTGAGTTAAGGTGTAGTTAAATGAAAAATATAGTTTTGAGTATAAGTATTTCAGTGGAGAAGTAACCGGGTGACCGAGGCGTCTAAACTGAAGATTGAGAGTTTAACAATGACAAATTAGATTAAAAATCTTGTTAAAAATAAACAGAAGAAAGAGAGGTTTTGGTGAATTTGTTAGGGAAGATTTAAGGATTTGAATCGTTGAAAGGAGACGTAATAAGTAAAAAATATATTATTCAAGAATTAAGTAATTTTTAAAATATGACCTCTGCCTATATTTTTTATACCATTATTAGTAGACCCCTCCCATTTTAGTTTGTGCAAAAAATTCGACGAATGACTATAATTTTGAATTATATTTTAGGTGAGATATTTTCTATCTTCATTTATTGTAGTTATGTCAAAGCTTGTTTGTTTTGAAATCTCGAGGTTAAAATTTTATGTCCAACTCATTGTACGCCAAACTACTAAGTCAATTATGATTGACTCATGAGATTTTTGAATCTGATGGATTGTAGTCACATCATTAAAAAATCTTAGTCAACCCAAACCGAAAGACAAAAAGTAGATTTTGTCGAAGGGAATATAGTACAAGTATAAGTAGTATTTCTCTTGTTTTTGATTTACTAGTATCCATTTATCTCATAAGTAGAAATTTTAGTGTGTTTAAAATTGATAGGAAGTTCAAAGATATTTTTTTTGGAAAACACCTCTGGATTACCCGATGAAAAGGTTGAACTGCATGTTAGGAAACTAAAAAATCTCTTTACATGTGTCACAGAAAGTGGGGAGTAGTTAATATTTCTTTCACCCGTGCTACCTCCTCAATTTCTATTAGAGTTAAGCTACACTATTCCTTTCAAAACTATAAGTTGTTCCAAATTAAGTTCACCAAAACAAAAACTTATAAGTCACCCCTAATTACTCAAAAAATATCCTTAATTAAAACCATAACTTTAATCAAATAAACAATAAGTCACTCCATATTCACACTTCATCTTCTACCTCTCAAACATGTCTTTCATCTCTGAGCAACAAAATCTTTCATTTCTCAAGCACCCAAATATTTAATGTTTTTGCCAATATCTTTCATTTGTTCTCCTAACAACAAACCCACATATTCTTCAATCAATGGGAAATGGGAAACAGTAAGTTTTCTTATATTTAATAATATAATTTCATTTTTTAGTTTTGTATTGATTGTTGATAAATTTTTATTTAGGTTGTGAAAGGAGTTAGTTGTTGTGTTATAAGCGAGTATGATATGAAATATTAATTTTCTTGTGCTCCATTTGTGCTAAAACATTGTTGTAGATTCTGATTTGTAGGTTTTAGAGAGGTTTTATTGAAGAACAAGATTATGAGTTCGTTCATGTTCTTCGATGTTGTTGGTGTAATGCATCTGCGGTGGCATCATAATTGCATTGCACTGGCAGCTCAATACGTTGGTAACAAAGTAACACTTCCAGTGTTGTATGAGCTGACAACGACTAGTTTTGGTGAAAAATCACTTTAACTAGTCGCTGGAAGCGGAGACAACACTGTCAGCACTACTTCTATGCCATCGTAAAGCGCATACAGTGTAATGCATTTATGTTGCCAGCGTAACTGCATTATATCGTCATCGTGGAAAGATGTACGTTATATATAGTATGCTGTTTTGTGAAACTGCGTTTTTGGAGTATTTTGTAATTAGTTCTGATGCATTTGGTTGTAAGAAACAGACCGGTAAGATGATAACACAGTTAAAAGCCCGACATGACAATGATCGGGTGAAGGAAGTGAGAAAAAAACTTCCCCAACATGGGCATAGTGATGAAATATAAATCGGATCCCCTTCAGACGCAACATAACGTTCACAACACACATAGCAGGTTACCCGCCACCGTAAGTATGAAATCATTAGAGGAAAAACGTTGGTCTGTGTTGTCGATAAACCTACTTATGGTGAAGGTTCATATTTATTGGATGATGATAAAACTTCTGGTATGAATAAAGCGTGTCAGATTCTGACATAAGCGCCTTCAATTCCTACTGAAGCATCAGCTAAAGAGATCTAACATCTAAACTATTCCGACCATCTCAAGACTTTATTCTTGACGTAAAATATTGTCGCACTGTTTCCTGACTACCAACAACATGAATCTTACAACACATTCATCGGGAGTGTGAGTTTTAACACCCTATAGTGCTAAGTATTTATTTAATTTGGTTTTACCACCTCGTAATAAGATTATAATAATCCATTTTGTTTACGTGTTTTCAGTTGCGGTTGGGTATTAACAATTGGGACGAGTACATATTGTTAGATTAGTAGGACCTTAACAGGTAGATGGTTGTGTATACTATAGTTCGAGCGATTATATTATGGCCTTTTATCAGACACTTGAGGAAGTTTAGCTCAAAACCTCACTTGAGCAGGCTTTCCTCGAACATTGGCATAAGTAGACCAATTCTCTCCAATTCTCCTTGCACGAGATGAGCATCGCGTTAGACAATTTGTTCGTTATCACTGATCTTCCAGTGATGGATAAAATAATGCAACAAAGCAGAGTGGAACATTTGGTGAACAGTACACACATTATGCTACATTGTTGGGAGTTACAGAGGCAGAGATTCAAGATGAGTGGAGAAGAAAAATAAGGATGGTTTTGGTATGAAATGGCTTAAGAATAATTTTTCAGCACCCTAGTATTGTTATTAAAATTGGGAACTTATTGATCAGATGGTCTTACACGTCGTATATGCGTATGTTATGTATATGTTCGGTTGCACAATTTTCACCAACCCCAGTCAGAAGAACGTAGAAATAAATTTGCTCACTTCCTTGTAGCACATTTATCGACGTGGTGGTATAACGTGAGATACTTGCGCATTAGTATTGTTAATGATAAATTTGGTTCATAGAGTATTTAAGTAATGGTGTGGTTTATTTTTGTCTGAGGGTAAGTTTGTAACTTTTGTCTAGAGTTTTGTGGAATTTTGAGAGTATTTAATGTTTGGGTAGAATGTAGAGGGAGAATTGAGCTGTCTGGTTGTATTTAATTTTCATTACCCTCATTTATTGTTGGTGGTTGGGTATTTATACCCTCACATTTGGGCCTTATGGGCTTTCGGATCGTGTTTAATAGATTCGGGTCGAGTTTAAAGACCCATTAGTTCTAAGTAAGTAAATAGGCAGCTTAGTCAAAAAGTGTTTAGTTTTTAAGTACTTTAGTTCTGTTTGGATAGTTCAATGGATGATGGTGTCCGAACTGCCCCTGTTCGGTAAGGTAGACATTGTCCAAATTGACCCTGTCCGGTAAGGTAGACATTGTCCGAATTGACCCTGTCCGGTAAGGTAGACATTGTCCGAATTGACCCTGTCCGGTTCCCATAAAAGGTGGTGACAGAATCCAGACTCATCAGTAGCCCCTTTTTTAGGTGGTGTTCAAAAACCTTTGGCAAGACCTAGAAAACAGCCTGTTGCTGGTGACAGTTACATCGAGACAGGTCCTTCGAATTTTGTTACAGTTTTACCCGGACTGAAAAAAGTTCTTGAAAACTAAACGGTTTCTTGCCAGAGTTCGTGGGACACGTGTCTCTCTCTAGTTCATTACTTTAGCCGTTTTTTCACATAGAATTTCGCTCCCACCTTCTCCAAAAAGTAACCTCTTCATTTAATGAAGATGACACCAGCACCATTCCATAATCATTGCAATCCTTTCGAATTCTCCTAGGTATCAAAGCACCTTTTTGGGTGTTTACAATAAATTAATCACTTCTTCACTGTTTTACCATCATCTTCATACTTACTTTGCTAAATTTCAGAGCTTTCTCTCTCAAACACAAAATCTTCTTTTTGGTTGTGAGTTTATGTTCACAGCTAGGAACGCTTTAATCAAAGGCGGGTGGCTAAATCTATCAGAGCTAGAAAATGCACAAAAAGTTGAACGGGAAAGGCGCATTGCTGCAGGCCTACCTACTTCCCCTGTCGACAAACCAGAAATTCCAAACACAGAGCCTGACGAGGGCTCTTCTTCAACCAGGAGCGTTAAACCGAGGAGATTGTTTCAAACCAATCTTTCGCCAATTGTTTCAGGCTCGTCGGTTCAGGAATCAGAGCCCACTGTTGAACCAGGGCAAGCAGTTACTAGTTTCAAGAAGCCTTCCCCATTTATCGCCATGGGATCAGATGCAGATGTCTCTCCCAATAAACTAGTTGATCGGAGAAGAGGTCGCCTGGTAAAAGGGCAGGCTAAAAAAGGTACACCTTCCAAGTCAGAGGCGAAGGACAGCGACAAGGGGTTAGAGGCACCCATGAAAGTACCTAAGGACAATTTTTCTGGACCGGAGGCATCTAGCTCAAGTCTCCGAAAAGAAACTACCGCATCTGAGCCCCAGCCGGAGACCAGATTTCAAGGGACCAGTGAAACCCAACAATCCGGAGGGCATACGGAGCCAACCTCTAACTCACCTCACCCAAAACATACGAAAATCCCTCCTCAGTAATGGAAGAAGTATTGGAGGATTCTATCGAAGAGGCTCCGTTTGAGTCCGAAGTCTCCGGACAAACGAGTGATGCTGGTGCTGCCAAGAAGGACAAAGACAAAGAAAAACTATGCCTTAGGCACCCAGATCTGCCAGAGATCCTTGAGGGAAAAGTGGGACCTTGTTTCCACAAGGTTAGTGTTAAGTATCTTCTTGCTTTACAAAAAATTACTTATGCTTTCATCCACACAGCCGAATTGGGTCAGATGCGTACAAAGTGGGGGATTCCGGAGAATGTAAAAATAAAGATCCCAATAGACCCTGAAACCCCAATGGACTGCAAGCTCAGTGAAATAGTCATCTTCACTGAACTCTTTAACTGGGGACTAAGGTTTCCCTTAGATACGGAGATAGTTAGGTACTTCCACCTCATCAAGATTTGTCCAAGTCAACTCAGCCCTAATGCCTGGTACACTCTCATGGCCTGTATTATGGCCTCTAGGCTCTCCAGAATTCCTCTTCCAATGGAGGAGTTCGCAGCTGTGGCCAGCCTCTGCAGAAACCACCACATTCCCTTCTATCACTTCAACATGGGTGATAATTACAAAGTAGTGGATGACCTGCTTGAGTCGGAGAGAAATTGGAAGACTCACTTTGTGTTTGTGAGTGGTGCTTGGGAGAATGGGAGGAAGATCAAAGCCGGTATCAACCCGAGCCTCCTCACCAGCAGATGGCGAAGCGATCGTAAGAATCCCACCCCACACTTCCACTTTTATTTTGATCAAACTTGTTTAACTAACTTATCTTGTTCCCAACCCTTTTTTTATAGAGTTTCCCAAAGACTTTAATGATCATCTGAAGGCCGGGCAGGTCACTTGTACCAAGTTAAACGCTTGGGCTGCTGACAAGTGGGGGAACCATTTTCACAATGCCTTTACTGGAGGAAATCTTGCAAGGTCCTACCTCTGGAACACTACTGACTGGAGGGAATTATCCTGGGAGGAGCTTATCACCCCACCCTCTCCAGATGTAGTCCTTAAAAGAACACACACCAGATGGGGCGTTGTATCTGCCCGGTAGAGCCAAGGCCCCGAGTAAGATGAAGGGCAAGAAAGGTAAAGGGAAGCTTAGTGCAGTTGAGGCCAACCCCACTGAAGCGGAGGAAACTGCCCCAACGAACCAAGAGGGGCCGGTTTCAAGTCAAATTTACGTTTCTCTTCTTGAAGTAGTGGAGCATGAGAGTACTAGGGAAGATGCCGGATCTCCAAAACCTCCAAGGGCTCCTAAGAGAGGCAGGAAACGAGGAGCAGAAAGCAAGGACAGAAAGCCAAGAAGAAAAAGACCTCCAAGGGTGATGAACTTTCTCTCCGGCCTCCGGAGCCCCTCCCTCCTGTTGACCCTATTGATACAACAAGAGCAGAAGAGATCCCGGTGACTTTCAAACTGATGAGGTTGGAGGAGGAGACATCAGCATTGACGGTGTCGACATTACAAGGCTTGATGGACTTGGTGACTACTTCGAAAACCTCCCCAGAGACGACTTTGCTGGGCCCTACCTCCCTCCAAGCACTTCGAACACTGTTACCTTCAATGGTAAGTCTTTCACCGTTTCAAGTGAAAGAGATGTTATAACTCACTCTATATTGAGTAATGTTCAGCCAGTGCTGGTTCTGAAGAAACAAGTCTGAGGTCAGTCAGCAATCACTACTGCCATTATTTCTGACAAAGAGAGATTGTCCGGAGACCTCCTTATTGCCAACCAAAACGCTGATTTTTTGAAGAGAGAAACGAGGAGTTAAAGAAGAACCAGGAGGGTTGGGTCACAAAGGTAGCTGCCCTAGAAGATACTATCAAAGGCCTCCGGGAAAAGCAGTCTGGGTTGGAGAAAGATCTCACCTCTTCAAAAGAGGAGATGAGGGCCAAGGACCAAGTCATTCATACTTTGACCAATGACAAGATCGCAATCGAGGACTCGGTGTCCAAGGCTACAGAGGAAAAATCCGATCTGTTAAGGGAGCAAGAGGCAAAAATCCAGGCCAAGATTGATGTTTATGCCAACAATGTGATAGATACTCAAGAAGAGATGTATGCTAAAGTGAAGTCGGACATGGTCTTGCTCTTTCACGAAAAGTTCCCGAAGAGGAACCTGGGAGATTTGTGAACTTATGTAGAGTACGAAGACCTTCCCTTCCACACTATGGCCGATGGAGATTTGCATGATTACTCTAGTGCTGACTCATCCGATGAGGAAGAGAACACTGGGGAGAATCCAAATGAGGAGAACGATGACCTCAAGAAGAAGAAGACGAGTGAGGCTGAGCCGTCTTCAAAGGCTCAGTCTTAAAATATCAACTATTTTTTAACCTTTTGTTTTGATTGAACTAAAGTCCTTGGAAGGCCAAGGCATTTTTGTAATTGTGTCCGGTGTTTGACCGGATAGATCTTTTTGCTTTGAATGACAATTTAAAGTCCTTGGATGGCCAAGGCACTTCGGTCGTTTTAATGAGTATGTTTATTTTGCACAATTCTTGCATTCTTTCATAGTTTTTCAATTTTGGTGGCTAATGTTTAAACAGCCCTTAGTTATTTCATAAATATCTTAAAGTTAGAGTGTTTAAATTCTCCGATGACAAATGTTTAAGTAGTCATCACACCTTTAATTCAATCCGACCGGTGTTTAAACAAAAATTTGACAAGAAACAAAGAACACTCCGATTTTTTAAGAAGGAATCAAATTTTATAAAAGAGCCCAGACACCTCATTAAAACCTCCCCGCGCCACCAGGGTAGGAAAGAATATGCCCCCAAATATTTACATGGACTTTTAAACGAGTAAATATTTACATAGTTTCTACTCCAGATACATCCGGAGGTGCTCGATATTCCAAGGGTGATTCAAAACCCGTCCATCATTGTCTTCTAGCCAATATGTCCCAGGTTTAATCCTTTCAACGACCATATAGAGTCCTTCCCAAGTTGGGGCTAATTTGCCGAGCAGCTTTTCTTTAGTGTGTAAGAAGACTTTCCTTAACACCTTATCCCCCGGCTGAAAATATCTTCTTTTAAGTTTGGAAGCAAACCTACTTCTCATCAAACCTTGATAGTGCACAGCTCTAAGATGTGCCTTAACTCTTCTTTCCTCTATCAAATCAAGTTGACCTCGGATAGCCCCCTCGTTAGCGTGTTCGGAGAAGTTATAAACTCGAAATGATGGGAGAGTTGCTTCTATGGGAGTTATGGCATCCATCCCATAGACCAAGGCAAAAGGTGACTCTTGTGTTGCAGCCCCAGGTGTAGTCCGGTAAGCCCACAAAACCTCTTGTAAATAACTAGGTCATTTTCCAGCAGCCCCTTCTAAATATTTCTTCAAACCGGACATTATAGTTCTGTTAGCCACTTCAACCTGACCATTTGCCTCTGGGTGGAAAGGTGAAGAGAAACAATGTTGTATACCTCTAGAGGCACATAAACTCTCCATTTCCTTGTTGTCGAACTGTGGCCTATTGTCTGTTGTTATCTTTTGTGGAATTCCAAATCTGCAACAGATATTGGATAAAATGAACTTTGTGACAGATTTTGATGTTGTACCTGCCAATGGGGCTGCTTCGATCCAATTCGAAAAATAATCAATAGCAACAATTATTGTCCTGCGTCCTCCGGATGCCATAGGTAGAGGTCCCACCAAATCCAACCCCCATCGACCAAAAGGTATAGGCTCAGAAATTGACTCTAAAGGGATGGCTGTGATATGAATTTCATTGCTATATCTCTGGCATGGGTCACACCTCCTCACCAGCTCCTTAGCATCTTGTATTATAGAGGGCCAATAATAATCAACCAATAAAACTCTCCTTGTTAGAGCCCTGAATCCACAGTGAGTTGACCCCTCACTATCATGTAATTCGGAGAGAACTACTTGAGATTCATCAACCCCCAAACATCGTAAGAGGGGTTTAATGTAAGACTCCTTATAAAGAACATATCTTAGTATGATAAAACCACGAGCCTTGTACTTTACTTTTCTTGCTATTGACTTGTCCGGAGGCAATATGCCATCAGAGAGATATTGAAGGAGAGGAAACCTCCAATTTTGGGGTTGTTTCATTTGTATATTAAAGCTTTCTTCCTCCTTACCCGTATTGAGTTGAATGGAAGGGCACTCCATCACATGGATCCAAGGGGATGATTCAGTATAGGCTATGGTTGCCAAGGAGTCTGCTAGTTTATTTTCTGTTCGGGGTATGTGCTCATAAACAATACTCTTGAACTTAAGTGCCACATCTTTGAGAAGAAGTAAGTATTTTATTAGCTGCTCCTTTTTTGCTTCAGATTGACCTTGCACATGATGGATAAGAAGCTGGGAATCACTCATCAACTTGACCCTTTTGGCTCCACAAATAAGAGCTAACTTTAAACCAGCTATAGCAGCTTCATATTCAGACTCATTGTTAGAAGCCCTAAAAGCAAAACATATAGCTTGGTACATTTTGTCACCATACAGAGAGGTCAAGCATACCCCTGCACCACATCCCATAGTACTTGATCCACCATCCGTCCAGACGAACCAGACCTTTTTATCTTTCATCTCAGTTGTTTGCTCCGTATCCCTATCTGAGTGGAATTCAACTAAGAAATCAGCCACAGCTTGGGCTTTGATTGCTGTTCGAGGAGCAAAATCAATATCAAAGTCCCCTAGTTCCACTGACCACTTAGTCATTCTACTCGAAATATCTGCCTTTTGTAGAACGTTTTTCAGGGGATAGGATGTCCGGACAATAATAGGATGAGCCTGAAAATAAGGCCTCATCTTCCTAGCAGCAATTACCAGGGCTAATGCTAACTTCTCAAGCTTTAGATAGTATTTTTCTGCATCCATCAAGCTCTTGCTGATGTAATACACTGGACGGGGATAACTATCCACCTCTCTCACCAACACAACACTTATGGCACAACTGGAAACTACCAAGTATATGAAAAGAGTCTCTCCGTCAACAGGTTTATATAAAGTCTTGGTGGAGGACAGATGTTTTTTCATTTCATTAAAAGCCTCATCACACTGCGAAGTCCAGTCGAATCCCTTTGCACCTTTTAAAGTTTGAAATAACGGGGAACACCTGTCCGAAGACCTTGAAATGAATCGATTTAACATACCCAACCTCCCGGTCAATCTTTGTACTTCTTTAACATTCCGAGGTGGCTTCATTTGGAATAAAGCATTAAGATGGTCCGGATCATGCTGTATCCCTTGCTCACTTATTATATACCCTAGGAATTTTCCGGACTGTACTCCGAACACACACTTTTCTGGATTTAGTTTCAAATTTACTTTTACTAAGTTGGTAAAAGTTTCTTGGAGATTTTCCAAGTGTAGCTCTTCGTCCACACTTTTAACCATCATGTCATCGATGTATACTTCCATATTTCTTCCAATTTGATCAGCAAAAGATTTGTTTACTAACCTCTGATAGGTAGCCCTAGCATTTTTTAACCCAAATGACATCACTTTGTAACAATGAAGGCCCTTATCAGTGACAAACGTAGTATGCTCCTGATCCTTCAGATCTACTTGAATCTGGTTATACCCGGAGAAGGCATCCATGAAATATAGTAGCTTATTCCGAGATGTAGAATCCACCAGCTGATCAATCCGAGGGACAGGGTATAAATCCTTTGGGCAAGCCCTATTGAGATCTGTAAAATCAATACACATACGCCACTTGCCATTTTTCTTTTTCACCAAAACCGGATTGACTGTCCATAAAGGATACTGAGACTCATTTATGTGCCCCATTTTTGTAAGTCTGTCGACTTCTTGAACTATGACATCAGCCTTTTCCTTGGAAAAAGCTCTTCTTTTTTGTACCACATGTGCTATGTCTCTTCGGATGGATAGGTGGTGTGATATAATATCTGCTAGTACCCTGGTAACATCAGCACTGCACCAAGCAAAAACATGCTGATGGTCTTTTAGGAACTTCAACATTTTGCCCTTTAGTTCGGATGCCATTTTGGACCCTATCTTAACATTTTTTCCCTCTTCCAAAGAATGTGTTTCGACTTCCTCAACTGGTATTAAAACTCCAGGGGTCTCTCTGGGGTCATCAATTTCACCCTCACCCCCGGAAAGCCCCTCAAACTGATATTCTTCATTGATACGAAATGTTCCCAATGTCCGAGGAGCCAGTGCTGTTGCATAACACTCTCTTGAAATCTTTTGGCTGCTCCGAACAACTCCCACTTGTCCTTGCACAGCATATTTCAAACATTGGTGGACTTTTGAGGCCACTGCATGCATCCTTGAGAGCCAAGACCTCTCTAGAATAGCATTATAACAAGTGGGACAATCCACTACGACAAACAGTATTCTAACCATCTTCTTAAAAGGGCCATTGCCCAACAAAACTTCTTCTTCAAACTCCCCGATCACATCTGCTGAGCTTCCAGTGAAACCCACAATTGACCTGTTCGAACGCTGAATTTCCGCAGGGTTTTTCATCTTTTTGTAGGAAGTTAAAAAGAGGATATTAGTTGAACTCCCAGTATCCACCAAAATTCGTCTTACGTCATTGCCCCCAATGGATGCTCCTATGACAACAGCATCTTCATGAGAACCTTCAATATCCCTCAAGTCATCCTCATCGAACACAATGAAGGGAAATGGAATCTGCGATTGATAGGAAGTCATGCCTCCCTCCAGTTGGGTAGCTAAAGTATGAACATGCCTCTTCCTCGAAGAAGCAGTGGGTGCTGTCATAGGATCCCCTCCGAAAATTGTGAGTGACTAAAAAAAGTTAATAAGCCCGGACACTGCTTTACAACATTCCGCAATGGCACCCACTCTGTTTTGAGTTGGATCAGGGTCCACGTACTCTGACTCTACATCGAATCTCTCGATTATCACCATAGCTCCCTCCGGAGCGGATGTGTTTGCATTGTTTGGACTAGGCCGATGAGCATTATCAGGCCTATTTCCTCCTCTTCTTTTAACATATGCTCCCAACTTTCCTCTTTCAATCAGATTCTGGACTTCTTGCTTTAAAGCAATACAATCCTTAGTGGTATGGCCAGTATCATTATGGTACTGATATAAGGAATTGTTACGATGCTCCCTAGGAGATTGTAGTGCAACTGGCCTTCTATAATGTACCTCTTCCATTGTTTTGTCATAAATGGTGGCTACACTTTCTTTTAACTCAGCAAACCACTCCGGTTGAACCCAAGGCCCTCTCTTATTTCTAGATTGCTGACTCTGAGCAGGCGCAGCTGGCTGAGACTGAGCTTTAGCTCTGTTATGACCCTGCCCGGCCTCCCTTGCCTTGTTCCCAGACTGATTTTGGTTGGGGTTTGGTGCAACCGGGGCAGACCTCACCTGCATGTGCACTCCATTTTTCTTTGTTTCATCCACGTTAATTTGCTTTCCAACCTGATTCAGTAAACCTCCCCATGTCATGGCCTTTTTTCTGGTCACTGAAATCAGCCAAATTTTCAGGGTTTAAGCCCTACCTCAGAGAGGCTATTGCTACTTGCTCGAAGCAATCAGCCAACCCATTTTTGGTATTTACAAAGTGACTTATATATTCCTTCAGAGATTCATTCGGTTCTTGGGCACAATGGATAATTGTATCTTCATTGCCCTTCACCTCCTTACTTCCAACAAACTGCCTCCGGAAGGCTACCCAAAAGGTATCGAAATTTCTAATGCACCCCTGTGGTAGGCTGTTATACCACTTACTCCCCGTAAAAGATTGGGAGAATGCTCTACAAAGAAACTTATCGTCATCATCGAAGTTCATCATGAAATTTTTGAATTGTTCCAAGTAATTGTCCGGGTCTTTACTACCATCGTATTTTTCCATCTTTGTGCTATCGAACCTCTTGGGAAGGTTCCCGGACAGGATCTTGGAAGACAATGCAGATTGTCTCCAATTCCGGCCACGACTGAAAACGGTATCCTCGTTAGGTGTTGCAAAGATACCTGGCTCATCATGGAAGGCAAAAGGATCCACCAGCATCCGGTCTATGTGTCTCCGGCTATGAGATGATCCTTTGCCTATATGCTTCTTTAACTTTCCATGCCTATCCTTTTTTCTTGAATACTTCTTAGCCAACTTTTGTTTCTTTTTAGATCGGCCCTCATCACTGCTGGAGGACAAGGATTCTTCAATTCCATCTTCGTCCAAGGAGCTACTGGAAGATTCTGAGTCTGAATCAGAGCTCTCCACTGGCTTGGACCGGTGAGACTTTTTGGAGCTAGCATGAGTCTTCTTCGCACTCACATGGGTCTTCGAAGGCTCGTGCTCTCTAGGGTTATCAGTATGATGAGCAACAGATTCCTTTGACTTCTCTTTTATGCCCATCTTTGCCTTCTCTGCCCTCAGAGCTTCTATTTCGCCCTTTAATCTATCAGGCTCCTCGATGGTATATTCATCATTTCCCCCCACCACTTCAAGCAAAGCTAGTGGTACTTCCGGTACGTCCGGATTCATTCAGACTGATTTTTCTGATGGTTTTGAATGCTAGATTCAGGCACCATCGTATCTCCCACTGTGGTCGCCAATTTGGTGTGGTTTATTTTTGTCTGAGGGTAAGTTTGTAACTTTTGTCTAGAGTTTTGTGGAATTTTGAGAGTATTTAATGTTTGGGTAGAATGTAGAGGGAGAATTGAGTTGTCTGGTTGTATTTAATTTTCATTACCCTCATTTAATGTTGGTGGTTGGGTATTTATACCCTCACATTTGGGCCTTATGGGCTTTCGGGTCGTGTTTAATAGATTCGGGTCGAGTTTAAAGACCCATTAGTTCTAAGTAAGTAAATAGGCAGCTTAGTTAAAAAGTGATTAGTGTTTTAAGTACTTTAGTTCTGTTTGGATAGTTCAATGGATGATGGTGTCCGAACTGCCCCTGTTCGGTAAGGTAGACATTGTCCAAATTGACCCTGTCCGGTAAGGTAGACATTGTCCGAATTGACCCTGTCCGGTAAGGTAGACATTGTCCGAATTGACCCTGTTCGGTTCCCATAAAAGGTGGTGACAGAATCCTGACTCATCAAGTAATATGGTAAAAGTGTAATAAATGTGAGATGAAAAGTATAGAGATAATAGAGCAGCTTTAGTTATTGTTTAGAGAGAT
This sequence comes from Limnanthes douglasii subsp. nivea, assembly GCA_036936605.1. Lineage (NCBI taxonomy): Eukaryota > Viridiplantae > Streptophyta > Magnoliopsida > Brassicales > Limnanthaceae > Limnanthes > Limnanthes douglasii. The sequence continues at coordinate 124,763,754 of JAUPFV010000001.1, read as the reverse complement.
AAAATTCCATCCATATTACTTGCAATCTCAAAGAATATTTATAGGCTAAACTTAGCCTCAAGGGCATAATGTGCCAGATGATAGTTTTGGGCTAAGCACAAAGACCGAAAATCCCATTAAACTTTACGTGAATAAATAAAAAATACATTGTAGACTAGTAAATATATCATTGTCAAAATGTCTAAGTCAAATGGTTATAGCAAGGTATTTTCCTTTGAACATAATTGACCCTCAAAGATTTTTTACCCTACCAAAGAGTTTGCCCACGAAGATATCTCACCCCATCATATAGCCCCTCCAGTCCTCTTAAAAATATTTTGGGAGGGCTAATTGACACATCCAAACTGAACTTACTTTATCTCCCCAATCATAATTCTTCAGTATTTTTAAAAGCTTGTGTGGAACACATTCGAATCCCATCCGATGACATCATTTGGGGATGGTTATTGTCTAAAAGTCATGGTTTTTGGCTAATTGTACTTCATGAGACGTGTCATTATTTGATTGGAGCCACGAACTTGCTTTACCCTAGTTGAGATGCATCAATCAGTTAAAAACGTTTCCACTAATATAGGGTTTATAGTTGTTAGTAGTGTTTCTACTACCACTAATCTAGTTTCTTTTTATAAGTTCTTCTCTCATATTCCCATTTTAGAGATTTTTAAAGAGATAAACTTTACCTTCTAGAGAGAGAAATTGTTCTTTGTTATTGATTTCAAGTTAGTCACCGGTCATATCTTCTTCTCCTCTACTGCTTCAACCACCACGAATCCTATCTCCAGTAAAACTCTGGCGTTTGTATATTCACCACCAGAAATGCATTAAGCGAGGACAATTGGTTCAATTTATCTAACCTAGACGAAGAAAAAAAAGTTAGGATTGTTGTTGCGTTACCTGTCTCCACAGGTACTTTAAAGTAACTCAATCAAATATTTATGAAGGCCTTTACCCATATAATAGACGTAATATCCCTTCTGAACCTTCTTCAGCCACTCAGTCGTTTACTTCTCAAAGTCATTGATCAAGGCCCTCTCAATCTCAAAAGGAGCCACTAGTCGTCAGATTCTTTCAACTTTCATAGCCATGGGTTATGATTCAGAAGAAAACACCCCTCGTAGACTAACCAGATAGTCTAAGAGATCCCCAAATAGGGTAGCTGAGTTGGTTGAGTAAGGCATGCTCGTGATCAAAGGCCATGTGTTCGAGTCCCTCTACAAGCACTTTCTTGGTTGAGCCTGTCACCTTTTGTGGTTTACCTTCTGGCGTTGGTTTGCAGGCTATTGTGCCAGACTAAGGGTTTACCCTGTGCGCACTCATTGAGTAATGACTGCGAGTTCCCTCCGAAAAAAAAGATAGTCTAAGGGAAAATCTAACACATCAGGGGAGATAGGGTTAGCGCAACAAAAACATCCTTCCAACAATCCTTTACCATAAAATTCGAACATGGAAGAGTACCATGCACTATAACAAGTTGAGCCCTCCCAATCTAACCAAGCTTTCCCCTAGCAACCAAATGAAGAGGAAAAAATCACCTATTATCATATCGAACCTTCATAATCTAGTCTGAAGGTCATGTTAGAAAATATGAAAGATATAAGTGAGGATTCTCCCCTGGAGATATCTGGCCAAAACACGGAAACTTTGAAGCTGACTAAAAAGAAATCTTCAAAGAAAAAAAGTAATAAAGATGAAAAAGGCAAAGGCAAAACCCTCAAAATAGTTTTTGAGCGCATCCTCCATTCTTGTTCGAACGCGTTGGGCTAAAATTTGAAAATATCAGTGTTAAACACCTTATGGATTTAGACAAAATTTCTTATGTCTATTTTCATAAAAACAAAGTAAAATTCATTCATACAAAGTGGGGATTTCACAAAAAGGTTAAGGTTAGATTTCCCACATCCGGAGAGACCTTGATGAGCTGTGGTCCTATGGAGTTAGTTGTTTATCTAGATGTTCTCAATTGCAGCCTTCGGTTTCCCTTGGACTCCAAGATCTTAAATTAATTTATCTTAGTGGGATTGTGTCCAAGTTAGGCTAGTATGAATGCCTAATTCACTTTGATTTCATGCATCATGGCCATCTAGACTGTCAAAAATCTCGATGCCGATGGAGCAATTGACTGCTATTGTGTGGTTGTCTCACAATTCCCAAGTTCCTTTTTACTATATCAATATGGTAAATGAGTTTAAGGTGCTAGATGATTTGTTAGAGGCAGATAAACTGTCGAAAATGTGGTTCTTCTTTGTGAGTGGCTGGTGGGACCTCTCAAGGTAATCCGAGTAAGCTTACTAGGACCTGGAAGAATACAATCCATCTTCGAAATCCTATTTTTCCTATGTACATATTTTATAACTTAACTACAATTTTTTATTTTCAACAACTATTTAGAATCCTTATATGCATAATTTGGAAGATGTAAATATTACTTGTAGGAAGCTGAAATAATGGCCCAAGGATAAATGGTCTAACAAATTCCATCAATGCTTCACCTCCACTAACTTAGTTCGGAGTCATCTTTGGAGGACTACCCCCGAACATGAGTTGACATGGGAGCACTTCGTTACCCATCCCTGATCGACTAATATTTTAAAAAGAGTTGAAGCTGCATATGGCAAGGTATAGCTTCTGAATAGAAATCGAGCCCCCAGGCTTTGGAACAAAAAGGACAAGAGAAGCAAACAAAGCTCATCTAAAAGTGATGGTGAAGTTGAAACTGAAGAAAAGCCAAATGAGATTGAAGCCTCCTTATTAGATGTTTTTGCTACCAATATTGAAGAGGGAGATGCACCCACAAATCTTCCTCTGTCTAAGAATAAAAATACACACAAGAGAAAAAAACAAGACAGTGACAACAAAAATAAGAAGAGAAAGAGAACCTCGACCCCATTCAGAGATTGTCTTCAGTTATAAGATTATTCCTTCTATAATACCTACTATTGAACTTCCACCAATTTCAGTATATGATCCTCCTTATCCATTGCTCCCCACAATTGAGAGACATACATATAGATATGACAGCCCGGTGGAAGGTATTTGGGGGTTTGACTTTGATGTGTTTGAGAAAGGCTTTATATAATCTACAAACAACGCCATCAATGTGGTGTTTTTTGTATATCGTTTGAGTTGTCAAAGGAGAATGACATATTGAGATATTCAATATTGAGTTATGTGAGGCCTATCCTCGAGCTGGAGAGAGAAGTGAGTTCCCACAAAGAGATCATTGCTTCTTTTCATGAGGAGAACAAAAATTAGAAGGCTTCCCTTGAAAAGGAAAAATTTAGGCCCGACCGTCTATCCAAATATGCCATCAAAGAATAACTTTCCAAGGAAAATACGTCTTTCGAAGGGCTGTAGTCCTCTAGATTTGGAGAGATCCTTCACTGAAAAACCAAAAAACTACTGACACGCGCACCATTGAAAGCGTATTGAAGGAAAAGAATGATCAAAAGGCCCCTATTAAAAAATACGAAGACGAGATAACTTCTTTAAGGCTAAGGCTTCAAAAGAGACAGAGGAGACTTTAGAGGCATATGGTGATGGGATCCCAAATTTCTGAAACAAAAAGTATGCCTTAATCAAATCTGACATGGTCTTGGAATTTCACAAGAGACTTCCTACACTAGTCTTCGGGTCTTTGCGGGAACTGATTCTAGAAAACTTGTGGCCCAACTATATGCCTATAGCTGAACAGTTGGGTATCTTTGAGAACTTTCTGAGCAATGGATCCAATGATAGTGATACATGGGACTCTGAAAGTGAGTGTTTGGAAGAAGAAGAATAAGAAGAAGAAACTACCGGCGGGAAAGAGCCTAAAGGTTACTAGATTTGTATTTTATTGTTTCGTGCAAGCCCTTGTTGTATACAAGACATTTTGTGATAATGAGCTAAAGTTTTTTGTGTAAGTCCTTAGCATGGACAAGGAATTGTTTTAATGTTCAACTCGGATTCCATCAAGTCTCGGGTCTCCTAAGACATTTCATAGTTGCTATTAACTCAATGACTTTATTTTATTTCCTTACAACTTTTTATCTCCATGCCTCAATCCAATTTACTCAAGAGCAATCCATTTTAACCATTCAAAGGTAAACAATTCGAAGACACACAAACTTAATACATAATTCATTCAAAGGTAATCTATTTGAAGGCACAAAAGTTAATACATAAACAATTCGAAGGCACAAAAGTTAATACATAAGCCATTTAAAGGTACAAAAGTTTAATACACAAGACATTTGAAGGTAATTCATTCAAAGGTACATAAATTTAATGCATAAGTCATTCTAAGGTAATCCATCCAAAGACACATAAAGTTAAAAGATAAGTCATTCAAAGGTAATCTATTCGAAGACACAAATATATAATACAAAAGTGTACGTATGAGAATTTTTTTATGGAAAATATGATATATTAATAACGATTCAAACACCTCGTTAAGACCTCTCCGAGCCACCAGAATAGGAAAGAGTATGTCCCCAAATATTTATATTAAAGAAAAATAAAGTAAGTATTTTACATATTTAATCCTTAAATATTCGATGTTACATGGATGCCTTAAATGACTGCCTTCTTGATCAATCAATCAGTATGTTCCATGCTTGACCCTTTCATTTAAAATATACGATTCTTCCCAATGCGGTGACAACTTTATGAACTTCCTATCTTTGGTGTGTAAAAATACTTTTCTCAAATCTCTGTACCCTACTTGGAATTCTCTTCTTAAAAATTTAGATGCATACTTGCTTCTCATTAAACCTTAATAATGCACTATTCTTAAGTGCCCTTTTTTCTTAAATCAAGTCTAGCTGAGCTCTTATTGCTGTACCATTATCCTCTTCAGAATAATTTTGGACTCTAAAAGAACAAACTTTATTACTTTATTAGAGGTAGTTCCGCGGAGAGGTGAAGCTTACACCTATTTAGAGAAATAATCTACTGCTAGTATAATGATTTGACACTCTCTGGATGTCATTAGTAGATGTCCTACCAAATCAATCCCACTTCTATCAAATGGAATTACTTAAGATATTATAGATATATTAATTCTATAGGGAGTGTTGGTACATGTATTTCATTTCCAAACCTTTGACATAGATCACATATTTTAAGTAGCTCTTTAGCATTTATCATGATGGATGGCCAATAATATCATGCTAACAAGACCATTCTTGTCAAAGCTTTGAAGCTACAATGGACATAGCCTTCTCTATCTTGTGATTTAGATAAGATTTCTTGAGACTCATTGGATCAGAGACAACACAATAAAGGTCTGCTAAAATATTTCATATAAATGACCTCCCTTAAAACCAAAAATCCTTGTGCTTTAACATTTAATTTATTAGATATACTTTTGTCCTAAAAAATATTCCCTCTAGTAATAAACTCTTGGATTTAATACCTCTAGTCCTGGCTGGTTATTATGGATATTATAAAACATTTTTCACCCCATACTCTCCTTTCTGAGTTGTTTTAATGGAAGGGAACTCTTGTATTAAAATCCAAAGATATACCTATGTGTACGCAATGGTAGCTAAGGATTCAGGCACTAAATTTTCAGCCATTGGGACATGCTCATACTTGACATATTTTAAAAAGGTAGAAGTTTCTCTCAATATTTGAAAATATTTAACCAACTATTTTTTTCTTGTTTCAGGATTTTCCTCGAGCTTGGTGTATGAGCAATTGAGAGTCACTTATTAACCGAACTTTTTTAACACTACATATTTGAGTAAGTCTTAGCCCAACTATTTTTGCTTTGTATTCCGTCTTATTTTTTTATGTCTTGAGACCAAAACGGATTGCTTGGTACATTGAGTCTCCCATAGGGGAAAGTAAACAAATTCTGACCCCGCAACCTATCATACTAGATCCTCTATTTGTTTGGACTTCCCATTATTTTACGGGGTTATCTATTGAATATTCCACATAAGGTCACTTCGAATAAAATTCAACCATGAAATCTGACACTCTTTGTGTCTTACTGCCGTTCGAGGAGCGAAATCGATATCATAATCTCCCAATTTTACAGACCACTTGGTCATTCATCCTAATACATCAGGATTTTGCAGCACACTTTTGAGTGGAAAAGAAGTTCAAATAGTGATATAGTATACTTTTAAGTAAGGTCTCATCTTTCTCGCTGCTGTTACCAAGGCTAAAGTTGACTTCTCCAAATTTAGATATATTTTTTTTGCATCTAACAAATATTTACTAACATAATAAACGGGGTGAGGATAATTATCAACTTTACGAACTAACATTTCACTTACTACATAGTCTAATACTGCCAAATAACATAAAACCTTTCTCTTATCACTAGTTTGGATAGAGTTTTGGGTAAAGATAAATGCCTTTTGATTTTTTAGGAAAACTTCATCACAATTAGGGGACAATTTGAACTCATGCGCATTTCTCAACACTTGGAAGAACTATGCATACTTGTCCGATGACCTTGATATAAATCTGTTCAAAGCTGCCAACCTTCCAGTCAACACATGAACCTCTTTTATGGATTTGAGAGGATCTATGGCTAGCAATGCATCTAACTTTGCTGGCTCAACTTGAATCCATTTCTCATTTATGACATACTTTAAAATATGTATCGTATGCCAAAAGTTCACTTCTCCGGATTCAGCTTTAAATTGATGGCTTCTAAGTTGGATAAAGTTTATTTGAGATCAAACAAGTGATCCTCATCCCTTATACTTTATACCATCGTATCGTCAGTATAAAACTTTACATTTTTCCTAATCGGACTGACAAATGCTTTATTCACTAAACGCTGCTAAGTACCCCCCCCCCCCCCCCCCAATATTTTTTTAAACCGAAAGGCATTACCTTATAATAATGTAGCCCTTTGGCAGTGATAAATGTAGTATGATGTTGGTCCTTCAAATCCATTTGTATCTGATTGTACCCAAAAAATGCTTTTATAAACGATAATAATTTATTATCAGAAGTGGAATCTATCAACTGATTGATCCGAGGAATAAGGAAAGGATCCTTTGGGCAGACCCTGTTAAGATCTGTGAAATCAATACACATTCACTATTTTCCATTTTTATTTTTATAGGTACTGGATTTGCAGTCCACAACGGGTACTAGGATTCTCGAATATGCCCTACTTTTGTGAACATGTCTACCTCTTTGACAATAGCTTTGAATTTTTCTGCAGAAAACGCTCTTCATCTTTGCATTATAGGGCCCACATTGGATCACACAGATAACTTATAGAAAAAGATACTAGTTGGTACACCTGTTACATGTTCATTACACGAACCAAACACATGTAAAGTTTTAGAAAACAATTATCCTTAAAGCCTTGAAAGGCCTTCTTTTGAGCTTTTTTGCACTTAAAGGCCATGTTTTTCTTAATCACGGTAATGAGCGGAGCAGATCCTGAAATATTTTAAAAATATCCTATAGAAACTAACCAATCCATGGAAACTTCGCACATGTCCCAGTGGTGTTGGTATTGGCATTCCTGGATTGCTTTCATATATTATTGGCCAACTTGTAGGCCTTAAAAACTCACAACAAATCTAAGGAAGACAAGTTGATCAATATAAAATGTATACTTCTTGAGATTAACATAAATGCCTTCTTGTCGTAGAGTTTGTAAAATTAACTCAAGATACTCTAAATGCTCTTTCAAACTCTTGGTGTAAATTAGTATGTCATGAAAGTATATCATAACAAACTTACATATGTATACTCTTAGAACCTGGCTCATCAACCTCATAAAAGTACTTGGAGCAGTAGTAAGCACAAATGACGTAACTAACCATTGATGCAATATTTTCTTGGTTTCAAAGGTTGACTTGCATTCATCTCATTCCCATATTCCGACTTCATGATAACCACTCCTTAATTATATCTTAGAGAATATAGTGTCACCACTAAGTTTGTTCAACATGTCATCTTCTTGAAATTCGATAATGTTATTTGATGGTGATATTTTTAATATCACAAAAATCTATAAATATTCTCCAACTACCATCTTTCTTATATACCAATTGAACTGGTATAACACATGGGCTAAGACTCTCATTGATGTATAATTTATCCATTAATTCACGCACCTCCTTAATTTTTTTTGGGTTCATACAGTAAACAGGCTTGTTTAGTAATGCAGAACATGAACAAGATCAGTTTGATGTTTAACGCCTAAAAAAAGGGGCAAACGAGGGGGTTTCTCTTCTGGATAAATATCTTGATAGTTTTTTTCAAAATATTTTTCACTTTATTTGGTAGTTCCAACATGCTAACTCCTGAAATTAAGAACCCATTAATTAAGATTAGTAGTACGGTGCTTCGTCACTCATGGACTTACAAACAATGTTAGAAGATAAATGTAGGTTTAATTTACCTAGTTCAGCTTCCTTAGTCATTCATGTTTTCATTTCATGAACTTCAAATGGGCTTAAAGGTGCTAAGGTAATCTTTTTCTTATTAAGCATAAAATTGAGTAGATGTTTGTGCGTCTATTGTTACATACTTATTAAAAATCAAATTACCATGGTCTACCAAACAGTAAGCATCCAAATTGCATAGGAAACATCACACAAAACTTCATCTTGATATCTTTTATGTTGAATGGAATAATAAACTGATCCGTGATGCATAATTTAGCTTGATTATTAAGCTATGCTAGCTCGTAAGGACTTAGATATTTAGTTTTTGCCAGACTCAATCTGTCCACCATAAACTTGCTAACCATATTAGTACAAGAACATCCATATATAATTAAGTTTACATACCTTTTTGTCGATAGTGCGTGTAGTGTAAAAGATATTATCATTTTAGATAGTTTCTTCTAGTTGGATCATTGCACTGTGGACTCTTATTGCCATAAAAAATAACCAACATATGACTACTCAATTTCCTATTCATGGTCTGATTTATCATCTACTCATTCATCTAGTGACTCATATTCTCCACTTGGAATGATAAATATGACATACTCTCTAACATGATGTCTACATCTCTTACATTTAAAACATTTAACTTCACGAGCTCTAGTTTGAGTAGCTTTTGTTATTTTTCCATATTTGGGACTTCGATTGTTTTTATTTGCTTTTTTGCATCAGTCTCCATTGATTTTACTTTATACAATGGGTTGGTATTATCTTGAGTCCATGTTTGTGTTGTTCTAGTCCAATTATAGGTGGTATTTTTATGTTTGAGTTGCTGCTTAATTTGGCAAAAAATATGGAATACTTCATACAACTCAATATATTATTGTCTTTCCACCTTTCTTGCAAACCATCTATAAATTTGTCCATTAGCGCCTCCTCGGATTCTTCTAGTTCCAAACAAATTTTGAGTTGTTCAAAATCATCAAAATACTCCTCAGTAGTTCTGATTACTTATGAGAACTTTCCAAAATGTTTTTGTAGGCCACGATGGTAATAAACCGGTAAATACTTTCACCCTATAAAAAATCATGTCTTCCTAATTATTTATGGGTATGTAACGTCGTCTCATTCTTTCAACTAATAATTTGTACCACCAAATAAGAGAACTCCCTGAAAAATATGTAGTAGCCAGGGCAAGCTTCTTTTGCTCAATATATTCATAACATTCAAATATATACTCTATACGATTTTCCAAATCTACATAGGAATTACGATATGATTTTACCACAAATACATGAGGTTTTATCTTTACATATGCATTTTTAGTTCTTGTTAGTCATTCAAATCTTCCTATTCTACTCTCAAAATGATATTTTCTTTGTTTTCGATGAAACCAAGGGTTTGAAGGTTCATCCTCCCAATTAGGCATGCCATCATCTTCATCTTCTATTTTGGAATGTTCTTGTTGTTATTTTTGTTGTAGAGGTGAGAGGTAATTGATGTCTTTATATCTCATTATGGGCCGCTTAATTCGCCCAATACGGTCTCTCAATTAATTTATCATATTATGAACTTCTTCACATTGTGTTTGCATTGTTTTATTTTCTATTTGCATCTACTCTTGCATAACAGTCATTAATTGAACAAAAATATCCATATTTTTCTGACATTATAATGAGGCGTGTGTAAGGATGATACAAACTTGATAAGACCTTTCAGATCTGATACTAGATAAGGTAGGCATGTAAGTGATTTAATTTGTTAATGTTCAGAAAATACTCACAAAACAAATCACAAGAGAAAGTGATGAAAATTATATGATGGTTTAAGTTGCATCATAAAAGGTATCGTAAATCCTTTGATAAGAATAACTAAACTTAATTCTCACATTAATAGTTTAGAGATTGATATTTCTTGGACAAATGTTTTGAGTATAAATTTTTTTTATTACTTAATTCAATCTGAACAATATAAAGATGTTAGGAATGGGTCCAAGCATTAGCAGTGTGGCGGTTAAAACATGAAGGATCAAAAGACATCATGGAGGAAGCCTCACATATAAGAAAAATGAAAGGAAAAAACATTAAGATGTGTATGATATATTTTCGGGAGATTTTACAAAGGACATACGTGGCGGTTGTGTTGTATCCTCATGCAAGAAATGTTTCTGTGGTAGTAAGTTTCTAAGGACAACCAGCCATATAATGAATAAGTAATGGGGGATGTTATGCTAGTTCCAAACCAAATTGGTCCAAAGTACATGAGACCTAGAAGGTCTAACAAAGTGGTAAGTGCTATTGATTGCAAAGTTGCTTTGCTGAGTGGGGTCCAAAGCTTGACGTCCTCCCTACTCGAAGAGGGTGGGAAAATACTAATGGTATTACCAATTTCGAGTTGGTGGGCTTAATGAGATCTTCTACCCGATCGGATTTGATTGAGTCAGTTCCAAGAGCAATTGGAAATGATGTCAGCTACTGTGTTATTTCTGCACAATCTAGTATAACAAACAATATTTTAACCATAATGGTTAATAAAAGAATTAGAAAAAAATACACGGGCCATATCAGAGGGAGGTGAATGTGTCACTTCTTATAACAGCTTTGTAGAGCTTAGCAGCGGTGGCTCTTATGGTGATTATTTTCCTCTACCCCATGTGAATGGGAACCGATGGGTATGCTCAAAAGGTTTTTTTATCTTTCACATTCTCAGTTGGTACCCAGTTATACCAAATTGAACAAGGTTTCTTGTTCAAAATAGACCAGAATTGTTTGAGGGTGGCCACCTGATTCCAGACCCTAGGGTTGAGAATCCCAAGGCCTCCTTCCAATGAGAGCAAAGTAATCTTAGTCTGGAAAATGAACACTAAAGACCAATAGACTGAGTCTGGAAAAAATAATTCTTTGATAAGTTATAATATACGAAGATAAAAGAGATGTTTGGAGGTCCAAGAGTTAATAATACTTGATTTTTTTTATAGCTGAGGCATGCACTTGTTGTAGGAGAGATGAAAGGTGATGAGGGGGATACCAAGGTAACAGAATAGAATGATGCCTTCCTCAAACCCTAAGGAAAAGGCAATGGATCAATGAATCAGATCAGAAACCCCCGAGAGGTAAATATGGCTCTTAATGGGATTGGTCTCGAGTTCGAAGAGGTTAGGGAATTCCTCAAGGCCTTCTCTAACAAAGTTAATCAAGTTGATATTAGCACGACAAAAAATCATTTACAAAGAAAAGATTAATAATATTGAGCTTTGGGCACTTCTAGTGGAAGCCAAATATGAGATATTGAATTATATCTTTAAGAATACTTGAGAGTACTTGCACAATAAGAATAAAATTAAAGAAGGGTATGGATAAGGGTCCTTTTGTCTTAGCCCTTTTTTCTACGGAAATAGACAAATAAATTTCCATTAATGTTAATCAAATATGAAGAAGTGGAGATACATTGGCTAATCCAACCAATCATACATTTGGAAAAATCCATGACATATATAATGTCAAAGAGTAGCCGCCATCAAACATTTTCAAATTCTTTTGTAAGTTCAATCTTAGGGGTCGCACGCATTCCTTTGTGATTGGTGTAATAATCATGAAATAACTACTGGGAGAGAAAAATGTTAGCAAGATACTTCGGCCTGGTATGAAGGCCGATTGGAAATGATCAATAAGAGATTTGAGCGAGTCTTTGATCCCGATGGTCATGATTTTGAATATGACTTTATAAATAAAATTACAGCAATCAATGAGTTTGAAATCAGAGGGAGTCGAGGGATTTTCCAATTTAACAATAAGCGCGATAAACATCTTATTCCAACTAAGGACTATGCAGTTATGAGTGAAGAAATGATGGACCGTTTTGGTGAAGTTTAAGGCGATGGTATCGAAAGAAGACTTAACAAAACTAGCATTCTATCAATCATGTCTAGGTTCTTTGTTACTATCAATATTGAAGAGAGAATTTTTTATCTATTTTTTGGTTACTGGATTGATCACATGGGATTTATCGACCCAACTTAACTTTATAGTAATGAGCCTAAGGCATGATAATTATGGTTATTGTTGATACCCAACAAGTTAAAGAAGTAATTGATAAAAATTTCTGCTATTTCTTTGGGCGTGGAACATGGATGAATATATGGTCATGTGATGGAATTTGTTTTTTAGAAATACAGGACTTGATGTTGTTATGAAAGTACTTGGAGTTGCGGTCTCCTAGTTTAAGCCATGTTTCTCGGAATTTATGCTTGAAGATGGATTCTTTCAACCTATTAAAGAAAATATAGTTCTTCAATGAATAAATTTCTTATTCAACAAAGGAAAGGTTGGTGGGGTTATTAAGAAAGGTTTTGCTAGGTGAGTTGGAGGGAGGACTAGGCATTAAAGACCCAATCCGAGATGTCAATGAAATTTTTCTTGTTCAGATAGGGGAGGCCAAATTAGAATTCTCCTAATTTAGAGAGAATGATGAACAAGATTGATCAATCAATCGGAAGGTTCCAATTGGTAGCAAATATAATGACATACTCAGGATGTAATTCTCATATATTGAAGAACTTAGAGGGGTTTTGGAAAACAATAATAAATGTATTAAGATGAAGAGTGATTGAGATGGTTGGAAGATAAGAGGTAATCAAAATGGTCGATTGAGTTTGGGTGGAGATATTCCCAGTGATTGTTAACAAGAACTCGATCAATTCTAGAAAAATAAGATTATTAGCCTGATTGTTGGACCAAGAGGAGTGAAATCCAATGACACACAAATTGTTTTTCACTAATGTAGTAAGTAATTATTAAAATAATAAATAGAGGCAGTCTAGAGGTCTGAAACACCAGTTCAATCCTTTAATTTACATATTGTGTTAAAGTATTCAAGAGCAACCCGTGGGGTACATTTCTGATAAGTGGATATGGCAGAGATATCACGTTATAAGGGCTGCAATCGTGGGCTCGTTAAACCCATAAATAGAGGTGAGAGCGAATGAAGTGTTACTGAATATGTGATTAACTAGTACAATTATAATCTATGGGCATGCATAAATAATGGAGACTCTACAAACACTATGGTTCTAAATAATACAGATACTCCCTAGGTGATGCATGCAATGATTAGTCCTGTACTGCCAGTAAGAAAGCATTGAATACATTCTTCTACCAATATTGTTCTCATTAACTTTATTTTGAGCAAACAAATGAGAGTAATATGATTCGAGAAAAATATTCAGATATATCTTTCTATTTATTCAGACCTCTTATATTCCATGTTAGGATGATCATACAAAAAGAAATAAAGTAAAGCTTACGTAGATTACTAGCTGAAGACCATGTTGTCCTCGAGCTGTTATGGGTTAACTAGTGTAGCATCATATATTATGGCAATAAGGATGGGTGAGTGAACTTTAATCATTATCTGACCCACTTCAAGCTGATCAGAAAAAATCATATCCAAAAGTAATGTTTCCAAATTGGGTCCTAGTTATCTTAATCTCAGCAGTTGGGTCGTTATCCCTGTTACCACCAAGGCTTCTAAGAAAAGAATCGTAAACCGGTGAGAGTGGTATGTCACTACCACTGGGAGAGAAAGGTGATTGAGGGACAGTTTCTTCGATCATAGGTTTTTTCCAGGCCGATAAGTGGTAGCATGAGATTTATCTGAATGTTGCGCGATAATGAGAACAATGCAATACATGTATTATAATTTGTGGAAATGGGATGGAAACTTTGGTACTCAATGTGGAAAAATTTGGATTTATCCATGCATTTGATTTCTAAAGAGTCGGGGAACTAGTATGTAACCTTCATCACGATACAAATTCTTGCAAATATCTTAAGGAAAATATCTTGCAGTATGAGTATCTGCATAGATTAGCTTGCCAATGAAGCTTCCAAACATGTTAAGGCATCGCTCATACTAGATCTCGTGCAAAAGGTCATATAATTTGACCCAAATAGGTATTGACGTTATGAGATCTTTCACCATAGAGGCCATTTGCTTTCAATTCTTGATAATGATAGGGTGAATATTGAAAAATAACCGAGCCAATTCGAGCACAACAATGGTGTTATCAGTTTTAAAAAATGAAATAAAATGTGACATAATGGAGTTATCTTACATTCCTGGAGGCTATGCACGCTCCATACTCTAGCAGTAATCAATTGACCATGATATGAGGTGACTTCCTTCCTATAAAATACCTTGATATGCAATTTACTAATATGATATGTCCTTATTAATAGCATCAGAGGGGGTGACGAGGACACCATCTTTAATATATAGGTACTAGACCTTCTCGAACATCATTGTAGATTGGTTATCTTGTGGGGCAACCACCACACTGGCGTAGCTTTGAGAGGTATAAATAGGAATGAAAAGGGGTATGTTTTGTTGGACAATGTCTGAATACCTATATACTTGGGGGGGGGGGAAGTGCTTGCAAGAGGGTTATTGTATAACATGCTTGAGGTGATGATTATGGCAGATCACAAAGTTGGTGATGGAGCTCTAAAAACAGTTTTTGAGGGTAACGCATGGATAGGTGAGTAACCTCTAGTTTCTATATATCTAATTATGACCTTATCTTTATCTTGTGAATGATTGAAATAAATTAGTAGCTGGCAAGCTTCGAAGATAGATTAATCAAACACATGCAAGTCTTGGGGACCTTTAAAACTAGAGGTATGAATAATTGTTGAGTTGTGGTATTGGGGGAGATGTAGTGGGATTCTTGGGAGGCGAGGGTGTTACGTAAGGTTCGCACCAATGAAGTTTGTTGATTTAAAGTTAATGTTGGTGGGGGAATAGTATATTTGGGGTTGGGTGGGCTATTCTCGTTGAAGTAGTTATTAAAGACATATTTTATGTGGGAATGGTTTGGGTGTGTGCTTGGTATTATGGATATGAACCTAAAGTAAGGGATGGGCCTTGCATGGGGGTTTCAAGACACATGGGAAATGGATTTGCATGCAGGGTAGACGTGGCGATGGTTTGGGTGGGGTTGTTGAAGGTTTTGGATAGATCATTGTTTTGGTTTAATAAAACTGGAAAGAGTTCAAAATTATCAATAGAGTTACCAGATGCATTATTGACTACAATATATGGTGAAATGCTAAGACCAAGGATTCTGGAAGTACCTAAAAAGAGGAACGCAGTTCCTCGATAGGGTTGATGGAGGTAGACCAGAGTGTGTGGCTGATGTTCTCGCAATCATGTGGGCCACAAGCAAGGTAATCTGACTAATAGAGGAAAGGATCCTAAGAGAAAATGGAAGTGAGTCTCTCTAGCTTGGTGTTTGAATTACTATAAATCAGATTTAGATGGGTCTTTCTCATCCTCAACATTATCATCGAATTACATGTTACTTTGGCTGGGTTTGAACTGTCTGGATCTAGGTTAACTACCCATATGGTTACACACTTCCTTAAAGCGTTTCCTTGCAGGATTCTTCCTATAGAATTAAAGATTTGAGCTTGGGAGGTGGGGAACTAGCATGCACAGTAAAATAGAGCCCATGTATGGTAACAAGATGGCTCATGTTGACCAAAAGTGTCCTACTTGGAGAGGATTAAGAGGAGCTTACCGATGTCTTGGTTTCAAGAGACGAGGAGGTGTCGCAGAAGCCCTGGTGAAAAAACAAGGAACCAATGGGGATGAGCTTATCGTTGAACATGTTGGTCTTATCCCAAATATTGAAATTAGGAGTGGTCTTCTTATTTGGACCATATTTTTTTTGAAGTATTTAAGCCTTTGATTTTTGGGATATAATTCTTTCTAGTGAACATTATAATGAATAAGTTGTTAAAAGTGCAGAGAATGACAAATAATCTATTTTTTATGGAAACTCTTGGAAAGGTAAAGAGGCAGTGAAATGTTTGGTTGAGTATTTAAGGAGAAATAGCGAAGTGGTACACCGGGAAATACGAACATATCGGTCATGAAGTGTGTGTAGGGTGTGGAGGAAGGAGAAACATGTGGTGTGTAAGAGAAAGTAGGAAATCACTACTACTTTTACACGAAACAATAAGAAATCTTTGAGAGTCTTAATACATATACAAGCAGTTAATGAGGTAGAGAAATGAGTAACTAATGGGACGGTTTTTTCTTGGTGAGAATAGAAAGGACAAGTGGGAGATTAACAAATTTTTTTAGAAAATGTGACTTCATCGAGATGATAAAATGGAATGAAAGGCACTCCTTGGTCTTCGAGCGACGTAACATAATCTGAGTCCGATAATGGGTTTGTCTAAATGGTAACGATTAAGAACAAAGTCGTTATTAAATACTTGAAAGAGTCGAACAAATCTGGAAATGAGAAAATGAGATAAATACCATGAAAGGAAGCAAAATCAAGCACAAGATTGCTCGAGAAGCCCTCTGATTTAGGAGAAATGACAAAAAATAATTTTAAGAGATTTAAAAATAGTCATCAGAGTTTTGAAGAAATGACTCGATGAGATTGATGGAAAGAAAAATACGTACAATGGTTGAACATTGGCTTGTGAATGAGAGATTGAATGCAATACACAAAAAAAAATTATTTTTAAAAATCAATAACGAGATGAATAAGTTTTTCAAAAGTATTTTTACAAAAAAAGTAACATCTTTTTAAAAAAATAGTTTATTGGATGATTAATTTTTTTTATTTAAAGTTAGACGCAATCCTGCGAATGAATTTTTTTATATATCTCTAACTATTAAATTTAATAAATCTTTGTTTTGTGTTTAAGTTTTTTTTTTTATCTTATATCATAAATTTTATGGTTTTTTTACGAATCTAAACCTATAATGCCATAAATTTAAACTTAAAAAAACAAACCATAATTTATCTATTTTTACACATCATCATCGGTTAGCAATATTAGAGTAACATTTTTGGTAAAATATACTCCTACTTTAAAACCAATCGACTTTTGTTCCGGGGAGATCTATAGCTGACAATATCCTCCTTACTCAAGACCTTATGCATGGCTACCAAACTAATCGAAAGGGCAAAAAATGTGCTCTCAAGATTGATCGGATGAAAGCCTTCGACAATATCAGATGGGAGATTTTCTTGGACATCCTCATTGTCATGGATTTTCCAATCACTACGATAACCAGATCATTTAATGTATTGGTACTCCCTCTTTTACAGTTTGCATTAATGATAAGCCCATCAGATGCTTTCAGGGGGAGAAGGGACTCCACCAATGACACCTCCTCTTCCCTTATATTTTTGTCATTGTCATGCAGGTGTTCTCAAGTATCCTTCAAGAAAAAAGAAAAGATCCATCATCGGTTTTCATTGGAAATGCCACAAGCTCCAAATCATCAATTTTGCTTCGCGGATGACCTTATGATCTTCTTCAGAGCAAAATCCCAATCCATCAATCTGATCCATGAGGACCTAATGGAATTTGCGGCCCTTCCGACCTTCACTTAAATCCAAAAAAAAAATCCAAATATACTTCTATGTGACCTCTCCTTCCATGTAGGGTGCGATCTTGAACCTCCTTGGTTTCAAGGGGGGTTCCTTACCTGTCAGTTATTTGAGGGTTCTGCTCATCACCTCCAAACTCACTTACAACGACTGCAAACCTCTGTTCGTTAAGGTTACCAATCGCATTAACTTATGGACGTCCAAACACCTCTCCATCACAGAGAGGCTCCAATTAATCAAATCAGTTCTCTTTTCCAGTTAGGTTTACTTGTCATCAATTTTCATTCTTCCGGTCAGAGTTCTAAATTAACTCTCACAGCTCCTTCGACGTTTCCTTTGGTCGGGTTCGAAGATGAAGATCTCGGGGGCCAAGATTGCTTGGGACAAGATCACTTTGCATGTAGACCAGGACGACCTTGGGATCTAAAATCTAAAAATTTGGAATTAGGAGGTTGTCCTAAAACTCTTATGGTCTATATCAACCAAAAGCAAAAATTCTATATGGGCCCAGTGGACTCTCGCGAAGAAAGTTAAAAGAAAAATCCTTTGGACTCTTACCCCTCCTTCCAACGCTAGTTGGGGCTGGAGAAAGATGCTAAAGCTGCACAATAAGGTCACGGGCCTCTACAAAGTTATTGTTGGGAATGAAAATGACACATCGGTCTGGAATGATTCTTGGCTCTTCCCAACCTTCACCGTAAGCCGTTTTGGCCCCAACATAATAAATTTGGTTCGCTTACGTAATATTTTCAAAGTTGCGGACCTCCATTGCAATGGTAGATGGGTTTGGCTCTCTCACACTAGGCGCCCAAGCAGGCACATGCAACCTCAACTTACCGAAATCAGAAACTCCCTCAATACCCTCCTTCCAATTTCAGAAGCTAACAATATTTTTCTTTGGATCCCCAACAATTCCAAACCGCATTTTAGTATCAAAATCACGTACTCCGTTCTCAGACCTTCTAGGGATAAAGTCGTCTAGGTCTCCTTAGTCTGGAACAAATATCTTATACTCACACATTCCTTTGTCACATGGATGGTCATCCACAGCAAGCTCACGACTCGAGATAAACTTATTGGTTGGGGCCTCGATACCCCATCTGAGTGCGTCCTCTACTCAAATTACCCTGAGATGCTGGAGTATCTCCTCATTCTCTGCTGTTACTCCTCCTTTATCTAAGAGGCTATTAGCAGAAAGCTCCTTACCGATTCAACCCCAACCTACTGGCCTCTTGGTTTGAGGATGCTAACGTTTGGGCTTATTCCAATGATATAATCGTCCACGCATGACAAACTGCCTTATGTTCGATGATATATCTTGACCGAAAAAAACACTCGAATCTTCAAAAACAAGTAAACGTTAAGCTCAAGTGTTACTTATCACATTCTTTCTGACCTTCACTACCGCTATCACAGTACGAAGGTCATTTTTCCTTTGTAATTGATCGAGGTTTGTCATTTTTCAGCTTCCTTGTAAGATTTAACCCACTTTTGTAACGAGAAGGTTCGGATGTCTTCTGAATCTTTGTAAATATTTATTTATCTATATATATTTACAATTTTTTTTATACCAAAACAAACTCTAGTAAATTATATTAAAATTTATGTTCGGATCACACCTAACCATTTTAAAATTGATTACTGGACCTATGACTTGACGATTCTGAAATTTCTTTAATACTTCCATTAAATTATGGATTAATCTCTAATGTAATTGCAATCTCGAGATAACACCCTGCGTGATTTAAAAAAAATTCGAACCACCAACCCTTATTAGGTCTACTGTAACTCAACAAATTTATTTAAAATTAATCGACTTTCATACCATACATATACAAAAGGATATTGAAAGTAAGCTTGATCTGGTTTCCCTAAATTGAAACATACTTGAATGCGTATCAGTAGGTTTAAATACTCGACCCGACTCACCCGAAATATAAAAAAGAATAAAAATAAAAATAAAAGATGGATGTATACGTATATGATTGGGATCTGACGATTGGGTATCATCATCACTCTTCTGCAAGTTCGATCAACCACACACACCACTAATAAACAAGAAAGTAGGACCCTTCACTTTAAATACCAACACAACCGCTTTTGTATTGCACTCTAAACCGTAGGACCCTTCACCTTTTATTTTAATAAATTCCCCTATTATTCTCCTTTCTATTTTTAAAAATATTATTAAATCACGTCACGTACTCGAATTTTAATGATTTTCTAGATTTAACCCAACACAATTCGATAGTGATATAAATTTAATTATAATAGAATGAGTTGACATCGACCCAATCTTTTTTTTTCTTTGTCTTATTTTCATGATGGTGAAAATGAAAGATAACGATAATTTCGAAATTAATACGAGTTCTATAGTTGGTAAGAATTTATTGTTGAAAAACTTTTTATTTACATAGCTGATAGCTGGATAGTTTTTCATATATCATCATCAACCTTAGGAAATGTAGTACAATGATTGCAAACTTTTTTAAAATGTAAATACGTACGTTACCTGGAGGGTTAAATGGTAATTTTAATCCCAACATAACACCACATTACACAAAGGATTTTAGAGGCTAAACTACCTTACGTTATTATCCACTTCTGTATCTGCACAGCACAATGCAATGTCTTCTCATTTTAGAGAGAGAAAAAGAATAGGGTTCAAAGCTTACAATTTCAGAGAGGAAAGAAAAAGTTTAGAAAAACATTATGTGACTTTAGAATGGTTACTATCAATGTCTGGCCCAACGGTATAAATATTGATGTCATGTAGGAGTATATTTAATAATCTATTGATACGTTTAAGAATATAATATATTTAGGATATAAATAAAAAGTTAAATGTAAATTTTATTTTATATATTTAAAAATTTATTTATAATCAACGAATACAAATAAAACATTAAATTTGTATTTCATATATATTAAAAAATTATAATTAAAAACATAATTAAAATTTCAACGGAGAATCAAATAGTCAAAAAGTATTTACCATAAAAAAATATATCATCAATGATGAATATTTTTTTTTGAAAAAAACACTACATCAAGTTAATCAATTCCACGATATTATTCTCTAACCACAATCGTTCGTGAACGAGTCATCAAACCTTCTGTCCTAATGAAAAAGTCTTTATGGCAATGAATTTTTGATACCAACGTGATCAAAAAATTTGGTGAGTGTAAAAAATGTCGCTACTATAAACACGATTTTTATCATTTTAACGAAATAACTGAAACTCCTTCTCATTACCATCACATTGAAGTAACAAGCCGAGCCAAATCCCGACGCGATCCACTAAGAAATCAGTCGAACCATTGAGCTAACTTGTCGAACCTTTGCCATAGTAGTGTGCTCCCCCAATCCAAACCCACAAAATTCTGGACGACATCAGATGTCGGTCACCTTAGTTAACTCAGGTCAAACGTTGGCCTAGGAGGCTAACTCACATGAGTATGTTATATCGAACTATGAGTATCCTAAGTAGAGTGCATGAAAAAGTATAATATAAATAAAAATTTACTTCTAAATGTCGAAGACCTTAAGGTAGCAGGATGCCAAAGGAGTTGATCCGTCTCACAATCTCCATTATAGAAGACAAATACCCTCTTCTATATTTTTGAATTCTAAAGTCGCATTATCACCAGGAATTGGTTCAACATTGACACATAATAATGAAGGTTTGTATTTGGAGAACTAATAAAGATTATGAAAAAAATATCTTGTATAAAAATGGGTTATTGTGGAAGCCACAAAAATCGTTTGACCATTTAACATGAGTTGGTTTTGACACATCCCAATAAGCTAGAAACAATCCAACGATCTTTTTTACAGAGGTAGTATAACATTTGTGTCAAATTAACAAATAAATAAAATTACTTTATAAGTAAGACAATCCAAGTGGTCTCTTATACAGAAAGAATTCTCACCACTATGTTATCAGAGAGGTTCCACTTCGACCTGAGTGGAGGAACTCTTGATCCATATAATCATAGTACTCTATCAATATCTGATCCATTGGAAGAGAATACAAGCCCATTATTATTAAGTCATAAGAGATCTTCGAGCCCCACGAGACCTCTAATTATGGTGCAATATATTATCTCTCATTATGAGCTCTCCCAAATTATTACAAGATCCTTTATGACTGAGCCACATACCCATAAAAAATACCTCTGAATGACATTGAGGTGAATGAGTGATCATGATAAGCTAAATGAGAACAAAAATGGAACCGACTTGAATCACATGATACACCTCTTAATTAACCTCAGTTCAAAAAGATAGTCTTGAGAATGTTATGAGAAATCTCCCAAACTAAATCAAGTTCTGACAGTTTTGGTTGTCAAACCATTAATTACTAGAGTCCAAAGTTATTATAAGTCTTGAACCATTTTTCAAAGAATAGTAACCTCATATGCCTCATAGTATATATAAAAATAGAAAAATCCATCAGAGTCGTCCAAACAAGGATGATCCACCAATTGAAATACACGCCCAACGATAGCAAAAACAAAAATCTAAGCGAGGATAACGTATATGGACAACGAGCCACAAAAGTTCATGATATAAGTCTCCTTTTTCCTTTTTTATCTTAAAAATGATGATACTCTTTTTTGTTTATTCGAAGTGTTAGGGGCTATCTATCTTTGGTAAAAATACCGAACATCGTTTTCATTTTGGAATAAAATACACAAATTATATTAGTATTGTACTTATACTTATGGACGATATCAAACAAAGCTCTCAAAATTCACATCGCTTCAACTGGCAACATACAAAACTGAAAGGAGATAACAAACATAAATCTTGAGAGACTACTCCAACCGAACCCCAAAAGTTCGTTATACACGCCAAAAACTCAAAACTCAGACAATCATAAATTCAACCATGTCAATTCTTAGGAGCTCGACTCCTCACTCAGATATTTAAAAAAATCAAAATTTAAGTAGTCCAACCAAACTAATACTTCAAATGTTTCGCTTCAACCAAAATTTTTGGTTTTAACAATTTGATCATTTTAGAAATTTATAAATTCAATATTACACGTCAAACAACCTAAAATCAAAGCGGGATCATAAAATGTATCCACATTCTATAAACATTGTCAAACAAAAATTTATATCAATTTCTAGTGTTGCTAAAAAAAATACTGAATACGTAATTTAGTCTATTTTTCATAATAAATATAATAAATAAATAAATTATTTGTGGATATCAAATTCATAATTTAAAATATGATTATATATTTGATTTGAAACTTAACGAAATGGTTATACCAAGAACTACAATACCTAGTCCGTGACTTAACAATAAGAGATAAAATTTAAATATGGTATACATAAGATAAAATTCTTGCACTTTTATATATATATATATATATAATTAAGGAAAACAAATTGCACATCTTTTAACATTTAATTTTTTTATATTCTTCACACTCGCATCTTTTTTACTAAAAACGGATTATTTATAGTTCTACTCCAACCAAATGAACAATTTACCGGACTAAGATTAGTCTCATCGTATATAATATAATTTTAAAATAGTAACTGCTTATCATTTTATTACTTTCACTAATATAATAATTTATTCTGTATTACATTTCATGGGTTTGTCAATAACTATGTCGAGATTCATTACATTTTCAGTAAGTTTTACTAGTTCAAAGTTTTAACTCTTTAACCATACCCTATATCATTAGTTTTTCTCCCCTGCAAAACAAGTTGCATTTTTTTTAATATTATAAATACACATACGTGTATATTTTTATAGAATATGTTTAGCAGCAAGGTGAAGTGAGTTTCTCCTTATACACATCTCTCATTTCTGGGTATTTAATGAGCTGGAGGATAAAAGAATGCCTTCTTTAATGAGCAAACCATCATGGGTGAAATAAGGAACAGTTAAACTCTGCAAGTTTTTTAGGGTTTTGAAACTTGTATCATATTCATCCATCCACCATTAATGTCTCCTCATTCACTTCCATGGTATTATACCTCATTTTAAGTACCGACATGTTTCAAATAAACCCAACTACTCTCTTCTTTTCTTCATTAAGACACAACTCCATTTTGTCTTCCTAAATATCTTTCTCTCTATCTCTCTCTCTATCTCTTCTTTCTCTCTCAACAAATTCATACCAAGAAAATGCTAGACTACGAATGGGGAAATCTGGTAACCGGAGACGACCCGGCTCAAGAACCGGTGATGACCCGATTGAATGTTTTGGATCACTACACTAACAACAACACCAATCAACAACAACAACAACAAAACTCATTCAACGACGTCGTTTTCGGACAACAAACCTACCAAAACCACCAGTT
This sequence comes from Limnanthes douglasii subsp. nivea, assembly GCA_036936605.1. NCBI lineage: Eukaryota > Viridiplantae > Streptophyta > Magnoliopsida > Brassicales > Limnanthaceae > Limnanthes > Limnanthes douglasii. The sequence goes on along the minus strand of JAUPFV010000001.1, from coordinate 124,739,652 downwards.
CAACATAAACCAAACCCTAACTCATCAAAACCAGTTTCACTCGCTCTATAATAACAACAACGACACGACAGCCTACAACCAAACTCAACACCATATCCCGGTTTTGTCTCTAGAAAACTCGGGAGGTGGAGAAAATTACTTTATGGTCCCTAAAGACGAAGAAGTTTCTAGGCCGTTGGATTTTAGTTCGAGATTAGGGCTTAATTTAGGTGGAAGAACTTATTTTTCTACCGTTGACGATGATTTTGTGAACCGGCTTTATCGTCGGCCTAGACCGGGAGAAACAAGCTTGGTTAAACCGCGTTGTCAAGCCGAAGGATGTAATGCCGATCTGACTCACTCTAAACACTATCATCGTCGTCATAAAGTCTGTGAGTTTCACTCGAAAGCTTCTACTGTAATTGCAGCTGGGTTGACTCAGCGATTCTGCCAGCAATGTAGCAGGTTAATTCTAATTATATTATAATAACCATTCTTTTACTCTCTAAAAACTCAATTAAGAAAATTCAGACTCTGTTACATGACGAAATTACCCCCACGGTGTGAGGGGATAGTTTATATAACCATTGGTTAAGACGATCCGGAGGGTATTTGTGTCCGCTACAATCTGATTTTTAGGTTTTGTACCATACGATTTGCTAATTATAGTAAGTAGGTCTTTAAAATAGATTAAAACCCTAATTAATTTGTCAAATAACTGCTTCAATTTTTTTTATGATGGGTGGTCAAAGTTCCAATTTAAAACAGTGTTTGTTATATCTAGTTTGGAAAATATTAATGGAGATTAGTTTTATACAGATTCCATCTTCTATCAGAATTCGACAACGGAAAAAGGAGTTGCCGGAGGAGATTAGCCGATCACAACCGCCGTCGCCGCAAATTCCAACAACCTGACCAAGAGAGCAACAACAAATCACCTCAGCCGGAAAATGGCCACAACTCCTCTTCTCGTAATAATATTTCAAGTAATATAGATAGAATATGTAAGGAATTTATGTTTAATAATTTTGTGATACTGATTATAATGTTGACATATTTAGGGTCACCAGAAGAATGCGGACCTCAATCCACCGTGACAGTGGCTGTTTCGCCGCCAAGAATGTCGTTGGATAGTTTCAGACAAAGATCTTATTCCTCAACATCGACCAGTTCACTATTTTTCTCAAGTGGGTGACCCAAAAAAGTTGTCGAGATTGATGAAATAACTGTGAAATTGACCTTGTAGCTACTATTAACTATAACATCATTATTAGAGAATGCATGTCTATGTTTTCTTATCTAATCTAAGTTCCGTTGTAAGTGTCACAAGAACCGCGAATTAATATAACCCTCCATTTTATATTTTTAATATATATAAAATTTGTAATCATCCACAACTTATGCTTTTCTTTATGTTTCTAGCTATAATTTTGTCAGTATCATTCGGAGACTGTCAAAGTTACTCTTGATCCACTTATCCACATAAAAGGAACTTATATAATTAATGGGGGACTTAAAAGAATGAGTCTAAAAATTGTTTTCACTTACCCAGTCATACCAACAAATTTATATTACAAATAGTTCGAGTCCATTCTAAAAATAAAATAATTGCATCCGTAGGTAAGTTTAAAATCAGCTTGTTTTCCTCCGACTCTTTTAACTTGTTGCAAAAAATAAAAAAATAAAATTGTATTTAAAATTAAATTTGAAGTAGTAGATAAATAAAATCATATTTTGGTAAACATAGGTAAAACCTATTTGAGACGGGACTTATTGATAAAATGTATACATTTTATAACCCAAATTGGTATAAATTCCTATAATTAATGGACAAATAATTCTAATATTAAATATTATTTTTTTTGTTATTTTTTTCTGAAGTAAAGTGTCATATGCACGATAAGGTCAATTAAAACCAGCATTGGATCAATTACAGGAAAAACGAACCGGCCAATATACACTGGATCCATGGGTCAATTCTAAAATTCAATATGTGTTCAGATATTTTTAAACGAACGTAATTCTAAAATTCAATATGTGTTCAGATATTTTTAAACGACCGATATACAACATGAATATGTGTTCAGATATTTTTAAACGAACCGACAACATTATATTTTAAGCAAACCAAGCGATATGCATCAGAGATGGATTCATATCAATTCTTCAAATCTAACATTAAACGAACCGATTCGATATACACCATAGACAAACTGACCGATAAATTCTAAAATCTAACATCTCATATAATCTTTTGACATTTTAAATCGTATATAGTTTTTTTATTATTTATTTTCTAGATACAAAGTTGACTCAAATGGTTTGGTATTAGTCTATTTACTCTCGGATCCTGATAAAATTAACTTTAGCACATATTGATTATTTATTTTTGATAAAATTAATATTTTAATTAATTGTTTTTTTATAATATTTATTTTTAAAAATTAAATTCGTCAAAAATAAATAGTCATTGAACTAACACTAAACAATTCTTTATTTGAAAAACTACAGGTATGTTTAGAAAATGAAGAGTAAAAAAAACTACCATCATGCAATTTTTTTAAAATATTGCATGTTTAAAAAGTGGATAATTCATGAAATGAAAATCTAGAAAAAATATACTTTTATTTATATAGACCGATTATTCTGTATGTGTAACCAGTACTAAGGATCTAAGACAGTTAGAATCGGGTTTAAATATAAAATAAATAAATAACATTCTAATGTTACAGCGCATGGTATTCATCCAACTAACCAATATTTTAACATTGTATTGTACTTTCTTTTGATCGAAAGACGTCTTCAATGATGTCTCCTATTGAGACACGGACGGGTATAATATTTATAAAAACAAAGCTAGTTGAGATAAATTATCATTAGAATATCGGTGTATGAGAAACAAATATTTTTCTTACATGAATAGGAGAAACTATTTATCATAATTAGTTTCTGGAAATATTTATATATAAAAATAAATAATTTTTAATTACGGTCCGTGCTTTATACAAATAACTAAACTTATCTATCGGTAAATATCTTCAATTTAATAATATGTCTTGTCCGGTTGAACAAGTACAGTGATAAACATAGCTCCCCAATATGAGCCCTGTGGGCCCGAAACTGGACTTTATTTTATTACTAGATGGTCCACCCGCTTTATCAAAAGGACAATGGACCCTAAACCTTTTTAATGCAGCTAGTAACTCCTCTGCACTTGTCATCAGGTTTAGATGGTACTTAGATATAAACGCAATTTTGAACTCTCTTTTGTTACGATGACATCTTTTTATAATAGGATTTATTTGGTCATAATGAGATAAAAAAATACCTATTTATTTTTGATATAAAAGTTATATTTCAACTCAAACTTTTTTTTTTCTATATAAAAAGCTGTCAAAATTGGTAAAAAAAATTAAGATTTTTCAAATCCGAACTCACAAACACGTTAAGGTATGAATCCTACACTTATTGGTGTAATTTCTATGCAATTTAGTTAGGTATTTTTAGTGATATTTAGAGTTATAGATTCTGCCGAAAAAGTCGAATTTTCATCTAAATGTTGTTGTTTTTTGGAAATTTAGTTCTTGATATGTGTTAGTCTAGTGATTGTCGACGTTTTGGTATGTTGTTTGTTGATTTTGGGTCAGTTTGAAGTGAGGCGAAGCGTTTCGCCCTCTTCCAGCTCTCTATTTTACGTTCTTATCAATCTGGTTTTTCTCTGCTTGTTCTTGGACCGTTAACACCATCAACAACACCCATAATCGGGTATTTCTATAATTTTATTTTATTTTTCATTTCGTTGGGTTTAAGAAGTGATCTGAAATTACTAAACGTGAATAAATTACAGTGGACTCTTATATGTGTTTCCTTGATTAAAGCTTTGCAATTGACTCTGTCTTTTTTCTTTTGGTAAGTATTTTAATTCTTCAAACCTAATAATAACTTCTTCGTCTTTTTTGCTCTTTTTGTTTGGTTTTTGGATCGTTAAGATCATTAAAATAGTAACAATGTAGAATTCATAAGGGCTTGTTTGGTTTATGTATCTTATTTCACGCTTTAGGAAGAAGAAGAAAAAGTTGGTTTTTTGTTAGAACTTTGGTTTTATATATAAAGGATAAAATGATCAATTCACATAGAACGATTTTTTTTTTTGATTTTGGGGTCTCATTATAGCCAAAAGGGATCCCAATATAGCATTGCCCCTTAGATATGACATAGGTAATTAAAAACGATAAAATTATTTAACAGAATAAAATTTATAGAATCATTAGGACTATCCTTACAAAAAGTTACTGCCAATAAAAAATAATAATTTTTAATTTTTAATTTGATACATGAAAAATATATATTTTAAAATTTTAAAAAATTAATATTACGCAACTATTCAAATGAAAATTTTATTACCAAAAAATATGATATATTAATAAAGGTTCACCACAATAAACTTATACATATTATATATATCATTTCTTTTTATATAAGAATAAACATATATCTAAATATTTATAATATGAGAAAAAAATGTGTATGAATCAAGCATTCCGAGATAAACAATATTGTACGTGTAGAATATTATCAGCGAATAAAAAGAAACATGATAAGCTAATATCACTACAACTAAAAAATAAACATATTTTTTGTGGTATTATTATAAACAAAATACTTCAATCAACATATTTTTGATGAAGAAAGTCGATCATCGTAGAGTATTGTTGGCCAATTTTAATGAATGTTGAATTCACTTCAAAATGTTTTCTTTTAGCCACTTCACAATAACCTTCATCTTTACAGTTTTATTTGCTTCAGTATTTCCTCATGCGTGTTCAAAAAACTAATATTTTAGTGTTTTCGCAAACTCAACGCATACATACAAACAAAATTTAACACCGACGTAAAACCAAACCGTTGTCTTGGAAATCAAGTAAACATATTTAAGCTAATGCTAAATGACAAAAAAAAAATAACATTTATTGGACTTGAAATAAAGTAAACAAAATTGTGGAAAACACAATGACCTTTGTATGAGAATTTATAGTTGTTCAACCAAGTCTTAAAGAGAAAATATAGAACGAATCTTCATATTTTCAAAGTCCTTTTATACTGTCCAGTAGGTTTGGAATTGACTCCAACAACCAACATGACCAAGATAAACGTGATTATGACATGGCTTAAAATATTATCTTAATAAATAACTAAACTTCTTGTAACAAAATTATAATTTCTTAAATTAAAGAATCTTCAATACATATTGTACTTATTCAACAATATAAAATATTTTATTCATCTTAAACTTTTATGAACCTTCAGTTCTCAAAGTAACATAAACTCATTAAACATTACAAACATAACTCAATCTTTGTGAACCATTGTATATTCACTGGAATTGATTAATATTGCAAAAAGTGTTGCAATCTATGAATGTGATCATGCACAATTTTTTTATAAGTAACAATATATAAATTTTAAATTAATATTGATGAATGAATATAATTTGACCTATCTATGGCTGCTTCTTTTAAAATCTGATTTTTTTCTGATATCCTCTATCATGCTCTTTTTCTTCTCTCTAAATCGTTTATACAGACAGACTTTTGGGCATTATATAGGCTTATTGCAGCTCATACGCCAATTGGTAATATGGTTAGTATGTTTTATCAAAATAAGATTACTTTTAACAAATATTTAAGAAACCTTAAAAGACCTTCTTCATTAACAAAAAGTTTCTCAAATCAATATATGTACTTAAGGTAAACCTCACATTAACAGAGTAACATAAAAATAAAAATAAAATAAAAAACTAACGCCTTAGTTTTTCTTGAATCTGGATGCATACACGCACATAAAATATAATACCGAGATATGACTAAAAAACTATTTTTCTGAACATGAATAATAGCACAATAAACTTAAAACAAATTTCAGAAAAACCATGCAAACAAACTCTACTTAGTTATATGAGAATATATGCTGATGAGTCTAGGTTTTTGGGGTTGTACTTCTAATGAATCTAACCAATAAGTCTGAGGTCGGAAGAGATACTTTGGTTACTTTTCTTACTTTGATATAATAAGAGGCGTGCTCATGAGTCATGCGAGACCAACTCACCATAAAATTGATGGTATGATTAGAGAATTAAACTAGAGAGAGAAAGTAGTAGCATCATATTTATAATGGAAAAAATTAAAGGGGTCCTCTTCAAATGAGGTGACAACTCTTTATTTATAGATACCATTTTGGGTCTTAGTGGCTATATTGGCCAAAAATACATAAATAACACTCTTTGGGCCTAATTACATAATAAAAAATACTAGCTGGACTGGTTTACTAACCGACCCATTAATTTAATGAATCACCCATGATCAATAGTCCTCATAAACTTAAAGAGATTTGTCGAAGTAGTAATATGATGTCATGAAATGTTCCCCTCGTATGTGGGAGTTTTTTAAAGGGTGGCCATTTGGGTTAGGTACAATATTGCGGATAATGACGAACAAAAGAACTCGCTATTGTCCAAATGGAAATAACTTGTTTCACATTTGTTATGTTGACTTTAAGTTCTTTTAATGGGGTTGCTTCGATGTATGTTGGCCAAAAAGAATCAAAGAGGCAGTTGGAAAACGAATAGGTATTTTGAAAAACCCAAACGTTTTGAAGTCTGACATAAATTACATTTTTTTATCTTGACCACTTTCTGAACGTCAAGTGTCAACCCTTGAGACGACTTACAGATCTTAGCATACTTAGGTCCCCATATCCTTCACATGGCTTAATATAGACGTCAATCCCGTAATGTCAAGGTGGTCATGTCAGTCTCTCAAGATTATATAAATACAAGCCCACCTCACTTATGTGCTCTTATTTTAGAAAATTAAATGTACTTAGAGAGAAAATCTCTCCCCGACTATCACACCGACCACCGTAAATCCTTTTTCTCACAAACCAAACTATCACAAATGTATTTTACGGAAGTTTAATGTGTATTTATAGAAGTTCAGGTACATTGCTCGTCTTTTTTCCTTTGAGAATGAATGAGAATTAAAAAAATAACCCCTTTGAGATCAAGAATGGGGATGATGGTAGTCCGACACATTCCCCCTCCAGAGAATTGGATGAGGAACAATAAGACTCCCATAAATCCAGGTTACGGAGAGTCGTTCTCAAGTCACTAGAAATAAAGACGGTTTGATGCGTATATTTGTTGACCCGAGTGGTAGCTTCATTATGGTGCCTTTGGGAATTCCTCCGATAGTTCATTTGTTTTGACCAAACTACCAATTATTTACATGGGATATCAACACTGTGAAGGGGATGAACCTGTCGACGACTGATGGTCTCCATACAAAAATTTCTTTCCACGAGGATTCCGACAACCCTAATAGGAAAAGGAAATATGTCATTAAAATTAAAGAGATCGAGGCTCATTTGAAGAAAAAGAAAAGAAAAAAGGGATCATTGAAATAACATCGAGCAGTGGTTCGGTCAAAATCGATGTGTCTCGTATCTTTAAGAAAATCAGAGATCCCAAACTCCTAGCCTTGTGTGAAATTACCTATCTGTAGGATGATTTAGAGTAAGCGTCTATCATGTGTAAAAGGGGGTATACCTTTAAGCGTCCATCTTTAAGAAAATCAGAGATCCCAAACTCCTAGCCTTGTGTGAAATTACCTATCTGTAGGATGATTTAGAGTAAGCGTCTATCATGTGTAAAAGGGGGTATACCTTTAAGCGTCTACATCGAGTTATAAAAAACAAGGGAAACCTCTCTCTTTGCGAAAGAAAATGAGTTAATGGTATTCATGAGTAGTTTGATGGATGTATTCAATTCTCTCTACACTCGGTTATTATCTGGTTCTTTGAAATTCTAGACATGTTCCCCAGTCATGCCAGCCCTAACATATCACACACTTGATTATCTTGCCTCATAACTTCGAGAATGTCAAAGATTAAATTTGAAGTGGATGAGCTTCTACAATTGTTCATAATTACTCATAATTTGACCTTGCCAACCTACTTTCTGATTTCACGATACCGATATAAAATAGTTACCAATTTGTTAGAAAAGAGAGAATTGAAGAGCCACTTCTTTTTGTAGTGCTGTTTGGGAGAATTGTGAACTGATTTTTGAGCAAACTTTGAGCCACATAAGTAGTTTTTAGAAAAGAAATAGTAAAGACATGAGTTTGAACTCCCAACATTAGATTTAATTTTCGTATTGCCTAAACACTTTTCGGTGCCCCTCTTATTTATGCTGATTTGTAATAGTCTACTTTCGTAGAATACTCAATGCTCTTTACATCAATCACTGATAGCACCGAAGGCATCTTCCTACGAATCTGCGCTTGGGCCAAAGAAAATTGGGATATAAGATTCCACCATTGTCTAATCGTTCATACTTTATCCTAAGCAAATTTTTAAATTACAACAAACCAAAAGCATGAGCCTTTTACCAATGAGCTTGCTCTGAACAAGAAAGTAGTAAAGTTGATGTCACTCTCATCAACCAATATCTTTCTCATAAAACTGACCGTGCTAAATGTAAATAGGTAAGAACTGAACTGATCGATCATTCAGAGAATAAAAAGAAGAAAGTTTCCATCACGGAGTTCTAAATAGTGGTAGAAGATTCTCCCGAAAGAAAAAGGGCTCGCTGATCCAAATAGAAGAAAATTCTCCGGTAAGTAGCTCATACCAGAATTACGGGTCTCTGCACCTTGCTTATCCTTTTTTAATCCTATGAACAAAAAGAGATAAAGCGCATGAATGATCAATATCCGGGTAAATTCGATACCCACTACATCGTGGATGCCAACACATTGGTGGTTTCCTCCAACTGATACCTCATAAACGTCATGACTTAGATCACGACCCTTAGCATTGAGGTATCTTTTTGTTTTACTTACTTTTTTTTGAACCATTTTCTCTATTCTTGTTTTAACTTATGTTTTTTGCAGATACTGAACACTACCTTGGGGATAGTTTAAAATATGGTCGATGAGAACCATCTAAAGTCCATGACTTCTCTACTATGATGACAGATCATGTCAAACATGTTCGGCACGATGATGCGACTATCTTTACTATGATGAGCACTCTACCTATCAGTTGAACTAAAGGTTGTAAGGCGAAAATAAATAGAATCTTGGTGCGAAAATAAAGATTATATCGAAAAAGACTAAAATCACAGGTCGAGCAGATGCCGACACTTGAGTCCAAAGTGACTTGCTTGAAGAATGAAATGATCATAACCTTAAACTCACACATTAACTCGCTGGATCTGGTAGCAACTGAAAAGAACAATTTTATACCGAGACTGAGGATACATATGATGGATATTTTGGCTAAACAAGATCAAAAAATAAAATTAGCAATGGTCCTTAGTTTTCACAAGAAGTTTCCGGACCTGCACCTCAGATATTTACTGCGTCTTGGTGTCTGTTGAAAAAATACCTTACAGAGTATCCACCAAAGATAACAACGTGAAAATGGACGAAGCAGAGGATGAGCTTGATGGAACGGGTGACGGGGAAGAATAGAACCTTGATAACCTTACTGAAGTTGTTGCCGATAATAAGGATTTTGATGCCCCGTTAGACACACGATCTTGAGCCTTACCTTGTTCAACTTTCCTTTAGTTCACCATTTTTAATGCCCTGATATGTGGGTAGTATCTTGTGTTATCTTTTCTTTTTAAGCTAAAGTTCTTGGTTTGCCAAAATATGTTATTATCTCGTAAGCTCTCTAATAACCGTTTTATTTCTTTTATTATTATTTTTTGGGATCCCTTCAGAGCTGATCTAAATAGAACCTTTTTTGGATTTTTTGCCTTTATTCTCACTTTAGATTACATCACACTTTCTACTTTTTAATTTTTTTTCCAACTTCAGACTCTTTTACTATTAGTCATGTTTTTTTTTTCGATCCACTTTGGACTCTTTTGCTTTTGGTCGTTTAAGATTCTTTTATTTATTGTCACTTCAGAATTTTTTGTTTATTTGTAACTTCAGACTCTTTTGTAATTCCCAAAGCTTCAACTAGATGTTTATCTTATGTCGGTGCATTTTATTAGTTTCGTGTTTTCACCAAATGCGGTTGGAGTTTTGTAAACATGTTACTTGTCTAGCCTCTATTTCGCAGAATCACAGTTGAAACATTTTACGAACACTTCGGGCCCTCACACGAGTGGTAGATAAGATGATAATGAACTTATGAAAAGATCTTTGACCATAAAGATCTCCGCTCTAATTTTTTATACGAATCCTTCTTTGATAATAAATGAAATTCAATTTTTCCAAACTTCTTAAAGCATCAGAGCTTGAAGTTAAACAATATTTTTTGGAAGACTATAAGAAGTTGGCAACTTATAAGAAAAAACAACAAAATTTTACCATAATTCATTCTTAAATTCATTGGATAAAACAGAGACATGACGTAAAATGCACTAAAAAAATAATCAACTTACTCTGACCATCCAAGGATTTTGAGTTCGAAGATATCACATGAATAAAGTTTGAAAATTAGAGAAAATTAACAGAAAAATAACGTTCATATGCTTGTTATCTAAAAAAGAAATGAAAATATATGATTCATTAACCATATGGGTACTTCGAGAGAACATAAGGTTGTGCTTCATACAAAGCTTGTCATTACAACGCTAGGGGAGTCATCACTCAGAATCCTTAGAATATTTAATCTACCACGGGTCTCTTACCTCCCAAAACTGTTCGGATCCCAAGACACTCGGGGTCACTTGTTCCCCCGAAGATAAATTGTTCATCAAGATGGCTTGTAGCATAATTCTGACGCTCGTTGACCATATTTCTTTTAGTCATTACTAAGTCATGCTCATATTTCTTGAAACATATTAGTATATCCACGATCCTCTAACCCGATGGACCATGCTCTAGCTTCTTCATATGTTATTTATAAATATTTGGATATACTCATTCAATATTGTGTAGTATTTTGTATTTTGTGTCTTGTGTCATTTTGATACTCACATAACTTACTGTATCCGTGCTCGCAGGTCTTAATGTTTTGTGGAACAGAGGCCTATATTGAACTTGACCTATTTATAGTAAATTAATGCCATAACTTTTGGAAACTCTACATAGTCTTGACATCTTCTCCATCTTCCCCAATGGACCTCCCGCACCCTATAAGCCTTAACCCATCGCACAACAAACTGCAACTTCCTTGAAGTTGAACTTTAAGGCAAACACGGTTGCTTTGAGGTACCAGCTAGTATAGGTTGGTGGATCATAATTAGCTATTGCAAACAAAGTACTCTGAAGGGTCTCATTGCCTCCAAGATGATCCCGGAGGTTATGATTGGGGTCCGATTATTCATACCGAGTGTATTGTCCAAAAAGATGACGATGATGCTTAACCTCCTCTAGGAAAACTTGAGCATAACTTGCTCTAACAACATACCAAAGATGACGACCTTCTTTTTCAATAACCCTTCAGGTATGGAGTGAGGGGGGCTAGAATAAACTCTTGCTTGAAAAATGCGATAATTACCTCTTTGTAATGTCCTCAATATTATTCTTGGTGTGCACAAACATTTTGTATAGTTCTTCAGACCTTTCCCGTTATGTTAATTACAAAATGTTACATGGTCTTTATGGCCCCTTATTACTTTACCATCATCAAATTGGTGTCTAAAATGTGCTCTCAACATTTTGAAGCTTGTGATAGACCTCAAATATAACCGTCTGAAACATGCCAAAATATTAAGCCTAAATATCATATTGAATGCACAACACCACATGCGATCATCCTTGAAATAACTCACCATTACCCTTCTAAGAAGCTCGATATGATGTTATGGGTCTTCGTATATATCAAAACAAAGGATGAAAGGATATGCTAATCTTATATAAAAAAGGGTGTGGGTAGGCTCATTCAAAGCTTATTTGGAAAATGAATAGGAGTTCACATAATAACTCGACCCTGGGTTGTCATACGTAGGATCTTACCTTGGGGTTTTCCTCCGATGCTAGGATGGACTTTAGATCAGTTATATTTTCTCCTCCAAAGGTCCAAAACAGGCGTGGTGAGAACCCCTCATGAACTCACAAACACCATTTCTCTGGGCACATGCCGTGGGAAACCGGGGGGATGCGATCTCCTTACTGAAAATTTTGCTCGGTCAGGTTCCAAATAACTTCGCACTCTCGTCGTGGACTATTAAGTAAGAAACGCTTCTCACCCTCACTTGCAGACGCCAACAGGTTCTGATATTTTCCACATAGTTCTCTTTCTGAGGAGCTTAAAGCATGGTCTGATCCATCGAGTGCGAAAGGCTTATAAGCTCAATCTTCAGTAGTCTCCGCTCCTAGAGCCTCGATACAGAACCTAGATCTCTCCATTGGTCGCCTAAGTCATTTTTCTCGCCAGTGTGGACACTCTGACCACTTAGCAGACATTTAAAATAAATTCTTTTGCGCTTGCGGCTTGTCAGTCAGGCATAGAAGTAATAATATTCGTCTATTTATTCTAGCTGAAGTAAGAGAATGACCAAATGGACCTTGCAACCCCACCTCTTGTAATAAATAGGAAGATGGGTTATTAAATGTTCCTTGATTAGTTATCCCGCTAAAGCTCGCTCCGGAAGAAAATGGGTAGACTAGTTTTAAAAGTTGATTTTGGATACTAGTTCAAAAATAACCGCTCACTTTGGTCACCGCTGATGAGTTTAGGTTTAGTGGGTTGCACTTCAAATGAATCTAAATAACGAGTCTGAGGTCAGAAATATTTTGGTTACTTTTCGTACTTCAGTATAATAAGAGGTGGTCCTGACTGATATGATACCAACCAACCAAAATATTGATAGGTAGGATTAGAAAGTTAAACTAGAAAGAGAAAGTTGTGGTATCATGTTCATAGTAGAAAAAATGAAAATGCTCACCCTTCAACTGAGGTGACAACTCTCTATATATAAATACCCTTTTGGGCTTTGGTGGTTCTATTAACCCAAATTATAGTATTAACCCTTTAAGGTCATTTTCCACATAATAACAAATACTAGTTGGACTGGTTTCACTAGCGAGCCCATTAAGTTACCGAATCGCCCCTTATCAGATATAACATTTTATCAGACTTCAAATGAAGCAAACAATATTTTGAAAAACATACTAACCTTTTTAGGAGAATTTTTGGTCGTCTAATCAAGTCTTCAAGAGAAAGGATAAAAGGAATCTCCATATTTCCAAAGTCCTTTGTATTATCTAGTAGGTTTGGAATCTACTACAACAAGCACCGGGATAAACAGAAACCTAGTAATAACATGAATTAAATGTTATCTTAATAAAAGATCGAGTGCCAAACAACAAAATTATAACTTTTTAGATTAAAGATTCGTCAATATAGATTGTACTTATTCAAACATATAAATGGTTCCATTCATTTTAATATTTCTTGAAACTTCACTTCTCTATGTGAATCTTTAAGTTGATTAAAGATAAAACTCGATTATTCGTTACAAAATTATGAACAAAAGTAAGTAAAAGGTCTAAAGGTAATCACAATTACGAATTTACGTTACGGCTAATTCCATGCCACACCAAATTATCAACAACTTTGAAATAAAATTGTATTTACAAAGTAAACATAGCGAGACAAGAAAATGGTTTGGTATAAGATTCACTGAGCATGTTATGAAAATCATATCACAAACAACTACAACCTCCAAAGTAAATAACTATCTTAGTATCTATATAATTATAACACCAAATGTGAAACAAAATAACCCTGACATTTACAAAAATACTTTATTTTTTATAGTTATAGTAACATATTTATGTGAATTTTACTTTTAGTAAAAAAGGTTACAAATTTTCAATTAAAAGATCAAGGGTTCTCGCAAGGAAGAAAATATATATTCTAAGTAAACAACATATTGTATTTTGGAGATGCTTCATAGTAAGATTCACTGAGCATATTATGAAAGTCATATCACAAACAACTACAACCTCCAAAGTAAGTAACTATCTTAGTATCTATATAATTATAACACCAAATGTCAAACAAAATAACCCTGACATTTACAAAAATACTTAATTTTTTATAGTTATAGTAACATATTTACGTGAATTTTACTTTTAGTAAAAAAGGTTACAAATTTTAAATTAAAATATCAAAGGTTCTCGCAACGAAGAAAATATATATTCTAAGTAAACAATATATTCACTAATATAACTACACACGCATAAACACACGTGTTGTACTATGAAACATACTCCAAAATATAATATTTTTCTTAATAATAAAAATATATAAAAAATTAAATAAATAAACTTACATGACGAATGACGTTGTTATCATCTTCTTTTAAAAGTGGGTTGGTGGATGGCCATCATTACTAAAAGTAACACAGGAATAAAAAATTATACCTTTAGTTATTAGTTGCATTTATCGAACCCTTATTATTTACAGAACTTCTAATTTCCATGTTTTCACATTTTCCGCTCTCCCTCTCAAGTTTTCAATCAACAAGTGTATCATTCTTTTTATGAAATATATGTTTATTTTGAATCTTTTGAATTGATATTTTCCAAACTCTTTAATGCAAAATAAAGAATTTTTTTTTATCAAACCTTATAATTATGTATGAATTAAATGAAGTTATTGAAATATTATATAACATAATTTTTCCCGAATCAAACATTTTAACAATTTATTTGCTGAAAATCAGAAGCATAAAAATAATAATTCCAAGAGCTTTGTTTATATTATCAATTTCATATTAATATTTGTGCGATTTTTTTGTTCATTGTTTGAGAGATGTCAATTCATTTAATCTTTCCTTGAACTTATGATGACATTCTTTTTCACTGAATTCTTTAGTGTTTGGTGGGGGAAAGTCATCTAAACTTATGACACTTGGAAAAGTTTGACAAAAAACGATTAACAACAACATATTTGAAGAACTTGCAATGAATGTGTGAAGAACACTTGTATTTTATTAATGATGTGGATTGCAAAATAACATTTCTTTTTGTTGCTACTATTCTCTCTTGATTTCACCTTGATAAGGGTATTAAATGTCCGGGTCAATTTGGGCCGACATTGATTGAATAATTCAGCCATTTGTAATTATGAGCAAACCGCAAGGAACAATCTAGAAAAATGAGGACTCAATTAACAATTGTTAGAAGTGATGAGTCCGAATTCGAAGAGCTCCCCGGAAGGGTAGTCCAAAGTAAAATCACCCCGTAAATTCGGACAGACTCCATGACTTCAGTTCGAACAGCACTGGTTGAACCGGACAGATGACCTTGAACACTGCAAACATAAGGCAGTTCGAACTATGACTAAAGTACTAAAAAACCTAATCACTATCTGACTAAGCTACCTGTACATCTGCTTAAAACTCATGGGTCCTTAAATATGACCCGGGTCCATTAAACTTGACCCGAAAGCCCATAAGGGCCCAAATTTCACACTATAAATACCCAGCCACCAGCATTAACAATGGGTAAGAAAAATTAACTGCTGCCAGGCTGCTTAATTCTCTCTCCACCCTTGAAACACTTTGAAACACCCTTAAACACCACCACACCACCGTGAAACACCCTTACACCGCCCCAAAACTCCACTTGAAATTACCAGCCTACTCTCAGGCTACTTTTATCCACACCAAATTGGCGACCACAGTGGGAGGCGACGGTGCCTGAATCAAACATTCAAAACCAAGTAAAGGAATTCTGTCCGAATGAATCCGGATAATCCAGAGCTTCCACCAGCTTTGCTCGAAGTGGTGGAAGAGAACGATGAATATACTGTCCAGGAGCGTGACAGGTTGAGGGTTGAAATAGAAGCTCTGAGGGCTGAAAAGGCCAAGATGGGCATGAAGGAGAAATCCAAAGCATCAGTTGCTCATCGTTCTGATAACCCTCGAGAGCATGAGGCTTCAAAGACTCATGTGAGCACTAAAAAGACACATGCCAGTTCTAAAAAATCTCACCGGTCCAAGCCTGTGGAGAGTTCTGACTCAAGTTCAGAATCTTCGGACAGCTCTTCGGACAATGAGGGAAATGAAAAGTCCTTGTCCTCCAGCAGTGACGAGGGGCGAACCAGGAAAAAACAAAAGCAAGTTAAAAAGTATTCTAGAAAAAGAGATCGCCATGGAAGAATGAAAAGGCATATTGGAAAAGGGTCATCTCACCGGAGGCATGTAGACCAGATGCTGATGGATCCTTTTGCCTTCCATGATGAGCCAGGTATCTTTGCAACTCCTAATGATGATACCGTGTTCAGTCGTGGAAGGAATTGGAGGCAGTCTCCACTGTCTTCTAAAATCCTATCCGGAAACCTCCCCAAGAGGTTTGATAGCACCAAGATGGAGAAGTACGATGGCAGTACTGATCCAGACAATCATCTGGAGCAATTCAAGAACTTCATGATGAACTTTGATGATGATGATAAAATACTCTGCAGGGCATTCTCCCAGTCCTTTACGGGGAGTGCTCTGAAGTGGTACAACAGCCTTCCTCAGGGTTGTATCAGAGACTTTGATACCTTTTGGGTGGCCTTTCGAAGACAATTTGTGGGGAGTAAGGAGCTCAAGGGTAATGGAGATACCATAATCCATTGTGCCCAAGAGCCAAATGAATCGTTGAAAGAATACATAAGTCGTTTTGTGAACACAAAGAACGGGCTGGCTGATTGCTTTGAACAAGTGGCAATAGCATCCCTGAGACAAGGTTTGAACCCGGGCAACCTGGCTGATTCAGTAACAAGGAAGAAAGCCATGACCTGGGGTGGATTGCTGAATCAAGTCGGCAAGCAAATAAATGTTGATGAAACAAAAAAGACCAGGGTGCACAGGCAGGTGAGATCCACCCCGGTGACGCCAACTCCCAATCAAAACCAGTCCGGCAACAAAGCTAGAGAAACCGGACAGGGGCATGGAAGAGGAAAAGCTCAGTCTCAACCAGCTGCTCCTGCACAAAGTCAGCAGTCTAGAAACAAAAGGGGGCCGTGGGTCCAACCGGAGTGGTTTGCAGAGCTCAAAGAAAGTGTGGCAACCATTTTCGAGAAAACTAAAGATGAAGTACACTACCGGAGACCGGCAACCTTGCAGTCTCCCAGAGAACATCGAAACAGTTCTTTTTGTCAATATCACAATGATATTGGCCATACCACTGATGATTGCATAGCCTTGAAACAAGAGGTTCAGAACCTGATTGAAAGAGGGAAATTGGGTGCATACGTTAAAAGAAGAGGAGGCAACAGGCCTGACAACACTCACCGGGCTGGTCCGGTTAATGCTGCCCCAGAAGGGGCTATGGTAATCGTTGAAAGGTTTGATGTGGAATCTGAATACTTGGATCCTGATCCAACAAGGAACAGAGTGGGTGCAATAGAGGAGCGTTCCAGGTCGGTCTCCGGGCTCATTAAATTCTTTGAGTCCTTGACAATTTTCGGAGGGGACACTGTAACGGCTCCTACCACTTCATCAAGAAAAAGGCATGTTCATAATTTGGCAACCCAATTAGAAGGGGGCATGACCTCTTATCAATCGTCAAGTTTATTCCCATTCATTGTCTTTGATGGGGATGATTTGAGAGACATTGCTGGCCCTCATGAAGATGCTGTTGTCATAGGAGCATCGATAGGGGGCAATGAGATAAGGCGAATCCTGGTAGATACTGGGAGATCTGCCAATATCCTTTTCCTGGATACTTACAAGAAAATGAAAAATCCAGCTGTGAGTCAAAAGTCAGACCGATCGATTGTAGGCTTCACGGGCAGCTCAGCTGATGTAATCGGTGAGTTCGAAGAAGAAGTATTGTTGGGCAGAGGCCCTTTCAAGAAAACGGTCAGAATACTTTTCATTGTGGTGGACTGTCCCACTTGTTACAATGCTATTCTAGGGAGATCTTGGCTCTCTAGGATGCATGCAGTAGCCTCAACAGTCCATCAGTGTTTAAAATATGCTGTTCAGGGGCAGGTTGGGGTTGTCCGGAGCAGTCAAAAAGTTGCAAGAGAATGCTATGCCACTGCCTTGGCTCCGCGAACGCTGGGGGCAGTCCGTATAAATGACCAATAGCAGTTTGAGGGCCTTTCTGGAGGTGAGGGTGAAATTGATGACCCCAGAGAGACCCCCGGAGTGTTGATCCCAGTGGAGGAGGTTGAGACACACTGCTTGGAAGAAGGGAAATTTGTCAAAATAGGGTCCAAAATGCCACAAGTGTTGAAAGAAGAAATGTTAAAATTCTTAAAAGACCATCAGCATGTCTTTGCTTGGTGCAATGCTGATGTTACTGGAGTTCCATCAGAAGTGATTTCCCATCACTTATCTGTCCGGAGAGACGTAGCACCAGTGGTGCAAAAGAGGAGAGCTTTCTCAAAAGAAAAGGCTGATGTCATTGTACAAGAGGTTGACAGACTCACAAAGATGGGGCACATTAAAGAATCTCAGTATCCTTTGTGGACTGCCAATCCAGTCTTGGTAAAAAAGAAAAACGGTAAATGGCGAATGTGTATTGACTTCACAGATCTCAATCGAGCTTGCCCAAAAGACTTGTATCCGGTTCCCCGGATAGATCAGTTGGTAGACTCTACTTCTGGGAACAAGCTACTCTCCTTCATGGATGCTTTCTCCGGGTACAATCAGATCCAGGTGGGTCCAAGAGATCAAGAGCATACTACTTTTGTTACTGATAGAGGTTTACACTGCTACAAGGTAATGCCTTTTGGTTTGAAAAATGATGGGGCTACTTATCAAAGGTTAGTCAATAAGGCGTTTGCTGATCAAATTGGAAGAAATATGGAGGTTTACATTGACGATATGATGGTGAAAAGTATGGATGAGCAGCTGCACTTGTCCGACCTCCAGGAGACTTTTGCCAACCTGGCCAAGGTAAATTTAAAGTTAAATCCTGAAAAATGTGTGTTCGGAGTGCAGTCCGGGAAGTTCTTGGGGTATATTATAAGTGAGCATGGAATACAGCCTGACCCGGACCAACTCAATGCCTTGTTCCAAATGGAGCCTCCACGAAATGTTAAAGAAGTACAGCGGTTAACGGGGAGGTTAGCAGCTTTGAACAGATTCATCTCAAGGTCTTCGGACAGGTGTGCTCCTTTCTTTCAAACTTTGAAGGGTGCAAAGGGGTTTGAGTGGACACCACAGTGTGATGAGGCATTCAATGAGATTAAGAAGCATCTGTCCTCTCCCAAGACTTTGTTTAAACCAATCGAGGGGGAGACTCTCTTTGTGTATTTGGCTGTTTCGAGCTGTGCCATCAATGCTGTGCTAGTAAGGGAGGTTGATGGGTATCCTCACCCGGTATACTACATCAGCAAAAGCCTGATTGATGCTGAACGCCGTTACTTGAAACTTGAAAAACTAGCATTGGCCTTGGTGATAGCTGCAAGAAAGATGAGGCCTTATTTTCAGGCTCATCCTATCGTTGTCCGGACATCCTTCCCTTTAAAGAATGTCCTTCAAAAAGCGGACATTTCAAGCAGAATGACAAAGTGGTCAGTAGAGTTGGGGGACTTCGACATAGACTTTGCTCCTCGAACAGCAGTGAAAGCTCAAGCTGTGGCTGATTTTCTGGTCGAATTCCATTCTGATAGGGACTCAGAACAATCTGCTGGTTCAAAAGACAAAAAAGTGTGGATTGTCCGAACAGATGGAGGATCCAGTGCCATAGGATCTGGGGCAGGAATATGTCTTACTTCCCCCTATGGGGACAACATGTTCCAAGCTATTTGTTTTGCTTTCAGAGCGTCTAATAACGAGTCCGAATACGAAGCAGCTATAGCTGGGTTGAAATTGGCTTATATCTGTGGAGCAAAAAGGGTCAAGCTGCTAAGTGACTCCCAATTGCTTGTCCACCATGCCTTGGGCCTATCAGAAGCTATAAAAGAACAATTGATTAAATATTTACTTCTCTTGAAAAATGAAGCAATGAAGTTTAAAGCTGTTGTCTATGAACATATTCCCCGGGCAGAGAATGAGCTAGCAGACTCGTTGGCAACAATAGCATACACGGAGTCCTATCCATGGATCCATGTGCTTGAAAGTCCTTCTATTCAACTTGATGAAGGGGAAAAAGAAGAAGTCTTTGAAATACAAGTAAGTAAGCCTCAGGATTGGAGGTCTCCTCTTATACAATATCTGTCCGATGGCATCGTACCTTTGGATAAATCACAAGCCAGAACTCTAAAACACAAGGCTCGTGGTTTCATCATGATTAGAGAGGTCTTGTACAAGAAATCCTATAGCAAACCTCTCCTACGCTGTTTAGGAGATCATGAGTCACAAATGGTTCTCTCCGAATTGCATGATGGTGAGGGATCAGCCCATTGTGGATTTAGAGCATTAACAAGAAGAGTGCTTCTCTCCGGATATTATTGGCCTTCAATAATGAAAGATGCCAAGGAACTGGTAAGAAGGTGTGACCCATGCCAGAGGTACAGCAATGAAATTCATGTACCAGCCATTCCTATGGAATCAATTTCTGAGCCTATCCCTTTTGCTCGATGGGGATTGGACTTAGTTGGGCCTCTCCCTATGGCGTCCGGAAGGCGTAAGACCATAATCGTAGCCATTGACTACTTTTCGAAGTGGATAGAAGCAGCCCCCTTGGCAGGAACAACATCAAAGGCTGTTATAAAATTCATTCTATCCGACATATGTTGCAGATTTGGTGTTCCCCAGAGAATAACAACAGACAATGGGCCACAGTTTGACAACAGAGAAATGGAGAGCTTCTGTGCCTCAAGGGGTATTCAGCACTGCTTTTCTTCACCATTCCACCCACAAGCCAATGGGCAAGTTGAAGTGGCTAACAGAACGATACTGTCCGGTTTAAAGAAAAATTTGGAAGGGGCTGCTGGGAAGTGGCCTAGTTATTTACAAGAAGTCTTGTGGGCCTACCGGACAACACCTGGGGCTGCAACACAAGAGTCACCTTTTGACTTGGTCTATGGGATGGATGCAGTAGCCCCCATAGAAAAGACACTTCCCTCCTTTCGAGTGCACAACTTCTCCGGACAGGCTAATGAAATGGCAGTTAGAAATCAACTTGATTTAATTGAAGAAAGGCGAGTAAAAGCTCATCTTAGAATGGCACACTATCAGGGCTTGATGAGAAGCAGGTTTGCTTCTAAAGTTAAAAGAAGGGACTTTCAACCAGGAGATAAGGTATTAAGAAAAGTTTTCTTGCATACCAAGGAAAAGCTCTTCGGAAAGCTGGCCCCAACTTGGGAGGGCCCCTACACTGTGGTTGAAAGAATCAAACCTGGCACATACTGGTTGGAAGACAAAGATGGCAGGGTTTTAACTCACTCTTGGAATATTGAACACCTTCGAATGTATTTGGAATAAAACTTATGTAAATATTTACTTGTTTAAACATCCATGTAAATATTTGGGGGCATACCACTACCTCTCTCCGGCGCCACGAAGAGCTTTAAATGAAACTTGGAGCTTTTTTGAATAAATTTTCTATGTTTTTGCAAAATTCTGTTGATTGTCATACTATCCGGACTGAAAAGTCTAAGGGCTACTTAAATTCTAGCCAGAGAAACTAAACACTCTCACAACACGATAACTCGAAATTACTTAAACTCCAAGATATTTAAACAGACTATGGAATAAGAGAAAGGTTGTGCAAGATAAAGCGTTCATTCAATAAACTTAAAGTTGCCTTGGCCTTCCAAGGACTTTTTAAACAAGTTTAAGTACAATACAAAAATCTGTCCGGTTAAAACGGACAGCATTACAAAAAAGGTGCCTTGGCCTTCCAAGGACTTTGGTTCGAGCAAAAAGTAAACAGAGTAAATTACCAACTAAGGTGGAGCCTTTGAAGATGGCTCACCCTCATCTGTTCCCTTGGTCTTGATATCGCTTTTTTCCTCAATGACCTTCTTGCCTTTGGGGTCAGCCTCTTCTTCACCCGGACTCTCTCCGGTTTCCTCCTCGTCCCCAGATGAGGATATATCAGTGTACCCTTCATCAACCATGGTCCAATATGGGAGATCATCGTCATCCACGTAACGCCATAAGTCCCCAAGTCTCCTCTTCGGGAACTTCTCGTGAAATAGGAGGACCATGTCGGACTTCACCTTTTCAATCAATAATTCCTCACTCCGGATCATCTCCCTGGCATAAGCGTTGATTTTGGCCTTGATCATGGCCTCTTGATCCTTCACCAGAGCAGCTTTCTCGTCAACGGCCTGAGTCACTGCATTCTCTAAAGCAAGTTTGTCAGTAGTCAGATTGGTGACAAGCTTCTCTTTTGCTGCAGTCTCATCTTTTGAGGTTTTCAAGTCCTTCTCCAACCCGGACAGCTTAGCCCGGAGATCTTCTAGGGTTTTCTCTAAAGAGGCAACTTTTGTGTTGCTTTCATTTTGACTCTTCTTCAGCTGTTCGTTCGATTCCTTGAGCAAGTCGACCTTAGTAGTGGCAGTCCTGAGGTCTTCGGACAGCGACTCCTTCTCAGACTTAAGTTCTTTGATGGACTCTGCCTGACTCCGGACCTGCCTTTCCAAGGTAAGTACTGGTTGCACATTGCTAAGGAGGGAATGAGCTATAACGTCCCTTTCGCTGGAAACCAAGAAAGTCCTGCCATTAAAGTTTACTGTGTTGGAACTGCTGGGAGGAACATATGGCCCTGCAAACTCATCTCTTGACAGACCAAGGAAGTAATCACCTAGGGGGCCCAGACCGGTGACGTCTACCTCATCCATATTAATCTCTCCCCTATCCACTTCATCAGTGTGAAATTCCATTGGAATCCCTTCATTAAGATTCCCTGGGATCTCTTCGGCTAAGGTTGGATCAGTTGGGAAAGTGGGCTCCGGATCTCGAAGAGGAAGCTCCTCTCCTGGGGAAATCTTTTTCTTTTTGACCTCCCTATCAGCACTGTCACTCGCTTGCTTACGAGTCCGTTTAGGAGCCCTTGAGGGTTTTGGGGACTTCACTCTTTGTTTCTCGCTCTCCTGTTCTACCACTTGTAGAAGGTTGGCATCGACTTGAGCCTGAGCTGGCACCTCTGAACCTGTTGGGACCTCTTTCTCAGCATCCTCTGCCGCTTTCCTGCTTTTCTTCTTCTTGCCCTTCATTTTACTTGGGGCTTTGGCCCGGAGAGGAAGGAAAAGGGTCCCATCTAGCTCATGAGACCTTCTCAGCACTATGTCGTCATCAGGAGGGGTGGAGAACTCCTCCCATGTTAAATCCCTTCGACCTGTGGTGTTCCACAGGTGAGATCTCGCCAAGTTCCCCGAAGTGAAAGCCTTGTGAAACCGGTTCTCCCAGTTCTCTGCGGCCCATGCATTTATCTTGCCATAGGTGACCTGTCCGGCTTTCAGATAGTCTCCGAACTCTTTTGGCAGTTCTGACAAAACAAAAGAATAACTAGTTAGTGAAAGCTTAAAGAAGAGAAATTCGAACAGAAGCTTAAAGGAAAACTTACGATCGCTCCTCCATCTACTTCGAAGAAGGCTAGGATTCTCCCCGACCTTTATTTTATTACCATTCTCCCATGAGCCACTTACGAACAAAAATTGGCTCCTCCATTTGCTCTCCGATTCCAGGAGATCATCGACAGCTTTCAGATCGTTCCCCATGTTGAAGTGATAAAAAGGGAACTTGTGGTGCTTGCACAGATTAGCCACAGCAGCAAACTCTTCCATGGGAAGAGGGATTCCGGACAGCCTAGACGCCATAATGCATGACATCAAGGTGTACCATCCGTTGGGGCTCAGCTGTGATGGGCATAGCTTGACTAAATGGAAATAGCGCACTATCTCTGGATCCAATGGGAACCTAAGTCCCCAGTTGAATAGCTCCGTAAAGAAGACTATTTCATTCCTTTTACAATCCATCGGGGTCTCTGGATCGATAGGAATTCGGATTTTAACGTTTTCAGGGATCCCCCACTTGGTGCGAAGCCGTCCTAAATCTTTAGTATGGATAAACGCATACTTGGTCTTTAACAGAGACAAAAGATACTTAAACTCTACCTTGTGAAAGCAAGGCCCTACTCTCCCTTCGAGGCTCTCCGGCAGATCCGGACGCCTCAGATATAAGTCCTCTTTGCCCTTCTTGGCAACAACTATGGCATTGTCAGCTTGTCCGGAAGACTCGGACTCAAACCTAGCCTCCTCAATGGAGTCTTCCATCCTCTCCTCCATTACTGTTGGGGGAGCTTCTGCAGAAACATTCCGGGGAGGGATGAAGCTTGGCACAGCTGATCCTCCGGACTGACGGCTCGTTGTATGTTTCTGAGTTCTCACCTCAGCTTGAGTTTCTGAGGTCGAAGTTTCCTTAGAAGGTAGTGGACTGCTAGCCTCCGGACCAACCGGCCTCTCCCGGAGGGTCCTAACAGTTGTCCCGGACCCTGACTCACTGGTGTTTTTTGAGGAGAGTCCCTTAACCAGTCTACTTGGTCTTTTCATGATCAGCTTGTCTGGAGAATGATCGGAGTCGGACCCCATAGCAATAAAAGTGGTTTTCTTCCTAACACTTGTAACAGCGACCCCCGGTTCGACAGTGGGGATTGACTCTTGGACTGATGAGCCAGAAACTATTGGGGAGAGTGTTGATTGGAAGAGTTTTCTAGGTTTCGTACCTTTCGAAGACGACGAACCTCTATCAGATTCTTCGATTGAAGGGGCTGGTTTTTCAACAGGCGACGCTGGAAGCCCTGCTGCAAGTCTTTTCTCTTTTTCAACCCTTTGAGCTTTCTCTAGTTCTGAAAGATTGAGCCAGCCACCCTTGATTAGAGCTGTTCTTGCTGTGAACATAAAACAACTAAGGAAAGTTTGAAGTTTTAGAGAGATGAAGTTTCGAGTGAAATGGCAAAGTAAAAGTGAAAATGAAACTGTGAAAGACAAATGGAATTTATAGTAAATGTAAAAAAGAGTTTGATTCCTAGGAGAATCCGAAAAGTTGGGCAATGATTAAAAAACGGCGCTGACGTCATCAAAAGCATTTAAAGAAGTTACTTGTTCAATAAAGTGGTGCGATTTTCCAGATGAAAAAACGGCTGAAGTGACCAACCAGGGTGTGACACGTGTCCCACTACCTCTGACAAAGAACCGTTTGGAATTCATAACGGTTGGGCTGTCCGGGCCTATCTCGATTCTCTTCGAATTGGAAAACCACTTCTTCAATCGGACTGTTTTTCAGTTCTTTAACAAGGACACTTGTTCAAATACCTAAAAAAGGAGCTCCTGATGAGTCCGAATTCGAAGAGCTCCCCGGAAGGGTAGTCCAAAGTAAAATCACCCCGTAAATTCGGACAGACTCCATGACTTCAGTTCGAACAGCACTGGTTGAACCGGACAGATGACCTTGAACACTGCAAACATAAGGCAGTTCGAACTATGACTAAAGTACTAAAAAACCTAATCACTATCTGACTAAGCTACCTGTACATCTGCTTAAAACTCATGGGTCCTTAAACATGACCCAGGTCCATTAAACTTGACCCGAAAGCCCATAAGGGCCCAAATTTCACACTATAAATACCCAGCCACCAGCATTAACTATGGGTAAGAAAAATTAACTGCTGCCAGGCTGCTTAATTCTCTCTCCACCCTTGAAACACTTTGAAACACCCTTAAACACCACCACACCACCGTGAAACACCCTTACACCGCCCCAAAACTCCACTTGAAATTACCAGCCTACCCTCAGGCTACTTTTATCCACACCAAGAAGTATAAGGGGGTAGGGATGCAAATATAAAGAAGGGCCAACCACCACCACTATATAAGGAAATATACTTTTTTGGAAATGAAAAAATAATATTTACCCTTACTAATCTCTCTCTCTAAATTCATTTGTTTCTCTCTCTAAGTTTCACTTATAAACTAAATCGGGTTCCGAACATTTCTAGAACCATCACACCTAATATTGAAAATGAGACACTATCTCCTTATATAATGATGTTGAATTTGGAAGGGTCTTTAGTCATCGTCACCTCATAAGGGCAACCATTTTTGTCTCTCGATATGATTTAAACACAGGTACGTCCTTAAGGGTCTCTTTATCGTACAATGTCAGACATGGTTTTTGTACATTGTTAGATACAATTTCTATACACTTCAAGGGCAATCGGTAGAGGGGGGGAATGATAGTGGCTAATTGTTTATGGGCTAATGACCGTGGAGGCTCACATGCTCGTTGCGAGCTTATTGCGCGGGTTCCTGAGCCACTAATTTCGGATCGCACCGAGGGACCAGATAAATCTTGTCTAAGTCGGGTAGGCTTCGGGAGGAATATTTATCTACATCGGGCTAATTTTAGCCAGCTAGGTCTTAAGTGACCATCATGAGAATTTTGGCCAACGTGGTATTTGAAGACCATCTAGTCGCTTAAGGCTATCATGACAATTTTGACCGCAGGAAAGCTTGGTCAAGTCTGGCTGAGTTGGCCACCGAGGCTGAGCTTTTGGGACTCAAGTTTAGTCTTTTGGAAAAGTTTCCTCTAGTAATCTGACATAACATGGTTAGGTAACTTGGTCATTTGTTTAGCTAGTTTAACTAGATTTATTCGTGAGGAAAGCTTGGTCAGGTCTCAAGACAAGCTTGGCCATATCTTGAGGCAAGCTTGGCCATATCTCGAGACAAACTTGGCCATATCTAGAGGCAATCTTGGCCATGTCTCGAGAAATCTTAGCCACGTCTTGAGGCAATATTGGGTTGCGTTTAATCATTAGGCCAAGTTGGGGTGATTCTTGATTAAATAAGTCATACATGGCTCAAGTTTTAGATCCTTACTTGGTTTTGGTCGTGCCCCACTTAGATGATATTTCATGTTGTATCGATAACTCCCCCTCTCATTTTTTTGCTTGCAAGTGATTGAAGTGCTCTGGTCATGATATCTGATGGTTGTGTATTTTAGTACCATTTGGTCTCCAAGCGGAGGTTATTTTGTGTAAGAGCTTCACTTGGTGAGAGGTTCTTAAGTAAGCTCCGCTTTGCTCGAAATTTGTTATTGTATTTTTTTTAAATGAGTGCTTCCTTAATGTGACCGAGTTAATGCCGAGCTAAGATCAAGCTGATGATGAGGTCCATCGAGTTGATGCCAAGCTAAGGTCAAGCTGATGCCGAGTTGAGGTCGATCGAGGTTTAGATTTGTTGAGCAAAAGACATCTGAATGAGGCTTTTAAGCTCTATTTACTTTGAAAAATCGTTCTTCATATTCGTTGAGCGAGATGATCATAAAGAAGCCCGAGCTGAGGCTGAGCGAGGGCGCGCAGATCTTATGTCGTGTTAAACTCGAGTAAGGTTAAGCTAATGTTTAAGTGACATCTAATGAGGTCGGATAATTTTGACACTGCTGCTTAACCATATCTGGAGGACAGTTTAGACTAAACCAGTATCATAAGATACCGAACATGGTAAAACTGGTGGAGCGTGACTAAGCTAGGTGTTGGTCATATCATACATTGGGCTAATGGGTTCTTAAACTTAACCCAAGCGCACAATCCGATCCGAAAGACCCATGGGTCAGTAATTAAGTATAAATACCCCAACTAATTTGATTAATGGGGTTGATCAGAATTTAATACAAGCATACACCTTAATTATCTCACTACACTCCGCCTTAAACATTAAATTCCCAAAACACTTTACTAAATTACCCTCAATTAGAAATAATCTACACCAAATTGGCGACCACAATGGGAGCACGACGGTGCATGAATTTCATATTCAAAACCAGCATACAAGGTAGTCCGGATGGATCCGAATACTCCAAATGTTCCACCTCTTGAGGTGGAAGTCGTAAAAGAAAACGATGGATATAATGTTGAGGAGCGCGATCAATTGAGGGCTGAGATAGAGGCTTTGAGAGCACTAAAACAAAAAGAAAAAGGGTGAACAAAACATTTGGTGCGTCGATACTTCGCCATACTACAATCCTGGAGATAACGAGCAGTCTCTAAAGACCTATCTCAGCTCCAAGAATGCGCACCGATCTCAACATGTGGAGAGTTCTACATTGGAATTCTCTAGCAGCTCATCTAATGAGGCAGAACTTGAAGAATCAGTGTCTTCAAATAGTGATGAAGGGTGGTCGAAAAAGAATATGAGGCTAACTAAAACACATTCAAGAAAAAGGGATAAGCATGGCAGGATTAGGAAGCACCGTGGGAATATAAAGGGTTCAGCTGATCAACATATTGATCATTTGTTGATTGATCCTTTTGCTTTTTAGTCCCAACCATGTATTTTTGCTACAACGAATGAAAAAAATGTTTTTAGCCGTAACATGAACTGGAGGAAATCGCCTTTATCTGCGAATATACTCTCCGGACACCTTCCCAAGTGGTTTCAAAGCTCTAAGATGGAGAAATATAATGGGAGAAAAGATTCGGACAACCATCTGAAGCAGTTTAAGAACTTTATGATGAACTTCGAATGACGATGATAGACTGTTGTGCAGGGCCTTCTCTCAAAATTTCACAGGAAGTACCCTCAAATGGTATAATAGTCTCCCTCATGGATCTATAAAGTTTTTTGATATATTTTGGGTTGCCTTTCAGAGGAAGTTTGTTGGAAGCAAAGAGCTTAAGGGTAATGGGGATACCATTATCCATTGTGCTCAGGAGCCAAATGAGTCTATAAAAGAGTACATCAGCCGATTTGTGAATACAAATAATGTGCTAGTAGATTGCTTCGAATAAGTTGCAATTGCTTCCCTCAGACGAGGTTTAAATTCGGGAAACTTGGCTGATTCAGTCACCTAGAAAAAAACCATGACTTTGGGGGGGGGGGGGGTTTAAATCAGGTAGGAAAAAAATCAATGTGGAGGAGACTAAAAAGACCAGGGTTCCTCGCCAGATAAGGTCCACTACTACAACATCAAGACCCTAGACTGATAATCAGTCCAAATACAGGTCAAAAGAGACTAGACTGGGATGTAACCGATTAAGGCAAAATCAGTCTAACCAAAATCAGAACCAATAGGTTAGAAGCAAGAGAGGACCATGGCTTCAACTTGAATGATTTGCTGAAATGGGGGAAAGTGTGGCCACAATCTATGACAAGACTAAAAACGAAGTACACTTTAGATAGCCAACAGTATTGCGGTCCCTTAGAGAAAACTGGATTACCCGTTTTTGAAAATACCATAATGGCATAGGGCACGATACCCATGATTGTATAAATTTGAAACAAGAGGTCCAATTCCTCATTGATAAGGATAAGTTAGGGGCCTATGTCAAAAAACAAAGGGGGAGCAGACCGAATAATACACAAATCAATGCCAACGCTCCCCGAACTACTCTATCTTGCAATCCTGGAACATTTACACAGAAGATACTATGGTGATTACTGAAAGGTTTGATATAGACTCTAAGTACCTTGATCCGGATCCGAATCAGAATTAGGTGGGGGTAATAACAGACAAGACTAATATTGTCTCCTGTTTGATTAAATATTTTGAATCTTTAACCATCTTTGGAGGGGACACTGGGACATCACCTTCTAGTTCTTCAAGGAAGAGGCATGCTCACATTTGGCCACCCAGTTGGATGGAGAAATGTCCACCCACCTGTATCAAACTCTATCTCCCTTTATAGTTTTTGATGAGAAATGTCTACCCACCTTTATAGCTTCACATGGAGTTCTGCAGAAGTGATTGGGGAATTTGAAGAAGAATTATTGTTGGGCAAGTGGCCTTTCAAGAAAATAGTGAGAGTGTTATTTGTTGTGGTGAATTTCCCAACATCTTATAATGCAATATTTGGGAGGTCTTGGCTCTCTAGAATGCATGTTGTGGCCTCTACGGTCCATCGATGTTTAAAATACGTAGTCCAGGGACAAGTAGGTGCTGTCCAGAGCAACCAGAAGATAGCTAGTAAATATTATGCAACGACTCTTGCCTCTAAGTCTGTAGAGGCAGTCAAGATTAACAGAGATTAGCAGCTATTGGAGCCTTCCGCTGATGATAATGAGATTCATGATCCCAGGGAGGCTCCCAGTGTCATAATACCCGTAGAGGAGGCTAAAATCCATTCCCTACCCGAGGGAAAAGATATTAAAATTGGTACCAAGTTGGCACCAAATTTGAAATACAAGTTGTTGTCTTTTTTAATGAGTAATCAACATGTATTTGCTTGGTGCAATGACGATGACACCAGAGTGCCAGCTAATATAATTTGTCACAAGTTATCAATACGAACTGATGTTGCACCGGTTGTACAACGAAAAAGATCTTTCTCTAAAGAAAAGCAGATGTGATTATTCAAGAAGTTGATCGTCTGACCAAGATGGGCCACATAAAAGATTCTCAGTACCCTTTATGGACTGCCAACCCTTCCTTAGTCAAGAAAAAGAGTGGCGAATGGCGCATGTGTATCGACTTTACTGATCTTAATAGGGCATGTCCCAATGATCCTTATCTTGTTCCATAGATAGATCAGTTGGTTGATTTAACTTCTGGGAATAAATTGTTATCTTTCATGGTTGTATTTTCGGGGTACAACAAAATACAAGTAAATCTGAAGGATCAAGATCACACCATTTTATTACGGACATAGGTATTCATTGTTATAAGGCGATGCTGTTCGGATTGAAAAATGTTGGGGCCACTTATCAAAGATTAGTAAATAAAGCTTTTTCTAATCAGATTGGCATAAACATGGAAGTTTATATAGATGACATGATGGTAAAGATCTTGGAGGAAGATGCACATATATCTGACCTTCAAGAAATATTTTCTAATTTAGAGGCTGCGAACTTGAAGCTAAACCCCGAAAAGTGTGTTTTTGGGGTACGATCTGGAAACTTTTGGGCTATGTAATAAGTGAAAAAGGAATTCAACCGGACCCGGATCAGCTCAATGCTTTATTAGCAATGGATCCTCCTCGGAGTACCAAAGAATTTCAAAGGTTGACCGGACGGTTGACTGCTCAAACAGGTTTATTTTGAGATCATCAGACAAACGTGCTATATTTTTCCAGGTGTTAAGAAATGCGAAAGACTTTAATTGGTCTCCACATTGTGATCAAGCATTTCTTAAAATCAAGAAGCATTCGTCTTTGCCCAAGACTCTCTTTAAACCTGTTCAGGAGGAAAAGCTCTACATATACTTAGCTGTATCAGAGTATGCGATAAGTGTTGTGCTAGTAAGAGAGGTGGATAATTACCCTCATTCGGTGTATTACATTAGCAAAAGTCTGTTGGATACTGAAAGAAGATATCTAAAGTTAGAAATACTAGCATTGGCCTTGGTAATTGCAGCAAGAAAGATGAGACCATGCTTCCAAGATTATTTCATTGTTGTTCGAACATCTTTTCCCTTGAAGAATGTTCTTCAGAAAGCTGATGTATCAAGTAGAATGACCAAGTGGTCAGCTGAGCTGGGTGATTATGAAAATGATGTTGCACCCCGAACAACAATTAAAGCCCATTCAGTGGCTGATTTCTTGGTAGAATTTCATGTTGATAGATCCCCCTGATGGATACCAAAGAACCAGTCTAAAAAAGAATGGGTGGTCCGAACTGATAGCGGATCTAGTACTATGGGATGTGGGGCTAGAATTTGTTTAACTTCTCCTTATGGTGATATTATGGACCATGCTATATGTTTTGGTTTCAGGGCTACTAACAATGAATCTGAATATGAAGCAGTTATAGCTGGTCTTAAGCTAGCCCTTATATGTGGGGCCAGGAGAGTCCGATTAATGAATGACTCCTAATTACTGATTCACCATGCTCAAGGGAAATCTGAAGCAAAGAAAGACCAATTGATAAAATACTTGCACATGTTAAGGGAAGTTGCTGCAAGCTTCAAGAGTATCCACTATGAACATATCTCTAGATCGGAGAATACTATAGCAGACTCTTTGGCAACCATAGCTTATTCTGAATCTTACCATTGGTTTCTGTTGTTAGAATGTCCATCAATACAAACGGGCCAAGAAAAAGGTAAAGATAATAAAGGGAGTTTGAGCATAGTAACCATTTAACCCAAGGACTGGAGGTATGATATTCTTCAGTTTATTTCCGATGGGATTTTTCCTACGGACAAAACGATGGCTAAGAGAATCAAGTATAAGGCTCGTGGTTTATTGGTATTAAAGGAAATTATTTACAAGAAATCTTTCAGCATGAGCCCTCTTACGTTGCTTAGGATTTGAAGAATCTCAAGTTGTGTTATCTGAACTATATGATGGTAAAGGTTCTGCACACTGTGGCTATAAGGCCATAACCAGGAGAGTTTTATTAGTAGGGTACTACTGGCCAACCATAATGGCAAATGCTAAAGATATGGTAAAAAAGTGTGATCATTGCCAGAGATATGGAAATGAAATTCATGTGCCAACAATTCTTATGGAATCTATATCCGAACCGATACCTTTTGATAGAAGGGGGTTGGATCTGGTTGGGCCTCTTCCCATGGCATCCGGTGGATGTAAAACAATCATAGTTTCTATTGACTATTTCTCTAAGTGGATAAAGGTAGCTCCCTCAGTTGGAACCACTTATAAGTCAATCATTAAATTCATTTTGTCTAATATATGTTGCAGATTTGGGGTTCCCTAAAAGATTACCACAGATAATGGGCCACAATTTGATAGTAAAGATATGGAAATGTTCAGTACCTCTAGAGGAATTCAACACTGCTTTTCTTCTCATTTCCACCCTCAAGAACATGGACAAGTTGAAGTTGCTAATCAAACAATCTTATCCGGACCGAAGAAAAATCTAGAGAGAGATGCAGGAAAGTGGCCAAGTTATCTACAAGAAATATTGTGGGCTAACCGAACTACACCTCGGGTTGCTACAGAAGAATCTCTGTTTGCCCTTGTCTATGGGATGTATGCAATCACTGCCATATAAACTACTTTACCATCTCACAGAGTCCCAAAATTATTCTGAATATGCAAATGATATGACAGTCAGGAAGCAGTTGATTTAATTGAAGAAATAAGAGTTAAAGTCATTTGAGAACGGTGCACTACCAGGGTTTGATGAGGAGTAGAATTACCTCCAAAGTTAAAAGAATAGAATTTCAATTGGGGGATAAAGTCTTAAGAAAAGTCTTTTTACACACCGCGAAAACAGTTTGGTAAGCTGGCTCCAAATTGGGAACGTCCTTATATGGTATGTCGAAAAATTAAACCGGAATATACAGACTGCAAGACAATGAGGGATGAATACTAAAGAATCCATGGAACATTTAACATCTCAGGTTATACTTAGAATAAAAATCTCTTGTAAATATTTACTTTTTGAATGCCAATGTAAATATTAGGGGGCATACTCTTTCCTACCCTGGTGGCGCGGAGAGTTTTAACGAGGTTTCCGAGTTTTTCAATAATATCTTATGCCTTCTTCAAAAGAATGGTGCTAAATTATTTTTGATTAATCATAGTGTGAGGTGGTCGGATATTAAATACTTATTAAACACCCCGGCTCGCAAACATATTTGAGGTGATCAGATACGTTAAACACTTGATCAAATTTGTCAAACATATGTGGTCGGAATTATTTAGCACACTTACTTAACAGATCTGAAATATTAAAGGCTATTTAAGCATTAACAGCAAAGAATTAAACAAAATTCAATCAAAGGGAAATATTATATTAAAGTCTGATCGGAATAAAACCGATCCATGATTCACAGATGCCTTGACCAGTCAAGGATTTTAAGTTTTAAGAAAATAAATTAAACAAACAATGCAACAAGATGCCTTGACCATCCAAGGACTTTAGTTTTTTTTAAAAAGGAACACATAGCATAACAATACAACCTTAGGGCTTGCTCTATTCAGTATTTTCATTACCATAATTGTTTTCAAACTTTTGAGTTCAACACTTGTACTCTCACCAACTCTTTCGTTGTCCTCAGAATCTTCTCCACTTGATTAGTTATATTTATCACCATTGTCCATCGTATGAAAATAGAGGTCATCATATTCCACAAATTTCCACAAAATACCAAGAGTCCTCTTAGGAAAAGTCTCATAGAATAATAATAGCATATCGGATTTGATTTCATCATCTCTTTTCTCCAAAGAGTCTAGCACTCCAGAGATATACTTCTCTATTTCAACAGCTATATCTTCGGCTTGATTCTTTACTAGAGATATATTATACTCTGTCTTCTTTGCAAGAAGATCTTCCAGATTGACTTTATCTTCGGATAAAGTCTTGACAGTTTTATCTATAGCCTCTAGTTGTTCTTTCAGAGCTTTGATTTCACCAGAGGAAGAAGTTTCCATTCTAGAATACTTGATCTAGAGATCTTTTTGAGCCTCTTCTGACTTGAACAATTTAGCAACTAGATCCTCTTTTTCCTTCTTCAAGGATTCTATATTTTGCTGAGCGGCGGAGAGATTGTTCGTCATGATTTGATTCTCTGAAGTCAGGGAAGTTATGGTACTGGTTTGATCCCTCCTTGATTCTCCCAACCGGTCCCTTCGGTATTTGGCTGATGTGGGTCTCTTGTGGTTTTTTTTTTATTCTTCATCTTGTCCAGATGGCTAAGGGCTTTGACCTTGGAAAGCAGATAAATCTTCGCGTCCTTAGCCTCAGTTCTATTTAGGATGACGTATGTAGGAGAAATGGTCAGTTCTTCGTAGGTGAGGTCCCTTCTCCTTGTAGTATTCCACAGGTGAGATCTCACAAAGTTCCCTGAGGTAAACTAGTTGTGGAAAACATTATCCCATTTCTTTAAAGCTCACGCATTTAACTTAGCACATGTGCTTTGGCCAGCCCGTAGATGGTCTGAGAACTTCTTCGGAAAAACTGGAAAGAGCCACAAGTCAGTTCAGAATAACCACATATTTTTTAAATGATTAAGGGAAACATAAATAAGACTTACTTATACTCTTCCAGCGATTAGTTAGTTGGCTTGGATTAGAGTCAACTTTTATCTTTTTCCCATTCTCACAGGCCCCGCTGATGAACATGAATTTTATCCTCCATGGTTTTTCGGACTCCAGTAAGTCATTCACTATCTTGTAGTCGTTCCCCATATTGTAGTGGTAAAAGGGAATGTGGTGATTCTTGCACAGATTCGCCACAACAGCGAATTGCTCCATTGGTAATGGGATCTTTGACAGCCTTGAAGCCATTATGTCAGTCATCAGAGTGTACCATGCATTCAGACTCAACTGACTTGGACATAACTTTATCAGGTGAAAGTACCTGACTATCTCTGGATCCAAAGAAAACCGGGGTCCCCAGTTCAACACCACGGTATAAACTACTAGCTCATTAGACTTGCAGTCCATCAGAGTCTCCGGGGTGATTGGGATTCTCACCTTAACAGAATCGAGGAAGCCCCATTTTGTTCCTATACGACCAAACTCAGCAGTATGGGTGTACACGTAAGTAATATTCTTGAAGGCTATACTTTACACCGACTTTATGAAAGTTTGGCCCCACCTTTCCTTCCAGACACTCCAAAAGTGCATCTGGATTGGATAGGCCCATTTTAATTTACCCTTCTGACATGTTGCGGTGTTCTCGGTCTGTCCGGACGCCTCAAAAGGAGTATCTTCTATACTATCCTCTATAATTTTTTCCATTACGATGGAATTCTGTTCGGATGGCTTAGTTTCTGCCAGGGGCTTTATAGTCTATGAACTAGTAGGTTTCAAAGATCTAGGGGTGGATTTAGTTTTGGATTTGCGAGTTATTCAGTGAGTGATGTTCTTCTCAGGAGACCTCTTAGCGTCCGAACCCATGGCTATGAAGGGTGAAGGTTTCCTAAGACTGGAAACTGATTTTTCTTTAAGGAGGGGGTTTTGAAACTCTTGGACAGAGGACCCTGATTGAAGAGGAGAAATGGTTGGGACAAAGGGTAATTTTCTGACCTTAGACGTCTTTGATGACGATGAACCTTGGTATGTGTTTACTGTTGATCGATTGATTTCTTCACCAGGAGAGACAAGAAGACCAGCTGCAATTCTCTCGTCTCTTGCAACTCTTCTCGCTTTCTCCAATTCAGACAAATTCAGCCAATCTCCTTTTACCAGTGCGTTTCTGGCTGTGAACATAAATTACTCGAACACAATTTAAAAAGATTACTAAGCTTTCTCTCTCTGAAAGTGTTTGTGTTTTGAAGACAATTGAACAGTGAAATCGATTTAAATAACTGTGAAAATATAATAGGTTACCTAGGAAAAGATAAACCGATCATAGCCATGATTAAGGGATATAAAGTATAGCGGTTACACCCTAAGTAACTTTCTAACCTAGTAGGTTAAGAATTTAGGAGAAAAACGGCTCAGTGACATGTGTCCCATCTAAAAAAAAACTCTTGAAATTCTTAACGGTAAAATCAGTCCCACCGAATTCCGGTCGGGCTGACTCTTGAAATTCTGAACAGAAAAAGGTGATCTATTCAGTTCGGATATAGAGGCAGATCGGAAGGACACATTGGAAATGCGTTGATTTCTATTCTTATGGGTTAACTCTTCCAAGAATTCTTTACAAGACCTAACGGGGCTACTAATGAGGTCGGATAATTTTGACACTGCTACTTAACCATATTCGGAGGGGAATGCAGACTAAACGAGTATCATAAGATACCTAACAGGTTAAAACTAGTGGAGCGTGACTAAGCTAGGTACTGGTCATTTCATACCTTGGGCTAATAGGTTCTTAAACTTAAGCCAAGCCCACGATCCGACCCGAAAGGCCCATGGGTCAGTAATTAAGTATAAATACCCCAACTACTTTCATTAATGGGGGTGATCAAAATTTAACACAAGCACACTCCTTAATTATCTCACTACACTCTACCTTAAACATTAAATTCCCAAAACACTTTACTAAATTACCCTCAATCAGAAATAATCCACACCAACATTGAGTTGGGATCTTCTTTCTTTTTTCTGTCTAGATGACTTCTGACGGGTCTCAAGTGACCTTTCTTAAACCAAGAGATCTTTAATGGTCTTTCTTGGAAAAATTCACCTTTGATTATCTCGTTGTTTGAGCGAGGTTACTTATTCGCATCTCATTATCTCATTATCTGATCAAGGTTACTTATCGCATATGATTATCTTGTTGCATACCTGTAAAATAACTCTTCTGCTCCCTTCAGGAGAACCCAAACAATCTTACTTTAGGCTTCAAAAATGCTGACTAAAGTGACCCAGATCACGCTAATTCACTTGTTGGTAGCTGCATATTGTTGACACATAACCACTCATCATAGCTTATCCTAAATCGTAACAATCAAAGTTTTCACCGAGGCTTGAATTTTAGGGGCACATGTGGCTCTTTTATTTGTAGTGTGTGAATAATTACCCTTTGTTTTTCTTCATTTTAGGGGCATATATGGCCCTCATTCATTATAATATAGGTATTATTTTTTCCTTTTCATCCAAGTTATATTAAGTAAAATCTTACGAGTAAGCAATTTTTTTGGATATGTTATATATTTGTTTGTATTTTTTATCCTTTCACGTCTTGTTGGTTAGTGTGCATGTAGCCTCCGTACTTTCTAACAAGAGCTGGAGCTGCATATATGGACTCACATGCCTCGAAGTAGAACTTTAGATCTTTGGTGTTCCATATGTATTTTTAGCATAGGATTTTCGCCCGCTGCTTCTTTCTTTGGTGTAAGATTTCCATTTTTTTTACTGATTTGTCGATTTATATATCATGCAAGTTCCCGGTCTAGGTTATACCCGATGTTGGCCAGACAACAGATTGGGGCGTGAACTTGTATAAAATAGGGTATTTATTTTCTTTATGGTTGAGAATTCATGCTAATTCATCTACATGTGACATAAAGAGCACTTAGTTGTGCAATGTTTAAACAAAATATGTACTTTCATTAACTATAATAAATTGAGTGCAATGATTTTTGATACGAGTTAGAAAATAATAAAACGTAAGAGTAAGGGTTAAAATGTCTCATTTTAAATTATCGTCGGCTTGCTGATCTACCCGTCTAAATTGACATCTCCAACAACGTCATTTCCACAAGCATTGTGGCTTGGCCATTGAAACCTATCATAAAATAAAAGTTGGGCGTATGATGGTCTCGAAGGAGAGTTGTTTCATGGCTGAAGTGAATAAAATGTTTATCATTGATCATGCGTTCACTCAAATCCGTCAAGCTTTACCCTCGTAATGTCGGTCGTGATTAAGAAGGGATCATAGTGTAACAAGAAGACGGCCTCAAGATCCTTGTATGTGAAGAAGATGTTCCGGATGGATGTGCCAAAGGCATATGATTTAATTAGGTTAACCCATGGTGTGCTGATGACATAAGTAAATCCACGGATGTAGCACTTGCGGAAGCTATTTGCGTAACCCGTCTGACTGGTACCTCCATTGAAAGCTCAGATGTAGGGTTTAAACTTCTTGATTTTATATAGTTCTCACTCGGGATGACTCTCGGGTCGATTCAGTTTATCTCATGATTTCTTACCTTGGGCGTGGGAGTCATAGGGCGCGTTTTGAGGACTGTGTGGCCGTTTTTGCTAACATCCATCGAGTTTCTCGAAGAAATCCTTCAGATTTCTCTTTCTGGTTCAACTGTTAGATCTCTATTTTTAGCACTCGACATTCTTTCGTGGTATGTTCGTGGCCTCGGTGATATCCACATCGTTTGTTGGAATTTTATGTTATTGGTTGTTCGAACATCTTTTCCAGATAGGCTAGAAGGTTGGTGTTTATATTCTGGTCGTAAAGTTAAGCATTATGCACGGTTGACGACAGATGGTTGACCTGCTTACCCGAATGGGAACGCTGCCCTAAAGGTCTGAGCATTGGGACATTTTTAGAACATGCCACTGTATTTCCATTTTGAAGGGAATCTTGTGCCCATTATGTAGCTCGAGCTATTAGTTTGACCATGGTACTCTGCCTTGGTGATTTTATCCATAATTTAAGAAATCATTTTAAGAATAAGGATCTAGTTTGTATGATTTTTAGAGTTTCCTCCAAGTGGTAAGATAAGAAACTCTTACATCTTCTCATGTATTTCTTTCCAGATGGGTTAGCTAATTCACATTTAACTAAATAGTATGTTGTGTGGGAGCAGTTTTGAAATGCATGCTCTTTCAATATGTCGTGTTATTCCAAACATTAAGCTGTCATCGTTCTTATGTTGGTGACTTTCACAGGTTCAAAAATGCCACCACGTATTCCTTTCGCGGTGAATCTTCTCCTTAGTGCCCATTTTGTAACTAGGGATATTAGGTCGGCTACGGTGAGGGGCTCTTCCTTGGTGCTTTCGTCCAAACCCTAAGAAATCCTTCGAAGAATAGAAGATCTAGCTTGTATGGATATTTCTCTTGAGTTTCCCTTGAGTGATAAGATACGAAAATTTTAAGTCTTCTAATGTATTTCCTTCGAGATCGGTACTATTTCAAAGCAAACAGTGGTGCAACCCATACGTAGCTTAAGTGCATCGTAGTCTCTTACTATCTTCGATATTCCAAATTTATCTAAGGTGTATGTTGTGTGCGATTAGTTGTGAAACACCTCTCATTTCGACATGTCGTGTATGTCTAATTATTGAGCTGTCATCATTCTTTTGTTTTTGGCTTCCGTTGGTTGTGCTTTAACATCGTTTGATAGTTTCGGCTTGTTGTTAACAGCACATTCTATCAAGGGTTAACCACCCCCCCAAATTTCTATTTGTAAACTAAACGTATGGTCTTTTATACTTTCCTTTGCAGGCCCGTACCACTTCTCTTTTAGAGAAATATTCAGAATGTTTTTCACCTTCTCGGGCTGTAGGAGAATTAGGTATGTTTTCACTCGAATTCGTCTCGATGCTCACTACGGGGTCAAAATTTTATTCTAGGCATGTTTCTTCCAACTTCTTCATTGCAACAAATTCTAATTTTTTCTCTCGAGAGTAACCCACAATGATGGGGATTCCATCGTTAGATGACTGATGAATTCCTATTCGAGCTAGCTTGCCTAGGTCTCAAGGAAATGTTTTAGACTTATATGATTTAAATTATTATATTTATTAAATATAAGGTAATTTTAAATATAATAAAGTTCAAAAAAATTATAAAAAATATATAAAACAAAATAATAAATACATAAATAATAGAGAATAAAAATGAATTGAATTATATTATAATATAATTTTAGAATTTATAAATAATAATATGTAATGTATTATATTTTCCATACTAGAATAACTAAAATATGTTATATAGACCATGTTTGGGTTTTCTCTTGGGAAATTTCTTAAACCCATAACTCATCGCAAACCCGAGGAGTAGTAAAATTTTAAACTTACACCCATAGTAGAAAAGTTTTAAAACCCATAACTCATCCGATCGGGTCGGCCCAGTTCAGATACTCGCGAGTTTGGAAAAAATTGTCATCCCTAGTCTAGAGGAAAGCTTGTGAAAGGGGTTTTGAACCAAGAAGTATGAATTTTGGCATCTACGTGTCTTGGCGCACTGTACAAGAGACTATATGATGGCATGAACCTCACGAGGACATTGGACACGATGCTGAATCTATCTCCTAGCGTCTTGATTGCTGGCTATGATATATAGTTGAGCTCCAACAGAGGTAAAGTTGGTTTCATACCGTCGTCTATTGATCACCGCACTACAAACTTGGCCCGTTGGTCAAGGCTGTCTTTCTACTTTCTGTTAGGTATCCCTCTTTCATATATTCCTTCTCTAGTGTTCAGCTTCAGATTGATAAAAAGAGGACTGCCCTAGTGATGGACGATCCACCGTTGTGGGGTGGATTCATTGTTACTCTCGAGTCATGTCATTATGGGTAAGACACTGACGAGTCTCTCTTAAATGAGCGGGTGGTGGACACGGTCGTCTTGTCACTTCTTGGCCACCGCAATGCTCCTGAAGACTTGCACGAGCTTGCTCACTTTCTGAGCTACGTCATTAATTCTCTCATTAGTGAGAATGACGGGTTCATCGTTCTCTTCATCATTGACGGAGAGAATGAAAATGAAATCATTTGTGGGAGCGGTAGATCGGGCAACAGATTGTTCATCGTGTGGAGGATTTTCCAATTCTATGGGGCTGACTAGCTCGTCGTTGATGCTTACTTCATGGGGCGAGGTAGGTTGAGACACCGATATTGTAGGTCCAATGGTGACCGTTTTCCCGATTTTAGATTCATGTTTCACGAATGTTGAAATTTATGATTATGAGTAGGTTGGATAGTTGGCTGATTTCGTTTCCTAACAATGGAACCAAAATGGTGGGTAAAAATCACCTAAACTTATGACACTTTGAACTTTTTGACAAATATAGATTACATATGATGTGGAATACAAAATGATTTTTTTTTTATGTTTCTACTATTCTCTCTCGCTTTCACCCAATATTACAAATGAGACAATCTATCCTTATATAATGGTCTTGACTTGGAGGGGTCTTTGGTTGTTGCCTCCTTATTAGTGCAACCTTTTCTAGCTCTCGAGATGTTTACTCTCATGAAGGTATATACTTGGGGGTCACTTTATTGTAAAATATTGGACACAACTTCTGTATCTTATCAAACACGGATTCCGTACACTTCGAGGGCACTCGGGAAAGGTGGGAACGATTGAGGCTAAGTTTTTGTTGGTTAATGATCGTAGAGGACCTAGAACATGCTCGTTGTGAGCTTATTGCACGGGTTCACAAGCAAATATTTTTGAATAACATAGAGGGACCCAAATGAGGCTTTGGGAGGAGGATTTCTCCGTATCGGGCTAATTTTCGCCATTTAGGTCTTAAGTGACCATCAGGATGATTTTGGAATGCTTGGATTTAAGCGACTATCAGAACAATTTTGGCGAGCTTGGCCTTAAGCGACCATCTAATAGCTTAAGGACATCGGGAAACTTTTGGAAAGTTTGGTCTCAAGCGAATATCTTGACAGTTTGAACCATTGGGAAACTTTTAGTTATGTCTAGAGGCAAGCTTGGCTAAGTCCACCCATATTGGTTGCTTAAGGTTTGCTGGTCAGATCTGGCCGAGTTGGCCAAGTTGGACGACCTTTACTACTACGTTAGGAGTATCGGTTTGTTAAAGATAACCCTTACTACTAATTATCTATCCCCAACCCATATAAGATGATAATATGATCTTCTATATTTTGCCATTGTCATCGGTGTTGATATGGGTTAGATTTTTATAATATATGAAACAGAGTTGCGATCGAGCTCGACATGTAATTTTCTTGAGCCCTAATTTTATAAAAGAGCTCGACTAAGTGCTAATTTATGTACGAGGACCAAATCTTAGTTTATAAATAGCTCAGAAACACGTTTGAGCAGTAAACAACCTATTAATGACAGTCAAATTATAATGTAATGGCCGCTTTCTATGTAATTAATGTAACTATTACAACTATAACCAAACTATGAATAAGAAATCCAAATCAAGTATCGAGGATGATCGCTTCCATGTGTACATGATAATAATGTTAATGTACTCGGATTATCCATGAATCTAGTGTATTCTTCTCCTATTTATCTCAATCTTTATTTATCTTCATAAACTAGCTTAAAATTCTAGTAATTCTTGTTTCTAACCCTTTTTATTAGTTTAACTAAATCCAAACACATCATTGGCACCGTTATTTGGAATCAAAAAGTTTCCATAAGACTTTCTTCAAAACCAAATCAGAAAATATTATTGACCACCGTCATAAAGAAAAACATGCTCTCCACTATGTCAAAACTCGTACAGTTTCCGCAAAGAAAAAACTGGCTATCGCAAACACAACACAAACCTTAACTGTCACAGGCACAACAAAAACCTTGTTTTCCATGGTCGTCGTGCAAAATTTTTCTTCCACCTCCACCAAGCACGATCTTATTACTGTCACCGCACCGCAAACCCTAGAAGTGCAAAATCCCGTTGTCGCCACTATGTTGTAAACCTTAGTTACCTCCACCATAACACATAATCTTTTTATTATTTCCGCTTATCAATATGATCAAATAGCAAGTAAAAAACGTGTATCAAACATATGTTGTTATTTTTTTTTCCATCCAAAAATTGCTCGTCACTATGAAAAATCCAAGAAAAGAAAGATCCACTAATGGCATCAAGATCAGGAAAGACTGTTATTCGAACTTCACGGTCTTGACAACCATTATTAGTAAGAATCATTTTGATTATAGGCTACCAACTAGTGGATGCCTGCTCTCCATGCCACTCACAAAAAAATCATTTATAGGTAGAAACCTCTATGGGATAGACACTCCCAAGAACGATCTAAAAAAGAATCGACTCACAATCAAAAGCTATAATCATATGCAGTATCGGGCTCATTTATAGAGTTGATCTCTTGTTTGTCATCTAAATGACCATGCTCCGATATCAGAGTGAGAATAGGAAAACCAGGTTATCTCGTAATAACCCCAAAACCTTTCTCTATGTTATGAAGAATCTCACACATGTCAGTCGTGGTTTGAGATCAATAATAAGCATGGTAAAAAAAACTCGAAATATCATCTAGCAACATCACCGTTGTCACCAGAGATAATGACATACAGTCTACCCTAAAGATTTGAACTGTTCAAAATGGATAAAAAGAAACGTGATACTTATAACAAAAATTTGATAAGATCCAAAACATTATGCTCGGGTTCGACGGAGACGATAGCTCTTATGTCGACCTTTTCCCATAACCTTACGCGGTACAAATCTGACATGGTTTCACTTGTTACCTTTAGGCTTGACTCACACGAATCTCTTTAGATCGCTTTCTGAGATCAATTCATCAGATAAAAAATTATTTATGAAGATAAAGACTATAACATTATTTGCAAACAAGAACCCGATGTAAGTCTGCATGATTATACTAAGTGGTTTGTTAGTGTCAATAACAACCTTCAAAACTACCACGAGACCATGGCATGCGTTGCGTTTCGTCAAGGAATCCTACCTTGCTGAAGTCTTAAGATCCACTGTTATTCTGTTCGAGAAAACAGATAAGTGTTTTTTTTCTTTCTACATCTAAGCAAAAAATAGTAGCAAAATTTTCCTTTGGCTATCTTGGCTTTGAAGAAATTAAAACATACTTATAATCTTTTAAATTTCATGGTTTATTTAGTATATCTGTAAGGAATTACAGACATATACTTATAGAGCTTGATAATCTGGAAGACATTAAAAAATTGGAAAAGGAATGTTTATAACTGAACTAAATATCATCTTAGATGATTAAGTTAGTTTCAATTGTTGTTAACCGATGATCATTCTTGATATATCAAAAGTATTTCTCCAAAAAAATTGGATAGAATTTGGAGAAGCTGTAATCACATGGGACATAAGGAAACAATCCGTAACAAAGGTCAACATAAACAAGAAAGGTCACTTAAAATGAAAAGCAACTTACCTCAAACTTAAATCTAATCTCAATTCTGCATCTACCTTCTCAAAAATATGTGTTGGTATAAGAATTAAAATCAATAATAGTTTGCAAAAATAAATATAAAAATGTGACAATCTTAAACCCATTAAAAAATTGAGTAAAATAAACAAAAATGATTTTATGGACTTAGAAGACAATTCTCATTATACCTCCTCAACTTGTAATTGCTTAAACCTAAATTAAACCAATAAACATAAAACTAAAGTTTCTACCAATATGGAAGATAATCCTACATAAGATACTCAATTAAACTCAAACTCAAAATATGAATTAAATGAAGTTTTAGCAATGAGGCTCATTGGTAATATTTTTACCATTTACAAAGATATGGACAACCTTTCAAATGAACAATCCCCTTCCAAAATGGATTCTTCTAGCAGGCTTCCTTTATCTACAATAAAGGAAAGGTCTTTTTCCAAACAAAATGAAAAAAAAACAGAAGTCTAAGTAAAAGAGTAAAAAAATCTAAAGGAAAAACCATCAAATGTCCCCTACTTTACAGGACTACCCACTTCAAAGGATCAACTAGATCCTTAAATTTGTTATTTTAATAAAAATTTCTA
The DNA here is from genome assembly GCA_036936605.1 of Limnanthes douglasii subsp. nivea. Classification (NCBI taxonomy): domain Eukaryota; kingdom Viridiplantae; phylum Streptophyta; class Magnoliopsida; order Brassicales; family Limnanthaceae; genus Limnanthes; species Limnanthes douglasii. Next base: position 124,694,791 of record JAUPFV010000001.1, on the reverse strand, counting down.
TCCTCAATTGGAATGCCAAAGACACGGACAATGATGGTATATTTGCTACTGATTGAATACCAAAATGATTTTTTATGAAGAATTTAGATTGTATATTCAATGAAAGCCAAACCCCTCGGCTATACTATTTATTGAAAGCATTAATCTAGTATACTTTAGACTAGATAAATGATTTCAGTTCATTGTTTTTAAATATACATATACTCTATATAGATTTTAATAGTTTTACAGGAACATGGTTCATTATTCAAAAGAGTAAAAAAAATGGATTACTCAATCAATTAATCTCAAACAAAAACCAACTATTTAGAGGTTTTCCTTTAAAAACAAAGAATCAGAAAATTTGTACTAATTCTTTTATGGATCAACTACAATGGCATATCTTTAAAACAATATTGATAAAGATGGTTGTATAAAAAGAAATATAAATAAATTATTTTATTGAAAATCATTAAAAAATATATTTCAATATATATTGGGTAACACGTTAAACAGATTCAAGACTAATTATTTTATAAAATTAATCTTATTAATTAAAATCATATTTTTAAAGTATAAACAAGTAAAAAAATTTGTATTTAGACTATATTTTAAAAAGTATTTGACACATTATAATCAGAATAACGAAATATAATAACTAAAAAATAAGTAAATATTATTTATTTTTTTCGACGAATGCATTTACTAATATGTAGATCTAAAAACAAAGACTATAGATGCACTCATAAGTCATAACATAACAACTCAGCTGTGTTGATTCGTTATTCGTAGACTGGGAGTATATTGCAACTTGTTTATATTCATTCCAAATAAGATTGTTTTATTTTCGGTATGAAATGGGGTGGGTTGAGAAATTAGCCAGTTGTATTTTCGGTGTGGATCCTACAAAGACTACAACATCCCTTCCCCTCTTCCTTTTAAGAAGCCAAATAGAGGGACCCAACCGAAGTTAATGCAACTGCTGACCCGAAAGCATGCACGTGGACACTTCCTTTTGGTGAACCATCCACTACGTGGGACCCGTTTTGATACGGGTTCGGATTTTATGTTCTAGCTTCCACGTGATCTCTCGTTCCAATCCAAAAAGCTCTCTTTTAAACTCCCTTAACTTTATTCTTATTTGGATAAGTTAGCCCACATGTGTTTTAGTTAGTGGTCTTACGTAGTTTACCATTCAGAATACTGGCCGACGTCACTTGTTCATGTTTTGCCAACGATAGGCTATGTATATTGTTTGGTTTGAATTAAGTTTTACGAATGGTTTAATTGTTTGGAAAAGCCATACACTATATTTACCATTTAGTTTAATCCGGCTCAAATATAAAAACGGAAGATATTCAAGCCAATCGATTAACGACTTCGGCCTGTTATAATGATGGAGTTTAAAAATGGATACATTGAAAGGCCATTTTATATCAGTTGGATATTTTAATTTGTCTTTTAAATATGGTATTAGAATTTAGTTGTTTAAAAATGTTTTTTTGTTGTTCATTCAAATTTTATATGTATAATAGATTTGCGTAGAGAAATATTAGGCTATTTATCATGATATCAGCTTGTTGTTAGATTATAATTTTGTTGGTAAAAGGACGGTCATTTAAAAAAGAAAGAAATGAGTTCTCTTAAAAATGCTTTTTTTAGAAGTGTTGGATTTATATCCTCTAATAAATGATATAAATTTGGTTAGTGAAAATCCAAAAGACCAAAGATAATATATTTTTGTAAATATGTATTACGAAAAAAATAAAATTGAATCATGTATAATAAGTATTAGGGCTTTTATTTATGATAGTTATCCTTTATTTTTTTTATAGAATATATATCTTTATTAACTTACAATTAATGGAATAAATTTCAATTATTTTCCCTTCACGATGGAAAAATTGTAAGAATCATGTTTTTGCAGGATAGTTAGATTTTTTTTTGTGAGCTTGTTTAATGATGCAAACCTTGTCCTATAAACTTTGAAAGTGTTTGTGTCTAGTATCCTATCAAAGTTATTAAAAAAAATGTCAGAAATAATTGTTACCTTGAGTAGTCCCTCAATGTTTTTTCAAAAATCAAAATAAGGATCTTAATTGCATGAACCCTGTCTAGGACAAAAAAAAGTTACAAGTGGTTTCGAAGCTTCCCTTGCAACCAAGTTATTGGACTAAAAGATGTTGTATTGTCAAGGTTGGGCTAACGCTTATACATAGTTGTATGATGTAGTTGCAGAAGGTTAAACTTGATGTATGACTTTGAATGAGGCTTCTGTGTTACTGCAAGGTGTTGTTGTAATTTAGACGTTTTGTAGGACTTCGACCAAAAAGTTATTTGTTCTTCCAGGGTTAGTCCAAGTCTTCATTTCCAGTCTAGAGCGTGGATTGTGCATTGCTCATGAGTTTTATTTGAAGTTTTAATGATGCTCGTATTTTATTTTGAAACCTAATAATTTATCTATCTTCCATCTTGACTAATGAACATATGTAGATAATTTTGAGATTGTTAATTTACTATAGAATTTGAAGAATATGCTGGAATTGAGGATTCAAATCATCATTAATTTGTGTTTTGATTTAACTGAAACTTTAATTAAGGAATTGATTTTCCCATTCCTTTTAAAAATGTTGACTCTCCTCTAGTTATGACTAATGTATTTAGCTTCTGAGATTTGAAAATCCATATATGTTCAAACAAAACCTTCTTGAGTCGAGACCATATTATAGGTAACTTTGAGATATACCAAAATATTATGTCCGTATTTCCCGTCAGTTCACTTATTTGTTGTGTTTTTCTGATGCTAAAAAGAGTTATTCACCACCACAGGCCGATCGAGTATCATGGAATAGTCAACTCGAATAATGAAATCCATAAAAACACGTATATGATCAACTCAAGGTCCTCAAGTTTATCTGGTGAACCAGACTTTATACCTCTTATCCGAAAACCCAAAAGGCTCGAGATTCTAAGGTGTTGAGTGTTGCTGTTATTCTCTTATAGGTAGTTCTAGTGTTTGATCCCGAACGTAAATCTTTTGTAAGGCCGATAATTCTACAACCTTTACCGCTTTTTGTGTCAAAGGTTGTTAATAGTCCTCTCAACGCCCGATATGAATTCATTGCAGAATTTATCGAGAAATATTTGGAACAACACTAGGCATGTGTATTATACTAAAAGAAGTATAAGTATTTTCACCGAAAGAGATGAAAATAAAGAGGTTGAAGTGGGTAATTCCACCCACGGTTCATGTTTGTTTCTCTGGTGCGGATAAGGCATCACTTGATTCATTTGGTGGTGAGACTGTATTTTTTAATTTTAATCTTGACCACGGGCTTGGGGTTCCCCTGAGATCAGATTTGCTGTTGTTCTTTATGAGGACTCGACTATGTCCAAGCCATCTGGTACCCAACTCCTAAAAGGTTCTTTACGCAACAATCATGTTGTTTCACTGTATTTAAAGTCGTTTTAGTATGCCTCACTTCTTTACGATAAACACGATTATTGGATGATTCAATTATCCATATCTATACATCGCCATGAGTGAAGACACATTAACTCTGATTGATGTTCCAAATTGCAATAAAATATGATATATATATATATATATATATATATATATATATATATATATATATATATTCGGGTCATGGGAGACATGCGTGAAAGGAGAGGTAACATTGCCTCATGCTTAGAGGGCCTATGATAAGTGTTTTTATTTTTTGAACTATTAGTTCTTGAATCGTTCGAAATTTTCTAACTACAATTATTTATAGTGCTAGAGCACGTTTCTGTTATGTAAACACATGAGGAAAGGAAGAATTATGCGGGGTTTGAAAAGAGAAATAACAGTCTTTCGATATTCATACCAAAATATGATGGGCTGAAGCATTTACTCGATAATGGCCTATAGTATAGCATAGATGTTTGCAATAGAATCTATGTATGTGAGATTTTGGTTAAGTGTGAAACATCAGAGCAACAAACACCTACGAAGAAATCTTCAGTGGTAGAAGTAGGTGGAAGGATCAGGAAGATGGAAGGGACTACCACCATGTCAGCTATTGTTACTTGACAAAGTTAATGGTAAAATAGTACTTCCACAAGATGTTGATGAAGTACGAAGTAATATGGCCAATGCTTGAGATTGTCGTTATAACTATGTTTAGCCATCTAAAATATCATTTTAGAGCTGGTAAGGGCAAGTCTAGTAAGGTGAAGCGACAGTTAGACTCGAGAAAGAGGGTGCCAATAAAGTTGAAGCCCAATATTGATACGGTACCTACTTGTTCGAGAATAAAAGATGTGAAAGTCGGTTCTGGTGAGGATAATAATCGCCTGAGGGTAGGCTAGTAATTTCAGTTGGTGTTTTAAGGAAGTATGTGGGTGTTTAAATGTTTAAAGTAGAGAGTAGAGAGATAATTAAGCAGCTTGGTAGCAGTTAATTCTCATTACCTATAATTAATGCAGGTGGTTGGGTATTTATACCCTGATGTTTGGGCCCTTATGGGCTTTCGGGTCATGTTTAATGGACCTGGGTCATGTTCAAAGACCCATGAGCTCTAAGTAGGAGAGCAAGTAGCTTAGTCAAGAAGTGTTTAGGGTTTTTAGTACTTTTGTCATAGTTCGAACAGTCCTATGGTCATAGTGTTCAAAGTAATCTGTCCGGTCCATGTGATCTGTCCGATCTGTCCGGTCCGGAAGCCTTGGACTGATCTGTCCCTGTCCAGGGAGCATGCTGAATTCGGACTCATCAGGAGCCCCTTTTTTAGGTGTTTGAGCAAGTATTCTTGTCAGAGACCTAAAAAAACAGTCCGACGTCAGAAGTAGTTTTCAATCCGGACAGGTCTATGGGTTTACCCGGACAGATAAAGCTTCATGAATTCAAAACGGTTTTTGCCAGAGTTCGTGGGACACGTGTCACACTCTGATTGGTTGCTTTAGCCATTTTTTCACCTTGAATTTCGAACCCACCTTCTTCGAAAAGCAACCTCTTTAATTACAAATGATGACATCAGCGCCGTCTTTTAATTATTGCCAAAATTTTCGAATTCTCCTAGGAATCAACTTCCTTTTCCAGATTTACTATAAATTCAGACTCACTTTCTACTGTTTTACCATCTCTTTCATATTTACTCTGCATATTTCCTTAGAGCTTTCTCTCTCTAAAGCAAAGATTTTCTCGATAGTTTATGTTTACAGCAAGGACTGCTTTGATCAAAGGCGGGTGGCTCAACCTTTCTGAGTTGGAGAAGGCATAAAAAGTTGAGAAGGAAAGACGAATCGCAGCTGGGTTACCTACTTCGCCTGTCGACAGACCAATCTCTTATGCTGCAGAGTCAGATCGAGGATCTTCTTCCTCCAAAGGCACTAAGCCTAGAAAGTTATTCCAACCTAGCCTTTCCCCCATCATCTCTGGTTCCTCTGTTCAGGAATCAGAATCCATTGTCGAACCAGGAGTAACTGCCACCAGCTTCAAAAAACCCTCACCCTTCATAGCGATGGGATCAGACATTGAGAACTCCCCGGAGAAGTTAGTTGACCGAAGAAAGAGTCGGCTGGTTAAGGGGCAAGCCTCCAAGAACACTCCCTCAAAATCGGGGGCAAAAAATAGCAGTTCTGGGTCTGGAGTGCCTATCAGAGCTCCCCGGGAAAGACTACCTGGTCCGGAGGCTAGCAGCCCAGCACCTCAAAGAGAGACTTCTGCCTCAGAGCCCCAGCCTGAGACTAGAAGTCAAGAAAACACTGAAAACCAGCAGTCCGGAAGCCAGGCTAAGCCAAGTTTGAATTCTCCCCGGGGCACTACCACTGATATTCCTCCAACAATCATGGAGCAAAGAATGGAGGACTCTGCTGAAGAAATCCCTTTTGAGTCTGAGCCCTCCGGTCAGACTAGTAACACTGCTGCTGCCAAAAAAGATAAGGGCAAAGAAAAACTGTGCTTGAGGCATCCGGAGCTGCCGGAGTGTCTCGAAGGGAAGGTAGGGCCTTGTTTTCACAGGGTCGAACTTAAATACCTCTTGGCCTTACAGAAGACCAAGTATGATTTCATCCATACGGCTGAACTGGGTCGAATGCGCACAAAATGGGGGATCCCAGAAAATGTGAAGATAAGGATTCCCATAGATCCCGAAACTCCTATGGACTGCAAGCTGAATGAAATAGTCTTCTTCACGGAGCTATTTAATTGGGGACTCAGATTCCCATTGGACCCAGAGATTGTTAGATATTTTCATTTGATCAAACTCTGTCCGAGCCAGCTGAGCCCCAATGCTTGGTATACACTGATGTCATGCATCATGGCATCAAGGCTGTCCGGAATTCCTCTTCCTATGGAAGAGTTTGCTGCAGTGGCCAATCTTTGCAAACATCACCAATTCCCCTTCTACCACTTTAGGGACAGTTTCAAAGCTGTTGATGATCTATTGGAGTCTGAGAGTAAATGGAAGAGCCAGTTTTTGTTCGTCAGTGGCGCTTGGGAAAACGGAAAGAAGATCAAGTCCGGAGAGAACCCAAGCCTCCTCAGAAGCAGGTGGAGGAGTGACCGTAAGTCTCCCACTTTAAATCTTTGTCTACTTCTTCCTTCTTATAGTTGGTTTAAATTAATTTGTCTTTTTTTTGTCTTAACAGAACTGCCTAAGGAGTTCGGTGATTACTTGAAGGCCGGACAGGTCACTTGTGGCAAAATCAATGCCTGGACTGCAGAGAACTGGGGGAACCGATTCCACAATGCTTTCACTAGTGGAAATCTGGCAAGGTCTCACCTGTGGAACACCACAGGTCGGAGAGACTTGACTTGGGAGGAGCTCACCACCCAACCTTCTCCTGACACAGTGCTTAAGAGGAGCCATGAACCAGATGGGACACTCTTCTTGCCGGGCCGGGCCAAAGTCCCAAGCAAAATGAAGGGCAAGAAGAAAGGCAAGAAGGTGGCGAGCGATGCCAATCCTGCTGATGCTGAGAAAGATGCCCCAACAGACCCAGAGAGGCCGGCCCAGAGCCAAATCGATGCTGCCCTCTTGCAAGTGGTGGAGCAAGAGACAGAAAGGCAGGAAGCAAACCTCCCAAAACCTCCAAGGGCTTCCAAGAGGAATCGCAAACAGGGGAGTGAAGGGGCAGACCGGGCAACCAAGAAGAAAAAGACTGCTAAGAGAGATGAGCTTGCTCTCCGGGAACCAGAGCCTTCTTTCCAGGCTGAGCCTTCTGACCCAACACACGCCGAAGAGATTCCGGGGGACTTTCACACTGATGAGGTTGAGGGAGGAGACCTCAACATTGATGGAGTGGACATCACCGGTCTTGGTGAACTTGGTGAATACTTTCTCAACCTCCCCAGAGACGACTTCGCAGGGCCTTACATTCCTCCGAGCAGCTCTAACACCGTCAACTTCAATGGTAAGACTTTCATTGTCTCTAGTGAAAAGGACACCATAGCCCACTCCTTGCTAATCAACGTGCAGCCGGTACTTACACTGGAGAGACAAGTTCGGGGTCAAGCAGACATCATCAAAGACCTTAAGTCTGAGAAGGAAAAGCTGTCCGAAGACCTCCAAACTGCTACCTCCAATGCTGCCATGTTGAAAGAAGAAAACGAGGAGTTGAAGAGAAGCCAAGAGACAAGCACCACCAAAGTCACTACTTTAGAGGAAACCATCAAAGACCTTCAAGAGAAGCTTTCCGGTCTGGAGAAAGACCTTACTACCTCAAAGGAAGAAACCAAGGCAAAGGAGAAAATCATCACCAACCTAACTACTGATAAGATTGCCCTTGAGAATGCAGTGTCCAAGGCTGCCGAAGAGAAGACCACCTTGTTAAGGGATCAAGAGGCTACGATTCAAGCCAAGATCAATGCATATGCCAACGAGATGATTAAAAGCGAAGAGCTACTGATTGAGAAGGTGAGGTCTGACATGGTTCTACTCTTTCATGAAAAATATCCGAAGAGGAACCTAGGGGACTTGTGGCTTTATGTAGACGATGATGACCTTCCATATCATACAATGGCCGAAGAGGATCAGGATGGAGTCTCCAGTGCGTCCTCATCCAATGATGAAGAGAGGACCGGAGAGAGCCCATACAAAGAAGAAGATGATCCCAAGGGAAAGAAGAAGGTTGATGAAGGTGAAAGCGATTTTAAAGGCAAGAAGGCAGATGAAGGTGAGCCATCTTCAAAGGCTCAACCTTAACTTACGATCTACTTTGTTTATTTTTTATTCAGACTAAAAGTCCTTGGAAGGCCAAGGCACTCTTTTTGTAATGGTGTCCGGTGTTTGTTCGGACAGGCTTTTTGTGTTGTATCTTGACTATTTAAAAGTCCTTGGAAGGCCAAGGCAAGTTTAAGTTATTTCATTCAATGAATATCTCTGTTTTGTGCAACCATCATCTTCTTTCATTGTTCGTTTTAATTTTGATAGCCAGAGTTTAATAGCCTTTAGTTGTTGCATTGTGAGAGTGTTTAAGTTCTCCGGCTAGAGTTTAAATAGCCCTTAGATATTTCAGTCCGGATAGTATGACAAGGGACAAAACTTTAAAAACACTTAGACAATTTTTAAGAAGGCATCAAATTTTATTTAACAGCCCGGACACCTCATTAAAACCTCTCCGTGCCACCGGGGAGGAAAGAGTATGCCCCCAAATATTTACATGGATGTTCAAACAAGTAAATATTTACACAAGTGCTATTCCAAGTACATCCGGAGATGCTCGATATTCCAAGGATGAGTTAAAACTCTGTCATCTTTGTCTTCCAACCAATAAGTTCCAGGCTTAATTCTTTCAACAACCATATACGGACCCTCCCAAGTTGGGGCCAACTTTCCAAATAGCTTTTCTTTAGTGTGTAAGAAGACCTTCCTTAATACTTTGTCCCCTGGTTGGAAATCTCTTCTTTTGACTTTGGAAGCAAACCTGATCCTCATCAAGCCTTGATAGTGTGCAACTTGAAGGTGAGCTTTAACTCGTCTTTCTTCTATCAAATCAAGTTGACCTCTGATTGCCACCTCGTTAACGTGTTCGGAGAAGTTGTGAACACGAAAAGAGGGGAGAGTTGCCTCTATGGGAGCTACTGCATCCATCCCATAGACCAAGGCAAAGGGTGATTCTTGTGTTGCAGCCCCAGGTGTTGTCCGGTAGGCCCACAAGACCTCCTGTAGATAACTAGGCCACTTCCCAGCAGCCCCTTCCAAATTCTTCTTTAAACCGGACAGTATAGTTCTATTAGCCACTTCAACTTGCCCATTTGCTTGTGGATGGAAAGGTGAAGAAAAAAAATGCTGTATACCTCTTGAGGCACAGAAGCTCTCCATTTCTTTATTGTCGAACTGTGGCCCATTGTCCGTTGTTATTTTCTGTGGGACACCAAATCTGAAACATATGCTGGATATAATGAATTTTATAGCAGCTTTTGATGTTGTCCCTGCTAGAGGGGCTGCTTCTATCCACTTCGAGAAGTAGTCTATGGCCACAATTATAGTTTTGCGCCCTCCGGACGCCACAGGGAGAGGCCCTACTAAATCCAATCCCCACCGAGCAAAAGGAAAAGGCTCAGAAATCGATTCTAAAGGAATGGCTGGTACATGAATTTCATTGCTGTACCTCTGGCATGGGTCACACCTTCTTACCAACTCCTTAGCATCTTTCATGATTGATGGCCAATAATAACCGGAGAGTAAAACTCTTCTTGTCAAAGCTCTAAACCCAAAATGGGCTGACCCCTCACCATCGTGCAATTCGGAGAGGACCATTTGTGATTCTTCATCCCCCAAACAGCGCAGGAGAGGTTTACTGTAAGACTTCTTGTATAACACTTCTCTCAATATGATGAAACCACGAGCCTTGTGTTTCAATGTTCTGGCTAGCGACTTATCCGGAGGCACAACACCATCGGAGAGATATTGCATGCGAAGAAACCTCCCGTCTTGAGGTTGTTTCACTTGTATTTCAAAAATCTCCTCTTCTTTACTCTTACAAAGTTGAATGGAGGGGCTTTCAAGCACATGGATTCATGGATATGACTCCGTATATGCTATGGTTGCCAGTGAGTCTGCTAGCTTATTTTCTGCCCGGGGAATGTGTTCATAGACAACACTTTTAAACTTAAGCGCTTCATTTTTGAGGAGGAGTAGATATTTCACAAGTTGCTCCTTCTTAGCCTTAGACTGGCCTTGGGCATGGTGGATAATCAGTTGGGAGTCGCTTAGCAGCTTGACCCTCTTAGCCCCACAAATGTAGGCCAATTTTAACCCAGCTATAGCTGCCTCATATTCGGACTCGTTATTAGATTCCCTGAAAGCAAAACAAATAGCCTGGTACATTTTGTCTCCATATGGGGAAGTCAGACATACCCCTGCACCACACCCCATAATGCTAGATCCACCATATGTTCGGACGACCCATACTTTTTTATCTTTTATATCAGTAGCTTGCTCCGAATCCATGTCGGAGTGGAATTCGACCAGAAAATCAGCCACAGCTTGGGACTGCTGTTCGGGGAGCAAAGTCTATGTCGAAGTCCCCCAACTCTACTGACAACTTAGTCATTATGCTCGAAATGTCTGCTTTTTGAAGGACATTCTGCAAGGGAAAAGAAGGCCGGACGATGATGGGATGAGCCTGGAAATAAGGCCTCATCTTCCTGGCTGCTATCACCAAGGCCAATGCCAATTTTTCAACTTTCAAGTAACGCTTCTCTGCATCTATCAAGCTTTTGCTGATGTAGTATACTGGATGGGGATGTCCACCAACCTCTCTTACCAGCACAGCACTGATGGTACAACTCGAAACCGCCAAATATACAAAGAGAGTCTCCTCATCGACTGGCTTGAACAAAGTTTTGGGGGAGGACAGGTGTTTCTTGATCTCATTGAAAGCCTCATCACACTGCGGGGTCCAATCAAATCCCTTTGCACCCTTCAAAGTTTGAAAGAAATGAGCACACATGTTCGAAGACCTTGAGATAAATCTGTTTAAGGCAGCTAATCTCCCCGTTAACCGCTGTACTTCTTTGATGTTTCGAGGAGGCTCCATTTGGAATAGAGCATTGAGCTGGTCCGGATCAGGTTGTATTCCATGCTCACTTATGAGATAGCCTAGAAACTTCCCGGACTGCACTCCGAACACACACTTTTCAGGGTTTAACTTCAAATTCACTTTCACCAAGTTGGCAAAAGTTTCTTGGAGATCGAACAAGTGCAACTGCTCATCCACACTCTTCACTATCATATCGTCAATGTATACCTCCATATTTCTTCCAATTTGATCAGCAAATGCCTTGTTGACTAATCTCTGATAAGTAGCCCCAGCATTTTTCAAACCAAATGGCATTACTTTGTAGCAATGAAGACCTCTGTCAGTGACAAATTTGATATGCTCTTGATCTTTTGGATCTACTTGAATCTGATTGTATCCGGAGAAAGCATCCATAAAGGAAAGCAGCTTGTTCCCAGAGGTAGAGTCTACTAACTGATCAATCCGGGGGACCGGATACAAGTCTTTTGGGCAAGCTCTATTGAGGTCTGTGAAGTCAATGCACATGCGCCACTTGCCATTCTTCTTTTTCACCAAGACAGGATTGGCAGTCCACAAAGGGTATTGAGTCTCCTTGATGTGCCCCATCTTTGTGAGCCTGTCAACCTCTTGCACAATGACATCAGCCTTTTCTTTGGAAAAAGCTCTTCGTTTTTGAACCACTGGAGCTATGTCTCTCCGGACGGATAGGTGGTGTGATATCACTTCTGATGGAACTCCAGTAACATCAGTATTGCACCAAGCAAAAACGTGCTGATGGTTCTTCAAAAACTTTAACATTTGATCTTTCAAAACAGGTGGCATTTTAGACCCTATCTTGACACTTTTCCCATCTTCCAACCAGTGTGTTTCTACCTCTTCAACTGGTATCAACACTCCGGGGGTCTCTCTGGGGTCATCAATTTCACCCTCACCCCCAGAAAGGCCCTCAAACTGCTATTGTTCATCAATACGGACTGCCCCCAGCGTTCGAGGAGCCAAGGCAGTGGCATAACATTCTCTTGCAATCTTTTGGCTGCTCCGGACAACTCCAACCTGCCCCTAAACAGCATACTTTAAGCATTGGTGGACTGTTGAAGCCACTGCATGCATCCTAGAGAGCCAAGACCTCCCTAGAATAGCATTATAGCAAGTGGGACAATCCACCACAATAAAGAGTATTCTGACCATTTTCTTGAAAGGGCCCTTGCCCAACAACACCTCTTCTTCGAACTCCCCGATCACATCTATTGAGCTGCCTGTGAAGCCCACAATTGACCTGTCCGAATTCTGAATTACAACTGGATTTTTCATTTTCTTGTAAGTGGTTAGGAAAAGGATATTGGCTGAGCTTCCAGTATCCACCAAGATTTGTCTTATGTCATTGCCCCCTATAGATGCTCCTATGACAACAACATCCTCATGAGGGCCATCAATGTTTCTTAAATCATCTTCATCAAACACAATGAAGGGGAATGAGTTTGGTGACTGATAGGACGTCATGCCTACTTCTAGCTGGGAGGCTAAAGTATGAACATGCCTCTTCCTCGAAGAAGCAATAGGAGCTGTCATAGTGTCCCCCCCGAAAATTGTAAGCGAATCGAAAAACTTAATGAGCCTGGAGACCGACCTAGAACATTCCTCTATAGCACCCACTCTGTTCCGAGTTGGATCAGGATCCAAGTACTCAGATTCCACGTCAAACCTTTCAACTATAACCATGGCTCCCTCCGGAGCAGCATTACTTGGATCAACCCGGCGAGCGTTATCAGGCCTGTTACCCCCTCTTCTTTTCACATAGGCCCCCAGCTTTCCCCTTTCAATCAAGTTCTGAACTTCTTGTTTCAATGCTATGCAGTCATCAATGGTATGGCCAATATCATTGTGATATTGGCAAAAAGAGTTGTTGCGATGCTCTCTGGGAGACTGCAGTGTTGCCGGTCTCCGGTAATGCACCTCATCCTTTGTTTTATCAAAGATAGTGGCCACACTTTTTTTTAACTCTGCGAACCACTCCGGTTGGACCCATGGCCCTCTCTTGTTTCTGGATTGTTGACTTTGAGCAGGAGCAGCTGGCTGAGACTGAGCTTTTGCCCTACCATGCCCGTGTCCGGTTTCTCTTGCTTTGTTCCCGGACTGATTCTGATTGGGATTTGGTGTCACTGGGGTAGACCTCACCTACCTGTGCACCCTGGTTTTCTTTGTTTCATCGACGTTTATTTGTTTGCCAACCTGATTCAGCAACCCTCCCCATGTCATGGCCTTCTTTCTGGTCACTGAATCAGCTAGATTGCCTGGGTTCAAACCCTGTCTCAGGGACTTATGTATTCTTTCAAGGACTCATTTGGCTCCTGGGCACAATGGATTATTGTGTCTCAATTTCCCTTTATCTCTTTACTTCCTACGAACTGCCTTCGAAAGACCACCCAAAAAGTGTCGAAGTCTTTAATACAACCCTGAGGCAGGCTGTTGTACCACTTTAGAGCACTCCCCGTGAATGACTGGGAGAATGCCCTACAGAGCAGTTTGTCATCATCATCAAAGTTCATCATGAAATTTTTAAATTGTTCCAGATGGTTGTCCGGATCAGTACTGCCATCGTACTTCTCTATCTTGGTGCTATCAAACCTCTTAGGGAGGTTTCCGGACAGAATTTTAGAAGACAATGGAGATTGCCTCCAATTCCTTCCACGACTGAACACGGTACCCTCATTGGGAGTTGCAAAGATACCCGGCTCATCGTGAAAAGCAAAGGGATCCATCAGCATCTTGTCCACATGCTTCCGACTATGAGATGATCCCTTCCCAATATGCCTTTTCATCTTTCCTTGTCTATCCCTTTTTCTTGAGTATTTTTTAATCTGCCTTTGCTTCTTTCTAGTTCGACCCTCATCGCTGCTAGAGGATAAGGATTTTCAACTCCATCACTGTCCGAAGAGCTATCAGAAGACTCTGAGCTTGAGTCAGAACTCTCCACTGGCTTAGACCGGTGAGACGTTTTAGAACTGGCATGAGTCTTTTTAGTGCTCACATGAGTCTTTGAAGACTCATGCTCCCTGGGGTTATCGGTGTGATGAGCAGCTGATGTTTTAGATTTTTCTTTCACGCCCAGCTTGGCCTTTTCAGCCCTCAGAGCTTCTATTTCACCCTTGAGCTTGTCACGCTCTTCGATAGTGTACTCATCGTTCTCTCCCACCACTTCGAGCAGAGCTGGTGGTACTTCTGGATTGTCCGGATTCATACAGACAGATTTTCTTAGCTGGTTTTGAATGCTTGATTCAGGCACCTTCGTGCTCCCACTGTGGTCGCCAGTTTGGTGAGGATAATAATCGCCTTAGGGTAGGCTAGTAATTTCAGTTGGTGTTTTAAGGAAGTATGTGGGTGTTTAAATGTTTAAAGTAGAGAGTAGAGAGATAATTAAGCAGCTTGGTAGCAGTTAATTCTCATTACCTATAGTTAATGCAGGTGGTTGGGTATTTATACCCTGATGTTTGGGCCCTTATGGACTTTCGGGTCATGTTTAATGGACCCGGGTCATGTTCAAAGACCCATGATCTCTAAGTAGGAGAGCAAGTAGCTTAGTCAAGAAGTGTTTAGGGTTTTTAGTACTTTTGTCATAGTTCGAACAGTCCTATGGTCATAGTGTTCAAAGTAATTTGTCCGGTCCAGGTGATCTGTCCGATCTGTCCGGTCCGGAAGCCTTGGACTGATCTGTCCCTGTCCGGGAGCATGCTGAATTCAGACTCATCAGGTTCGAAGATAATAGATGAGCTGTTGGAACATATTTTCCTACGTGTATCATAGATAAAAACTATACAAGAATCATTATTGGTTGGAGATGATACCGTATTTGATATTATTTTGGATCATACAACCTTTGATGTTGATCATGTAGGTATGTTTGATTATGAGTCATTATTTCTAGATATTTTATTAATTATGTCTACCAAATGCGTAGTGATTCACAAGGAAAAAATCCTAGGGACAAAAAAGATTTTGATCCCTGTCGGTAAGGGGAAATGTCTTGTTTGCAATGTTACACCGAGATTGAATTTAAAAAAATAATAGGAGGACAGATAATTGAACATGTCGTAGTAGAGGCAAAAAATATATCACGATAGTGCAAAGGCAGAAAACCAACAATGTGGAATTTCTCTAGTTGAGATTTCAGATGGTTTCCAAATGTCATTGGTCCCGTCGAGAGGTGGTATAAATGTTTCTCATTCTATTTCTGTTTTCGGGTCCGTCATGTTAGTTGGCATGCAATTAAAGCTAGCAACAAGGATTTTCCAGTAGATTTGATACCTACCGAGTTGATGAAAAGACTTCTAACCTTTGAGTTTGAGGTAAGTCCAAGTTCATAATGTTTTATCCTTATTAGTGTTGAATTTGTGCTTAAGTTATCCTTTAAAATCTATATTACATACAATTTTGAATGCGCTGATTTTGTTACATCGAGGAGGTAAGATTTTGACTATAGCTGATCGTCGGTCTCTATTGAAAAGTGCAAGTAAGCCTTTTTTCAAGATTTACGTCTAACGAATGCGCTGCAAGCATAATAAGAAACGATAGAAAGGTTACATTTTAAGTATTAGTAAATTTAAGCTACCATGGTTACATTGAGACGGGATTTATAAGCCAAAGCTTAGAAAGCCAAGCGTCTAAATGAGGAGAGAAAAAGTTGTACGATGTAAGTGTCGGGTCCGAAATAGACATTGGTGGATGGACGAAAGAAGGCCATGTTGGTAAGAAAAAATGATTAGATGCGCTTATCACATGAATTAGGTAAAATACGTGAGCTGCACGGCACCTTGGAAGAATAATGAGCAATCCATGTGGTGGAGATAGTATAATTTGAAAAGAAAATGTTTCTTAATAACGAAGATTCTGCCAATATTATGAAGAATAAGACATTGGTGGATGGACGAAAGAAGGCCATGTTCGTAAGAAAAAATTATTAGATGCGCTTGTCACATGAATTAGGTCAAATACGTGAGCTGCAAGACACCTTGGAAGAATAATGAGCAATCCATGTGGTGGAGATAGTATAATTTGAAAATAAAATGTTTCTTAATAACGAAGATTCTGCCAATATTATGAAGAATACACTCATTATATGTATGCACCAAGATATCTAAATCTTACCTATATGGTTTATTTCAAAGACCCAAAATGCCTTCTACGTGTAATTCATGCAGTTCTTTTAGAGGAATTATGAGGTGATGTGGTGACCGAGGGCGGCCAAAATATGATTTTAGATTTAAGGGGATCATGGTAGAAGGACTTACGTGGATTGTCGGTTTAAGTGAAGTTTAAAGCTGAAGTTGTAAGGCTCGTCATATATTAAGAATCTCGAGGTAAATTATGTTGTTGCTATTGTACCCACTAGATTGGAAGGCTCAACCCAACTACCTTGGGTGTCCCATGAAGAAGCGACATATGCCCTTGTTAGAACCAATCATTCGTAGGTTTGCTACCATTTTTTATGTTTGTATGAATGCCATAAAGTAGTCCTCTAACATATGTCCCACGGAGTTGGGGCATGTTTTTGTTATTTTTCATTTGAGTATGTGTCATGAAGTGATGTTTTGTTGGTTCGAACATGAAATGTTTAGTCAAAGTGAAATGCTTTTTTTTATTCTACAAACTATTTATTAATATATGATATTTTTGTTCTCATGATCTTATAAGAATGATCAATTCTAGTAATCAAAGCCTTAAACAAGAATCATGTAGGATCTTTCATTTGGAACATGTCTAGAATTAACAAAACATGGCATGTGTAATATATAAAGGTGCATGACTTCATTAGGGGTTATGTATTGAGGAACTTTGAACCTCGTTGAGCATGACTGGGATT
Organism: Limnanthes douglasii subsp. nivea; assembly: GCA_036936605.1. Lineage (NCBI taxonomy): Eukaryota > Viridiplantae > Streptophyta > Magnoliopsida > Brassicales > Limnanthaceae > Limnanthes > Limnanthes douglasii. The sequence continues at coordinate 124,677,948 of JAUPFV010000001.1, read as the reverse complement.
TTCCTTAGCATTTATAATATTTAGAGATGTACTAATCGAAACGTGTTCGATGGATATACAACTGATGTACATCGGCCACAACTTTGTGTTAGCTCAATGAAGTTAGGAAGTGTTCAGACTAGGACTTGCAATGACTCAATGTAGCTGATAAATGATCAATCGAAGCCTTGTGATGGCCCAATAAAACTGATAAATATTTTACCTAAGCCTTATAATGGATTAATAGATCTTGGAAGTATTTGACCAAAGCTTTGTGATGGGTCAATAAAGTTGGGAAGTGTTTGGTGAAGCTTTGGGTTGGTCCCATATGCCTCTCATGGCTCCTTCATAGCTTTTTAGTGACCTAAAAAGAGTGTGAAGTCCCACCAAAGCATTGCATAGTCCCAATAGGGTGGCTAAGTCTTGGCCAAACTGTTTTATAGTCCAAATGAGGTGGCTAAGTATCTACATAAGCATTGTAGAGTCTTAAAGTGATGGCGAAGTCTCAACTGAATCCTAATGTGAGTATATTTCTACATAAATGAGAAATGTATGCTAATAGATAGATGACACATACGTAATGGTAGAAATAAATGTTTATTAATGATGAATGCCTCATTAAAACCTTCTCGCACCATCGAGGTAGGAAAAAGTATATCCTATATATAATAAATTGTTTATAAATAGTGCGAACAGAAAAGTTGATCAAAACTTTGTTATAATTTATCTCTGAGCTTAAAGCTTAAAAAAACGACGTTTGAGTTGTAACAACTATGTATTAGAGCTTTGTAATGTGTATACCGAATATATACGTTGACCCACTTTTCTTAAGTCATGTCCAAATCCGGACTTTTAGTTGTAAAGTTTCTCCTTTCATCATACGTGGTTATCTTGTAAGAGTGTAGTTGAGATTTTTTTGGGACCACCACTTCGATGTTGTATACTAGTGTAAACAGGGTTTCCCCAATGAATGACATTAGGTTAGTTTGGTATTATCACAATACATTTTATAAAACGTCTGGCTACCTCTCTGCCACTCATGTGAGTGATTATTTTATGTCATCCAAAATTGTACGATTAGTGACCCCCACTTGGTCATTTACTTTAGGGTGAAATGGTGATGAAAAGTTTTGCTTTATCCCTCAAGTCGCTCAAAACCTTGCGATATTGTAGTTATGAAACCGCGTTCAATTATTGATGATGATGATTTGTGGTACCTTATATCTATAACATATCTTGGAGTTGATGAAACTGATTATCTCATTAGCCGTGATATTTGCTAATAATTATGATTCGACTCATTTTGTGAAGTAATCAACTACTAATAGGTATATACATCATTCCTCATGTTGCTAACAGGAGGTGGCCCGACGATATTGAGTCCCTATCTATCATAATGTACAAATTTATATATGGTTTCTAATAAGACTGCTAGTATATTAGTTGAAATAGAGAAGCGTTGATATTTACCGCAATGTTTTACCTTTCTTTTCACATCTTGTGCTATTGTGGGTCAATACTACCCTTGTAACATGATTATTCTTTGTAATATTTTACGCCTGCAATTTACACTTACCTCTCCATTGTTGAGTTAATATAGTATGAATTTGGATTCCTCGGTGTTGAGGGGCTTGTGAGTCTTGTGGTTGGGGTCCTGACTTTTGGGGCTTGTGTCTTTCCTTTTAGGATCGATCTTTATGTGAGGTACTGGATGATGAATGATCACCAATCGTCTATTTGATCGTCACTTTCTTGAACCAGCAATCTTGTAACCTGATAGAACATATTTCATAAATGATGATATCTTGTTCATTCTATATGCAAGACGAGGATGCCAATGCATCGACGATGTCATTCTCTGCTATGGTGATTTTTTTTGTATGTGAAGTTGTTGAATAACGTTACTACACCAAAGTTATTTTAAGTATTGAATGATTGTGTCTTTTTAGCAATAACAAGGCCTAAGAATTATTGAATACCCGTTGGCATTAAATGAATAATTAAACTTTGGTAACATGACAAACCTATGTAAGCTAAAGCCCGACAATCACCTCCATATATTCATCTGCAAAATTGGTGGCTAAGAAAACAAACTTGATTAACTGTTTCAGGATATTCCCCATTGGTGAGACCAATTGGACGTTTATTCCCGAGCCCTGTTTGTTGCTTCTTCCATCAATTCGTACCTTCCAAGTGGATTTTAGCTGCACCTTTGTAGATACTAGTCGCGCTTTCTGGAACTAGGTTATAAAATCTGTGAGTGCCTATGCTTTGATCATTCTTCATGATTTGAATTTGATTTGGTAGTCTCCTATTTTAACGTACCATTTGCTAAGTATTACTGAAATGTATGGTTTTTGCAGCATGATGCCCCGAGGACATGACGTCCGGAAAATGATCATATGAGCCTTGACATACGGGCGCATGTTTCATAGTGCTACCACTAGGATGAATAATTATTTCTCAAGTTTCATGTGTTTCGTTTGTGCGTCGAGTAAATATTTTCTTATGTAATATACCGCTCGAGACTTGGTCCTAACCTCATAGATTAGTACAACGCTGGCGCCATAATCTGAGACCGTTAGGTATAAAAATAATATTTCATCTCGTTGGTACTTCGTTAGTACTTTGGGGGAGGAGAGTAATGTCTTGATGTTGGTGAAATATTTCACATACGCTAGGTCCATTAGAACTGCCTTACTTGTTGGAGAACTTGGAACTTTTTTGCATTTTTTTTCAAAATGAGATATGGATCAGTTTAATGCGGCTAGTCTGCTTGTTACGATTTGGAATTTATTCATATTACACGGAGAGGTCATGGATACTATATTAGATAGATGCATTAGGTATTCTTTGATTCGTCTCTCACTAACCATGAATCCTGATATTTCCAGACTTGATGCCGCATGTGAATTTTTTAGGGTTCAATTTTAAACGGACTCGTGTTAAGTTCAAAAATGTCTTGGGTAGATTGGTCATGTGGTCTTTATCTGTAATACAGTAACTAGTATATCACCGATGTATGTCTGGAGGTTGCATTCAAGCTGTATGGAGAATATTGTATTTATGAGCCATTAATATGTTGCGTCGACATTTTTCAAGCCAAAATACATGACCTTATAACAATGAAATCCACTTTTCATTAACGAATGTTATATGCTCCTCATTTTCCTCGTGCATTTATATTATCTTGTTGTCAAAATAAGCATCTATGAATGATAACATTCTTTTCGTATATATTATATCGACGATTTGATCTATTAGAGGTAAATAAATTAGATAATTTGGTTAAAATTTATTTAGGTTGGTAAATTAACACACATTCTACATTTATCATTATTGGTCTTGATAATGAGCATATTTGTTGTCTAGAATGGGTAACGTGACTTCGTGATGTGGCCGATGATAGTAAGTTTGTCTACTTTGGTAATTATAACTTCAGCTTTTTGTTGGAAATATGACATTATCTTTCTTTTGATTGATTGATAGTTTATTTGTATTATGATTCTGTTACATGTTATTTTGGTTAAGATTCAGCTTACATCTTTGGCGCTCTATGCGAACATGTCAAAATTGTGTCGTAACAAGGTGAGTAGTTTGGACTCTGATGCAAGATGATACCTCGTCCTAGTCTTAGTGAATTTGTATCATCTATTATGACGATGTCAATGTCATCTCATGGCTCAATAATATTGGGGGCCTCTTATGGATAATCCATGATGTCTATGATGACTGTATCCCTAGTTAATTGCTATTTCTATAAAAAAAAGAACGTGACATAACATTTTCATGATAGTTTTTGATTTTCATGGATGATCGCGACTTTCCCTTTGATCGGATAATGTAGGCATTGATGCATATCGGAGATAACATCTTGTCCATCTATGGCCGAGCCATGATGACGTTATAGAAACGTAGGCCGCCGAGTATTATAAAAAGGCATTGTACCCTTTTTATGCACTCTCTTCTACCAAGGAAGACATCTAACATTAGCTCTCCTAAGATGTTGGCATAAGATTTTCCAAAACCAGTCCAGATTCGCTGCTACAAGATTAACACTGTTGAGCCATTAATCTTATCATACATGTTTTTATGTATGATTTTGGGCGAGCTTGTATCAATTATGACACAATTAATTGTTACCCTTTTCATTTCAACCGTGATTAGCATGACATCATTATTTAGGGCTGCAACACCTCTCAAGTCATCATCCGTAAAACCCAATATATGATATGGGTCACAGTAAAGTGTGGTGATGTGTGCTCTTGAACTTAGTTTTGAGTTCAGCCACATAATCACTTTCTTTGTGTGAGATTCTATCAAAGATATTACCGCCATCAATTACTCCAATGGCTTGTCAGTTGGGGTCTGGATCCAAGTATTCATCATCCGAGATTTTGGTGATTGTGTTATTATCCATGGCTCGTGTCTCCCATATTGCATGTTCTTCATACCTCTCTCATCTCGGTTGTAGATTTTAACCAGTTGGAGCACATGTTGGTTTGTTGCCATTCATTCTCTTCACAAAGTCTGAGTTTTTCCCATCGTTCACCAATTATTGGATTTAGTCTTGCAAGTAGTATAGTGTACGAAGTCACTGTGGAACTTGCAATATTGGTCTTGTCTCTATGTTACCTTGGTGCTGGAAGTTTCTCATGTATGGTAGGAGATCACATCTTTGGTCTGGTTTTAAATAGTTACCAAGTTTTTCGTTAGTTTAGTGAATTGACTGCATGGTAAGCAGTCTTGTCAATAATTACTTCCACTATTACTATTTCTTTTCTTATGATATCCTTTAGTAGCTTATGTTTAACATTTTTGGTGTGGTTTCGAGGAATATCATATTGTTGTATTATGCCTACTTGTGTCACCATCAGAACGTTGCTTCTTTTCATGCTAGGATGGGAATTATAGGCTCGTAAAGTGAATGTGTTTATTTCTATTCTAGCCTTTGCAATCTCCTCCACCTTGATGTAGACTTTCTCATGCATAACCATATCTCGAAAGTTAAAGGTTCCTCTTCATTATAGATTTCGATAGTGACACATACAATACTTCTTGTCTAGAAGCTGAAACTGCCATCAGATCCTTACAATCATGTAAACAACTCTTTATATCAATGAATCTCCGGGGTTAGTTCTAAGCATCTCGTTCGGTCGATATTTTTAATAGATCATATAGTCCTAATCACCTTTCATAACCTTGGAGCTCATAAATTTACTATGGAAATTTGTACGTAGCATCTTATATTTTTTTCTACTTCTAAGTGGTAAAGTGTTGAACCATGTTAAGGAATTTACTCGAAATATCATTGAAAATGATATGTATTTCATTATATCGTCTCCTTAAAAGTGTGTCATCTCATTATTAAAATGTTCGATGTGATATTTTAGATCTCTCTCGTAGTTGTACTTGTCCATCTTGTGGCTATTATAGCTGGGTGGTAAGTCATCATACAAGATATTCGTGGTCAGTTGGGCTTCATCACCTATTTGGTCGTCGTTCTCGTCAGGCATGTAGTTACTACCATTATCTTACCCCATTTTAGTGTAATTCATGATCTACTAAACACAATCACAACAATGAACAAATTTATGCATAAATGAAATATCGTAACGATTGAATTTCACATTAGTATATTACACATTCCAGATATTCGAATATCAAGGTATCACTAAGGATTGAACATTTACTATTCACAATGAATACATGAAAATAATATACACATAAATTTACATACTCACTTGTTCTTACTTGACATTAGTTTTACTAGCCTTGTGTCTTTATCCTTCTTAAGCATATCAAAGCCAAATCCTAGCTTCTTGAAGCGGCTAAACTTCATGCTCAAACATGTAGTTCTTCTCTTCTTGCACCTACATATGAAATTTTACAAAATAACTATTAAGAAGATAATCTTCAACCTTCACAACTTGCAGATCTGAACACATACCTTGAGATGATATAAAAATGTGTTCCAGTCTCTAGATCTTAAGTTTTCCACATCGAATTCAACACCTAATGTCTTATTAGATGGGAATTGGGTATCTCAACATGAGAGATTTTAGATGGACTTTAATCCCATCCCTATAGCCGATTTGTGCACAAGATCTCTACTTAACCCTTTGGTTAAATGATCGGCTAAATTATATTGAGTTCTCACAAACTCTACTGAAATAACATCATGCATGATGCGCTCAAGAATCATACTGTGTCGAACACCTAACTGTCTAGACCTGCCTTTGTAAACTTGTCTATAGACATTAGCCAAGGAAGCCTCACTATCATATCTGATAGATATAGGTGATATCGGTTTGGGAGACAACGGAATTTCATACATTAAATTTCTTAGCCACTCAGCTTCTTTACTCGCTGCTGCTAATGCACAAACTCTGATTCCATTGTTGACTTAGTTACAAGTTGGTTTCTTAGACGCCCAAGAGATAGCACCTCCCCCCAAGTAGAAATACCCATCCACTTGTGGAAGAATGATCTTCCATATTGGAAATGTAACTCGCGTCTGAATATCCTTCAAGTACATAAGGAAATCCGATATAAGTTAAACCATAATTCATGGTTCCTTTCAAATACTTGAATACTCGGTTTAAAGCTTGACAATGATGCGAACTAGGATTGCTAGCATACCTATTAAGTTTTCCAACAACAAAGGCAATATCCGGCCTAGTGCTAGTCATGGCATATATAAGACACCCGATGGCTCTCGAGTATTCAAGTTGAGATATAGCAATACCTTTATTAGGTAGAAGCTTAAGACTAAGATCTATAGGTGTGCTTACCGGAGAACAATCTTTAAAATTAAATTTATTTAATATCTTCTCAATATAGTGAGATTGAGAAATCGATATACTATTGTTCTTTCGCTTGATTCTTATACCAAGAATCATTTCAGCTTCCTTAAATCCTTCATCTCAAAATTAGATTATAAGAATTTTTTTGTTTCATCAACCTGATTTTGGTCAGTACCAAAAATAAACATATCATCCACATATAGACAAATCAAAACTCCTTTACTAGAATTATCAAATTTACTACATACACACTTGTCTACTTGATTAAGAATAAATCCATTAGACAATATCACATTATCAATTTTTTTATGCCAATCTTTTGGTGTTTGTTTCAAACCATACAAAGATTTTTTCAACTTGCATACCTTGTTTTCACAACCAGACATGACAAACCCTTCCGGTTGTTTTATATAAATCTCCTCATCCAAATCACCATTCAAGAATGAAGTTTTAACATCAATTTGATGAATTACAAGATTGTATACGGATGCAAGTGCAATCAACAATCTAATGGTGGAAATCCTAGCAACCGGAGCATAAGTATCAAAGAAGTCAATTCCTTCTCTTTGTCTAAATCCCTGTATAACCAATCTAGCTTTATACCTTTAAATAGTACCATCTACTTTCATTTTTCGTTTAAAGATCCATCTATTTCCCAATGATTTTAACCCAAGAGGTAAATCAACCAATTCTGATGTATTGTTATACATGATAGACTCTATCTCATCTTGGATAGCTTCTTTCCAAAATGCAACATCCCTTGATGCCATAGCATCACTAAGTCTTTGGATCATCTTCCATAACAAAACAATATTGATATTGATATTGATAGTCAACCTTATCTTTTGAACCTTCAACTAAATAAAGTTGAAAATCAAATCCGAACGACTTAACTTTTCTGGCTCTAGTACTTCTCCTTGGTTCAGAAGGTTCCGGTACACAATTGGTACCACTTGATATATTTTCAATTTCACTTGAGTTCTTATTTAAAGAGTTTTGAATCAAATCTCTAGGTCTAGGTATATAAGTAAATCTCTCTTCATCAAATATTGCATCTCTTGACTCGATAACTGTGTTCACCGACACATAGTCATTGGATTCTAACACATAGAACCTATATGCAATGGAATGCTCAGCATACCCAATAAAGATACAATCTATACCTCTTTCACCCAAATTGTTCCTTTTAGGTTCAATGAGACTTACAACTGCTCTACAACCCAAAACTCTCAGATAATTCAGTGTTGGAGGCTTCTTAAACCAAAAATCATACGGGGTCATCTTATTCCTTTTAGTAGGAACACGATTCAATAAATAGCAGGCTGTTAACATAGCCTCACCCAGAATCCTTCACTCAAACCCGAATAGGACAACATGGAATTGACCATTTCTTTCAAAGTCCTATTTTTCCTCTCAACTATACCAATTTGTTGTTGTGTATAAGGTGCTGTGGTTTGATGAATTATACCCGTAAACTGAAAATATATAGGATCATAATATTCACCCCCTCTATCCGTACGTAGATTTTTAATCAAATCATTCTTATGTAGCTCTACTTCTTCCTTATATATTTTAAACTTATCAAGAACCTTATTTTTAGCATGCAACAAATAAATGTAGCAATATCTAGATACATCATCAATAAAAGTAATAACATACTTTTTATTTCCTAACGAAGGTGTAGCATGGAAATCACATAAGTCACTGTGTACTAGTTCCAATATTTTGGAAACTCGGTTAACATTATTGAAAGGTTTCTAGTTATCTCAGTTAACATGCAAGTTTTACATTTTTTATTGTTTGCATCAACAAAAGGAATAAGGCTTAATTTCGACATGTCTTTTATTCTTCCATAATGAACATGTCCTAATCTAGCATGCCATAATTCCGTTTTATTCAAATTTCTACACATACTAGTAGAAGTCATACAAACAGAATCATTTTGGAACGAAACATTAATATTTAACATAAACATACCATTACACAAATATTCAAATCCTATAAAAACACCATGTTTTGACAATACATATTTGCCACTTTCGTACACTTGTTTGAAACCACAATTGTTTAAAACAACACTAGACAAAAGATTCTTTCGAATCCCACGAACATACAATACATTGTTTAATAATATGTATTTTCCAGAAGTAAATAGTAATTTAACATTTCGTAGTCCTTTAATTAGTTCGGTTGCAACATTTTCCATCTTAAGTGAAGATCCATCTTCAATTGGTTGAAAGTTATTGAACCATCGAAGATCCTTACATATATGACTTGTTGCTCCCGAATCAATCCACCAAGCAACATCGTCATCGTGCACATAATATGCCTCAGATATTAGAGATATATAATTCTGACCAGAATTAAAATTCTGAATTAAACTCTGACCTTGTTGCTTTTCAAGATCCTTAAATCCACTTGAACCAGCAATGTTTCCACTTGAACCAGCATTGTTCCCACTTGGACCAACATTATTTTTTCATTTTCCAACTCGGAAATCCCTCCTAAAGTGACCAGGTTTGCCACATTTCCAGTATGCAATTTTAGGCTTTTTGCTCAAAAAATTGTTATTTTTATTGTTTCTTTTAAACTTTTGTTTATTCCCCTTATTTGTATTTCCATTCTTAAAGAATCCGCAGCTTTCAACTATATTTACAGATAAGTTTCCCACTTGGTTTTTACCCTTAGGATTACTTATTTCATCTTGAGCCCTTAGAGACTCTTCAATCTTAAAATGACTACCAAGTTCGACTAAAGTCATTTCTTCTTTGGTGTGTTTCAGTGTGTGTTTAAAATCCTTCCATGAAGGAGACAATTTTTCAATAACAGAAGACACCGAAATACATTCGTCCATTTTCATATTGTGTTGAACGAATTGACCCAGAATTCTTAGTAGTTCATTATACTGTTCCATTACAGGTCTAGAGTCAACCATTTTGTAATTTATGAAATTACTAACCAGGAAATTCCTACTAGAAGCATCTCCTGCCATGTATTTCGATTCAATAGAATCCCATAACTCTTTTGCAGATTCGACATTTTGGTATATATCAAACAAAGTATCAGACATACCGTTTAATATGTGGCCATAGTCATCATTCTTCCACTTCCTGCGCCTCCTTGTTTGTTCCAATGTTTCATTTTCCATGATCTCGGGACAGGGGGTACTCAGGACATACACAACCTTGAGGGTAGTCAACAGAAAATGCGTCTTTTTCTGCCAGCGTCTGGAATCATGTCCTTCAAACTTGTCAAATTTAGCGAATTTGCTTGTCATCTCCTTCGTTGATTCTCCTCCGTTCGTCATCTCTATCTTCATCAACAAGACCAGAATATTTCAATAATTTGTAGAAAACAGTGTTTTGATTCCAGATAATCTCTGAAGTCTTGTAAACAATTTCTAATTGAAATATTTTTTGGGTTCTCCAAAAATTTCAATTAGATAAAATTAGAGATATTCTATTTGAACAGAGAGTATGAATTGATGTGTCTATCCTTTTTCAACAGAACCCATCTTTTATCCATTTAACCAATTTGGCAGTTAGGGTAGTTGAGGTCTTTAAACAGAATTTGTAATAAAACGGCTTAAAAGTTAAAATTTGAATAAAACGGTCAAATTTCCAATTTTGAAATTTTGTTTACTTCCAACAACAACCGATTTAACCAAAATAAAAGCAACCCCGCAAGGGGCTACGCCCTTTCACCGTGTTAATCATGATATAATCTAACAAGCGTGCACTCCACACTCTACGACTTGTTTGATAATTTATCATGATTAAATTGGTCGACTAGTCGATCCAATTACACTAAAATATCTAACACATATCGCTCTCCATGAATGGTAGGATTGGTAATTTCCGTGACCCAGCCATCTCTTGGCTACATTTATGTTTTTATGAGGATATATATTTGTTTATATCCATGCAAATTCTGCGTGAGATCCATGCCAGCTGAGAATTTTTATTGGACTTTACCATTGTTCGATCGAGTTTAGTAATGTTGCTGCTAGGTTTTTGGAGGGTTCGAGCCGGTTTTGAAGATTAGGCGAGATTATAATTTACTAATGAAATTTTATCAGATTTTCATGTACTTGTCGCTGGGTGTTTGACGGAAATTCGAACTGTTGCTGGGTGTTCGACGGGATTTCGAGCTGTTGATGTAAGTTTGTTTGAGCTCCAAGTAATTGTTGCAGGCCTTCGGGTTGAAAATAAATGTTGGAAGATATCTCCGCTTGTTGTTGGAGGATTCTGAATTACAACCGGATGCTCGTCTAAGGCATGAACTCTATCTCAATACTTGGATGGGTCATAGTCTGCAGTTAGGTGCTCGGTATGGGCCTATGATGTTGTTGTATACCATCTAATTGCATCTTCACATGTGGTTGGGTCATTGGTTGTAGATGTACTCTTAGCTGAGTCATGGTCAGCAGTTGGACGCTCAACTAAGTCATGGTTTGCGGTTGGGTGGTTGGCTGGGTTGTGGACTACCACTAGACACCTCACGACCGCAACTGGTTGCTCGATTAGGGACCTTAGATGAAGAAAACGTGTGGTGGCTTAGGCTGAGCAGAGGTTTGTGTTGCGGTACTCGTCCCTTGTGTTTGGCCGAAGGCTCTCGAAAATCGGGGGTTTTTTTTTTTCTCACCGATGGAATGCTTCGATACTGAGGTTTTTCCTCTCTATTTATTTTTCTTCTTGATGTAATATTTTCAGTGCTTTCCAGAGGATACTCTGTCGAAGTCATCATTATTGGTTTAAGGTTTGTCTGCTGCAGTCATGGCAACTGACTTCTTTCGCTACAAAAAAATTGTCAATAGGTCCTGTAAAATCTTAAAATTAGTATTCTGCTCTACATGCAAGTCTTGTGCCAACTGCTAAAAATCTATGCTTGAGACATCATGGCTTGAAAATAGGTATGATGGATGCCTTGGCTTGGTGGCTGAACCGTTGTGACAGTCGAGGCCAACAGATCAACCAATGAATTTTTGTTTGCTATAGACTCGACTAAAGAGGTCGCCGGGACAATAATGAGGTTAATGGGACCGTCGCAGTAGGGAGCTGATCCGAAGGGTTCATTAGGGCTAAAAGAATAACGAGCAATTTCTATGTAAATACACTTACACATATGAAAGTGAGTGTACAAGCTCCTGAATCTCATCTGTAAAAAAATTCAACACATAAAAAACATGATATTGAGTTGACCGGGAAATTCCCCATAAAAAATATCATAATAAATAAATCAAAAAGTTTGAATGCTCACAATCATTCCAGTATGGGCACGGAGGAAAAAATGATCCATCCAAAGATGACAAATTTTATTGTCAATGGCTGTACCTGAATGAGTGACAAAAATAATTCTAAGTAATTCAAAACATAGATTTAAACATAATAACAAATTAATGAGTAGCACATGGCGGAACGTAGTGTGATATTTAACAATGACCATAATTTCGGACTCTAACCTTCATCAAGAAACTTACATTCCTAAAATGGAGACCGTTTGATTAGAAATTAAATCATCTAGAGAACTATATCGGTATGTAAATTATACACATACCTCTATGATCCGATCCTGTTCAATATTCAGAACTTGGTTGAAATGCGACTCACGTACATCATCCCTATGTAAAATAATAGACATTTTTAGCAAATAATATTAATAACAAAAAATATACCTAAAGATGATAACATGCTCAACCTTTTTCTTCCCGTAACTCATCTAAAAACCAAGTTCGAGACCTTTACAAAAATATTTGGATGAAGAATAATAGAATAATTGAGCATTGTAGGAGGATGAGGAGAAGTAATCATAGTAGTTATATGTTTATTATTGTAAAATCTAACTTCTTTATGTCATATCATATTTTTGAACAATTACTTCACTTTGTTCGGCTTTAGATTTTATCTCCTCGATACCAAAAAAGAATTATTGTCTTAGAAAAAAACTAAGACGTAAACAAGAGAAAAATAAAATAATAAGAGTCTAAGAAAAATTAGTAGTGAAACTAAAATATAAAATATATGGTTTAAACTCTAGCAAAATGATCTCTATAACACGTGTCGTAGCAATAAGGTCTTCGTTGGATTTTGTTTCCGAATTACTCTGAAGTTATAGCGAGGAAAGTCAGTTTATGATCGAAACAATAAAATCCAATTAAAGGTACAATAAATCATATGCATCAATCAATTACATCAATGCAAGTATGAGTGATATTCCTTCATTCTATTATCCAATAAACCCAAATATATTTACTATCATATGGTAAACTGCAAGGAAAAATAAGAATGAAGAACAATAATCTGCTATGTTTCCGTAATTTGCATTATGTGTTAATGTATATATCAAAGTAACCTATATGTATCATGAAAGGAAATGAGTTTGGGGCTTCATAGCTTAAGAAAACAATATTGTGCGTGTAAACCAACCCTTAACAGAATATTACCTTACATATTTTCTGATGGTGAGAACATGTTGCATGTTGTCGTTTCTGCATTTACACATATCATACTCATGCATAACTGGTTTTTCAGTGTTGAATAGTTCATTCAATTTACCATAGATCAGTTAAGTACGACCCTGACGGAAGGCTTGACTAATTTTAGATACGACCTAGAACCAATATTGTGTTACCTTAAAATACTAAATCTAAAGATAATATATATTGTTCTTGCGCCAAAGTGTCTCCGCTAATGATTATGATGAATTTAGTATATATTAGTGCCCAATTTCAAACCTGATAAAATTCAGTCCTTATATGTTATTCATGTGATGATGAAGATTCAATGTTTTATGTTTAGAGTCGAGTTATACCTAATCTATTACAAATTATTTAGATAAAATGGAAATCATTTTATGTTTGTTTAGTAAAAGTACCAAGGATAAATGACTATATTTAAGAAGTTAAAATCCATCCACATATACGATGATACTCCAACGCTATTCTTTAAACGTATCATGGCATATTTTATAAAAAAAACATCTAATCCCATATAAATTTCATTGACAAAATTTCATTTTTTCCAGGGTTTTAATTTTTCAGTTTTTCCTAAGAATGGTTGAATATGAAATTGATGCAAATTAATATTTCATTACTAGTAAGGATAATATAAAATTTATATGAATATAATTTATAAGTCTATTTATAGGTTCAATTTTCAAATTTTAATATTTGATAGACTCTTGAGTAAGATTGTCAATATTAATTGCATATTTTATATTTTTCGATTTCAGTTCAATTGTGATGAGAATATTAAACAATAATATAGAATAGTGATAATTCAGTATTGACCACTAAATAAACTTACAAATTTAAATTCTTTAAATACAATGCATTTTGTTATATAGATAATTTTATTGCAAAAAGTTCAGACATTAAGTAGGCCTAGTCTATATTTTAATTTATGTTTAATTATTAGAAATCTTTGATGATTTATATAACTCAAACCATCATACTTTCTATTCATTCATAAAATATGAGAAAATGTCAAAATTAAGTGATGCTAAAACATCTTTAGATATATTGGTGATTTATCGTTCTCTTACATCTTTAAAGATCTTGGATGGCTTGATAGAATTTCAACCATCATCATTCTCTTTATTCAGAAGATACGATAATTTCTAAAATTAAGTGATCGTAAAGTATCTTTACAAATATTGGTGACTCATGCATAGAGGAGCGGAAAAATATATTGTATAGCACGCTGATGCCAATCGGCTACACTAAAAATTATAATTAATTTTTGTAACAATACTATACATATTTATATATTTCCAGTAAAATAAATTGAAATAACGAGACATATGTGTATATATATGACAAACATTCATGTCATGTTTCTCAAAATGGGATGTTCAAGCTAGCTGATAAGATGCTTCAGAATCTTTAAGTATTGTGAATATACATATATGTCTTAGATACATCAAACTAGAGTAGACCAAATAAAAAAAATTAGATGCAACCAGACCAAATAAACTATTTAAACATAATTATAAGGTTATTAAAAAATTCATATTCATAGATAATTATACATAACTAGTTTGTTCATATCATATCCTATGACCCTTATATGTATGTATTTCAATAAAGATGAAGTTCATTGACAAGTTAAAATTTGTGGTCATATATGTCCCCGAAGGTTGCTAGTGAAAGGAGGTATGAAAGTTCAGTCATCACTATTGATGAGTCCGGATTCTGTTACCATTACGGACAGGAACACTTCGGACAGAAACTACCTAGCCGGACAGGACAGTTCGAACACCTCACCCATTGGACTGTTCGAACAAGAACTAAAGTACTTAAAACCTAAACACTTCTTGACTAAGCTGCCTACTCTCCTACTAAGAGCTCATGGGTCCTTGAACTTGACCCGGGTCCATTAAACATGACCCGAAAGCCCATAAGGCCCATATGTAAGGGTATAAATACCCAACCACCAACATTAAATGAAGGTAATGAAAATTAAATACAACCAGGCTGCTTAATTCTCCCTCTACTCTCTACTCAAACATTAAATACTTACAAACTTCCACAAACTCTAAAAAAAATTACAAACTTACCCTCGGACGAGAATAAACCTCGCCAACTTTGGCGAAATATTTGTTAAGGTTTCATATTAACATTTTGGCGCCGTCTGTGGGAAACAGAAGGAAAAAAAACTCATTCGTGTTCAAGCACCAATGGTAGTAACTAGATACATGATTGAAATAGAGCCTACATAGAGAAGTATCACCATGACCAACCCAGCTCAAACGATGGAACAAACCGTTGGACCAATCGTTATTCCGGCATAGGCTGCAAATATAAAAAATTTCATCCTCATGGGGGGATGGAAGCTCCGCCAGGGATCTCCCCAACAATCATCGATCCACCACTGACACAAGTAATCATAAAAGTCATAGATGATGAGTCCGAAAACTGCTTCCTCTCCGGACAGGGACAGATCGGACCAAGACCACCAGACCGGACATACCACTTCGAACACTTAGCCCATTGGACTGTTCAAACTATGACAAAAGTACTAAAAAACCTAAACACTTCTTGACTAAGCTTCTTGCTCCCCTTCTAAGAGCTCATGGGTCTTTAAACATGACCCGGGTCCATTAAACATGACCCGAAAACCCATAAAGCCCAGATGTAAGGGTATAAATACCCAACCACATGCATTAAATATGGGTAATGAAAATTAACTGCAACCAGGCTGCTTAATTCTCCCTCTACTCTCTACTCAAAACATTAAACACCTATAAACTTCCACAAAACTTTGAACAAATTACTCAATTACCCTCAGACATAAATTAACCTCACCAAATTGGCGACCGCAGTGGGAGTTGAAGGTGCCTGAATCGAGCATTCGAAACCAACAAGAAAAGCCAGTCCGAATGAATCCGGACGCCCCGGAAGTGCCACCACCTTTGCTCGAAGTGGTGGGTGAAAACGATGAATACACTATCGAGGAACGCGATAGGCTAAAAGGCGAGATAGAAGCTCTGAGGGCAGAAAAGGCTAAGATGGACATGAAAGAAAAATCGAAAGGGTCAGTTGCTCATCACACTGATAACCCCAGAGAGCATGAGCCTTCAAGGACTCATGTGAGTACCAAAAAGACTCATGCTAGCTCCAAGAAGTCTCACCGGTCTAAGCCAATGGAGAGTTCTGACTCAGGCTCAAAGTCTTCTAATAACTCTTCGGATGATGAGGGAGTTGAAGAATCCTTATCCTCTAGCAGCGATGAGGGTCGAACTAAAAAGAAGCAGAAGAAAATCAAAATATACTCAAGGAAAAGGGATAGACATGGAAAGTTGAAGAAGAATATTGGCAAAGGGTCATCTCACAGCCGGAGGCATGTAGACCGGATGCTGATGGATCCTTTTGCTTTCCACGATGAGCCAAGTATCTTTGCAACTCCCAATGAAGATACTGTGTTCAGTCGTGGCCGAAATTGGAGGCAATCTCCATTATCTTCTAAAATTCTGTCCGGAAACCTCCATAAGAGGTTTGATAGCACCAAAATGGACAAGTACGATGGCAGTACTGATCCGGACAATCATTTGGAGCAATTTAAAAACTTTATGATGAACTTTGATGATGATGACAAGCTACTTTGTAGAGCATTCTCCCAATCGTTTACGGGGAGTGCTTTAAAATGGTATAACAGCCTACCACAAGGCTGTATCAAGAATTTTGATACTTTTTGGGTGGCCTTTCGAAGGCAGTTCGTTGGGAGTAAAGAGTTAAAGGGCAACGGGGACACAATAATCCATTGTGCCCAGGAACCGAACGAATCCTTGAAAGAATATATAAGTCGTTTTGTGAACACCAAGAATGGGTTGGCTGACTGCTTCGAGCAGGTTGCGATAGCATCTTTAAGACAGGGCTTGAACCCTGGCAATTTGGGTGATTCAGTGACTAGAAAAAAGGCTATGACTTGGGGAGGGTTACTGAATCAGGTTGGAAAAAAGATTAACGTTGATGAAACAAAGAAAACAAGGGTGCACAGGTAGGTGAGGTCCACCCCGGTGGCACCAAACCCCAATCAGAATCAGTCCGGAAACAAGGCGAAGGAGACCGGACATGGGCATGGTAGGCCTAAAGCCCAATCTCAGTCGGCTGCACCTGCTCAGAGTCAGCAATCCAGAAATAAAAGAGGGACTTGGGTTCAACCAGAGTGGTTCGCAGAATTGAAAGAAAGTGTGGCCACCATTTATGATAAAACAAAGGAAGATGTGCACTATAGAAGACCGGCCACACTACAATCTCCTAGAGAACACCGTAATAACTCTTTCTGCCAGTATCACAATGATACCGGCCATACCACCGATGATTGTATAGCTTTAAAACAATAGATTCCGAACTTGATTGAGAGGGGAAAGCTGGGGGCTTACGTTAAAAGAAGAGGAGGTAATAGGCCTGACCATACTCACCGGGTTGGTCCAAGTAGTGCTGCTCCGGAGGGAGCCATGGTTATAATTGAAAGGTTTGATGTGGAATCTGAATACTTGGATCCTGATCCAACTCGAAATAGAGTGGGTACCATTGAGGAATGTTCTAGGACAGTCTCCGGGCTCATTAAGTTTTTTGAGTCACTTATAATTTTTGGAGGGGATACTATGACAGCTCCTACTGCTTCTTCAAGGAAGAGGCACGTTCACACTTTAGCTACCCAGCTAGAAGGAGGCATGACTTCCTATCAATAGCAAGTTCCATTCCCCTTCATTGTTTTTGATGAAGATGATCTAAGAGATATAGCTGGCCCTCATGAAGATGCTGTTGTCATAGGAGCATCTATTGAGGGCAATGACACAAGACGCATTTTGGTGGATACTGGTAGCTCAACCAATATCCTTTTCTTAACCACTTACAAGAGAATGAAAAATCCAGATGTAATTCAGAGTTCAGAAAGATCAATTGTAGGCTTTACTGGCAGCTCAGCAGAGGTAATCGGGGAGTTCGAAGAGGAAGTTCTGTTGGGCAGGGGACCCTTCAAGAAGATGGTCAGGATAATTTTTATTGTGGTAGATTGTCTCACTTGCTATAATTATATTTTAGGGAGGTCTTGGCTGTCTAGAATGCATGCAGTGGCCTCGACAGTCCACCAGTGTTTGAAATATGCTGTTCAAGGACAAGTGGGAGTTGTCCGGAGCAGTCAGAAGGTTGCAAGGGAATGTTATGATACAGCCCTGGCACCCCGGACATTGGGGGCAGTTCGTATCAACGATCAATAGCAATTTGAGGGGCTTTCTGGGGGTGAGGGTGAAATTGATGACCCCAGAGAGGCCCCTAGAGTATTAATACCAGTCGAAGAGGTAGAAACACATTGTTTAGAGGAAGGAAAGAGTGTCTAAATAGGGTCCAGAATGCCACCCAATCTGAAAAGAGAGATGCTAAAGTTTTTAAAGAGACATCATCATGTTTTTGCTTGGTGCAATGTTGATGTTACCGGGGTTCCAGCAGATGTGATATCACACCACCTATATGTCCGGAAAGATGTAGCACCAGTGGTTCAAAAGAGAAGGGCTTTTTCCAAGGAAAAGGCTGATGTTATTGTGCAAGAGGTTGACAGGCTCACAAAGATGGGGCATATCAAGGAGTCTCAATATCATTTGTGGACTGCCGATCAGGTCTTGGTGAAAAAGAAAAATGACAAATGGCGTATGTGTATTGACTTCACCGACCTTAATAGGGCTTGCCCAAAAGATTTGTATCCAGTTCCCCGGATTGACCAGCTAGTTGACTCTACCTTTGGGAATTAGCTGCTATCCTTTATGGATGCTTTCTCCGGATACAATCAGATCCAACTAGATCCGAAGGATCAAGAGCATACAACATTTGTCACTGACAGGGGTCTTCATTGCTATAAGGTAATGCCATTTAGGTTGAAAAATGCTGGGGCTACTTATCAAAGATTGGTAAACAAAGCCTTTGCTGATCAGATTGGAAGGAATATGGAAGTATACATCGATGACATGATGGTGAAGAGTGTAGATGAGCAATTGCACTTGGCTGACCTCCAAGAAACTTTTACCAACTTGGTGAAAGTAAATTTAAATTTAAATCCAGAAAAATGTGTGTTCGGAGTACGATCCGGGAAGTTTCTAGGATATATTATAAGTGAGCATGGGATACAGCCCGATCCGGACCAGCTTAATGCTCTATTCCAAATGGAGCCTCCTCGAAATGTTAAAGAAGTACAACGGCTAACGGGGAGGTGAGCTGCTTTAAACAGATTTATCTCAAGGTCTTCGGACAGGTGTGCCCCATTTTTTCAAACCTTGAAGGGTGCGAAGGGATTCGATTGGACCTCACAGTGTGATGAGGCTTTCAATGATATCAAGAAGCATCTGTCCTCTCCCAAAACCTTGTTTAAGCCAGTTGATGGAGAGACACTCTTCGTATATTTGGCAGTTTCAAGTTGTGCCATCAGTGCTGTGTTAGTGAGAGAAATGGATAATTACCCCCATCCAGTGTACTACATCAGCAAAAGCTTGATAGATGCAGAAAGGTGTTATTTGAAACTTGAAAAATTAGCATTAGCCCTGGTGATAGCTGCTAGAAAGATGAGGCCTTATTTCCAGGCTCATCCTATTATCGTCCGGACATCTTATCCTTTGAAGAATGTTCTCCAAAAGGCAGACATCTCAAGTAGGATGACTAAGTGGTCAGTAGAATTGGGGGATTTCGATATAGATTTTGCTCCCCAAACAGCAGTCAAAGCCCAAGTTGTGGCTGATTTTCTAGTTGAATTCCACTCTGATAGAGATTCAGATCAGACTACTGAGATGAAAGACAAAAAGGTCTGGGTCGTCCGGACGGATGGTGGATCCAGCATTATGGGATGTGGTGCAGGGGTATGTTTGACTTCTCCATATGGTGACAAAATGTACCAGGCTATATGCTTTGCTTTCAGAGCTTCTAATAATGAGTCTGAGTACGAGGCAACTATAGCCGGTTTGAAGTTAGCTTTTATTTGTTGGGCCAAGAGGGTCAAGCTATTGAGTGACTCCCAGGTTCTTATCCACCATGACCAAGGCCAATCTGAGGCTAAAAAGGAACAACTAGTGAAGTATTTACTTCTCCTTAAAAATGAAGCACTCAAGTTTAAAAGCGTTGTTTATGAGCATATACCCCGGACAGAGAATGAATTAGCAGATTCATTGGCAACTATAGCCTACACAGAGTCGTATCCATGGATCCATGTGCTGGAGAGCCCCTCCAGTCAACTTGATAGGAGTAAAGAAGAAGAAATTTTTGAAGTACAAATGAAACAACCTCACGATTGGAGGTTTCCTCTCCTGCAATACCTCTCCGACGGCATCGTGCCTCCGGATAAGTCAATGGCAAGAAAACTGAAACAAAAGGCTCGTGGTTTTATCATATTAAGAGACGTTCTGTATAAAAAGTCTTACAGTAAACCTCTTCTGCGCTGTTTGGGGGATGATGAATCTCAAGTAGTCCTCTTCGAATTTCATGATGGCGAGGGATCAGCTCTTTGTGGATTCAGGGCTCTAACAAGGAGAGTTTTACTGGCTGGCTACTATTGGCCATCTATCATGCAAGATGCTAAAGAGCTGGTAAGAAGGTGTGACCCATGCCAAAGATACAACAATGAAATTCATGTCCCAGCCATTCCTTTAGAGTCAATTTCTGAGCCTATACCTTTTGCTCGGTGAGGATTGGATTTAGTAGGGCCTCTCCCTATGGCGTCCGGAGGGCGCAAAACTATAATTGTTGCAATCGATTACTTTTCGAAGTGGATTGAAGCAGTCTCTCTAGCAGGAACAACATAAAAAGCCGTTATAAAATTCATTTTATCCAACATTTGTTGCAGATTTGGTGTTCCGCAAAAGATAACAACAGATAATGGACCGCCGTTCGACAATAGGGAAATTGAGAGTTTCTGTGCCTCAAGAGGTATACAACATTGTTTCTCTTCACCCTTCCACCCACAAGCAATTGGTCAGGTTGAAGTGGCTAACAGAACTATACTGTCCGGTTTAAAGAAGAACTTAATAGGGGCTGCTGGGAAGTGGCCTAGCTATTTACAAGAGGTTTTGTGGGCCTACCGGACAACACCTGGGGCTGCAACACATGAGTCACCCTTTGCTTTGGTCTGTGGGATGGATGCAATAGCTCCCATAGAAGCAACTCTTCCATCATTTTGTGTTCACAACTTCTCCGAATGCGCTAACAAAGTGGCCATCAGAACTCAGCTCGACTTAATAGAAGAAAAACGAGCGAAAGCTCACCTTAGAGTTGCACACTATCAGGGCTTAATGAGGAGCAGATTTGCTTCTAGAGTTAAAAGAAGAGATTTCCAACAAGGGGACAAGGTATTGAGGAAAGTCTTCTTACACACTAAAGAGAAGCTGCTCGGCAAATTGGCCCCGACTTGGGAAGGACCTTATATGGTTGTTGAAAGGCTTAAACCTGGAACATATTGGCTAGAAGACAAGGATGGAAGAGTTCTGACCCACCCTTGGAATATCGAACATCTCCGGATGTACTTGGAGTAGCATTTGTGTAAATATTTACTTGTTTAAACGTCCATGTAAATATTTGGGGGCATACTCTTTCCTACCCTGGTGGCGCAGGGAGGTTTTAATGAGGTGTCCGGGTTTTAAATAAAATTTGATGCCTTCTTAAATTTTTTTTCCAAAGTGTCCTTACTTTGTCTTTTGTCACACTATCCGGATTGAAATAAAAGAGTGATGACCACTTAAACATTCTTCATCAGAGAATTTAAACACTCTCACTATGAAATAACTAAGGGCTATTTAAACACTAGCCATCAAAATTAGAACAGACTATGAAAGAATGTGAGAATTGTGCAAAACAAGGATATTCATTAAAGCAACTTAAGTGCCTTGGCCTTCCAAGGACTTTCAAATTGTCAAAACAGAGTAAAGAATCTATCCGGTCAAATACTGGACACATGAATGAAAAGAGTGCCTTGGCCTTCCAAGGATTTTAGTTTAGATAACATGAAAAATAACAAGTAATTCATACTTTAAGGCTGATCCTTTGAAGATGGCTCAGCTTCATCTGTCTTCTTCTTCCCCTTGGGATCATCTTTCTCTTCATCTGGGCTTTCCCCGGTATTTTCTTCGTCATCGGATGAGGAGGCACTGGAGAAGCCAAACCTGTCGCCTTCGGCCATTATGTGATATGGGAGGTCTTCGGGCTCTACGTGAAGCCACAAATCACCCAAGTTCCTCTTCGAGAACTTCTCATGGAAGAGCAGGACCATGTCTGATTTCACTTTGGCATACATCTGCTCTTGAGTGTCTATCACGTTATTGGCATAAACATCGATCTTGGCCTGGATTTTGCCCTCCTGCTCCCTTAGCAAACCAGCTTTCTCCTCTGCATCTTGGGACACTGCATTTTCAAGGGCAATCTTGTCGCTGGTCAGGTTGGTGATAATTTGGTCCTTGGCCTTGGTCTCCTCTTTTGATGAGGCACGATCTTTCTCCAATCCGGACAGCTTCTCTCGGAGCTCTGTGATAGTGCTCTCTAGAGTGGCAACTTTTGTGGTACTCACCTCTTGGGTTCTCTTTAACTCTTTGTTTTCCCCCTTTAGAATGGCAGCGTTTTAAGTGGCAGTAAGAAGGTCGTCGGACAGCCTCTCTTTGTCAGACTTGAGGTCTTTGATAATGTCTGCCTGATTTCGAACTTGTTTCTCCAACGTGAGCACCGGCTGAACATTTCTTAATAAAGAGTGGGCTATAACATCCCTTTCACTTGAAACAATAAAGGTCTTACCATTAAAAGTGACTGTGTTTGAAGTGCTCGGAGGGAGGTAAGGCCCATCAAAATCGTCTCTGGGGAGATTGATGAAGTACTGACCAAGCCCAGCAAGACCAGTGATGTCTACCCCATCAATGTTAAGATCTCCCCCTTCGACCACATCGATTTGGAAGTCACCAGGTATCTCCTCTGCTTGTGTTGGGTCAGTGGGGTCAGCTTGGGAAAGAGGTTCCGGAGGTCGTTGAGAGACTTCATCACCCTTAGAAGTCTTTTTCTTCTTGGCCTCCGTATCTTTTCTTTCAGCTCCCCGTTTACGGTCTCTTTTGAAAGCCCTTGGAGGATTTGGGGAGTGAACCTCTTGCCTAACACTCTCCTGCTCTACCGCTGCCAAGAGAGCTGAATCAATTTGACTAGGGGCTGACCCCTTCGGATACTTTGGAACATCCTCCTCCACCTCAGCTGGGTTAGCTCTACCCACCACTTTCTTGCCCTTCTTTTTGCCTTTCATCTTACTCGGGGACTTGGCCCGGCCTGGCAAGTAAAGTGTCCCATCCGGTTCATGCATCCTTTTGAGCACGACATCCGGAGGATGCTGGGTGGTGAGCTCTTCCCAAGATAAGTCTCTCTGACCTGTGGTGTTCCACAGATGAGACCTTGCCAAGTTTCCCCCAGTAAAAGTAGCATGGAACCGGTTCCCCCACATCTCAGCAGCCCAAGCGTTGATCTTGGTGCAAGTGGTCTGCCCGGCATTGGGAAGTTCTGCTAAGGCAAAGATAAGACCAATTAGTTTAAATAGACTTGATTTTAAAAAGAAAAAAGAGAGAGAGACAAGAATGTAAAGAAGGAGACTTACGATCGCTCCTCCATCTGCTTGTGAGAAGACTTGGGTTGACTCCAGACTTGATTTTCTTCCCATTCTCCCAAGAACCACTTACGAACATGAATTGAGTCCTCCAATTCATCTCCGACTCCGGCAGGTCATCAATAGCTTTGAAGTTATCCCCCATATTGAAGTGGTAGAAGGGGATGTGGTGGTTTCTCCAAAGATTGGCCACAGCAGCAAACTCCTCCATTGGTAGAGGGATCCCGGAGAGCCTATAAGCCATGATGCAGGACATGAGGGTGTACCAAGCATTGGGGATCAGCTGGCTCGGACAGAGCTTTATCAGATGAAAATATCTGACAATTTCAGGGTCCAGAGGGAATCTAAGCCCCCAATTGAACAGCTCCGTGAAGATGACTATCTCGCTCGATTTACAGTCCATGGGAGTTTCGGGGTTGATAGGGATTCTTATCTTCACGTTCTTCGGAATTCCCCACTTCGTACGCATCCGGCCCAGCTCGGCTATGTGGATGAATGCATAGTTGATTTTTTGCAGGGCAAGGAGGTACTTGACATTGACCTTGTGAAAACAAGGCCCCACCCTTCCTTCAAGACTCTCCGGCAGATCTGGATGCCTCAAGCACAACTTTTCCTTTCCTTTGTCTTTTTTGGCAGCAACAGCACTACTAGTCTGTCCAGAGGGCTCAGACTCGAATGGAGCCTCTTCGATAGAGTCCTCCATTACTTCCTCCATGATTGATGAGGGGTTTTCAGCAGCTGTGGTAAGGGGAAGATTCAGAGTTGGCTCAGCCTGGCTTCCGGACTGCTGAGTTCCAGTATTTTCTTGGTTCTTGGCCTCCGGTTGGGGCTCTGATGCAGATGTTTCCTTCCGGAGACTTGAGCTAGTGCCCTCTGGACCGGACAGCCTGTCCTTGGGAGCTCTAATGGGCACTTCTGACCCTGCACTACTGTCTTTGGCACCCGATTTTGAAGGGGTGCCCTTGGAAGCTTGGCCCTTGACCAACCGGCCTTTTCTCCGGTCAACTAATTTTTGAGGGGAATTTTCGGTGTCTGACCCCATAGCTATGAAGGGGAGGGTTTCTTGAAGCTGGTAACAGTAACACCTGGCTCAACAACAGGTTCTGATTCTTGAACCAAAGAACCGGAAATGATGGGTGAGCGATTTGCTTGAAATAACCTTTTCGGTTTGACGCCTTTTGAAGAAGAAGAGCCATGGTCTGATTCTGTGGCAGCAGTCACTGGTTTGTCAATAGGAGAGGTGGGTAAACCTGCCGCAATGCGCCTTTCCCTTTTGACCTTTTGCGCCTTTTCTAGTTCAGAGAGGTTGAGCCACCCGCCTTTGACCAAAGCGTTCCGAGCCGTGAACATAAACAAACTGGGTAAAAA
This sequence comes from Limnanthes douglasii subsp. nivea, assembly GCA_036936605.1. Taxonomy (NCBI): domain Eukaryota; kingdom Viridiplantae; phylum Streptophyta; class Magnoliopsida; order Brassicales; family Limnanthaceae; genus Limnanthes; species Limnanthes douglasii. Next base: position 124,652,690 of record JAUPFV010000001.1, on the reverse strand, counting down.
TTTGTGTTGGAGAGAAAAATTCTTTGAGAGTTTGCAGAGTAAAAATGAGAGTGATGGTGAAACAGTAGAAAGTATTTCAATTTATAGTGAATCTGAAAAAGGTGTTTGATTCCTAGGAGAATTTGAAAAGATTGATAATGATTAAAAGACGGCGCTGATGTCACCCTCTTTAATGAAGAGGTTTCTTTTTCGAAGTAGGTGGGTGCGAGATTCAAGGTGAAAAAACGGCTGAAACAACCAACCAGAAAGTGGCACGTGTCCCACCAACTCTGGCAAAAAAACGTTTGGATTCACAAAGCTTTATCAGTCCGGATAAAACCACAAGACAAACAGACCTGTCCGGATTTAAGCTGCCCCTGAACACCGGAATGTTTTTCAGGTTTTTGACAAAGGCATTTGAACAAACACCAAAAAAAGGGGCTCCTGATAAGTCCGAAAACTGCTTCCTCTCCGGATAGGGACAGATCGGACCAAGACCACCGGACCGGACAGACCACTTCGAACACTTAGTCCATTGGACTGTTCGAACTATGACAAAAGTACTAAAAACCTAAACACTTCTTGACTAAGCTGCTTGCTCCCCTTCTAAGAGCTCATGGGTCTTTAAACATGACCCGGGTCCATTAAACATGACCCGAAAACACATAAAGCCCAGTTGTAAGGGTATAAATACCTAACCACCTGCGTTAAATATGGGTAATGAAAATTAACTGCAACCAGGCTGCTTAATTCTCCCTCTACTCTCTACTCAAAACATTAAACACCTATAAACTTCCACAAAACTCTGAACAAATTACTCAATTACCCTCAGACATAAATTAACCTCACCAATAGCCAGTCTAACCGACCCACTCGTCCGAACCAATAATATAGACGAGACAACATAAGTTAGGCGGCTCGAGCAACAGATCCAGTCAATGAAGCAGGCTCAACATAAGGCAGACCAGGATTAGGAGGTGAATAACTAGGCCGCCAAAGCAGCGCTAGCAGGAATAAACGATGTGATCCAGACGTTAATAGAAAAACTACTCGATGGTGGTCACACGCGGCCAAGCAGCGACCAGACAAGAAGGGCCATCTAAACGCGACAAGTCTGGTGAAGGAACAAGGGAAACCAGCGGCCGTAAACGCCGGAAGGGGAAGAGCATTGTCAGAAGGAAAAACAGGCATCCCTAAAAGCTAACAATGGGCGAGGGGGGGGGGGGGGGGGGGGGGTAGCTGAGCAATATGATCAAGTGCGCCTAAAAATGACGGCGTATGTGCTCAAGGAATCACCCTTTGTAGAAAAAGTTCTAGCCGCAGAGCTCCTAAGGAAATTTGACCCTTTCCGTTTAGAGGCGTACGATGGTACATGCGACCCGAAAAGACACCTAGAGAAATTCCAAAATATGATGATGACATTTGAATACGGACGACGGTATGCTATTGTGGGCCCTATCTATGACACTCAATGGTAATTCCATGAATTGGGTCAGTAGCTTACCTAAAGGTTCTATCCACAATTTTACAGGGCTATGGAGAGAATTTAGAAACAGGTGTATGGGCAACAAAGAGTTACGACTAGATGCATACTCTATTATGGACTTTTACCAGAGAAGGGGGGAGTCCTTAAAAGGCTATGCCAAGCGATTCATTGACCCTATGAATAAAATTCCTAATTTAGAAAAAAACATGGCGGTGACATCTTTGAAAAAGGGACTCGACATGCAAGGCAAGCTATACGCCGACCTGGTAAGGTTCCCATGTGAAAAAATGAGAGATCTCCTTGCACGAGCCAATCATCTTATTAAAGTGGACGATGTGACAAAAATCAGCTCCCCTAAAAAAATCATGTCAAAACCCAAGAAATCAACGTACGATAGAAGGAAGCTCGACGAAGGGCCCCGTAGGAAAAATCATAGGAGTACAAGCAACCACCACCCTAAATTCCGCTCGGAAGTTCAAGCCACTCATGAAGACAATCTCTTCAATTTACGACCGAACCAAAGATAGTGTACGGTACTAGTCTCCCCGAGTTATGTATGCCCCAAGTTACAAGAGATTGACCATGCATTGTTTTATCTTACCATAACGACCATGACCACACAACTGATGATTATTGGAAACTGAAAGAGAAAATTCAGAGGTTAGTAGACAATGACAAGATGATCCAATCCGTACGGCAACAAGAGTGTCACCACCAGAGCGACAAAAGGGAAGAGCCCCGCCAGAATGAACATGAGCGTCAATGGAAGGACAAAAGAGTTGACACAGGAAAGTAACAGTGGCTGTTTACGATATCCAGATGAGGTATTTTAACCGAGGCCGACCAATAATTCAAAAAACGGGCAAGGGCAGACCAATAAATACATTCAGTGGATGGTTCTTCTTCTAACACTTATAGAGAGCCAGTGGCTGACCATATTTTAAACAACGATGATCTGAGGGAAATTGTCGCCCCCCATGAAGATGCACGGACAGTCAACCTAAATATAAAAAGAGTGATGGTAACCAAGGTGTTAGTAGATGAGGGCAACTCTGCCAATATTATTTTCAAAGCAAGCTACGACCAAGTGCTGGAGGTTCCACCGTATAAACCAACACAGCATACTTTGACAGGGTATGACGAGAAAAAAATCAGTGTGCGGCAAAGTCAAACTTATGGTTGAGGTTGGACATGGCGCTACAACAAAAGGAAGTTAAGACCCTCTTTATGATTTTGGATGCACCAATCTCCTATTACGCCATTATCAATAGACCATGGTTGCATCAGATGGAAGTAAACCCATGCACATTCCGCCAATGCATCGAGTACCCCGTCGGTAATGCTGTAGGGATCATATAAGAAAGTTAGCGCACTGCACGAACCTGCTACTCCGTCACTGTAGATCTCAACAAACCCGTACGATAGCAATTAAAAGATGAGGATGAACTGAACGAGAAACTTACACCCTTGCATTAACTAATAGATGATACTCTGGAAGATGTGCAGCAGGGTAATAATCTGGAGGATGTATCAAAGGAAACGGCGGCAGCAAGGGGCGCCCCTCGCATTGACACTTATTTGGATCTAGGTTTCAAAACTTCTCTGGTCCAATTATTACAACAAAATTTAGATATTTTTGCATGGGTAGACAAGGACGTAACAGGGGTCGATCCCTCAGTGATTTGTCATGAGTTAGTAATCGATAGGTATGCCAAACCTGTTCGGCACAAGAGTAGATCTTTCTCCGTTTAAAAATAAGAAGCAATAAACAGTGAGATAAATAAACTTTTTGATCTCGGGCACATTCATCGAGCTCGATATCCAGTGTGGATAGCAAACCTCGTTCCCGTCAAAAGGAAAGGAGGACAGTGGCGTATGTGCGTCGACTTTACCGATTTGTACCAGACTTGCCCTAAAGACACCTTCCCCATACCTCGAATAGACCATTTAGTGGACTCCGCTTCAGGTTGAAAATATATGTCCTTCATGGACGCCTACTCCAATTGCAATCAAATTTGTATGAATCGGAACTAAGAGGAACACACAAATTTTCAAATGGAGCGTAGGTTATACTGTGATACGGTCATGTCCTTCGGCTTAAAAAACGTAGGCTCCACTTACCAACACCCGATCAAACAGATCTTCAAGGACCAACTAGGGTACTTTATGGAGGCCTACATAGATGACATGATAATCATAACCAATGTCCCAACACAACACGTGGAAGTGTTGTACAATGTCTTCACATTCCTACGTAAGTAAAACTTAAATTTAAATCCGTTAGAAAGTTCTTTTGGTGTCCGAACATGAATGTTTTTAGGTTATATGGTGAGTATAAAAAGAATCGAAGTAGACCCCGCTTAGTTACAAACGCTAATACAGATGGAGCCTTCTAAGATCATAAGGGAAATTCAATGCCTCATAGGGTGCCTTGCAACCCTTTCTCGTTTCATATCAAAATCCTCAGATAAGAGTGACCATTTCTTTGAGTTTTTGAGAGGGGAAAACAATTTAGAATGGATCGTATACTGTGACACATGCTTCACCACTTTAAAAATGTACCTTACGTTGCCAAAAATCTTTTATGCACCACTGGCAGGTGAACCCCTCTACCTTTATCTATCGGTCTCTAACTTCGCTGTCAGTGTGGTCCTTGACATGGAAGCTGAAAGTATACAACGCCCCAATTAGTATAGTAGTAAAACCTTAGTAGACATCGAGACTAGGTATCTGAACTTGGAGAAACTTGCCCTAGGATTGGTGGTTGCTGCTTGAACTATCATTGTTCGAAATTCATTCCCCCTCCGCAATGTGCTACAAAAGTCGCTCAAAGTGGCACACTCGCTCTCCTTTTCATTCGAGCGCTTGCCAATTGTACCTTTAACTCCGCCATTTCCACTATCAAACTCGTTATCTTCTCAGCCTGCTCTTCCACCCTTCCAGCCTAGCTTACATTATGATCCAGTAGTTTCCAATTTTGGGCTATCGCCGTGTCGTTCTTCTTCACCAAATCGTTATTCTGTGTTGATAACAAAGCAATGCTACTTACAGTTTCCATGATCCGCTTACAAATGAAATACCTCTTATCACAAGCCACAAGTAGCATCCTATGAAGATTGTCATTCTCCTTCATGACCTTATCCAAACGTTTTTTTGCAGAGCCATATGTATTCTTGAATCGATCCAACTCGGTCGTCAAAACTCGATGAGCCAAAAAGTAGTGGGTCTGGATTTCACTTCTCCATCAACAAACAATCGAATACCGACATCCGACGATAAGCAAGAGCGTGCGAGTTATACTGTACCTGTTCCTAACATACAGTATTGCCAATCATTCATTAATCTACTGCAACAAGATGAAAAAATAACATACCTCAGTCGCCAATTCCAATTGCCGTTGCAGAATTTCGGTCATCGGCATCGTGTCATTGAAGGAAAAATTTGGGCTGTGGCGCAGCTGATCCTTCATGATGTGTGAAGCCCCTGGCATCACCAACTTCAGCGAAGGAACCTCCTTAGTTGTTCGGCCAGCTCACTTAGCTCCACTGCTTTGCCCCTTACGGGGAAGATTATCAGACAATACAATATTTACGTAGAAGGACCCTGACCCCGCCCCATAAACAAAGTCCTTAATCCGCTGCATCAATCCCTCAAGGATCACATTTTTCTTTTCCTTCCCTTCCTCATTAGTATGGGGTATTTTATGATTCTAGATTTTTTTAGCCTCTTTAACCGCCTTTACCTCAAGCATTATGGCCACAGGTTTCATCTGCTCCGGGGCAGGGGGATACATACATATATTATCACCCAGCTTACCATCAATCTCCTCTTCATCGACCAACACCATCTTCCGTTGTGAGAACAGAACCACGTTGATAACTACTTTACTCTTCTTCGTTAATGGACAATCATCAACATCCTCCACATATTCTTCATGGGGACTCACACCCCTTTATCTCTGCTCATCCCTCTCCACATCCTCGGCCAATGCCCCTACTGGTCATTGACAAACCACCTCTTCAGCATTATCACCTCCCTAACGAGTAAAAGACGACCCGCTCGCTTCTCGCGCCCTTTTCCCTTGTGGAACCAACAGTCTGATGCCATCATTATTTCGTTCTTTATATCTCCTCTCCATAAGAGCACACATCCTCTTCATTTTCGCTGCATCTCTGCTCCTAGCCATGACAACCTTGACGTCCCGCAAAATCTTCAACTCAGGGACTCGCCGAAGTCCCAATTTCAAATAATTTATAGGACAGAACACTTGTGTTGGCTCCAGTCCCCAAGCAACGTTGACAGCTACAACTAGCGTTGTTAGGATTCACTAAACTTTTGAGATGACCTTCCTTGCACCACTCTTGGTACTTACTCTCACCTACAAAAAATCATCGACATGATTAAAACACGTTACGAGTCTGGTATTTTAAAAATCTACGCAATTACTAATCATCTTACACTTCACCTTCCAATGTCTCTAATTACAAATTCATGGAAGCACTTTCGTGCTCCCAATTCTCAGAATCATATGTCAACCTAAGATTCTAATTCATGTTAGAGGTAGGCAGTTCTAGTATATGCGTGGCCCCAGTTAACTGCAAGTAAAAGAAGGGCGAAAGTGCTAACTTAGAAACATCTACCGTTGCTAAAAGGTCAGCTATGCATACAGGTAACTTAAAAAATTGGGAACTAAGAACTATGCTTAACAATGTCCTCCATCCGTTCGCTGTAAGTTGCGTAGGGCATATCCCGATAAAGTTGAAGAAGTCTATGCTCAATGGAGGCACGGGAGGCGTGGACCCCAATCAAAGATAGTGGTATAAAGATAGGTCTTGCCTTCCTCGGTAGTGTAAGGCTGATCTCCCGTACGAGGCGCCTTAATCGTCACTTCATCAAGCACCCCATACCTAACCTTAAACTCAGCAAGAGATCCCTTGGTCAAATACCCATTGTTGCGTGTTATTTTTTTAAAATACACCTCCAGAAATTGGAAACTCTCATACTGTGATTCTCCAATTTCTGCATCCCTTCTTTCTCACATTTTTCTTGGGCGTCATGGTTTAACAGACTAAAATGATCCAACAACAATCGTAAGAATTAAGTATATCCTATCCTACGATGGTTCAGACTCACTATTAAGGTAGCACTTCTATAGCAAGATATTGCAAGATCGAACTCACATAACAACACACAAAGGTCTGTCATACCCTAAAACTACAGATAGTACGTTACTTCTACATGACGAACAACGTAAACTAAAGAGAAATAAAAAATCAGCAATGTACCTGCAAAATAGAAGTTCTCTGGATTTTCTTTGAAGCACTCAATAATGTACCCGCGAAATGGAAGTTTTTTGGATTTTATTTGCAGATGAAGAAGCCATAAGTTTTTGAAGAAAACGATATAAAATAAATTTCTATTTACTTTCAAGCTATGTGGATTACAATCCAACCGTTATAAGACACTTGATTAATGACACATCCCTTATCGAGAGACTACTCATGATTTACTTTTCAAATCTAACTCTCAGAATTTCAAATCCCCTTACACACGCGTCACAACACGCGCTATCACATCAAACAACTTGCCACGTCATCCAAACACATCCTTTTCACATCTAACAGAGTCGATAAATTATTCCATCTAGCAAATGCTGTCTAGTTGCTCAATGGACTAGGGGAGCCTTGATAAAATTAAGAATATTCGTAGCAATATCACGAGAGAGACGTGAAAAAAATATTAAAAGCCAGACCTACACGAGAAGAATGTACCGGATTATCCGACCAAGTATAAAGACGAGCAGTTATAAACAAAGTAACGGAAGAGCAGAGATGAAGGCTTAGGTATCAACTATGCAGACAAAGAAAAAGGGAACAGATTAGAGGTAAGGATGAGCCAAACATAATTGACCCGAACCAAGGAAATCCCGAACAAATAAAGAAAATGAGGTCGAGTCGAACAAAATTGAGCCCGAGCAGAGCCGGGCAGACACCTCGACTGAGCAGAGGGTATTCTAATCCAGAATGGCAAACTCATCCCATGTATGCTCCAGGAAAAACAGAAATAAAGATCATTAATCGAGTCAAACATATTTATGAGTCAACTCTCATAGACAATAACTGCCAAAGTAATGGCCGTAAATTTAGGACCATTAACATGAGTAATGGTTTACATGCAAGATTAATAAGGCCACGTAATATATGAACATGTTCTAACTGCTATAAGTAGTATTAATAGGGATCTTAAACATATAATTGTATATTTTTTCGAATCAATAAAAAGTTACTACTTTGGTGAAATATTTGTTAAGTTTCTCATTAACATTAATTACCTGAAACACAACCATAGTTTTGACTAAAGTAACATCATGGGAACCCCATAGAGATGGTGGATCTCAAGCTTGTTTAAGCATGGGCATATCCAGAATAAGTAAAAACATCAAATTGAGAAACAATCTTTCCGAATTGAGAAAAAATAAAATAATTTGACCTGCTCCACTTTCTAGAAAGAACTTTATAAAAATGAATTAATTTAGTAACACCAGTTAATCCTACATCTAAAAAAACAACAACAACAAAAATCCCCATTGCAATCAAAATTGAATCATAGAAAAAGGAGAGAAGATGTAACTGATCATACGAGCGGAGGAGTTGTCATTCTCGATGTTGGGGTTAATCCTCACAAATAGGTACCAAATTAATAACTCGATTGATCTAGAAATAAATACGATAATTAATTACTCAAAATCAGTATATCCTTTTATATTTTTTCCTCCTATCTAAACAAAAACCCTTCACCACAAAGTCTATCCCTCTATTACATAACCTGCATCACAATTGTAACTTAGTGTTCATTAATATGAGGAGCATAACTATTGTGGTTAATGTGCACGTTCATTGGTCACAATTGTTGGTGGGAGTAGTGGTCATAACCACTTCTATTATCGATGCATGGCCTCAGGATGACGTTGTCTTCTCCTTCTCGTGCTGTTGTCATCTAATATTGCTGACGCCTTGGGTCATGAAGCTGTCTTCCATGACCATATTGGTTTAAGCTATCATCGACCGATAAGTTTACTTCACCTATGACCCTCTCAATTTAAGATGTTCGTACCGAGAGGGTTCCCTCATGGTTGGCGTGCATGGTTAGCACTACACTGATCAGTCATCTTTTTTTCGAGGGGTATCGTCCAAGGCGGCTGGTATTAATATGTTACTTTACCTCTTTCAAGGCTCATGACCTACTCGAGGGGTACCACCATATCAAGGATCACGCTTGTAATTTCATTGATTCTAAACATATAGAGGGATTATTTAAAGTAATATTTTGAATAAGCGGGAAAGATGATATTACATGATGTGATCCACGTGGCTGGATTTGGGGTCAGCAAATCATGTTTTTGGTCATTCCAATTGGTGAGAGATTGAGCGTTATAGAGTTTTATCTGACACACATTGAAATATAATTCTTTGTTTTATTGTAGGTTTTATATACAGAAAGCATCATACACATGGAGAGTCTGCAAGATGCGCATGATAGACACAAAACAAAACCCGTTGGGTAACCGTCAAATAACTGATTATAACCCCTCTTTCATATTTAGAGTTAGATCCTAATCAAAATATGTGGTTAATATTGATCACATAGAAGCGTCATACAAAGGTTAGTCCGTTGCATAGTGGATATGAATTATATTTATTTTATTGGAGAAGACATTTTCTGTAGAGAGCTTTCATCACTGCCGACAAAAACCCCTATCTAAAGCCAGTCGCCGTCGTTTTTTATTGTTCTACCAACCGCACTAGGAATTATTTGCTAGGAAAGGCTTTCATTTTAATTTAGTTCATATACATTTTCTTATCTCGGTTAGGGGGGAGTATGGTGATTAGGTAGGTTGAGCGGTGGCCATTTTTGTCTCGTAAGTATTACTGATATAGGTATTCTAGTGGCACGACCACCTAACAATATCTTTTGCCCTATTAACTAACAAATTATTAAACCCCGTCATCCTTTGCAGCCTATGATCCAATACATGGCTCCAAAAATATCAAAAAAAATTAAAGGAGGCGACTCCCGTCGGTAGTCCTACTGTTGATCAACAATGCCCAATCTCTATTGAGTCATTGCAATTTGTGAGTAACTTTCAGAGGCAGAATCAACAACCAATCTCAAACACCTATCAACCAAGCAACCGAAATCATCCGAACTTCAGTTGGAGCAATAATCAACAAGGTAATCAGCATTATGGTGCTAAGCCATACGCTCCTCCTGGATTTCAGCAACAAGGTCAACAACATCAATCTCAACAGTATGCCCCAAGACAAACTCATAATCAACATCCTGACCCTTCTCAACATTCTGTGAGAGACTCTGAATTCGAAGAGATGAAGTTAATGATTAAAAGTCTGATGGTATCTCAAAGGACCTTGGAAAATCAGATTGGGCAGATGGTAAGTAACATGATTGTTAGACCTTAGGGAGTTCTTCCTAGCGGCACAGAACATAATCTAGGTAAACGGGACGACAAGGAGCAATGCCAAGCTATCACCTTGCGATCAGGAAATGTTGCTGAGAACCCCACAGTTGAACAAGAGGTGGATTCTTCTCAAAATCAGCCCATTCTGAAAAATTTTGCTCAAAATCAACCCTCATCTGAGGTTAATTCTGGTCAAGATCAGCCACCTAACAAGTCATCTCAGTCAGTTGTTGAGCCTACGATCTACCCTCCTCCACCCTTTCCGCAAAGGTTGCAGAAACAAAAACTAGATGCTCAGTTTGGGAGATTTTTGGAGGTATTCAAGAAACTACACATCAACATACCTTTTGCTTAAGCATTAGAGCAAATGCCTAGTTATGCCAAGTTCATGAAGGGAATTCTTTCGAAAAAGCTAAATTTTGGTGATTTTGAGACAGTGGCGCTCACTGAGGAATGCAGTGCGATCTTACAACAAAAATTGCCTCCCAAACTTAAAGATCCAGGAAGCTTCACCATTCCTTTTTCAATTGGAAATTTAACTTTCAGCAAATGTTTATGTGATTTGGGAGGGAGCATCAATCTGATGCCCCTATCTGTGTTTGAGAAACTTGGGCTACCTGAGCCAAAACCGACTAATATATCTTTACAACTGGCTGATCGTTCTATCACATATCCTCGTGGGATCGTAGAAGATGTCTTAGTAAAGGTAGACAAGCTCATCTTTCCTGCTGAATTTGTTATCTTAGATTTCGAAGAGGAGAAAAACATCCCCATAATCATGGGAAGACCATTCTTGGCTACAAGCAAAACTCTGATCGATGTCCAAAAAGGGGAGCTCACTATGAGAGTGCAAGATCAGAATGTCACTTTCAACGTTTTCAAGGCTATGAAATCTCCAACAGAGGATGAAGAATGTTTCAGGTTGGATATGATCGATTCTTTGCACAACAATGAGGTGGATCGGTATGCGAGTTCAGATGTTCTAGGCAGAGTTCTACATGGAGAATCTGACTTAGAAGACGAAGAGATATCCGGATGTGTTCAACTACTACAGGCAGCCCCGTATCAAAAGAGGCTTAATATTCCATATGAGTCGCTCGGACTGGGTGATCTTAAGGATTCTCAGGAAAGGCTTAAACCTTCTCTAGAAGAAGCTCCTAAACTTGAACTCAAACCACTACCAGATCATCTCAGGTATGCTTACTTAGGAGAGTCATCTACATTACCTGTTATTATTGCATCTAACCTTTCAGGCAGTGAGGAAGAAAAGCTATTGAGAGTCCTGAGGAAGTTCAAATCAGCCATTGGTTGGACCATAGCAAATATCAAGGGAATCAGTCCCTCTTACTGCATGCACAAGATTCTGCTCGAAGAATGGAGCAAACCATCTATCGAGTATCAGAGGAGACTAAATCCTATCATGAAAGAGGTAGCGAAGAAAGAAATTCTGAAGTGGCTAGATGCATGCATTATCTATCCTATCTCAGACAGACAGTGGGTAAGCCCGGTGCAATGTGTACCAAAGAAGGGAGGAATGACAGTAGTAGCAAATGAAAAGAATGAACTCATCCCCACTCGGACAGTTACTGGATGGAGAATTTGCATGGATTATCATAAATTGAATAAGGCCACTAGAAAAAATCACTTTCCCTTGCCATTTATTGATCAGATGATGGATAGGTTGGCGGGCCATGAATATTACTGTATGCTCGATGGATATTCAGGATACAATCAGATTTGTATAGCTCCAGAAGATCAGGAGAAGACGACCTTCACATGCCCTTTTGGTACCTTTGCTTTTCGACGTGTCTCGTTTGGACTTTGCAATGCACCCGCTACTTTTCAAAGGTGCATGATGGCTATTTTCTTTGAAATGGTTGGTGACATCATGGAGGTGTTCATGGACGATTTCACAGTCTTTGGGAAATCATACGATGGCTATCTATCTAATCTGGGTAGAGTACTTGAGAGATGTGTGAAAACAAACCTCATTCTTAATTGGGAAAAATGTCACTTCATGGTTCAAGAAGATATCATATTTGGACACAAAGTGTCTAAGAGGGGTTTAGAAGTAGACAAGGCCAAGCTTGAAACGATCAAAAAGCTTCCTCCTCCTATCTCAGTGAAAGGAATTCATACTTTTCTTGGTCATGCTGGATTTTATAGACGTTTTATTCAGGACTTCTCAAAGATTACCAAACCGCTTTGTAATCTATTGGAAAATGATGTTCCCTTTCGTTTTACTGAAGAGTGTTTCGTTGCTTTTGAGCTCTTGAAGAGAAAGTTAAATTCAGCCCCTATCATCACTGCGCCTACCTGGGAAGAGCCATTTAAGATGATGTGTGATGCTAGTGATTTCGTTGTGGGAGTCGTTCTTGGTCAAAGGTAGCTGAAGGTGTTTCACGTGGTTCACTATGCTAGTAAAACCCTCAATGATGCACAACAAAACTAAACTGTTACTGAAAAAGAGCTTTTGGCTGTTTTCTATGGTTTTGAGAAGTTCAAATCTTACTTCCTTGGTGCTAAGGTTGCGGTTTTCACGGATCATTCGGCTATCAAGTACATGCTATCTAAAAAATATGCAAACCTCGCTTAATTCGATGAGTACTCTTCCTTCAGGAATTCGAGTTGGAAATTAAAGACAGAAAGAGGACTGAAAATCAGGTAGCTGACCATCTCTCACGTCTTGAGCAACATGAGAAAGACAAGGGAGATGGAATTCTTATCAACGAATGTTTCCCAGATGAGCAGCTGTTCCTGATTCAAGGAGAAGTACCATGGTTTGCTGATTTTGTTAACTATCTGGTCAGCAATGTGATTCCTTTAGATTTTACTGGGGCTCAACGGAAGAAATTCTTGCATGACGTGAAATGGTATATTTGGGATGAACCATTCTTGTTTAAACAGTGTGCTGATAAGATGATCCGACGTGGCATTCCTCACAGTGAGATTGAGAAAGTTTTATATGATTTTCACTCTACGGTTTATGGAGGACATTGTGCTGGGGATAAGACAGCTGCTCGAGTTCTTCAAGCAGGTTTCTACTGGCCTACCTTGTTTAAGGATGCTCATCTGTACGTTCGTAGATGCGATCGATGCTAAAGGGTTGGTAATATTTCTAAGCGAAATGAGATGCCCCTTAATATGCTTCTTGAGGTTGAGATATTCGATGTATGGGGAATATATTTCATGGGACCATTTGTGTCCTCCTGTAAGAATCTATACATACTCTTAGCTGTGGATTACGTATCTAAGTGGGTAGAGGTGAAAGCTCTCCCAACTAACGATGCTAAGGTAATGCTCAATTTCCTTCGTAAGCAAATCTTCACTCGCTTCAGAACTCCTCGTGCTATAATCAGTGATGAAGGGACTCACTTTTGCAATCGTCAGTTCACAACATTGTTGGCTAAATATGGTGTTTCTCATCGTGTTGCTACCGCTTACCACCCTCAAACTAATGGTAAAGCTAAAGTCTCGAATCGAGAAATCAAGCGAATCTTGGAAAAAGTGGTGAATCCTTCAAGGAAAGATTGGTCTCTGAAGTTAGATGAAGCAATATGGGCATACCAAACGGCTTACAAAACTCCACTTAGGATGTCACCATTTCAGTTAGTATATGGTAAGGCTTGTCATCTTCCATCAGAACTCGAGCATAAGGTATTCTGGGCTTTAAAGAAGTCGAATTTCGACATTCAAGCAGCTGGTGAGAAGCGTGTGCTTCAATTGAATGAACTTGATGAGTTGCGGTCTCAAGCCTATGAGAACTCGAAGATGTATAAGGAAAAAGTCAAGAAATGGCATGATAGGAAGCTTCTACATAAAGCTTTTGAGCCGGGTCAAATGGTTCTTCTTTTCAACTCTCATCTAAAGCTTTTCCCAGGGAAGCTCAAGTCAAGATGGTCTGGATCTTTTAAAGTCAAGACAGTATATCCACATGGAGCAGTTGAAATCTATGAGGAATCGCCAGATAAAACATTCAAAGTCAATGGTCAACGACTCAAGCATTACTATGGAGATGTGGGGAACCGTGAGGCATTCAGCATCAGCCTCGACACTATAGGATTCTGAGTGGTATCGCCGAGCTATCGACGTTAAACAAGCGCTTCGTGGGAGGCAACCCACTGGGAAACCATGATCAACACTGCTGGACGAATAGGGGAGTGTTTCTTTTATCTTTTAATTTCTTGTAGTTACATTCATCATAGTAGTTATTCATGTTAGTCATGCTTATTTGCATTTCCATGCCATGATTATATAGACTTTGTTTAGGATCGAGTTAGTCTATTAGCATAGCATTATGTTCATGCATTTTGCGTCTTTGATCCCTTGAGTTGTTGTTTCTACTTAAGTAGCCAATGATGAAAATTGTTTGGAATGACACTAGGAATAAAATCTAATTAGGTTGCTTGTAAGTTAGCTTGCTTGATGTAGAAGCACAATTAATAGACGTAGCCTCATCGATTTTTTTTATGCTAGTTACGGACACATTTGAGTATTGTTATACATAATCCTTGCTTAGGTTAAGAATCATACCTTAATCCTTTATTCGTTCATGGATTGCAAAAAGATAAGTTTGGGGGAGATGAAAGATAAATATCTGTATTATTCAGTTATGCGTCAAAGGCTAGTAGCCGCTCGTCGACGTACGTCCTCTCGTTGGGGGCTGCGTATTACGAGTAGTCTAGGGGTGGAATGAGATGGAGAAAAACACACTCATTCCCGATTGCTTGAAAAAAAACAAAAAAAAAACAAAAAAAAGAGAAAAAAAAGAAAAGAAAAGAGAAAAAAAAAGGATAAAAATTGGCTAGGATGAGCTCTTTGGTGCTCGAGTTATTAAGTTCTAGGGGACTTTGTGCCTAGTGACCTAAGACTTTTCCGGTCTGGGATCCGCTAACCTAAAGCTCGCTACATGGGCACCATTGTATAAGTCTTTTGGGGACCTCGTCTATTGCACGGTCAAATAAGCCTTTGTGTGTCTGTATATAGAATAAAGCATAATAAATCTTTGACAACCCCGGGGAAATATGGATGTGCAACTTGACTATGAAGAATCTAGGTTGTATTTCGTTTCTAATCTTGTGATTATTATGATGAAAACAAGTAAGGTCCATTAATTTGTACTAAAAATATGTCGATTGAGTTTGAGCACTCACGCACACTTCCACAATTGTATTGCTAGCATTTGAGTACCTAGTTATTTCGCATTCTGAGGTCATTACATTCGTTGAGGCATTTATGCTGAATTAGTTACGGTTACTCGTTCAGGATCATTGCATTCTTGCATTCGTTTAAATTCAGTTGCATTCCTGCATCAATTGTTAAACCTGTTTTGCATTGCTTGAGGACAAGCAATGGTTTAAGTTTGGGGGTTTGATAAGTGCATTTCTTGTCATTTATTACGCTTCCATTATTCTTAAAGTTATCTTCGGTTCTCAAGTATTCATTGTGTTTTAACGTGTTTTTCTAGATTCTTAAAGGCGCTTGTGTCGCAGGTAAATTGTGATAATATTAATAAATTTGGGGTTAAAATTGAAGAAACTGGAAAATTAATGTACTTGAGGGAAATTTTGGAACAGTTGAAAAGAAAAGAAAATATATTAATGCTAAAAATATATTATGACGAGTGATTTTCTAAAAAAAATATATATTAATGCTTGAAAAAAAGAAAATATATTTTATGCGATATTGTTTAAAATATTGAATTAAGAAAAAATATTAAAACGAAGCATAAAAAGAAATTAATGCTGAATTAAGAAAAAAATATTATACTAATGCTAAGATTTTATTTAGTTATATTGTTTAAAATATTATTTTATTTAATATAAATATTTTACTATTCGAAATTTGTTTTTTTAGGGTTTCTGCCGGTTTATAAATAGAGGAAGAAATTGGTGACTGATTGGAATGACGAGGACTTGGTTTTACGACCGCTTTTGGGAGAACAGAGTGCCGAGAAGAGGTGAATAAAAGAAGAGAAATAGAGTAGAAAAACGAATTGACTTCTGTGTTCTATCGAACCTGCAGAAGACACAAATAGAGAATATAGATAGAGAAAATAGAATTGACAACTTGTTTTCTTTCGGCCGACCAGACCATAAAAGGTAGAAACGGCAGGTGACAGTTGTTTTCAGTTTTCTTTCGGCAGCGGCAATATATAACCAGTCGGCAGGCAGTTGTTCGGTTTAACTTTCTCTAAACTTGTATTCGTTATTTACATTCTTCTGATAATTATGTTAACTTTTGCACCCATGATGATGATTTGCTCAAATATGAACTAATCGTTGTCATGGAACCTTAGCGGATTTGTTTGAATAATATTTAGGGTTTATTGCTTAATTTGTGAGATATGTTTATCAGTTACCTAGTATGGTTGTGTTTTTCGTTAGACGCGTCACGAACATCTAGTTTGTTAATCTTTAATGAATGCGAAAGTAGATTTAAGGGTTTAGAACTTGCCATGCTAGCATAGGTTCTTGAATGATTCATATTGTGATTGTTCATAATTCATAATATGTCATTAACCATATCATATTACCCCATGTAATCGAAATAGATAACTTGTGCTTAAAACCAATTGTACCTCAATTCGTATAGACATATAGGATTGTCATGCAAACGGTGTCTGCTTAACTGCTATCTCTTTATGGTTGTTTAAGTGGTTTGGTTTACGTGTACTGAAAGGTAGCATATTCTGATTTCGTGTTATCTGATTAGTAATCGTATTTATCTTACATATTGATTAAGTATATTAATACTATGAGTAAAATAAACAATGAAGTTAGAGTTCCATGTTTTCTCTCGCATAAGTAAACTCGTTAGATAATCTCGTTAGTTGATTTGTTTAGTTACATTCATACTGTATTACTCGTTCAAGCATTAGTTTAACTGCTAAGTAGTATTAATAGGGATCTTAAACATATAATTGTATATTTTTTTCGAATCAATAAAAAGTTACTACTTTGGTGAAATATTTGTTAAGTTTCTCATTAACATTAATTACCTGAAACACAACCATAGTTTTGACTAAAGTAACATCATGGGAACCCCATAGAGATGGTGGATCTCTAGCTTGTTTAAGAATGGGCATATCCAGAATAAGTAAAAACATCAAATTGAGAAATAAATCTTTCCAAATTGAGAAAAAATAATATAATGTGACCTGCTCCACTTTCTAGTAAGAACTTTATAAAAATGAATTAATTTAGTAACACCAGTTAATCCTACATCCAAAAAACAAAAACAAAAAAATCCCCATTGCAATCAAAATTGAATCATAGAAAAAAGAGAGAAGATGTAACTGATCATACGAGCGGAGGAGTTGTCATTCTCGATGTTGGGGTTAATCCTCACAAATAGGTACCAAAGTAATAACTCGATTGATCTAGAAATAAATATGATAATTAATTACTCAAAATCAGCATATCCTTTTATATTTTTTTTCCTCCTATCTAAACAAAAACCCTTCACCACAAAGTCTATCCGTCTATTACATAACCTCCATCACAATTGTAACTTATTGGTCATTAATATGAGGAGCATAACTATTGTGGTTAATGTGCACGTTCATTGGTCACAATTGTTGGTGGGAGTAGTGGTCATAACCACTTCTATTATCGCTGCATGGCCTCGGGATGACGTTGTCTTCTCCTTCTCGTGCTGTTGTCATCTAGTATTGCTCACGCCTAGGGTCATGAAGCTGTCTGCCATGACCATATTGGTTTAAGCTATCATCGACCGATAAGTTTACTTCACCTATGACCCTCTCAATTTAAGATGTTCTTACCGAGAGGGTTCCCTCATGGTTGGCGTGCATGGTTGGCACTACACTGATCCGTCATCTTTTTTTCGATGGGTATCGTCCAAGGCGGCTAGTAGTAATATGTTACTTTACCTCTTTCAAGGCTCATGACCTACTCGAGGGGTACCACCGTATAAAGGATCACGCTAGTACTTTCAATGATTCTAAAAATATAGAGGGATTATTTAAAGTAATATTTTGAATAAGCGGGAAAGATGATATTACATGATGTGATCCACGTGGCTGGATTTGGGGTCAGCAAATCATGTTTTTTTTGTCATTCCAAATGGTGAGAAATTGAGCGTTATAGAGTTTAATCTGACACACATTGAAATAGAATTCTTTATCTTATTGTAGGTTTTATATACAGAAAGCATCATACACATGGAGAGTCTGCAAGATGCGCATGATAGACACAAAACAAAACTCGTTGGGTAACCGTCAAATAACTAATTATAACCCCTCTTTCATTTTTAGTGGTAGATCCTAATCAAAACATGTGGTTAATATTGATCACATAGAAGCGTCATATAAAGGTTAGTCCGTTGCATAGTGGATATGAATTATATTTCTTTTATTGGAGACGACATTTTATGCAGAGATCTTTCATCACTGCCGACAAGAACCCTATCTAAATTCAGTCGCCGTCGTTTCTATTACTCTACCAACCGCACTAGGAATTCTTTGCTAGGTAAGGCTTTCATTTTAATTTAGTTCATATACATTATCGTATCTCGGTTAGGGGGGGGTATGGTGATTAGGTAGGTTGAGCGTTGGCCATTTTTGTCTCGTAAGTATTACCGATATAGGTATTCTAGTGGCACGACCACCTAACAATATCTTTTGCCCTATTCACTAACAAATTATTAAACCCCATCATCCTTTGCAGCCTATGATCCAATACATGGCTCCAAAAATATCAAAAAAAATTAAAGGAGGCGACTCCCGTCGGTAGTCCCACTGTTGATCAAGTCGAAAGCTAGGTATTTCTCAATCAGTATTTTGATAGGTTGACTCCCAAGTACACGTATCTTACAGATGAGGGCCATACAGAATTTAAGATGAGATGTGGTTTTCCTGATGCAGTAAAGAGTCACATTACAGATTCTGAAGAGCAACCGCACAAAGCCATGGAGAATGAAAGTTGTCTATATAAGAATTTATTCGACTGAGGGTTACGATTTCCTCTTCCTGAGTTTATCCACAACGTTTTTAGGTATGTTCATATATGTTCCACATAGCTAACGACAAATAGATGGCGCATGCTGCTTAGTATTTTGATTAGTTCAGGAGTGCTTTCAACTCCAGTTCGAAGTAATGGGGTCACACTTCTTTTATATACAACTTATTGGGTCGAAATATTTTGTAGATTTGCCACAATTGGACAAAAATTAGAAAAAATCCATTTTGTTTATGTTAGGGAATATGGATCATAATAATGCCATACAAAACTCACAATTAGAATATTGTTGGTTAAACACATGTAAGATGGGGTTGGCTACGTCTATTAGGTTAAACGATCATGCTAAGATTGGTCAATGCTAACTGTTATATTTGTTTTGGAAATGCAGAATTTGGGAAACATCATCAATATTGAAAAGACGAGAAAATGAATCTCGTAAACCCTATACACAAGTTATCAGTACTAGCCTATATTGCTTGGATGTTGGAGGTCTCAAGAGTTTTTACGCAAGTGAACAACTTGCTGGAAAAGCTGGTGTTAATCCTTGAGCTAACAATGAGAGAGGAAAATAAGCTGATTATAAGCGCAACTGGCAAAAAGACAACATAATTACGTATAAATTATGCATTCGGTCATTACAGGGCCATTGTTATGAGGATGGTAACCTTGCCGTTATTAATTCAAAACCAAAAAAGGGAAATAAATAAATTTTGAGGCACCCTAAGGAAAGAAATGGTCTCATTTTGGGACTATGCCATGCCCAAATAAAACTGGTGATGGTAGCTAGCTCATAGCGGAAGAGTTTGTCAAGGGAACGAAGGGTGCGTAGATGACTGGTCAGGCGAAAACCAATAGAGGTCTTACGAATAGCGGAAAATTTGAGGAAGCGCAAGATATTGAGATACTAATGGATGATGAAAGAAGTGATGAGCATATAGGGCCAGTTCCCGAGGGGAGGGGGTAGAGGACACGAAAAGAAATTGTTTGAAGAGGAAGAAGGTACGCCCTTATAAATGACGAAGAAGAAGAAGTGGAACCCTTAGTGAGGAAAATCAAGGAGGCAGAAGATGTCGAGAGGGTGAATGCATCAAGAAAAGTTAGTACTCCACATATTGTGATCGAGCTTAGTGAAGAAAATAACAATGTTTCAAATAAGGCGTGCAAAGATATCAGGAGGCCGACAAGGCCTTCTCACGGAGAAAAAAAATGGATCAACATTACCATCTCGTAGTCCTACAAAACCGTCAAAGCCGATAGTAAAAGTTATCGGGTCTAGGTCGTAAATGGTCAACATAGTAAATTCAAATTGGATTTCTAATAACGTGATGCCCTCTGGCTACTTAAAGTAGTCGACCCCAACCTCCCTCCCCCACCGGCCCACTTTGACTTGCAAGTAGGGGTGGCAAATCGTTCTGGAACCACGGTTCAAAGCTGACAATCTGCTTATGAACTGGCGGTTTACCTGCGAAACTGGCCCATTAGGACTGCAAACTGGCAGGACCGCAACCCGCCAGGATCGCAAACCATTAAGACCGCCAGACCGCATAAGGAGTAAACCGGCAGGACCGCAACCCGGCAGGACTGCAACCCGGCAGGACTGCGAAACCACGGTTTACGGCAGGACTGCGAAACCACGGTTTATTTGTAAAAAACCGCGGTTTATTGGTAAATATTATAAATGTTTTATTTATTTTATAACCAAAATGTTATATTTAAAAAATATTGAGATATTGCATATTATTATAGAATTATTATTACATTTTTGTTAATATTAATTTGTTTTGGTTATTAATATTTTAAGTGTTGTAATTATTATATAGTCCAAAATTTTAAATATTACTTATGTTATTATCACATTTTGAATATTATTATTATGATTTTAGATCTAATATTAGTAGTGTTGATTTTAATATTACAAATCAAAAATATATCTTATCATGTTAAAATATTACAATCTATGGTTATAATTTTAATATTACATTTTGAATTTTATTACTATGATTTGGTTTTAAATATTACAAGTGTTTGTTATTATTTTTTAAACCAAAATCATATTTTATCATGTAAAAATATTACAAGTTATATTTATTATTTTTAATATGAGATTTTGAATTTTATTATTGTGATTAGGTTTTAAATATTACAAGTGCTATTTATTATTTTTAAGTTATATTGTTATAATTTTAATATTACATTTTAAATTTTATTATTGTGATTTGGTTTTAAATATAACAAGTTTTATTTATTATTTTTAAGTTATATTGTTATAATTTTAATATTACATTTTGAATTTTATTATTGTGATTTGGTTTTAAATATTACAAATGTTATTTATTATTTTTTAAACCAAAATCATATTTTATCATGCTAAAATATTACAAGTTATATTAAAATATTTAATATTACAAATGCTAAAATATTACAAGTCATATTAAAACATTTAATATTACAAATGCTAAAATATTACAAGTTATATTAAAATATTTAATATTACAATTGCTAAAATACATTTTTTAGTCTCTTGTCGCTAACCACTTTTTTAAGTCGCAAAACTTTCTCAACAGTAACTGCAATTTGTAACGGATCTCCCAAAACTTGTCCTCGAGTCTCACGATTAACCTTACTTAACGCAACAGCAATCAAATCGACCATCTTTGTCTTCGTACTAAGACTTTGTTTAGGAACAATGGTCTTACTCTTAGTTATAGTTGGGTGTTTGACACTTCGTGTCACCTTGTCGACCATTTCAGAACTAAAATTTGGTTTGGCGGTCTTACTCAAAGTCGTACGTGTAGTACTAACAAGTTTGACGCTTTGCCTCTCCTTATCAGAAATTTTCAAACTAAAATTTTGTTTGAGGGTCTTACTCATATTTGTAGGTTCAGTGGCACATTTGATGCGTCGTGTGATCGGATCCCTCTCGGGTGGAGGAGACATCATAAAAGAATAAAATTCCGAAAAATCAGTTTTCGGAGTTGATTGTCCTAACCTGTTGTTGAAGCCACAAAACGACATTGGAAATTTGAAATAAGCACAAATAATAACTAATACAAACTAATAACAATTTTTTTTCGAAAAAAAAAATCTAACTATTTCGAAAACAGAAGTACGATATGTAAAATACAAAAGTTAATCTTAATAAAAAATCTAGAACAAGTTGAGAGATTTAGAGAGTTTATAGTAGTTTTAGAGAGTGTGTGAGGTTGAAGTTGGGGTCTCCTCTATTTATAGGGGAGACCAAAAAAAAACAAAAAAAAAATATTCATCCGGACCATCCGGATCAATGTTCGGATGGTCCGGACACACGGTCCGGGGCATCCGGACGAAATGTCCGGACTCCCGGACAGAGAATTCGGACCATCCGGATATCGATCCGGATGGTCCGGACGTCATCCGGGGCATCCGGACGAATTGTCCAGATGGTCCGGATGAGCCAACGGCTAGTTGAATTTCAACTAGCCTTTGGCAATTTAAAGCTACGGACCATCCGGACGCCTGGCCGGATGGTCCGCACGATGACGTCATCATGACGTCATCTAACGGCTAGTATGAAAAAAAATAAAAAATTCCCTATAAATACAACCTACCTCCTACTATATTTTTCACTCCAACTCCACTACAAATCTATCCCCTCTCTCTACTACACTTCTCTAAAAAAAATTATATTTTTCAAACTCTATTTAAATTTCAGGTTTCGCTAAATGTGTTCGAAAAATACATGAATTGTTTGGTTTTTATTTTTAATGAATTGTTCGTTTTGCTTCTATTTTTTATTAAATGTTATTTAAATCACTTTCGCTTTCAATTTTTATTTTGTTCTTTACAACTTACAAGTAATTTATGTTTATGCATATAAACTTCTAATATTGAATATTTCGAAAATACAATAAACTATATAATTTATCTAACCATAAACACTTCAAGCTTGAAAGAATCTAAAGAATCACCTAATAATTTAAAATTAGAATAGAATTATATGTCTAATAGGTATATATTATTTAATATGTACATAATATTAAATATAACATCTTAAATATCTAGTATGTTCAAACAATATACAAATCATCTTAAATATCTACATAATATTAAATAAAATATCTTAAATACATAAATATAAATATATAATCAAACGTATCAAAATCAAATTACAATTATTTTTTTAGAATGTAATTGACGATTATAAAATTTCGATTAAATTGATAACATAAACACTTCAAGCTTGAAAGAATCTAAAGAATCACCTAATAATTTAAAATTAGAATACAATTATATGTCTAATAGGTATATATTATTTAATATGTACATAATATTAAATATAACATCTTAAATATCTAGTATGTTCAAACAATATACAAATCATCTTAAATATCTACATAATATTAAATAAAATATCTTATATACATAAATATAAATATATAATCAATCGTATCAAAATAAAATTACAATTATTTTTTTAGAATGTAATTGATGATTATAAAATTTCGATTAAAATGATAACGTATTTAAATTAAAATACATGAAATAGTATAATTAACTCGTGTATATGGTACATATCTCAATTATTGAAATTAGATTCAATTATTAACACTTACAAATTAATTTTAAATAACATTATAAAATATTCTGATAAACGGTTCTTAAATGGTTTGGCTGATGGTTTGAACTAATAAACGGTTCTTAAATGGTTACGTCTGGTGGTTTGAACTGGTGGTTTAACTGCGAAACTGGCCCATTAGGACTGCAAACTGGCAGGACCGCATAAGGATCAAACTAACAGGGCCGCAATCCGCCAGGACCGCAACCCGCCAGGACCGCAACCCGCCAGGACTGCAACCCGTGGTTCTGATTTAAACGGGTCGGACGGCTCGCGGTTCAGACCGTTTGCCACCCCTGCTTGCAAGGGTTTTCCTATCGAAGATCATATGCTGGTTTGATCAATGCTTATGTTTTACCAGCTAAAGCATTTCCCGGACCTTAACTCTTATGACAACAAACCCATGTCAGAGATTATTCAGAGGTAATTAGAATTAGGCATTAGGTAATTTATACTTTTTTTTGTACAAACAATTTTATAGTCTAGTGGATTAATTTTATTTACCGTACGGACCCACTACAACTCAATGGTCTAGGCTTATCGATGAATGTCGCCTACTGAATACTAAGTAACTGAAACGCAGAAAACATAACACTTTTTTAAGTCTGTGAGGGAGCTGACAACAGAGTTGGCCAGATTCAAGCGTACGGCCTGCGCACACTTTGAAAAAATGGCGAAATAGAAAGTCGTAACGGAGTGTTTGTTAGAGATAGCGTTGAAAAAATATAGGCCTTCTACAAGCTGATCCTGGAGAAAATCTGAGGGAAAACGTATTTAATGGCTCAAAGCATAAAGCTCTCTGCCCTAAACGATGATCTTATAGTGAAATGTGCTAGTTTTATAATGCAGAATATGGACCAAGCGACAAGGGTGAATAAATTAAGTGAAAAGATATGCTTTAATGTTTGAGAATGCTACCATGAGAGTAAAATCCTTAAAAGTGAAAGCAGGTGTCGAGCGTGCCACGAAGTGTCGAGCGAATGAGAAATACTTTTCTGTAGAAGAAAAAAAAAGTACTTGATGTTTCCTTGAGGATGCTAGATGAAGCCCGAAACGGGGTCATATTTGAAGGAAGAATCCGGGGGTTTACTTAAGTGAGTTGAGAAAGCACGTGCCTCCCGACGAGAGCTTTAAGGCATCTGATGGCAAAGAGGAAGAAGAAGATGTTAAACATGGGAATGACCCACTGAAAGTAAAAAATGAAGACCAATTGATGGGTAGCCCTGAGTAGAACGATCCTCTTGACGTAGGCAATAAACATCCGGCGACCCCCCTCCCGAGGGGTGTTGAGGATGATCAAATTGCTCCACCCCACAAGTGAAAGTTAACAATGTTGGTTCTTAACTTCGTAAGGGTAAGACTTTCATGACGCATAATGTTAATGATTCCTTTTTTGGTGCATTATATGTGATGGCTTTTATTTTTATTATTCAATACTTGTAAGATAATATTAAGTGCAACCTAATATTTTTGTAGTATGCCTTGTTTATGAAGTATGATGAGTAGGTATTGCATTTCATTAATGAAAAGACACAACATATTCCATTATGTAACCGCACAAGAATGGCATATTGGTCGATCATGCATGTGACCTATTGGTCAAGGCATAGTATGAGACATCGCGTAGCCCTAAAGCGTGATTATAAAACCTAATTGCAGGGTTACCCCTAAGGGTTAGGCTCAATGAGGCCTTTTATGTAGACCAAAGGCATGTCCAATTAGCACGTTTGTAGTTTAGTGATGTAGGCCAGAGTTCAATAGACCTTTTTTAGTAGCCCTAAGACGTGGTCAATTGACCCATCCATAAAATTAGTGGAGTTAGTACTGGAAAAGTTAAATGCGGATAGGGAGACCCTAAGTATTGATGAAAATAAAACATATCCTTAATGAAAGGTATAGTACGACCCTTTGTGTAACCTCACAAGACTGCTCTATTGGTCGATCGTACATGTAACCTATCGGTTAGGGCACAATATGGAAATTGTGTATCCCTAAGGCATGGTTATGTAACCTGATCGCAGGGTTCCCCGTAAGGGTTACGCTAAGTGGGTCCTTTTACGTAGCCCAAAGGCATAGGAAATTAGCCCATTCATAGTTTTAGTATGTAGGCAAGAGCTCAGTAGGGCTCGCTGCATAGCCCTAAGGCTAGGTTTCCAAAAGGTTTATCGCATGCGCCCCGAAAGACCTTTTTCATAACTAAATCTCTTATTTGGACAATCGTGTGGCACTTTTGGAAGCTCGTAGTTGTAAAACATGGGATGCAACTTTATCTTTAGATATCATATGTATTCATGGGGCCAATTGTTACCTACAAAAATTGATAAAGCGAAGATGTTGTTTGTACTTGTGGGTGCGATGAGGTATATTTATTCAATAACAGGTGGGTTGTCCCTAGACACTATTTTATTGGCTAACATGTCAGTTGTAGAGGTATCTAGGCACGAGAACCTGATTGTATGTAACATAATCGAACCTACCTCCCATTTGCGAAGGGCATCTAGGTATTCACATGTAGACGTTTGCTTAACAGCTTGATTAACTACAAGTTGTGAGTTAGAATGAATGAAAATAAAATTTTCACCACAAATAGATGCCAACTTTATTCCACCCAAGAGTGTTTCCTATTTTACGGTGTTTTTGGTTATGAGAAAACCAAACATAATTGGTTGCTTAAACTCATCACCGTTCGGTGTTTTCAACATGATGCCAACCCTTCCACAAGTTTCACTTGAGGCCTCATCGACTTCGATTACCCATTCAATAAAAGGGGGTTCGTTTAAGCTAGATTCATCTCCAGCCTGTGCCGTCGTGATTGTGAAGTCGTTGATAAAGTCCTCCATCAGTTGGTCCTTGATCACGGTGTGGGGTTCGTAGAATATGTCGTATTTGACAAGCTGGATTGACTACGATCTCAATCTCCCAGAAATGTCCAATTTTTAGAGAACATTCTTCAATGGGTAGGACGTGCATAGTATGATGTAATGTCCCTGAAAATATTGCATCATCGTTTGCGGAGACAACAATACAAAGGGCCAACTTCTGAAAATTGAGGTACCTTGTTTCTACGCCGAGGGGAGTGTTATTTACTGGTCTCTGCATCCCCTGATCTCGCACGAGGACTTCGCTAACCATGCAGTCTAAAAGAAATAAGTAAAGATATAGTATCTCACCGTGTATAGGTCCCGATAAAATGTTAGGAAGGTGAAATAGTCATTTAGGGCCTTGAACACCTTAGCGCAGTCTTTTGTACTGGAAACATTCTTGCCCCCTTTGAGTTTGTTGAAGAATAGATGCTTGCAATCTGATGCTCGAGAAATAAATATGGAGAGGGTTGCGAGCCGCCCCATCAGACATTGGACTTCTTTGGTATTCATGGGCGGTTCCATGCAAAGAAGGGCTCGCAACTCGTCCGGGTATGCCTCAATTCTATTTTTACTCATGATATGCCATATAAACGTACCGCTACAGCTCCCGAACGTACACTTCACTGAGTTCAGATTTAAGTTGTCCGACACAGGATGGAAAAAATAGCCGATAATACTTCTAGTTAGGGACTCTCATCATTGGTTTTTGATGAGTCCAGATAAATCCACCACTGCTTACTCAGATATCCGGACAAGGGTAATTAAAAAATAAGCTGTCCACTGAATTATCCGGACAAGACAAAAGTATAAAATTAAACACATTTTTGACTAAGCTATATTCTAATCAGCTTATTAAATAAATGGGTCTTTAAACTTGACTTTGTTTCATGATTTGACCCGAAAGCCCATGGGTCCATAATTAAGGGTATAAAAATCCCAACTACTTTCATTAATGAGGGTAATGAACGTTTAATAGAATCGGGAAGCTTAAATCTCTCACTACAAAACACCTAAACATTTAATACTCCTAAAACTTTCCAAAACACTTGGTAGAATTAACCTCAGAGTAAAATAAACCACACCAAATTGGCGACCACAGTGGGAGGAGAAGGTGCCTGAATCTAGCATTCAAAATCAGCAAGAAAAACCAGTTTGGATGAATCCGGACGAGCAAACAATTCCACCGCCTTTGGTGGAGGTGGTGGGAGAAAAAAATGAGTACACGACTGAAGAGCGAGACAAGTTGAAAGCTGAAATAGAAGCATTGAAGGCCACTAAAAAGGCAGAGATGGGTTTAAAGGAAAAGTCATAAGCGTCTGCCATTCACCATACTGACAACCCAAGGGAGAACGACCCTTCAACAAAGACTCATTTGAGCACGAAAATGACCCATGTCAGTTCCAAGAAATCTCACCAGTCCAAGCCGCTGGAGAGCTCAGAATCTGAGTCCTCCAGAAGCTCCTCGAATGAGGATGAGCTTGAGGAGTCTTTTTCATCAAGCAGTGATGAAGGAAGATCTAGGAAGAAACAAAAGCTAGTTAAAAATTATTCAAAAAAGAGGGATAGACATGGGAGATGATAAGTGCATTTCATGTCACTTATTACGCTTCCATTATTCTTAAAATCGTCGGCGATTCTCAAGTATTTGTTGTGTTTTAACGTGTTTTGCCGCAGGTAAATTGTGATAATATTAATAAATTTTACGTTAAAATTTAAGAAACTGGAAAATTAATGTACTTGAGGGCAATTTTGAAACAATTAAAAATAAATAAAAATATATCAATGCTAAAAATATATTATGACCTGTGCTTTTCCAAAGAAAAATATATTAATGCTTAAAAAATATATTAGTGTTGAAAAAAAAAGAAAATATGTGCGTGAGATATTGTTTAAAATATTGAATTAAGAAAGAAAAATTAAAGCGAAGCATAAAAAGAAATTAATGCTGAATTAAAAAAAAATTAGATTAATGCCAAGATTTTATTTAACTATAGGGGAATGACACCCTAAGTACCTATTGGCCAAACATATTAGTATCTAGTACCCAAAAATGGGTTAATGCTCACTTAATATCCATCTCAATAAAACGATTCCCTTTCAAGACCTTTTTTTAATACCATAACTACCCTTAACCTAGTATATAAGCCTTATTTTGAGAATTAATGAGTATTTTCAGCCCAACAATTTTGAATTTTGAATTTTGAACCAGCCTCCACACTCTCTCTCTTAACCCTCTCTCTTAACCCTCCCAAAACATCAGAACTACCTTCGATACTTTCCTCTTTAAAGAAATAAATTACCAGAACGTTATTTGTTGAAGTTGGTCTTACTAAATAGTTTCGACGACCGCCCGACGACGAACCTGAGTTCTTCAATCGACATGGAAACGCAACCGGAGATCGACAATACTCGTAAAACACAAGGTATATATATGTTTGTTACTGCGATTTCTCTAGGGTTTGAACTCCTTCACGTTTATTCATCTTTGATTTTGTTAAAACCTGACCTAAACATGTTTTGTAACTATCAACAAGAGAAAGGAAACGCAATCCTCTTAATATTGGTTGGACCACCAGGCAGCGGCAAGTCCACCTTCTGCGAACACGTCACGCGTTCTTCATCTAGAACCTGGGTTCGCATCTGTCAGGTTTCACTCTTTCTCCAAGTCGTTAGATAGTGAGCATCTCGCAACATGTTTGATAAAATGATTCACTGAACTTTACAACTTTACATTTTTAGCTTCTCTCTGCTAATGGTTGATAATTTGTAACATTGATGAGCTCAATGTCTGAAGAGTGCAGTTAATGCTTTGGTGGAGGGGAAAAGTGTCTTTATTGATAGGTGAAATTTAGACAAAGAACAAAGAGCAGAATTTTTGAAACTTGGAGGCTCTCACGTGGATGTGCATGTTGTGGTTCTTGAACTTCCTTCCCAGCTTTGTATATCTAGATCTGTTAAACGTATTGGGCATGAAGGAAACTTGCAAGGTGGAAAAGCTGCAGCAGTTGTGAACCGAATGCTTCGGAAGAAAGAATTACCAGAGTTAAGTGAAGGGTTTTCCCGTATTATCTTTTGCCACAATGAAAGTGATGTAGAAAAAGCTGTAACTACATACAAAGAGCTCGGTCCTATGGACAACCTTGCTCAAGGCTGTTTTGGCCAGAAGAAAGCAGATGGAAAAGTCCAACTTGGTATAATGAAGTTCTTAAAGAAGGCTGATATTCCTTCTGGTGTATCTTCTAAGAAAAGCAGGCGGATTTCAATTCAAAATGTCTCGCAGGTGAGCATCGTCATGGAGCAGATGATGCATTTACTTCATTACTGCGGTTTACATTTGGAGGATGTTGATTTTATTAACCCTGATAGATATGAAGAACACGTTGCTAGATATGAAGAACACGTTGCTAGATATGAATGAACACCTTGCTAGATATGAAGGGAAACATTGCTAGACAGATGCAGCATCAACTCAAAACATATACAATGTTATAGACATTGCTAGATATGAAGGAAGACATTGCTAGTCTCTAATACCCTAACAGGAGCATACTAATATATTGACATTGCTAGTCTAGTAATATGACATCATGTGATGCTCCGTTCTGAACTTGTGTTCCCGATTTTTTAGTAACATTTTGATTTTCATAGATAAGTACTCCTTATCTTTTGACTTATATTTTTGTATACTGTTAACATTGATATGTACCATGTCTATTTGATTGGATGATTCTTATCGTTTATAATGTCTAAATTGATAGATACGCTGAGATTACAATGCTAGATACTCGTTATCTATTTGCAAGACATTGCGAGATATGTGAATTATAGTCTGATGGATACGCAACATTAGCATTAATAGATACTTGAGTATAAATCTGATAGATACGATATATTGACATTGTTAGATACGTGAACAATAGTCTGATAGACACGAAACATCTGCATTGATAGATACTTGAGTATAAATCTGATAGATACGATATATTGACATTGCTAGATACGTGAACAATAGTCTGATAGACACGAAACATCTGCATTGATAGATACTTGAGTATAAATCTGATAGATACGATATATTGACATTGCTAGATACGTGAACAGTAGTCTGATAGACACGAAACATCTGCATTGATAGATACTTGAGTATAAATCTGATAGATACGATATATTGACATTGCTAGATACGTGAACAATAGTCTGATAGACACAATATATAACATTGATAGATACTTGAGTCTAAATCTGTTAGATACGGAACATCTGCATTAATAGATACCTGAGTATAAATCTAATAGATACGATATATTGACATTGCTAGATACGTGAACAATATTCTGATAGACACGAAACATCTGCGTTGATAGATACTTGAGTATAAATCTGATAGATACGATATATTGACATTGCTAGATACGTGAACAATAGTCTGATAGACACGATATATAACATTGATAGATCCTGGAGTATACGTCTGATAGATACAGTAATTTATGTATGCGATTTTAAGGTTGCAATATATTGACATTGCTAGATATGTGAATTATAGTCTGATAGATACAGAACATCTGCATTAATAGATACTTGAGTATAAATCTGATAGATACGATATATTGACATTGCTAGATTTGTGATAGATACTCGATAATAAGTCTGATAGATATGTAATACAGACATTGCTAGATACAACACTTTGTAGTTGCTATATACGACATATGGAGATTGATAGATACTCGATAATAAGTCTGATAGATATGTAATACAGACATTGATAGATACTTGATTATAAGTCTGATAGATAAGACGCATAGACATTGCTAGATACGAGAATACTAGTCTGATAGATACTTGAGTAAACTTCTGATAGATATGAGAATACTAGAATACTAAAAATGTCTTACATAATTCAACTCCACTATATTCAAGAACAAGATCTCTAAGCGAAAAATACATTGCAAACCACTAAATATAGACTTACTATATCATAAACAAAAATACAGGACACGTGGTTTAAGCATGGTCCATAATACATGACATCTTCTTCGGTACGTAAGAAGCTTCGACACACTTCTTATCATTCCAATCATCCTGCCAAATATTATGTCTATCAGATCTTAATACTAATATGATCCTATCTATATATGAAAAGGAAAGATTTGTACCTCTTACTAATCCCTTGGATTTGAGCCGCCCTTACAGCATCATGAGTTACTAAACCACCATTATCCCAAGCTTCACTTTGCATTGTAAAACCTCCGAAAAGAACAAGTTTCTCCAAGTACTTAATCTCAGATTCTCTAAGTTTTATAACCCTGATCTGTTCCTTAAGAACCATGACAGGGTTAAAAAACCAGTCCAAAATCAAATCACGTTAACAATGCAAGTGGAACAAAACATAGTCTAACAGTTTCTTTACACAAAAATCTTGGTGAAGCAGATTGAACTTATAAACCTAAGAAATAAACCAAAATTCAGTTCGAAAGTATGACTCAAATATTGAAATAGTTCTCTAATTGTCAAATCAATGTTTACTGCTAACTGATTTGGGTTTAGATTTTTTTAACATCAATTTGGAAACAGTAAACTCTCAGAGTAATACTCGTCAGTCATCAAATATAAATTTCTTAAACCACATTTGCCAATGTCAAAAATTGCGTATAGCCATCAGAAAGCAGTCTATGTCTTACCAAATTAGCTCTAGCATGGCCTTGCATTACTCGAATCCAGTGATAAGAAGAATCAAGTCCGTTGTCTTGGGGTTCAGTACCAATAGTAGTAGGGTAAAACAGTATTTCAACACCTTGTAGAGCCATAGCTCGAGCTGCCTCCGGAAACCACTGGTCCCAACAGATTGCTATCAAATTAACACAGCAACTACTATAATATTTAACTTACTAGCAGTATATTCAGCAGGCGACAGGAGAAAATATTGTGTTGCAATATTTTAACACTATACATAGAATTTGGTTGTATTTTTCTTTTACCAATAACTTCAGTGAACAACAAGCTATATAGACAGAAAATTTGTATGAGTCATCTTTCCAAAGTAACATATATGGTAACAATAGATATTAAGAATATGAGGTTTCTTACCCACTCCAATTTTCGCAAATTTAGTTTGGAAAACCTGTTAAAAAAGGAAGCAGTGTTTAGAAAATATAGTAATTAAGCAGTCTATCAAAGGCACCAAGGGAAGGATAAAAAAAACTCATTATTTACCTTGAAACCAGTATCTCCAGGATTGAAGTAGAACTTTTCCTAGTACCGTGAAGGTGACAAACAAGGAATGTAGATGATGGAGGGAAAATCTTATCTAACAGCTAACATACATATATCAAACTCAAAGCTATTTAGAAATCATTGTTAAAGAAACGCGTTGTTCTCGCCGGACTAAGTCCTGTGTCCAACGTTCTAACTACTGGAGTGTTGAAACTACTCCGACGACGCTAAAAACATCGACAGAGAGTGTTGGACAAAAAAACCTACCTGCTCGACTGCGTTCAACGTGGTTACTTCTCACCGGAGGCTCGGCGGCGTAGGTGGTGAACGGTGGTTTCCGGTTTGGTTGATTTATCAGAACTGAACGCTAGTTACTTCTCGCCGGTTGAAGGGTTCGTTTTGGGTTCGATGATATCTTCTGGGTTCTCTCCAGGAAATATGTGTTTCTCTCTCCTCAAATTTAGAAATGTGAAAGTAGGGGGAATTGGAACCTAAAAATCAGATTAGAAGGTCCAAAAAAGTGGATTTCAACCAAACAACCCCTTTTATACCCTGGAGGGTATAATTGTCCAAAAAGTGGCTCTAGGTATTTTATGAAACTAGTCCAAAAGCGGATACCATCTTGGTATTTCATACTTGATTGGGTATTTAGGGGTACTTTCCTCTTAACTATATTGTTAAAATATTATTTTATTTAGCATAAATATTTCACGATTGTTTTTTAGAGTTTCGGCAGAATAAATATAAAAAAACGGAACAAATATAAAACCCAGTAGACAAAAAATGAATCGTTTTAGAGCTTTTCGAACAAAAGATAAAAAGAATATAAAAAGAGGCGGATAGGAAGGTACGGAGTGTGACTGGGTTTTGGGGAGAAAAAAAAAGAAGCAAAATCGCAATTTGCTACCTCTGCATAATACAAAAGTGCTGTTTTTCTTTAGGCTTGAATCGGACGAACAAAGAGGAAAAAACAAAATTGGCTTCTGACTTACTTTACGGCGGAATAGAAAACGATTGGGTTTTGCGGAGAAAAAAAAAGAAGCAAAATCACAATTTGCTACCTCTGCATAATACAAAAGTGCCGTTTTTCTTTAAGCTTGAATCGGACGAACAGAGAGGAAAACATAGAATTGGCTTCGACTTAAGTTATGGCGGAATACAAAACGAGGAAGGAAGAAGGAAATTGACTACCTATTTTGTATTTTTAACTTGCGAACAGAACGAAAAAGAGAAGGAAGGCAGGTGACAGCTGTTTTTGGTTTTTCTTTCGGCAGCGGCAACATATAATCAGTCGGCATGAGGCATGTAGTTGTTTTGGATGTTTTTGAGAGGCAGCAGGTGACAACTACTGCCGTTTTCGACCGGCAGTTGAGGTAACGGCTACGGCGTTTTCGATAGGCAGTTTACGGATTGTTTCTGTCAGGCGATATTTACGGCTACTGTTCGGTTTAACATTCTCTAAACTCTTATTCGTTTATTTATATTATTCTTAGAGCTATGATAACTTTTGCACCTATGATGATGATTCGTTCGATTATGAACTAATCGTTGTCATAGAACCCTAGCGGATTTGTTTGAATAATACTTATGGTTTGATTGCTTGATTGATTTGT
This sequence comes from Limnanthes douglasii subsp. nivea, assembly GCA_036936605.1. NCBI lineage: Eukaryota > Viridiplantae > Streptophyta > Magnoliopsida > Brassicales > Limnanthaceae > Limnanthes > Limnanthes douglasii. Next base: position 124,618,481 of record JAUPFV010000001.1, on the reverse strand, counting down.
GAGATACGTTTATCGTTTACCACATCCCATAGTACTTGACCCACCATCCGTCCGGACAACCTAGACCTTTTTATCTTTCATCTCAGTTGTTTGCTCTGTATCCCTATGTGAGTGGAATTCAACTAAGAAATCAGGCACAGCTTGGGCTTTGATTGTTGTTCGAGGAGCAAAATCAATATCGAAGTCCCCCAGCTCCACCGACCACTTAGTTATTATACTCGAAATATCAGTCTTTTGTATCACGTTTTTAATGGGATAGCATGTCCGGACAATAATAGGATGAGCCTGAAAATAAGGCCTCATCTTTCTAGAAGCAATCGCCAGGGCTAGTGCTAACTTTTCCAGCTTCAGATAACGTTTTTCTGCATCTATCAAACTCTTGCTGATATAATACACTGGACGGGGATAATTATCCACCTCTCTTACCAACACAGCACTCATGGCACAACTGGAAACTACCAAGTATACGAAGAGTGTCTCTCCATCAACAGGTTTAAATAAAGTCTTGGGGGAGGATAGATGTTTTTTAACCTCATTGAAGGCTTCATCACATTGTGAGGTCTAGTCAAATCCCTTTGCACCTTTTAAAGTTTGAAAAAACGGGGCACACATGTCCGAAGACCTTGAATTGAACCGATTTAATGCAGCCAACCTTCCAGTCAATCTTTGTACTTCTTTAATATTTCGAGGAGGCTCAATTTGGAACAAAGCATTAAACTGGTCCGGATCGGGCTGTATCCCTTGCTCACTTATTATGTACCCTAGGAATTTTCCGGACTGTACTCTGAACACGCACTTTTCTGGATTTAATTTCAAATTCACTTTTACTAAAGTTGGTAAACGTTTCTTGGAGGTCTGCCAAGTGTAGCTCTTCGTCCACACTTTTAACCATCATGTCATCGATGTATACTTCCATATTTCTTCCAATTTGATCAGAAAAAGCTTTGTTTACTAACCTCTAATAGGTAGCCCCAACATTTTTTAACCCAAATGGCATCACCTTGTAACAATGAAGCCCCTATTAGTGACAAACTTAGTATGCTCCTGATCCTCCGGATCTACTTGAATCTAGTTATACCCGGAGAAGGCATCCATGAAAGATAGAAGCTTATTCCCAGACGTAGAATCCACCAGCTGATCAATCCGGGGGACAGGGTACAAATCTTTTGGGCAAGCCCTGTTGAGATCTGTGAAATCAATGCACATGTGCCACTTGCCATTTTTATTTTTCACCAAGATCGGATTGGTTGTCCATAAAGGATACTGAGACTCCTTTATGTGCCCCATTTTAGTAAGCCTGTCGACCTCTTGAACGATGACATCAGCCTTTTCTTTGGAAAAATCTCTTCTTTTTTGTACCACAAGTGCTATGTCTCTTCGGATGGACAAGTGGTGTGATATAATATCTGCTGGCACCGCGGTAACATCAGCATTGCACCAAGCAAAAACATGCTGATGGTCTTTTAAGAACTTCAGCATTTTACCCTTCAGTTCGGATGCCATTTTGGACCCTATCTTAACATTTTTTCCATCTTCCAAAGAATGTGTTTCAACTTCTTCAACCGGTATTAAAACTCCAGGGGTCTCTCTGAGGTCATCAATTTCACACTCACCCCAGAAAGCCCCTCAAACTGCTATTCCTCATTGATACGAACTGCTCCCAACGTCCGAGGAGCCAGTGCTGTTGCATAACACTCTCTTGCAATCTTTTGGCTGCTCCAAACAACTCCCACTTGTCCTGGCACAACATATTTCAAACATTTGTGGACTGTTGAGGCCACTGCATGCATCCTAGAGAGCCAAGACCTCCCTAGAATAGCATTATAACAAGTGGGACAATCCACCACGATAAACAGTATTCTAACCATCTTCTTAAAAGGGCCATTGCCCAACAAAACTTCCTTTTCGAACTCCCCGATCACGTCTGTTGAGCTTCCAGTGAAACCCACAATTGATCTGTTCGAACGCTGAATTACCGCAGGATTTTTCATCCTTTTGTAGGAAGTTAAAAAGAGGATATTGGCTGAACTCCCAGTATCCACCAAAATTCTTCTTATGTCATTGCCCCCAATGGATGCTCCCATGACAATAACATCTTCATGAGGACCTGCTATATCTCTCAAGTCATCCTCATCGAACAAAATGAAGGGAAATGAAATCTATGATTGATAGGAAGTCATGCCTCCTTCCAGTTGGGTAGCTAATGTATGAACATGCCTCTTCCTTGAAGAAGCAGTGGGTGCTGTCATGGTATCCCCTCCGAAAATTGTGAGTAACTCAAAAAAGTTAATAAGCCCGGACACTATTTTACAACGTTCCTCAATGGCACCCACTCTGTTTCGAGTTGGATCAGGGTCCAAATACTCAGACTCTACATCGAACCTCTCAACTATCATCATAGCTCCTTCCAGAGCGGATGTGCTTGCATTGTTTGGACCAGGCCGATCAGCATTATCAGGCATATTTCCTGATCTTCTTTTAACATAAGCTCCCAACTTTCCTCTTTCAATCAAATTCTGGACTTCTTATTTGAAAGCGATACAATCATCAGTGGTATGGCCAGTGTCATTATGGTACTGACAGAAGGAATTATTATGATGCTCCCTAGGGGATTGTAGTGCAGCCGGCCTTCTATAGTGTACTTCTTCCTTAGTTTTGTCATAAATAGTGGCTACACTTTCTTTTAACTCAGCAAACCACTCCGGTTGAACCCAAGGCCCTCTCTTATTTCTAGATTGCTGACTCTGGGCAGGCGCAGCTGGCTGAGACTGAGCTTTAACTCTGTTATGACCCTGCCCGGCCTCCCTTGCCTTGTTCCCGGACTGATTTTGATTGGGGTTTGGTGCAGCCGGGGCAGACCTCACCTGCCTGTGCACCCTAGTTTTCTTGGTTTCACCAACATTAATTTGCTTCCCAACCTAATTCAGTAGACCTCCCCAAGTCATGAATTTTTTCCGGGTCACTGAATCAGCCAAATTTCCAGGGTTTAAGCCCTGCCTCAAAGATGCTATTGCTACTTGCTCAAAGCAATCAGCCAACTCGTTTGTGGTGTTTACAAAACGACTTATGTATTCTTTCAGTAATTCGTTCGGCTCTTGGGCACAATGGATAATTGTGTTCCCATTGCCCTTCAATTCCTTACTTCCAACAAACTGCCTTCGAAAGGCCACCAGAAGGTATCGAAATTTCTGATGCACCCCTATGGTAAGCTGTTATACCACTTCAGAGCACTCCCCTTAAAAGACTGGAAGAATGCTCTACAAAGCAACTTGTCGTCATCATCGAAATTCATCATGAAATTTTTGAATTGTTCCAAGTGGTTGTCCAGATCTTTACTGCCATCGTATTTCTCCATTTTCGTACTATCGAACCTCTTAGGGAGGTTTCCGGACAGGATCTTGGAAGACAACGGAGATTGTCTCCAATTCCGGCCACGACTGAAAACGGTATCCTCATTGGGAGTTGCAAAGATACCTGGTTCATCATGGAAGGCAAAAGGATCCACCAGCATCCGGTCTACGTGTCTTCGGCTATGAGATAACCCTTTGCCTATATTCCTCTTTAACTTCCCATGTCTATCCCTTTTTCTTGAATACTTTTTAATCAACTTTTGTTTCTTTTTAGATCGGCCCTCATCACTACTAGAGGATAAGGACTCTTCAACTCCATCCTCACGCGATGAGCTACTAGAAGATTATGAGTCTGAATCAAAACTCTCCACCGGTTTGGACCGGTGAGACTTTTTGGAGCTAGCATGAGTCTTCTCCGTACTCACATGGGTCTTCGAAGGCTCATGCTCTCTAGGGTTGTTAGTATGATGAGCAACTGATGCCTTTGACTTCTCTTTTATGCCCATCTTTTCCTTCTCTGCCCTCAGAGCTTCTATCTCACCTTTTAATCTATCACGCTCCTCGATGGTGTATTCATCATTTTCACCGACCACTTCAAGCAAAGCTGGTGGTACTTCTGGTGCGTCCGGATTCATTCGGACTGGTTTTCTGATGGTTTTGAATGCTAGATTCAGGCACCGTCGTCCTCCTACTATGGTCGCCAATTTAGTGTGGTTTATTTTTGTCTGAGGGTAAGTTTGTAACTTCTGTTTAGAGTTTTGTGAGTATTTAATGTTTGGGTAGAATGTAGAGGGAGAATTAAGCTGCCCGGTTGTATTTAATTTTCATTACCCTCATTTAATGTTGGTGGTTTGGTATTTATACCCTTATATTTGGGCCACATGGGATTTCGGGTCGTGTTTAATGGACTTGGGTCAAGTTTAAGGACCCATTAGTTCTAAGTAGGGTAGTAGGCAGCTTAGTTAAAAAGTGATTAGGTTTTAAGTACTTTAGTTCTGTTCGAACAGTCCAATGGATGATGGTGTCTGAACCGACCCTATCCGGTCAGGTAGACATTGTCCGCATTGACCCTGTCCGGTTCCCACAAAATGTGTCGACAGAATCCGGACTCATTAGATATGATGGTGAAAATCTTAGAATAAAAGTTGCACCTAACTGATCTTCAAGAAACTTTTGCCAACTTAACAAAGGTTAATTTAAAAATGAATCCAGAAAAATGTGTGTTTGGGGTGCAGTCCGAAATGTTTTTGGGATATGTAATAAGTGAAAAATGGATACAGCCTGATCCGGACCAGCTTGATTCCCTATTAAAAATGGACCCCCTTCGAAATATTAAAGAAGTACAAAGGTTGACAGGAAGATTGACTGCATTAAATCATTTTATTTCAAGGTCTTCAAATAGATGTGCCCCGTTTTTCGAGACCTTGAAGGGTGTTAAAGACTTAAACTGGTCTCCACTATGCGACCAGGCGTTTGATGAAATAAAGAAGCCTTTGTCTTCTCCCAAAACCCTTTTTAAGCCTGTTGACGGAGAAATACTGTATATATAGTTAGCTGTGTCAGAATGTGCTATAAGTGCAGTACTGGTAAGGGAGGTGGACAATTATCCTCGTCCGGTGTACTACATTAGCAAGAGTCTGATGGATGCTGAAAAGAGGTACCCAAAGCTTGAAAAGCTGGCACTATTCCTGGTCATTGGTACCAGAAAAATGAGACTATATTTTCAGTCTCATTCCATCATCGTCCGAACATCTTTTCCTTTGAAGAATGTTCTTCAAAAGGCAGACATATCAAGCTGGATGACCAAATGCTCAGTGGAATTTGGTGATTATGATATTGGTTTTCCCCCACGAACTGCAATCAAAGCTCAGTCTGTTGCAGATTTCTTGGTAGAATTTCATTCGAACATGAGAACTAAGCAAGCTACAGAAGAGAAAACTAAAAAAGAGTGGATTGCCCGGACGGATGGTGGATCAAGCACAATGGGTTGTGTGGCTGGGATTTGTTTAACCTATCCGTATGGTTATAAGTTATAACAGGCTATATGCTTTACTTTTAGGGTTTCTAACAATGAGTCTGAATATGGGGCAGTTATAGCTGGTCTAAAGTTATCTTTTCTGTGTGGGGCTAAAAGAGCTAGATTAATGAGTGATTCTCAGCTTCTTATCCACCATGCTCAAGGTCAGTTCGAAGCCAAGAAGGAGCAGTTGATCAAATACTTGTTCATTCTTAAAGAAGTAGCAGCCAACTTTAAAAATGTCAGCTATGAGCATATTCCTAGATCGGAAAACACATTGGCAGACTCCTTAGCAACCATAGCATACTTTGAGTCCCACCCATGGATTCATGTACAAGAAGGCCCATCCATACAACCAAATCAGAGAAAGGAAGAGGAGGAGAGCTTAAGTGTACACTTGGTTCAACCCAAAGATTAGAGATTTCCCATTCTTTAATACATCTATGATGGAATTTTTCATCTCGAGAAGACTATGGCCAGGAAAATGAAACATAGAGCTCGTGGTTTCTTGATCATAAGAGAGCTTCTTTATAAAAATTCGTTTAGCAGACCTCTTCTACGTTGTTTGGGGGCTGAAGAGTCCTAAATTGTTTTATCTGAACTACATGATGGAGAGGGATCAACACACTGTGGCTATAGAACTCTAACCCGGAGGGTTTTGTTGGCCGGATACTATTGGCCTTCCATTATGGCGGATGCTAAGGAATTGGTGAAGAAATGTGACCCATGCCAAAGATATAATAACGAAATTCATATCCCAGTTGTTCCTATGGAGTCAATTTCTAAGCCAGTGCCTTTTACTCGTTGGGGATTGGATTTAGTTGGGCCTCTACCAATGGTATCCAAAGGGTGCAGGACTATTATTGTAGCCATTGATTATTTCTCAAAGTGGATAGAAGCAGCCCCCCTGGCAGGAACTACTTCGAAAGTTGTTATAAAATTTATCTTGTCTAACATTTGTTCCAGATTTGGGGTTCCACAAAAGATAACCACAAATAATGGGCCACAGTTTGATAACAAGGATATGGAGAATTTCTGTGTCTCCAGGGGCATTCAGCATTGCTTCTCTTCTCCTTTCTACCCACAAGCAAATGGTCAAGTTGAAGTGGCAAACAAGACCATTTTGTCCGGTCTGAAAAAGAATTTAGAAGGGGCTGCAGGGAAGTAGCCAAGCTATTTGCAAGAACTATTGTGGGCGTACCAGACTACTCCTGGAACTGCTACACAAGAATCTCTTTTTTCCTTGGTGTATGGGATAGATGCAATTACTCCTATAGAGTCAACTCTACCATCATACAGACTCTACAATTATTCCGAACATGCCAATGAATTGGCAATTAGATGTCAGCTAGACTTAATAGAACAACGAAAAGTTAAGGCTCATCTTAGAACCACCATTTACCAAAGCTTGATGAGAAGCAGATTTGCTTCCAAATTCAAGAGAAGGGATTTGCAGTCAGGGGATTAAGTATTAAGAAAGGTTTTCTTGCATACTAAGGAGAAGCAATTCGGCAAACTAGCTCCGAACTGGGAAGGCCCTTATTAGGTCTCCGAAAAACTTAAGCCTGGGACATATAGGCTTCAAGACAAAGATGGAGAAATCCTAAAGCCCCCGTGGAATATTGAATACCTCCGGTTAAATCTAGAATGAAAGTTATGTAAATATTTACTTGTTTAAAGTCCAAGTAAATATTAGGGGGCATACTCTTTCCTACCGTGGTGGCGTAGAGAGGTTTTAATCAGGTATCTTGTTTTTCAATGAAATATGATGCATTCTTAAAATATTCGAAGTGATTTGATTACAATTCATTTCAAGTCTTCAATTTAATATTAGGGATCTTTGACAGATCTGAGTAATCTGGTTGAATGATGACTAGTAAACACATGTCATCGGAGATTTTAAAAACTCGCATCTTAAATATTTGTAAAGTAAATAAGGGTTCTTTAAAAATTAGCCATTAAAATTGAAAGCAAGTATGAAACAGAGCAAAAATTGAGTAAGATAAGCATGTCCGGGTAAAAACCGGATAATGATATTAGAACACATAATATGACTTGGCCATCCAACGACTTTAAGTTTTGAGAAAGGCTTAACCAGACTCAAACCAGACACGATTACAAAAATACCTTGGCCATCCAAGGACTTTAATAGTTCACAAAATAAAGAAAACAAAAAAGATAGTTAAAAACCTCATGACTTATTCCCTTCGGATGTTCCCGCGTCACCTCTTTTCTTAGGGCCTTTGAGCTCAGCACTTGAACTCTCCCCGGCTCCTTCTTCTTCATCGGTGGTGGAATCAATTCCACCAGAGTAGTTCTTTTTATCATCATCTACCATTGTATGGAATGGGATGTCTTCCTACTCTACATATTTCCACAAGGTACCAAGCCTGCTCTTCGGAAACGTTTTGTGGAAAATCAGTACCATGTCAGACATCACTTCGGCATACCTTTTTTCTAAGGAATCTATCTTCCCGTTGGTGTATTCATCGATGCTGGCCTGAATTCTTTGATCCTGCTCTTTCACCAAGTCTTCTTTCTCCTTGGTTTCCTTCAACACAACCTCTTTAAGGGAAGCCTTTTCATCGGACATGGTGTGAATGGCACCATCTTTGGTCTTCACATCTTCCTTTAAGGTGGAGAGATCTTTCTCCATACCAGAGCATTTAGTTTGGAGCTCTGTATTAGCTTTCTCCGAAGTGGCCAGCTTGGTTGACAGATCTTCCTTGTCCTTCTTCAACTCTTTAAGCTCATTCTTCAGTGTCTAAATGCGCTGGTTAGTGTTGAGGAGGTTAGTTGACAGAGTCTCCTTGTCTGTGTTGAGGGCGTTGATGAGAGCAGACTAATTTTTCACTTGCCTTTCTAAGTTAAGTATTGGTTGAATATGACCCAGAAGAGAATGAGCCACCACATCGTTCTCCCCGGAGACAGTATAGGAATTTCCATATTAATTTACCACATTAGAAGAGCTTGAAGGACGGTAGGGGCCAGCGAAGTCATCTTTCTCAGAATCATTGAAATAAAGATCATTGTCTTGGAAGACACTGATGTCTACTCCATCAATCTCTCCTCCGGTACCTTCTCTGGATTGCACTTTGGTGGGAATCTTCTCTGCTAAGGTGGGATCAATTGGGTCTGCTAGAGGTAGAGGCTCCGAAGGGCGAAGGATTACTTTTTCCCCTAAGGTGACCTTTTTCTTCTTAGCAGTCCTCTCATCACTGCTTGCTCCCCTCTTTCGGTCCTTTTTAGGGGGGCTTGGTGGATTTTGCAATTCATCTGCCTCCTTAACAGTCTCATCTTTAACTACCTTGAGCAAGGTACCATCGATCCCTCCTGGGTTCCCCGGACTGGTCTCTTCTGCAGAAACCTAAACTGCCTCTAATGCAGCCTTCTTTTTCTTTCCCTTTCCCTTCATCTTGCTAGGAGCTTTGGATCTGGAGGGCAAGGCCAATTTGCCATCTTTTTCCTATGTTCGCTTAAGGATGACAGTTGGGGAAGGTGGTGTGGTCAGTTCTTCCCAGGTAAGATCTCGCCGGCCTGTGGTATTCCACAAATGGGATCTCACCAATTTTCCTGAAGTAAAACAGTTGTGGAAAACGTTCCCCCAACGTTCTGTGGCCCACGCATTGACCTTGGCACATGTAGTCTGCCTCTCCTCCAGATAACCGGTGTACTCCTTCGGTAATACTGACAAGGAAGAAATGAATGATTCATGAGGGAATATTTGTAAAAATGAGACGGAGAAAATGAAAAACAAGATTAAAGACTTACTTGCACTCTTCCACCTACTAGTAAGAATGCTAGGGTTAACCTTAGCTTTGATCTTTCTCTCATGACCCACTGATGAACAAGAACTGAGTATTCCAGTTCTTCACCGACTCCAACAAATCATCTACCACTTTGAAATTGTCTCCCATGTTATGGTGATAAAATGGGATGTGATGATTTTTGCACAGACTTGCCACAACGACGAATTGCTCCATAGGGAGAGGATGCTGGACAACCTCGATGCCATTATGCAGGCCAGGAGGGAGTACCAAGCATTTGGACTTAACTGACTTGGGAAAAGATTAATCAGGTGAAAATACCTGACGATCTCTGGGTCTAAGGGGAATCTGAGCCCCCAGTTGAACAGCTCGGTGTAGATGACAATTTCATTGAGTTTGCAGTCCATTTGGGTCTCTTGAGTAACAGGAATCCTCACTTTCAGTGACTCTGGGATCCCCCACTTAGTCCGGATCCGGCCCAGCTCGGCAGTATGAGTATAAATATAGTAGATGTTCTGCATGACCAACAAATACTTCACGTTGACCTTCTGGAAGCAAGTTCTTACCTTGCCTTCCAAGCACTCCGGAAGATCCGGATGAGCCATTCCAACCTTCACTATGCCTTTCCCTTTTCTATCAGAGGCAACATCCCCATTTTTCCCTAAGGCTTTAGTTTCAAAAGGAGCCTCTTCGATACTATCTTCCATCACTTCTTCCATCATTGTGGAAGGTTTATCGGTTGTTGTGGATGAAAGGGTGTCAGCTTCTGGCTCAATGAAAGGGTATCCAGATAGTTGAGCACCAGTTTCTTCTAGAGGTCTGGTGTCCGGTTGGGCTCGGTTCCGGAGGATTTCGCTTGAGAAGCTACTTTGGATGCCACTGATTCTGAGGGTTTATTTCGAAAGGATCTTATAGAAATCTCTGATCCGGAGGGTTTGTCTTTAGAGGCATACTTATATGGCCCCGGTTTAGAGGACTTTGATTGTGAGATAGTCGTTTGGGCTTTCACCAAGCGAGTTGTCCGGCAATGGATTGGTTTTCTCTAGAGATGTTTCAATATTAGATCCCATGGCTATGAAAGGGGAGGGTTTTTCAACGATTGATACTGCCTTTTCTTGGGCAGTAGAAGGTTGGGACTCCTGGACAGAGGATCCTGATGAGATTGGTGAAAGGTTTGGTTTGAACAGATGTTTGGGTTTTGGATTTCTGGTAAAATATGATCCTTGATCAGCTTCTTGGGATGGTTTATCAGACTTGTCGCCTGGGGAGACTGGGAGACCAACAGCAATGTGCCTCTCTCGTTCAACTTTCTTTGCCTTCTCATAATTCGGACAGATTCAACCACCCGCCTTTTACAAGAGCGTTTCTAGCTGTGAACATAAAACTACCCAAGAACGATTTTGAAAGAAAGGGTGAAATCTCTGTAAAATATTTGTAAAGTGATGAAGATAATGAAACAGTGAAAGAAAATGGTTTATAGATTAGTGGAAAAAAGAAAATGATACCTAGGAGAAGACGAAGAGATTCGAGCAATGATTGAAGACGACATTGACGTAGGAAATATTAAATGTAGAGGTTACTTTTTAGGCTTAGTGGGAGCGCCGATCTAGGTAAAAAATGATTGGTAGGTCAAATTAGAATGCGACACGTGTCCCACGATCCAAAGAAAAACTCTTAGAATTCTGAGAAGAAATCAGTCCGGACAAACCTAGAACCATACACACAAACGGGTTGGAAAATATCGTTACTCACTAAGTGAATTTTTTAGTCCTGCGAAATATTTTTGACAAAGCCTAAAAAAGGGGCTACTGATGAGTCCGGATAAATCAATCACTGCTTACTGAGATATCCGGACAGGCGTAATTCAGACATAAGCTGCCCACTGAACTATCCGGACAAGACAAAAGTATAAAATTAAACACCTTTTGACTAAGCTATATGTTAATCGTCTTATTAAATAAATGGGTCTTTAAACTTGACCCGGTTTCATGATTTGACCCGAAAGCCCAAAGCTCCATAATTAAGGGTATAAAAACCCCAACTACTTTCATTAACGAGGATAATGAACATTTAATACAACCAGGCAACTTAAATCTCTCACTACAAAACACCTAAACATTTAATACTCCTAAAAATTTCCAAAACACTTGACAGAATTACCCTCAACGTAAAATAAACCACACCAGTTTTGACTAGCATGTCATGGATATATGCCTCCATGTTGTTGCCAAAATGCCACTCAAAAATTTGGTTAAGCAGTCATTGGAAAGTCGGCCCTGCGTTTTTTTAGGCTAATAACACTACTTTTTAGCAATACAAGCCCCTCTTGGTTTAATAACACTCATTGGAACGTAGTGTGCTCTTCGTCTATGAGCCGCATAGAAATTTGGTTGTAATCTGAATAAGCGACCATGAATAAGATTACTTCACTACCCAATGTTGTGTCTATCAGACGGTCTATACGAGAGAAGAGGAATGCGTCTTTGGGCCAAGCTTGTCGAGGTCAGTGAAGTCGGCGCACATACGCCATTGAATCCATTTTTTCTTGACTAGGACCGGGTTCGCCACCCACATCGGGTATCGTGCTTCTGAATGTGCCCCGATCACAGAAGTTTTTCTACTTTCTTATTTATAACTTCCATTTTTTAAGGGAGAATGTCCTTCGCTTTTGACAAACCGGTCTGGCTCATCAGTCAATATAAAGTCCATGGATTATCACTAATTGAATGACCCTTATTATTAAATCATCCACACTCCAAGGAAAAATATCGATATTTGACTATAACAAAGCAATTAGATTTTGTTTAAAGGCAGGGTTGAGTTTGTTATATTTTTCATATTGACCCCAAGAGAGAGTTTCCTCAACTCTTCCTTGTCCGTACAAGTGAATTGGTCCGTCTCGCGGGGGTCGTCTACCCCTTCTGGCGTTAGATGAGAGTCTTCAATACTTCCTCGTCTACTTTACCTACATATTTGGACGAGTTTCTATCATAAACCTTCAGAGTCTTATGTGTCGGCTTGTTTGGTGGTACCTTCAGAGTCTTATGTGTCGTTATTGGCCTTTAAGATGATGTTGGCCGAACTACCGCCGTCCACTAAGACCTGTGTAAGTATGAAGCCACCTATGTAAAGGTTGATTGTAAGGACATCTTTGTGGGGCGTTATGACCATTTACAGATCGTCATCATTAAAGGTCAGATCTGCCACTAGTTCTCGATAGTTGTGGTAGGAGAACTCCATGACCGATTGAACCTCCAAATCATTCTTGCGGGCCTTGTTTGACATAGCCCCTGGTGTCCACGATGGCACTCATCCTGAAATTGAAAAAAAAACACTGTTCATCTCATACCTTGCGTTCCTCTATGCAATCGTCTTCCTCTTTGCGCTTGACAAATTAGACTAAGTCAAAACAATCAACCAACTTCTTGATCTCTTTTTTAGTTTCCAACAATCTTCAGTTGGATGGCCATGATCGTTTTAGTAAGAGAAAAAGTGGCGACTTGAACACTTGTGGTTGGGAGCAAACATAGTGTGAGGATGCTGGTACCAGGATCAGCCTTTAATTTATATCGTACATGACATATATGGTTTCCGTAAGTGGTGTAAACGTTCACGTGGTATTTTCATAATATAATTCCCTCGTTTTGTTACCGGAGGCCCTCGAGTTATCAATTCGTCTACCATCATCTGCATGCCTTCGGTGAGTTGGTAGTGCATTTGAGTTTTGCGACCCAAGGTCGGAAGAATGGGCAGATTCTCCAATCTTGGCATCATCAACCTTGATAAACGGGTATGACTTTCAAGGATATCTCATATTTTCTTGACTAGGAAGCACACGATATCGGTGTACATGCGGCGTTCTATGTCTAGTCATCGTTTCAAAGAGGAATTGGCTACTGGTTCTTCTAAGTCTGGTAGGCCGTTCATCGCATGTAAGAATCGTTTGATGTAACTTTTAAACGACTCGCGCCGCCTCTGTTGTAAGTCCCTGAGTGAGTCATTTTCCTTCTTTGGTTCTTTATTTTCAACAATACTATCTCTGAAGGCACTCGACAATCTTACAAAATCACAAATAGACCCTCTTGGTAAACTGTTAAACCATTCCATTGCGTTATGTTATAAGGTCATGGAAATCACTTGACATAACATGAAATCACCAGGATTGAAAGCCATCATGTTGCAGAATTGCTCAAGATGCCACTTTGAGTCGCTTATTCCGTCTTAAGCCTTCGGCCTGAATGGATCAAATTTTTACGAGATTGGCATTACATCGATAGGTTATCATTTTCCAAAAGGGTATCGCCCAAAATACGTTGCTTTATCACTTTCGATGGTCCAGCCCGAAAGGTATCATCGTATCACTCAATACCCGTGGTGGCAAAAAAAAAATAGTAAGCTATAGACAAGTGATTTTACTAGCGACGATGAATTTGAGAGTGTGACTGCAACAAAGACCGAAAACATTGTCTTCACAGTCCCAATACGTCTCGAGGATCCGTGATGTAGCCCAAAAAGTCGAAACAAAAGCCTTTTTAATTTTATTTTATTTTATTCAAATATCTTATGTATTTAAATCAAATCTAATTATATTAAGATTTAATTTGATTTTATATTATTTTATTTTAAAATATTTAATTTTTCTCCTTGTATTATACTTTAGGGTTTTGAGAAACTATTATATAAAGCCTCATATGCCTTAAGTTATTTTAAGTTTTTGGAATAATATATTTTTTGTCTCTCAAAATTTCAAATATTGTTACCCTTAGATTAGGGTTTCTTCATGTTTCTCTTGAATTAGGGTTTCATCTATCGTTGCTTCTTCTTCTAATTCCGTTGTGTCATCAATTTGGTATCAGAGCTTCAGTTCCTGCTACGGGGCAAGCATGTTTCTGAATCTTGATTTTATCTGATTCAAGGTCTAAAGGAGAGAACAACATACAGCCATGAAGATCTCATAGATCGTTTGGTATGTGGGAGACACACTAGGCGTTTCAATGACGATCATATTGACCAATTACTGAAGGAGTTTAAATTGGCTACCAATTATCGAATCAAGGTAAAAATTTCTTATCGAGATGCTGTCTCAGGCTATGAAGAGGTTTTCAAAACCATTTTTTTATCAACTGGACATGGGGATGTTGTCTTGAGGCTATGAAAAGGTTTTCGAAACTATTTTTTTCCTTCAACTGGATGGCTTCAATGTGACTTTGAATAAGGAGCACTCGAGAAGAATTATCTTATTTTGATAAGGTCAACAATTATAATTCTCAATGTGACGATTGAATAAAATAAAATATATAATTTAGGTTCTTGATGGTGATGGTGCTGTGAATTCGAGGACGAATTCTTGTCAACGAGGAGAGGATGATGTAGCCCAAAAAGTCCAAACAAAAGCCTTTTTAATTTTATTTTATTTTATTCAAATATCTTATGTATTTAAATCAAATCTAATTATATTAAGATTTGATTTGATTTTATATTATTTTATTTTAAAATATTAATTTTATTTCCTTGTATTATACTTTAGGGTTTTGAGAAACTATTATATAAAGTCTCATATCTTAACTTATTTTAAGTTTTTGGAATAATATAATTTTTATCTTTCTGAAAATTTTAATTATTGTTACCCTTAGATTAGAGTTTCATCGTGTTTCTTTTGAATTAGAGTTTCATCTATCGTTGCTTCTTTTTCTGTTTCCGCCGCGTCATCAATTCGATACATTAGAGCCGGATGAATCCACGGTTTTAAACCCATTATTAACAATACAACTGAAAAACTAATCCAAGATAAATAAAAATGAAAGATGAATTTGACAAGCAGTGAAGTCTTCGAATAAGACTACACTGTATTTGTCTTTTCTGAAACCCAACGTTAAGAAGTAAATCAAACAACAAGAACAACTGTGTGTTTTCTCTCTAACTTCTCTCTAGGGTTTCTCTCTAAAAACCCTAGAGAGTCGCAGCCGTCCCCTCTTTTTCGTTTGTTTTTTCTTCTTTAAATGTATCGAGTAAATTGAGAGTCTTGTTTTTTCACCTTCTTCTTGATATGTATCCTCACGCTATATCCGTTTTGTTCGCCGACGCCTGCGAACTACCCATCCCATTTTTCGGTTTTACTATGCAGCTCACGTCAGCATCATCTCTCCTTATTGTCGCGGACTTTAAATCTTCCCTTCAAAGTAAGCCTCAACTATCATTATCTTCAAGCCTCTTCTTCTATGAAAAACTGGTATGACTTGAGCGTCGCTAGGTTCTCCTCTGTCGAAACGGAATTCCAAATGTTCATCCTTGTACTCGGGTGTGTTTCGTGGTTTTTGGCCATTTCTCTCGGCCTTCTCTTTTTTGTTGTGTTTCTTCGGAGGGGGCCTACTTCTGATTTTAGTAGGTTCCGTACCATTTGGTCGTCGATTGCAGTTGAGGTGGTTTAATTTCTGGTTTTAGTCGGTTTCGTGCAGTCTAGTTGTTGATTGCAATCGATATGGTGCCGTTTTAGTTCTTCGTGACCATGTCGATTCCAAGTCTTTGGATTCACAAGCGAAGTCTCTCGTGCAGATTGTTATAGTGTCTTCGAAGAGGCATGTAGGGTTTTAGAAGTCCCTCATCGCCGTCTGTTCTCCTCCGTTGTTATGGGTTTGCCTGAATTCATCTTATCACTGAGTATATTGTGTGGATGGTGACTTCCTGGCTAAGGATTTCCCATGGGTTTGTTATTATGTACATAAAAGTATTGGGTATAACCTTGCCCATCGAATTTCTTTATTATATATTCTGTCAAATCTTGTATGGACATTGTATTTACTTCGGTAGTGTTCACGGTAGGATTTTTTTTATCTTGTGACAGGGGAATGGCCTTTGAATCCTGTAATTTTTATTTATTATCTATTTAATATTTTTAAACACAAAAAAAAAACTGTGTGTTTTTATATTGAGAAAAAAAAAAACAAAGGTAATTGCTGGAAGGACGAGGTGGAATTAGCCGCGTGTAGGCGAGTGAGGGCTGGTGAGTCGCGTAGAATAATGATTCTATTTAGAGTTTATCTAGTAATAGAAAAAGAGAGGAAATGAAACACGTGACTTCCGTCCAAAAGATATCAAGTAGAATGAGCGGATTACGTCCGATAAATGGTGGTTCGGTTTAAAAATATTCGGGCTTATTTTTTTAATCGAAAAAATATTCGTTGTTAATCCGTTGCGATAGAATACATTTCATAATAAAATACTTAGCTCATTGCAAATCTAGTGTAATACCGATCTGAAACTGGTTTTATGGGTCAAAACAAAACAATTATGAATTTAATATAAATATGTGCTATTAAAATGACGGATTATAAAAGACGGGTTTATGAAATTGTATTCCAAATATATTTATTTAGTTGATTTTTTTTTAGATTATCAAGTAATCTATCATATTAAATTAATATAGAGGTAGAGTGTGTTAGTTTATGTGATTCATAATTTGAAATATTGTATTTTATGTAAACAAGTGAAATAAAAGACATTGATTTGTGGCTGATGATTTTTTGAAATGAACCTAAACTAAGAATAGGACAAGAAACCAATTCTTGTATTCAACTTTTCTGCAAATTTTTACAGATTAACTGTTAGTCAATCCATATCCTACTGATTACATAATGCAAAGACTAAAGGATTACAATCTACATGATCAATTCAACAAAGACTTTCCTCCATTGCAGTCTTTCTCCGCTCAAAACCCGCAAAAAATACACGAGGGTTCCTTTCCACAACAAATAAGAATGCAAAGATCTTTTGCAGACATGGTAAACAATGTAAAGGCTCCAAACTTCAAGCCTACATGCATACAACATAAGAAATACCATATATCAATTCAGTTTGAGGAATATTTTATTCATTACTTGAAGTCATCAACCACCTACACGTTAGTAGGTAGATTCAGCAACGTTTGCCAAAAAACAAACACTAAATAATTTTTTTAAGCAAGAAAGTTTGAAGGAGACTTCAACTACGGAAATTGGAATTCAAGGCATCTCTTCCTTGAGTTTTCTTTAAAATCATACCTATGTAAAATATGGTCTCGGCCTATTTGGACAATAGGAGATCACTCAATGAGAGTGCTAAATGAACAAGAAGTTTCATCCCGAAAGTTGAAAGCCCTATTGTTCTTGTATGGATATGGATGGAAAATCTACCTTAACACTTATTCAATGAATCTTTCATACATTATGTTACCTATTCAGTAGGTTCCCCGATTAAAAGCTTGATCCCCCCAAAAAATCGTGCATTGTATAGTGTGTGTTATGCTTGGGTAGAGACTCATATCTCAAAAGATCTACATCATCACATGTGGGAAGGATTTTGAAAGAATGAGGGAGCTTGGATTCACATAAACTACAAAGACGCGCCAAAATACTGCACTCTTTGTTCTCATGTTGGACATGAAAGTCAGCCTGCAAGAAAGCCATGGAATAAGCAGATAAACATCTTGGCAATGTAGACAATGAAGCAGAAAATTTATCAACTCTCAGGCAAGAGAGCACCCCTAAAGTAATGCATCATGAAAGTCAACCAAATAGGATCAACTCTATCATCATAGATCCTAGTAAAAAGGCCAAGGTGATTAATGCAAAAAGTACAGTTAAAGGAAACACAGTAAGGAAAGAAGGGAATAACTTATCTGGAAAATGTGGAATAGAAACACTTCTTGAAGATTGTCTTCTTGTGAAGATCACACCAAGCATTACAAATTCTTCGAACAAAACTACAAGCAAAACACCCTTCAAGAATCATGACACAGACTACCATGAAGATTGTAAAGAAGATGATAATGACATGTGTCATAAGGAAATCATTAAAGCTATAAGATCACTTGACTCAGATCATAACTTAACAACGCTGACCAACTCTGACGACTCTATTTCATCAGGATATCAAACTCCAAATAAAGATAATATGGGGAGTTTTCCCTCCACTCCAGACCTGAAAAGGAAAGAGATAGATACAGATTTTCAAAATATTTTGAATAAGAAATTGAAGGAGACCATAAATAACAGAAGAACAAAGTCATTGGTAATAAAGTTACTCCAATTTCTAGAGGCCAAAAAAACTTACTTCCAAAGCCCTTAATGATCAAACCACTAAGCTGGAACATTAGGGGTATTGGAAACATATCTTCAGTGAGAGGACTAAAGGTTATCATCAGGAAAGAAAACATTAAGCTCTTATTCATTCAAGAGCCTATGGTAAATTCTACTCAGTTAGCTAACATTGTTCTTATTCTAAAGTTTTTTTAATTTTGCCAACATATCTAATAAAATATGGATGCTATGGGTGATGAATTAACTATAAACATTATTATAGACAATGTTCAACTTATTCATATGAATATAAATCACCCTAACTCTAATCTGGATGAAGTGTTTTTTTGTTACCTGTATCTATGCTAAATGCCAGAGAAATGAGCGCCTTGCACTATGGGACAGTCTTCGTGGAATAACTGTATCAACAAAAGAATGGCTACTAGTTGGAGATTTTAACAGTGTCAAATATCCATTATACCAAATAGAATGTGTAAGCTATTATAATCAAAGATCTAATGACTTCAATGATATGGTAAAAGATTTCTTTTTAGATGATCCATGATTTGCAGGAACAAAGTACGCGTGGACAAACAAAACTATGTGGAAGCGACTTGACCATGTTTTATACAATCAAGAATTGACAGAATACTTTGTTGATGCTAAAATACTGCATATGGCTCGTACTTGTTCAGATCATACACCTATATGTATATCACTAACAAAAGACATTACCAAACAAGCCAAAAGTTTTAAGTTCTTAAATATTTGGACCTGGATGAAGAATTTATTACCTTTGTGGAAGCCAACTGGAATGTAGAGATATATGGTTGTCCATTTTTTGTGTTTTGGAATAAGATTAAAATACTTAAGTTAGTGCTTAAAGAAGGGAATAAAGAACACTTTGGAAACATATGCGACAAAGTAACACAAACTAAAGAAGAAGTGAAAGCTTGTGAAGTGAACTACCTTATATCCAATAATGTTGATCACCTCTTTGCTCTAACAATGGAGGGGGAATATTGGAGACAGAAATGCTACTCAAACTGGCTACAAGATGGAGATATAAACATAAGTATCTATCATAATTATGTAAAGAAGAAGAGGAGAAGAAGAAAAATCACAAGTATAAAAATAACAACAACTCGATCTCTGATGAAGACTCTATTATTAACTCGGCAGAATCCTACTTTAGAAACAACTTTATTTCTTTTACTAACTCTAATTTAGGTCGTGATTTCAATTATATGCTTAATGTCATACTTAATGTTGTTTCTGATGCAGATAACATTGCCCTACTTTTTAATCCTACTGAACAGGAGGTGTGGAATATAATTCAAAGTTTAAAACCAACTAGTGTAGCTGGTATGGACGGATTTAACAAGTGTTTCTTTACTTCGTGCTGGAACATCATTAAGAAAGAATTGTATAAAGCTCTAACATCTTTCCCTCAAGGCCAATCCATCCCAAAAGGTATCAAAGCCACACGCATATGCCTTATTCCGAAAGTAGATAGCCCTGCTAATTGGAATCAAAATAGACCTATAACTTTGTGTACTAATAATGAATATGATTATGTCTAAAATATTAAATAATTATCTACCCTATTAACTAAACTAAAATCTGAAGTTCAAGGAGCTTTTGTTAAGAATAGGCCAATAAAGATAATATTCTTATTTATAAAGAATTAGTATATGATCTAAATAATAAAACTAAAGCAAGCAATATTATTATAAAGGTCTATATGTCAAATACATTTGATAACCTTTCTCGTGACTTTATAATTAAAGTACTTAAAGCTTATGGATTTAATCAGAAGGTACTTAATATAATAAACAACCTAATTAGGTAAAGATTTGTCTCAGTAATCATCAATGGCAAAACAGTTGGTTTTTCGAAACGATTAAGGGTATTAGACAACGAGACCCTTTGTTCCCAAGTATTTTTATCCTAGCTGAAGCGATGCTTATAAGAAGGTTAAGTCACCTATTTTCTTCTAATAAATCTCTTAAGTTCTCTAATAGGAGTAAAATTATAATATCATGTTTATCTTTTATGGATGATCTACTAATTTTCACTAAACGACCTTGCTTCATCTATGGAGATAATTGGCAAATTTTTGCAAGATTATCAGTCCACATCAGGTCAAATACTTAACAAGGACAAAACAATTATTATTACCTCTACTCAACTTCCACAAGAAAAAGTCAGATCCTTAGCAATTCAATCAAGCTTTAAAACAAGCTATCTACCTACTACCTACTACCTACTTGGAAATTACACTAAGTCCTCATAAAAAATCAGTTAAATACTTATCTCTCTTGCGAGAAAATCAAAGATGAAATCTTTGATGGGAAAGAAAAAAACTAGCATATAGTGGAAGACTTATACTGATTAGATTTGTACTTATGCCAATACCTTATTACTGCCTTCAAAGTTGTTAGCTTCCTAGTTCTATAATTTCTAAGATTGAAAGGCTATTCAATCTATTCATATGGGGTTCTACCAGTGAATCAAACAAAATTCATTGGTCATCTTGGGCTTCCATATGTGAACCTTTGGGTAATGGTAGATTAAACTTAATAAGTTTACGTGATATTCAAAAAGCTTATTCTTGTAAACTTTGGATCAAATTCAGAGATAATATTTCTCTCTAGGATAAAATTCTACATAGCATATATTGCAAGGATGGGCACCCACTAAAGCTAAACTACTATGAAAAGGTTCTCAAACCTGGAAAAGCTTAGCCAATATTAAAGAATTTGCTGAGTAAAATATAAAGTGGATCCTAGGAAAGGGTAATGTCGATATATGGTTGAATAACTGGTTTTTAAAGCCTCCTCTTATCACTCTTAACTCTAATCATAATAACCCATGGTTTAAAGTTTTAAAAGTTAAGATTTTATGGGAAGATAATGCGTAGAATTTAGGAAAATTAAAATCTATTCTTACTGTTCTAATATTAGTCTTGTATCCAAACAAAGTATTAAGGAAATAATGGATGACTCTTTGTACTAGATTCCTTCTAAAGGAGGCAATTTTAATATTAAGGAAACCTTGGATTTCTTAAAACCTAACTCCAACAGATCTTCTATATATGAGAAGATTTGGAATATGATAACTCCTACTAAATGCTCTTTTTTAGTGTGGAGGTTGATTCAGAATAGACTGCATATAGACTCTATTTTGAAGAGTAAACACCTAATAATAGTCTTTAAATGTAAATTTTGATCTAATCTAGAGACTAAAGACCACCTATTTGTTTCTTTTTTATTTGCATAGAAGATTTGGTCTCAATTTGCAGGTGTCCTAAATGTCAATATTAGTAGTTTTATGACTTGTTGGCTATAGTCTGCACTAAATAAAATACATATTCATTATATTCTACCTATCATCACTTGTTGGGAAATTCGGAAACAAAAGAACAAAACAAAGATACAAGGAGATTCCTATTCAGCTATGGTTACTATAAGCTATATTACTAACATGCTATCTAGCATGGATCAGTGTCACAGTTTCAAAGATAAACATTGGAATAAACGTGGAAGATGCAACAATCAAACTGGCTTGTGTTAATCATCTAAAAGTAAAAAAAAAGATCACATACCTTTTTTGGATTCCTCCATACTAGGCAGAGTCAAGCTCAATACCGATGCAACTTTCCGTTCATCAGGAGAAGCGAGTGGATCCATTATTATTACGGAAAGTCAAGGATTTATCATCCATGGGTATGGAAATACCCATGGTATGATCTCCCCTATAAAGGAAGAAGCCCGAGCACTTCACGATGGCCTGAAAATATGCAAAATTAATGGAATAAGGGAAGTTGATATTGAAAATCCCACCTTTTGGGAAAAAAGGCCAATGATTGATCAATAATTGCAACATTTATTCCTTTTGTCTCCTTCTTTTCTAGTAATTCACTGTTCGCTGTCACATCACACGAATATTTTATAGTCCGACCCTCTCACACGAACATTTTCGCTCATGAGTCTCACTAAAGATTCACTGAGCTCATCAGTGGCACCGTTTGTAGGAACCGTTTGGTACCCAGAATTAATTTTCTAAAACCTTGAAAACTAAAAGGAAAAAGTTATGAATACAAAAACTCGTGGAGATATCGAGACTAATCCAACTAGAGATCTAGTCGGTGTCGAATATAGAGACCATCTGATGGAGGAGAAGGTCACGAACGAAGGAAATACTCTGAATCGGTATGCGGAAGAACTTTTAGAGGAGTCAGTTTTGGTTGCCAGGCGAAAAGAGTTGGTTGAACATATCGAAAGGTTAAATGCTGAAAGGGATTCCATGATGGCGAGCACCAAAAGGGTCAGATATGAGGTCCGAAAAGAAAGCATCAAGGCAGATCACGCCCAAGATACTGTTATACCCAAAGAGAGCCGACGAAGGAAAAACCATTGGCATTCTAAAAGGCGTGCTAGATCCGAGCAAAAATATGAGCCGTTCGAGTCTAGCGAGTATACCTCTTTGAGTTCTGATATGTCTTCATCTTCGGAGACCGACTCGAGGTACAAGGTGGATTGAAGGCACAAAGATCTGAGGACACATAAGCACTCTCATCGGACTAGTAGGAGAAGGAACGATTCGAAGAAGAAATCTGATGCTGGTAAGCGGAAAATGCACTCTGAGGATCATGTTAGTAATCAGAAGCAACCTCAGTCTGATAGCTATCATCAAGATTACAGAGTCAACAATCACTTTACCCTCCGACTGAGGAAAGTTTGTACCCAGCCACTAACGATGGTCCAGGGGGAAGTAAGTACAAGGTCGGACATAATGGGAGGTCATCCCCCCTCTCTCCGGAAATCCTTTCTGTGCATCTTCCTAAATGGTTTGATATTTCCAAACTATATAAGTTTGATGGGACGAAGGATCCTGATAACCATATTGAGCAGTTCAAAAACTTCATAATTAATTACGATGATGACGACAAGTTGATGTGTAGATATTTCTCTCAGACGTTCAAGAACGTTGCTTCTAAGTGGTACAATCGACTGTCTCAAGGGTGCATAAAGAATATTGATATGTTCTAGAGTATGTTCCGACAACACTTTGTCGGAATCAAAACACTTCGTGCCAACGGAGATACTATCATTTACTGTCGACAGAAGATCGGAGAGAGTTTTAAAGAATATACCTAGTGATTCATCCAAGTCAAGACGGACATGGAGTATTGCGAGGACAAGTTAGCATTGGCTGGCTTCCGAATGGGTCTTCTTCCGGGGGTAATAAAAGATAATGCTGCAGAAACACAAGCTATGACGTTTGGAGTTTTATTGGATCAGATAGAAAAAAGAATCTTAGTCGAGGAAACCAGGGTCTCATAGATAGAATCCATGTCTCAATTCCATCAGGATCCGAACTTAGCCAGAACTAGTACGACGACGGTGAATGTCCGACCACAGGCTACCCAACCGGTCACAACTGTCCAACCACGGGCTCAGACAGTTCAAGCAACGAATCAGACCCTTCAACAGGCAACTCAGAACCAATAGTATCAGCAGACATGTCAAAACAGTTCAACATTATGTCAGACTGGCTTCGAACAGGTCGGTCCGACCAGCTCATTACGCCGAGTTGACTGAGTGTGTCTCTACTATTTTTGAAAAGGCACGTGCAAATGTGAATTTCCGCAAGCCTTTTCCTCTACAAACTCCGAGGGAGCACCGGAAGAACAAATAATGTCAGTTCCATGATGACATCGGGTATCACACTAAGGACTGCGTTGCTTTAAAGAAAGAAGTCCAGTACTTAATAGAGAATGGAAAGCTGGTTGACTTTGTCAAGAAAAATACCACAGTGGTACCAAAACAAGAAGTTACTCCAAGGAAAAATGATACCATGATGATTTCCGATGCGATCGAAGAAAAATTTGTGGATGTGTTTGATGTGGCAACAGAGTATCTTGATCCGAAGCCGAGCAGAAACAGTGTAAACATGGTAGAGGAGTCAATCTCCAGAGGAAAGGTCAGTGAGTTATGTTCATTTTTGAGTCACTAACTATTTGGGGGGGGGGGATACAGTAGCAGGCATATCAAATTACTCGAGGAAGAGGCACATCGTAAGTTTGGCAACACAGTTGGAGGCAGGAGCCTCATCGAACCTTTACCGGAATCCATCACCAATCATTTTCTTCGAAGATGATGACATGAGGGAAGTAGCTGGTCCACATGAGGACGCAGTGGTAATCGAAGCAGAGATTGCTGGAAACGAGATAAGAAAAGTTTTGATTGACACAGGGAGTTATGCTAACATTATATTTATGGCAACCTACAATAAGATAACCAATCCTCCAACCATCCTACGGTCTGACAGGACGATAGTAGGATTTACCGGTGCAACCGCAGATTTCGTCGTAGAATTCGAGGGAATGATAGAGCTGGGCAAGGGGCCGTTCAAGAAAATAGTGACGGTACTGTTCATCGTGGTAGATGCACCCACATCGTACAACGCCATCTCCGGAAGATCATGGTTGCCTAAAATGCATTATGTGCCGTCCACAGTTCACCAATGTTTGAAGTACGTAATGGGAAACAATATTGGAAATGTAAGATCAAGTCAGAAAATGGCTAGGGAATGCTACAAAGCGGCGCTGGCCCCCAAGCAGTTGAAGAGGGTCGGATCCAAAACAAAATAGCAGTCAGAGGGGCCTCCTTTGAATTCTGATCCTGTTGAATCAACAGCGTATGCGTCCATAAATGACAAGAACTGTGGATACCCGTTAGGAACCAAAACTATGTATTAATACTTAATTTTGAATTGTTTTGAAACTATATTTTCTTTTTTCGAAGTTAGATTCCTCTAAATTTGTCTTTTATCATTGATCTCTAATTATATTCTCTTTAATAAATGACAACATACTTTATTCAAAGTGGCAACATATTTACAAACTATTATGCGTATAAACAAAATAACAAAATATCAACCTTTATATAATTTAATAAACTTGATATCATCTCTCCATTTTCTTTATATTACTAATATTATTTTTTAATATATTAATTTTGAATATTTCTTATATTTAGTTTTTTTTTCTTACAATCTAACATAGTTTTATTGTTTTAAAGTGTAAAAAGAGTTTTATATATGTTGATATTGCAAAGCATTTAAAGTATCCAAAATTACCCGATTCGAACCGAGTTAAGTACCCATACCGAACCGAATTAAGAAGAACCGAACCGAACCGAAATTTATTCGGTTCCTAAATGGGTACTAGTTTTGAAGAACCGAAAGAACCGAGAACCGAAAGAACCGAACCGAACCGAAGAACCAAATGCCCATGCCTACTGTTGATGATCCGAGGGAGTCCCCTGGGTTTATGGTCCCTGATGAAGGCTTCAAGGACCATGCGTTCAGCCTTGGAAAAAGTCTCAAGATAGAGACAAGACTATCACAACAGGTAAAAGAAAGCTTACTTTGATTTATTTTAACAAATTTACATATATTTGCTTGGTGTACAGAAGACGTTACAAGGGTACCAGAAGAGATCATTTGCCACAGGCTGGCTATACAGAACAGTGTTTGACCGATCATTCAAAAGCGAAGATCTTTTTCCCAAGAGAAAACTAAAGCAATAATAGAAGAGGTAGACCATTTAACGAAAGTGGGCCATATCCGTAAGTCACGATATCCATTGTGGACAACCAATACTGTCTTAGTAAAGAAGAAAAATGGAAAGTGGCGGATGTGTGTAGACTTCACTGATCTGAATAGGGTTTGCCTTAAATATCATTTTCCAGTCCCAAGAATACATCAACTGGTGGACTCGACATCCGAAAATCGTTTATTGTCCTTTATGGACGCATACGCTTGTTACAATCAAATCTGGATGGACCCGATGGATCATGAGAGCATGACTTTCATCACCGGAAAGGGACTGCACTGCTATAGATATATGCTATTCGGACTAAAGAATGCGGGGGAAACATACCAACGTATAGTGAACAAGGCGTTCGAGAGTCAGATTATCAAAAATGTGGAAGTCTATATTGATGACATGTTAGTTAAAAGACTCAAAGACGAGGATCATTTAGCTCACCTAGAAGAAACTTTCGCCAATCTTGCCAAAATAAATATAAAGTTGAACCCTGAAAAGTTCACGTTTGGGGTAAGATCTGGAAAGTTCTTAGGCTACATAGTCAGTGAACAGGGCATCGAAGCTGATCTGGGGCAATTGAATGCCTTGTGTACTATGGATCCACCTCAAACGATCAAGAAGGTGCAAATTTTAAGCGAAAGGTTGGCTGCTTTAAACTGATTCATCTCCAGGTCATCGGATAAATGCGCCCCTTTCTTCCAGGTGCTGAGGAAAGCGAACCGCTTCGATTGGACTCAAGAATGCTCTGATGCCTTTAATCACATCAAGCAACATCTTTCATCCCTGGAAGTACTTACAAATCCGTGTCCGGGGGAGAAGTTGTTCCTCTAGTTAGCGGTATCCAACTTTGCAGTCAGCTCGGTTTTAGTCCGAGGAGAATCAAACGTTCCAATACCAGTCTACTACGTAAGTAAAATTCTTTTAGATGCGGAAACGAGATACCTTAAGTTGGAAAATCTAGCGCATGCTCTAGTAACATCAGCTTTAAAGATGAGGCCGTACTTCCAAGCTCATACGGTGGTGGTGTGAACATCTTTTTCTTTGAAAATTATATTATAGAGACCCGATGTGTCTGGAAGGATGACTAAGTGGTCGGTAGAACTCGAGGATTTCGATATCGAGTTTGAACCGCGAACTGCGATCAAAGCACGGGCGCTAGCTGACTTTTCGGTGGAGTTTCATTATGACAGGGATGTTGTGGACATGGAGGAAGAAAAATCCAATCTTAAGTGGCAAGTCCGAACCGATGGGGGATCTAGTTCATCTGGATGCGGAGCGGCATTGAAATGTACGAGGTAATCCAACTCGGATTTCAGGCAACGAACAACGAGGCAGAGTACGAGGCGGCCCTGACCGGATTATGACTTGCAAAGATTTGTGGGGCTAAACGGGTCAAGGTGAAGTTTCTTGGAAATTTGAAGGCTTTAACGTTAGAATTCGAAACCGTTCAATTTAAACACGTTCACAGGACAGGAAATTCAGTGGCTGATTCATTGGCCAATGCATCCTATTCAGAATAATACCAGTGGATAATAACTCAAGAAAATTTGTCGATAATCAAGAGATCTGAATCTGGGAAGGTAATATCGAAGCTTTCCAAATATCCACAACCTTAGTCCGTGACACACTGCCCGTTGACAAAGTAAAAGCCAAGAGAATGCACTTCAAGGCTTATGGATACGTGTTCCTCGGAGATGTGTTGTATAAACGATCTTTTAGTTGTCCCTTACTTCTCTGTTTAGGGAAGGATGAGTCATAGCTAATACTCTCAGAGGTACACGACGAGGAAGGGTCCGCGCACTGTGGATACAAAACGTTGATACGAAGAGTCCTTCTGGCAGGATATTATTGGCCAACCATCTCAGCGGACTTCAATGAGTTGGTACAGAAATGTGACACTTGTCAGCGGTTTGATAATTCGGTTCACTTGCCTAGAATGCCTCTAGAATCAATATCAGAATCGTTTCCCTTCGATCGATGGGATATAGATCTAGTCGGACCACTTCTTATGGCTTCAGGAGGGCGCCAAACAATCATCATTACTGTGGACTATTTTTCCAAGTGGGTAGAGGCCGAACCACTTGCAGGAACAAGGGCGAAAGATGTGATCAAATTCATCATCTCCAACATCTGTTGCCGCTTTGGTATACCTAGGAAGATTACAATGGATAACGGCCCACGGTTCGACAACTGTGAAATGAGAACTTTATGCGCTTCCAAGGGGATACATCAATGTTTTCCAACACCGTTCCATCCCCAAGCGAACGGTCAGGTCGAAATAACCAATCGAACAATCTTGGACGGACTAAGAAAGAATTTAGAGGGCAAAGCAGGGAAGTGGCCAGATTACCTACAAGAAGTGTTATGGGCTTACAGAACTACTCATGGGAGTGCAACACATGATTCGCCTTTCGCACTGGTGTATAAAATGGATGCAGTAGTGCCATCGGAAACAATATTCCCATCAAACTTTAACGAGAAGCCGTTCCTCGTCAAAGGTCAGAAGAAGACAATTTCAGGTCGGAGATAGGGTCCTAAGAAAATTCTTCCTGCACACGAAAGAAAAGAGACTTGGAAAACTCGCCCCAAACTAGGAAGGACCGTACACAGTCACAAAGAAGTTGAAACCGGGGGCGTACCGATTGAAAGATAAAGAAGGAAGAGATTTTCCCCATCCCTAGAATATTGAGCACCTAGAAGCTTATTTAGTTTGATTGTGTGATATGTAAATATATTCTTTTTGAATTCATGTAAGTTCCGGTGGCATACTGTTTCCTAACCTGGTGGCGCAGGAAGGTTTTAATGATGTGCCTAAATAGCCGACTTATATATCAAATCTTATTGCCTTCTTTAAAAACTAGACTAAGCTCATCTTTTTGAACTCAAAACGTCCTCCAAAGAAGTTTGGACAAGAATGCTCATCTTTTTTAACTCAAAACATCCTCCAAAGAAGTTTGGACAAGAAAGTTCACCTTTTTGAACTCAAAATATGAACCAAAGAACGTTTGAGTAAGACAATTCAGTACTGAATCATAAGAAGAACAACATAAGGAGGAAACGATTAAGTAATAAATCACACTAAGAATACATCACTGAATGCTCCAATAACAAGGAGAATATTACACAAAATGTTTCTTGTGGCAGGGTTCAAGGAACGAACGAGTTAACAAAAAAAATGAGGAAGAAACTAGCCAGTACATGCTAATCGGATGCAGAATTTTCTTTACTACCAGCAGGGGAATCCGAGCCTGATGAAGAGCTTTCTGAATCCTCACTAGATTTAGGGTCCTCCACGGACACTCCGGGTGGGTGATGCTGCTCAATAAACCGAGTCCAAAGGTTACCAAGGTGCAAGTCCGGGAACCGTTCATGCATCTCCATTACCATTGCAGACCTCAACTTAACATCCCTCTCTTCAAGATAAACAACGATCTTAGCAACATACTCATCAAGACATTCTTTCTTTTTTAGCCTCGAAGTTTTTCTTCAAGTTTTCGCTCTCCACCTATAGATTCTCGATCTCTTGAATAACATTCACAAAATAAAACTTTATTTTACAATAGCCTTCAACAAGACCATCTACCATTGTGTCACGCTCAACATCTTTGGCAATAAACTTCTCCCTCTCATCATCAAATTTATCCTTTTCCTCGGATAATTCAGTCCCCGGGGAAGTGATGGTAGTCAAGCGGTCCTCAGAGGTCTTTTTCTCCTTAGCCAATTCTTCAGTCAATCTTTAACTCTCTTCATTAGCTCTATCAGACTCGGAGACCAGGCCAGGCCTTCCACTTTGGAGGATATATCGGTCTGTTCGGCAACTTGATCGGTCAAATCCTTCATTTTGTCCTTCCACTCGGAGATTTCAGAAGTCAGAGCTTTCACCTCCGCCCTCCTCTCCATAACCTCTTCTTTGTAGTGGTTCTTCTGATTCGCTTTGCGTTCGAGCAGGGCAGCAGCATGCAATAATTTGTTCAACTCATTCGCCACATAGTCATCGGCATACACATCAAAGTAAGTAGAGGCCAATGAGATGTACCTTTCCTCATCGGAGTCACATTCTTGAGCTTCCTTTCGTGTGGAGACAGATTCTCCACCAGAGTCCGAGTCGACAATCAAGAAACCTTTTGGACAAAGGCAGGGTTCCCTTAGTGTTGTCACTTTCTCTTCCACTCTCGACACTCATTTTCTTCTTCTCCTCAGCATTAAACCTCTGTGGCCTTGTGGCACCAGCCCGACCTTGAAGCCTAATCTCAACCATGTGATCAGCTTCATTCGACATGTTTTCAGGATGAGAGGTTGGGGAGAATGCCTGAGGACCGAGAGGGGCTTCCTGCTGAGGTTCCGATGACCTCACTTCTTGGGGCAAGCCTACTTGGGTGTCATCATGATCACCCGGAGCCCTTGTTGGAGGAATGTCTTGCGTCCTTCCTTGGGGACTGCCCTGAGCCTCGGGTTGAGAACCCTCTTGAGCATTGACCCTCCTCTCCTCGAGAGCGTCGTCTTGAGACTCAGAATCTTCCTCAATCTCTTCTTCCTCACCATCCTCGAGTTTTTTGATATCTTGATGAATCGGAGCTGAGGCCCGAGTAGGGAGGTAAACTGCATTATCCAAGCACTCTAAACGCTTAAGGACATCATCGCTCGGAGGAGGCACCATAAGTTCCAAGGCGGTCTTCTTCTCACTAAGCTCAAACTGTCACATATTACACTTAGCAAAGTTCATAGGAAGAAATATTTGGTGAAACTTGTAATCCCAGTGCTCCCCTGCCCAAGCACTTAGCTTCTCGAAGACAACCTTGCCGGATTTAGCATGGCGCTTAAAGGACTTAGCAATTCCTTTCATAGCTGAAAAATAAACAAAGTCATAATTTATCAAACGTGGCGACTCGGAAAAAAGTTAGGCGAGAGTACTTACCTTGTCCGGTCCACTTCAGCGTCAATCGATGATGAAGGTCTTCGGAGTTTTCAAATCCGATCTCCCATAAACCGGAAATGAACAGAAAATTCTGCTTCCACTTCTTGTCGGCCTCCAGAAAATCTTTTATCACTTTAAGATTCCTAGTAAAGCCAAGTAAATAGAAGGGATAGTGAGAATTTTTTGCTACACCCGAGACGGATATGAGTTGTTCCATGGTGAAAGCGTTCTCGGAAAACCTCGAAGCCATATGCAGGCCGTGAGGGTGTACCACATGTTTGCACCGGCCTGAGAAGGACAAAGTCCGACAAGGTGAAAGTAGTCGGTCATGAGAGGATCAAGGGGCAGTCGGAGACCCCAGTTCATCAGTTGCGTTGTTCCAAACTGATAGAGGTGTCTCACCAATAGTAGGAAATTGCATAGTGATGTTAATAGGAATACCCCAACGATCCCTTAGGTTGGCCTCCTCGGTCGGATGAAAATATTTATACTTCACCTTGTACAAAGCCAAAAGATGTTTAGCTACAATCTGCGGAGATTGTCGCCCATGATATCTTCCACATTCGAGGGAAAACCTGTGAAACGCTTTTTTTATTCTTACTCTTTGCCACAGAAGTCTCATATTGGTGAGGGGGAAGATTAGTCGCAGGTTCCGATGGAGGAGCCAGAACATCATCATCCGGGGAGGGAGCATCAGCACGAACGACTCGAAGAGGCTCTGCCTCAACCATCACGATGTCAGGCTTTTACTTGTCATCATCAGGGTCGTCGGATAGATTCTTCTCTTGCACTTCTGGGATGGAAGTGAGAGACGGTTTGGACCGAGTCCCCCTTGGCAAAGTTTTCTTGAGGCTAACAACTGGCGTTGTTTGAGGAGATCATTGGGGGGTTATTGGAGGAGTTAAAACCGAGGAGAGGATCCTTATCCGGAGCGATTTGGTGGCTGGATCGGGCGATCTTTTCCGTTTAGCTATGTCTCTGTTTTCTTTAACCGACGGTATTTCTCTCTCATCACCCATTACGATGAAAGGAGAAGGTCGAGAAGGAAAAGTCGAGGGAGTTGGAGAAGCAGAAAGATCAACCCCATCACTTGAAAGATGCGCTTGACTTAGGGAGGATGGAGCAAGGCTGATGGAGCGTTCGCGGATCCCAGCCCAGTTGTCTCGAAAAGTAGATTCCTAAATCTCTGTAGGGGAAGGATGTTCTCGAAAAGTAGAAATGTTGAACCACCTCAAAAGCTTGTACTTTTCAAGATTGATGAATTCGTCAGGCATGAAAATGCAAAGCAAGAAGTTTGTTTAGGCACACTCTATCTCTCTCTGTCTAGAGCAAACTTTTTCGAAAGAAAATCAGCAACCTTCATTCAGGAAAATGGTTGAGTATGTATAGCTAAGGGAAGCAGAAGGCGAATAGGTAAAGGTAACGGTACAGTGACACGTGTCCACGGTAGCTGCACCGCCTAAAAATTACTTGACTCGATAACAGGGAAATAAAGCATGCGTGTCTGAGATGAATGATTACTTAGGTGATATCAGCATGACTAAGAGGTGAGGTCAACAGACTGAAATATCCGATTCAAATGGGGTAACGAAGACTCTGATCCGACCTTATCAGAACTCTACCTAGAAGCAGGAAATCTGACTACGATAACGACGATATCCGATCCGAATGAGGTAACGTAGATTCTGATCCGAACGCTATAAGACAAAAATTGATGTCCACATCCAGAGAACTACACATGGACTGGGGGGGATACTGATAAGGGAAGGAAAATAGAGGTGTTTAACATGTAATTTAGCTCATAAATAAGATCAAGGTCCATGTATTTAGTGACGAAGGACTAAAGTAAAGCACACATAAAAATAAGGGGCTTAAATGATAGACCCCAAGAACTTGTTTGTAAATAGTCAAATAGTAGGGTAAGAAATCCACTCTTACGGTGGTAGATATGTAATTTTACCATCCACTTTATTTACTATATAAAGGACATTCCCTTTTGGGAAAAAGGGCCAATGATTGATAAATAATTGCAACATTTACTCCTTTCGTCTTCTTCTTTTCTAGTAATTAACTGTTCGCTGTAACATCACACGAATATTCTCTAGTCCGACCCTCTCACACGAACATCTTCGCTCCTGAGTCTCACTAAAGATTAACTGAGCTCATCAAGTGGAACATGGGAAAATAGTAGGAAGATCAAGGCCAATACCAACCCTACCATGCTGACTAGCAGGTTGAAAAACACTGGTAATTTCCTTTCTTTTCTTTGTCTTCCAAGTTTTTTCTTCTTAAATTATAAGTGTTCCTATTCTAATTGTCTTGTTACTCATTTTTAGTGCTACCAAAGGAGTTCACCGGATATTTGGAGGAGGGGCAAAGACCTCTGCAAAACTCAATGCATGGGCTGCGGAGCACTAGGGGAATGCCTTCCACAACTGCTTCACATCGACCAACTTAGTGAGGTCCCATCTATGGAATACCACAGGCCGGAGAGACCTCACATGGGAAAATCTAACCACCCTTCCTCCTCTTGGTGTGATTCTCAAAAGGACATAGGCCAAGGATGGCAAATTGTTCTTACCCTCCAGAGCTAAGGCTCCCATCAAGATAAAGAACAAAAAGAAGAAAGCTGCAGTTGGGTTGGATCAAGCAGCCACAGAAGGGACTAATTTGGGGAACCAATGGGGGGATTGATGCAGCGCTGCTCAAAGCAGTAGAGGTTGAAACAGTGAGGGAGGCTGGAGAGTCGCAGAACCCGCCAAAGCCTCCCAAGAAGGATATGAAATGGAGGGCTACCAATGATGAGAAGGCTGCTAAGAAGAAGAAGGTAACCATGGGAGAAGAGATAATTCTTCGTCCTTTAGAAATCCAACCTCCACCAGCCCCTGATGATCGTACCTTGCAAGAGAAATTCCCAACAAATCTCCAGTCCGGAGAGATTGATGGGGGGGGGGGGGGAATGATGAAGTGGACATCACTGCCCTTCAAGACATTTATTTGTACTTCAATGATTCTGAAAAGGATGATTTTGAAGGTGCCTATCGTCCCTCCAATTCTGCCAATATGGTGACCTTCAATGGTAAATATTTCTCCATCTCTGGAGAGGAAGATGTTCTGAGCCACTCCCTCATCAGTCATATCCGGCCAGTACTTGACCTGGAAAGGCAGGTGAAAAGTCAGACCACCCTTATCAACTCCCTTACTTCTAATAAGCAATCCCTGTCAAACAGTCTCCTAAATTCTCAGCAAAGTATAGAGGAACTGAAGAAGGAGATAAAGGCTCTGAAGAAGGACAAGGAGGATTCGACAACTAAGTTAGCCACATCGGAGGCAGCCAAAACTAAGCTCCAGACTATGTATTCTAACTTAGAAAAAGACCTCACAACACTGAAGAAGGAAGTGCTGACCAATGATGGTGTCATTCAAACCTTAACCGATGAGAAGACTAAACTAGAGAGCTCTGTTTCAGAGATGACCAAGGAGAATTAGGATTTAAAGAGCCAACAGGAGCACAGTATTCAAGCGGGTATTGATAAGTATACCAATTAAGTGATAGACTCCTTAGAGAAAAGAGATAATGGGGTCAAGTCTGACATGGTGGTGCTGTTCCATGAGACTTTTCCAAAGAGGACTCTTGGTCCCTTATGTAAATATGTGGAATACGAAGACCTCCCATTTTATACCATGGCAGATGGAGATAAGCACAATTACTCCAGTGAAATAGATTCCACTGCTGATGATGAAGAGGAAACTGGTGAGAGTTCGAGTGCCGAACTCAAAAGTCCTAAAAAGGATATGGTGGTGAAGGAACGTTTGAAGGGAAGAAGCCCTAAGGTCTTTATATATTTTTTCTTTCCAAACAGTTAAAGTCCTTCCATGGCCAAAGCTTATTTTGTACTATTATTCGGTTAAAGTCCGAATAGGTCCTTTAAAAACCTAAAGTCTTTAGATGGTCAATGCATGTTTTGTTCTCCTGTTTGGTTCAAGTCCGAATAGGTTTAATTTATCAAACTTTCCTTTGTTTAATACTTTTCCTTAAATTTTTCATGCTAATGTTTAAGTAGCCCCTAGTATTGTAGAAGTCTTAAAGTGAGTGTGTTTAATATCTCTGATGACATGTATTTAATGGTCATTACTTTACCAACTTTATCTGATCCACTAAAGACCCAAAGTGTTGAACAAGTGATTTATACTTGAATTGAATTATAGTAAAACCACTCTGAATGTTTTAAGAAGACATCATATATTATAAAATACCGGACACCTCATATATTATAAAAGACCGAACTGATTCTCCTTGGTGTGTAAGAAACGTTTCTTAGCACTTTATATCCTGGTTGAAAATCTCTTCTTTTGACCTTGGAAGCAAATCTGCTCCTCATCAAACCTTGGTAGTAAGCTGTTCTTAAGTGATATTTAACCCTTCTTTCTTCTATTAGGTCCAATTGATTCCTAATCGTTATCTCATTAGGTTGTTCATAATAGTTATGGACTCTGTATGATGGTAGAGTAGCTTCCATGGGGGTTGGTGTGGTTAATTTTCGTCTGAGGGTAAATTTGTAATTTGTTTTAGAGTTTTTGGAGGTGTGTAGGTGTTTAATGTTTGAGTAGAGAGTAGAGGGGGAATTAAGCAGCTTGGTTGTATTTAATTTTCATTACCCATATAAAATGCAGGTGGTTGGGTATTTATACCCTTATATTTGGGCTTTATGGGTTTTCGGGTCATGTTTAATGGACCCGGCTCATGTTCAAAGACCCATGAGATCTGAGTAGAAAAGCAAGCTGCTTAGTCAAGAAGTATTTAGGTTTTTAAGTACTTTTGGTATAGTCTAAACAGTCTAATGGGCTAGGTGTTCGAATTTCCCTGTCCGGTTTGGTGATCTTGGTCCGAACTGTCCCTGTCCGGAGAGGTAGCAATATTCGGACTCATCAGGGGTAATTGCATCCATTCCATATACCAAAGCAAAAGGGGATTCTTGTGTAGCAGCCCGAGGAGTAGTTTGGGATGCCCACAACACTTCTTGCAAATAACTTGGCCACTTTCCCGCAGTTCCCTCTAGATTCTTTTTTAATCCAGACAGAATAGTCCTGTTGGCAAGGGAGTGGGTTTCAATTTTGGAACCGATCTTGATATTTCTACCCTCCGCAAGGGAGTGGGTTTCAATTTATTTAACTAGTATTATAATACTATGAGCCTCTCTGGGTTCATTAATCTCACCCTCTCCCTCAGAAGGCTTCAGTAACTGCTAATTTTCATTAATCCAAATTGCTCCCAAAGTCTTAAGAGCAAGAGCAGTTGTATGGCACTCCCTGACTATTTTCTGACTACTTCGGACAATACCTACTTGCCATTGAACTACATACTTCTAACACTGATGGGATGTTAAGGCTACAACATGCATTCTAGAAAGCCAAGACCTCCCGAAAATCGCATTGTATGATGTGGGGCAATCTACCACAACAAATAGCACCCTCACCATCTTTTTAAAGGGCCCCTTTCCCAACAACACTTCTTCCTCAATTACATCCACAGATCTCCTTGTGAAGCCTACTATGGTTCTGTTTGAGTATTAAATGAAAGCCGGATTCCTCATCTGCGTTGAGGACCTTAAGAAAAGGATGTTCACCGAACAACCTGTGTCTATGAAAATCTGGTGGATATCATTGCCCCCAATAGATGCTCCTATCACTACCGCAACCTCATGAGACCCAGCAATATTTATCAAAGTATCCTCATAAAAAAATATGAATGGAAATGGGGTTTGGCACTGATTGGAAGACATTCTCCCTTCCAACTAAGTGGCCAAACTATGTACATGCCTCTTCCTTGATGAAGGAGTAGGTGCTGTCATGGTATCTCCTCCACAGATGGTGAGTGACTCAAAGAAACTAATCAGTCCGGAGCCCGTTTGGGTCTGCTCTGTTATGAGCCCCATTTTGTTTCGAGCTGGATCAGGGTCCATTGCCCCTTCTTGAGCAGATGTTCCTATATTGTTTGCAGGGCTCGTCCGAGGAGCACTGTCAGGCCTGTTTCCACTTCTTCTTTTGACATAAGCTCCCAGCTTGCCTCTTTCAATAAGTCATTTCTTGTTTCAATGGTATGCAGTCTTGAGTATTATGGCCTATATCATTATGATATTGGCAAAAACAAGTATTTCAGCTTTCTCTGGGAGACTGTAGTGCCGCCGGTTTTCGGAAATGGACTTCATCATTGGGCTTGTCATATATTGTGGCCACGTTCTCTCTTAACTCTGAAAACCACTCCGGTTGAACCCAATGACCTCTTTTACCTCTTGATTTCTAGCTCTGAGACCGATTCTAGTTGGACTGAGTTTGTTTAGCCCGGTTGGACCCTTGTCCGGTCTCCTTAGCCTTATATCCAGAGTGGTTCTGAGGTGCTGTGGTGGACCTCACTTGACAGTGCACCCTGGTTTTCTTGGTTTTTTCCACATAAATCTGTTTTCCCACCTCATTCAACAGGCCATCGAAGGTCATAGCTTTCTTCCTGGTCACCGAATCAGCCAAGTTCACAGGATTCAATCCTTGTCTTAGAGAAGCAATTGACACCTGTTCGAAGCAATCAGCTAATCTATTCTTTGTATTCACGAATTGACTTATATAATCCTTTAAGGACTCTTTTGGTTTTTGGGCACAATGGATTATGGTATCTCCATTGCCCTTTACCTCTTTTTTCCCAACAAATTCCCTTCGGAAGGCAACCCATAATGTATCAAAGTTTCTAATACACCCATGGGGCAAGCTGTTATACCACTTAAGAGCAATTCCCGTAAA
The DNA here is from genome assembly GCA_036936605.1 of Limnanthes douglasii subsp. nivea. Lineage (NCBI taxonomy): Eukaryota > Viridiplantae > Streptophyta > Magnoliopsida > Brassicales > Limnanthaceae > Limnanthes > Limnanthes douglasii. The sequence continues at coordinate 124,580,969 of JAUPFV010000001.1, read as the reverse complement.
AGTTTGAGAGAAGGCTCTACACAAAAGTTTGTCATCATCATAAAAATTCATCATGAAGTTCTTGAATTTCTCCAGATGGTTGTCCAGATCTTTACTTCCATCATACTTTCCATTTTGGAGCTATCAAACCTTTTGGGTAGGTTTCCGGACAGTATTTTGGCAGACAAGGGTAACTGTCTCCAGTTCTTATTATGAATAAAGACGGTGTCTTCGTTAGGTATTGCGAAAATACATGGTTCGATATGAAAAGCAAAATGATCAATCAGCAACTGATCAGCATGCCTGTGGGATGAACTTTTCCCCAGATGTCTTTTAAGCCTACCATACCTATCCCTCTTTCTTGAATATTATTTGATTAGCTTTATCTTTTTTCTGGATCTCCCTTCATCATTACTTGAGGATAAAGATTCCTCAAGCTCAGCCTCATTCGAAGAGCTACTAGAGGACTCTAAATCTGAACTTTCAACAGGTTTGGACCGATGTGTGTTCTTAGAGCTCATGTAAATTTTTTTTGAACTCAAATGGGTCCTTATTGATGGATCATTCTCCCTAGGGTTGTAAGTATGATGAATAACTGACACCCCTGATTTCTCCCTTATACCCCTCTCTACTTGTTTTATGGCCCTTAACGCCTCTATTTCTCCTCTCAACTTGTCTAGCTCTTTAACGGTGTATTCTTTGTTTTCCCCAACCGTTTCCACCACAGGTGGTGGAGTTCCTTGCTCGTTCGGATCCATCTGAACTAGTTTTTTCTACTGGTTTTGAATGCAACCTTCGTGCTCCTACTATGGTCGCCAATTTGGTTTGGTTTTTTTGGGCTGGGGGTAGTTTGGTAAAGTGTTTTGGTAAGTTTAAAGTATTTTGTGTTTAGTGTGAGGAGTAATGAGATAATTAAGCAGCCTGCTTGTATTAAATGTTGATCACCCTCATTAATGAGAGTGGTTGGGGTGTTTTTCTCTTAATTTATTGACCCATGGGTTTATCGAGTCAAGTTGTGAAACTGATTCAAGTTTAAGGACTCATTAGTCTTTTAAATAGATTACCAAATAGCTTAGTCAAAAAGTGTTTTACATTTGTCCTGTTTGGATTTTTTAGTGGTGTGTTATGGTCTGAATTACCCCTGTCCAGATTAAGCAGTGGGTTGTGACTGAAGTATCCGAACTCATCAATATTGAGGACCAACGTTACAATGTTTTTTATGACAATCATGTATCATACGCATGTTCAAAATATTTTATAGGTTATGCATCTGCAAACCAACATATATTTACCTAGGACGTGAGTCAAGGTAAGAAAAATTATGGAGTAGGTCATCTTCATTCGGCTTGAGTCTACAAGCTTGCAAATGACCATATAATGAGACATATTTTTCGTGGTTATGTTTTTTGTTTTCAACAATCAACTGCCATTGTTGAGCTAGTATATCAACCCGATGCCTTTTTAATAAGAATAGACAATTGCATTTTTTTGTACACTTTCTTTTCTTCAAAGTATCCAGTTTAGCTTTTAATACATAAATATTATACCTCTCACATTGGTATACTATCCTAGTAGTTCTTTCGAATTTACAAAAGTTGTATAGGGTAGAAATAATGATAATACTCGTCATTTTTCGTTCCGAATAAACTCATTCATCCAATTCGGGTTTTGTAAAATATTTATAAGTTGTAAAATCATTTGTGTAATTAACCATCGTAAATGATGCTTGCGTAATCAACCATCACATGTTTTATCTATACAATAATGAATAAGTTGCACCAAATGATCGACAAAAAATAACTAAATCGTAAAAAACCAAAAACCATTCGGCAATATATTGCATACATATTTACGATGAATAACCATGAAGTCGCATGTTTTATTGCGTTGAAACTACACTAAGTTGCACACATTGTGCGATGATGATAGCCTTACTCGCGCGCTGGGTTCCATGATGCTACAGTTCATCGTGCATGTCGCGCAATATTATATTTTAGAGGTACGAAAGTATAAAAATTACCTTATTGCAGTTGTTTCCTGTTCAACTATAAAATCTTCTAATGAGTAGCCTAATTCTTGGTATTCCATATGTTTAATATAAAGAGTGATTAAGTGGGATAGAATGTTAGTTTAGGTTGGATAGTGTGTTAAAGCGTTAGGTTTTAGAATTTTTTTATTTTTTAGTTGAGTTACAATTTTTTAAATAGTTAAATTAATTAAGATATATTATGTATTTCAAATTTGAATTAAAAAAAATATAAATATTGATTAAAATATTATAAAAAATATCAAACTATAGCCTCACCAATTATGCATTGTAAAAGCCCCCAAGGGGGTAGCCGAGTTGGTTGAGTATGACATTCTTATGAACAAAAGGTCATGAGTTCGAGTCCCTCTACATACGCTTTCTCGGCTGAGCTTGTCACCTTGTGTGGTTTACCTTCTGGCGTTGGTTTGCAGGCTATCGCGTCAGTCTGAGGGTTTACCCTCTGCGCACTCATTGCACTCTGAGTAGCGGCTGCGGGTTCCCTCCGAAAAAAAAATGCATTGTAAAAAATGATTATTATTATATGCGTAAAAAACTCGATGATAAACATCATTATATGATACTCTTACAAAAATAATTTATATGAATTATGATATTAATTGGGAAACTTGAGTTCTTTAAATTCTTAATTGGGATTGACCCTTCCTATAGCCACATGAGGCTGTTGTCTTGGGTCACAATTTTCAAGGGGCCCATATTTTTTTAAAGTAATATTTTAGGTTTAAGCATAGATCGTCACAGTTCTCTTGTTCATATTTATTTTCTTCTCTCCGTGTTTGACAAGATCCATCAGCACAGTTTTTAAGGTATTTTTTTTTATCTCTTATTTTAGCAATATATTTTTTTGTTAGCTGTAATGGATATTTTATTAATTATTAAGTTTTATATTCTTAATTAATAATATTATTTTGTAGTGACATGCCTCCGATAAACTGTAAAAAATATGCTACTGTAGATGGAAACAATTGTTTTATAGAATTGAAACTTCTAAGAGAAGTGTTGCCAATAGAAGTCAAAAGGATTGTTGATGTGTTGATATTTTGAAAAGAATTGAGGGTTGTTATCCAAATGCATCCATTGCTTATCATATATTGTTGACAATTTCATTTTCAGTTGCATCGTCCGAAAAGAGATTTTTAAAATTGAAGTTGATAAAAAAACTATATTCGCTCTACTATGTCTCAAGACCGGTTGAATTATCAATGATGTCTATTGAAAATGACATGATTGATAATATCGATTATGAGATAGATAAATTTGTCAGAAGAAAAAACTAAAAGATTTGTTTTTTAAAAATAATTTTTATTATCTTTTTATAGATTGTAAAATACTACTAATTTTATTTTATTGGTTTGACAAAAAAAATTATTTTGTTAATTCCAAAAATATTTTATAAGGAACTGCTTTTTAATACTTTAGACTTGAACGGACGTTATGCACATAAATATTAAGTATTTTGAAATCCTTTATTCATGATCTAAAACCAAGTTAAAAAGTATTAGATTTAACAATTATAATTTAAAATAAAATTAGGAGCAAGTAAACTTAAAAATACATTATTATATAAAAACAACATGTACACAAAAAAGTTGATTAATATATATATTAAATTATAAAATTAAAATTATAATAACGTATTTTGAAACAATTTTCCTTTTTTAGTTTCGCATCAAATTGTCTTTCTAAAAATAAATAATATATGTATTTATAAAATTTATATGGTTATCTTTTAAACGAGGTGATGATCAATATCTTAACTTTATATTTAATATTTAATATTTATTGTGGGGTTTATTTTTAGATTAACTTTTTGATATTTTAATTAATTAAGCATATTATATATAATATACAAATTATTAATCAGATTGCCATATGAGTCTAAATCGAATATTAGTATTTAGTCATAAGTGTAACATAGGTATTTATTGATTTATTAGTGATTTTGATTGAAATTGGATCTTCTTGCTGAAATCTATTCAACAAACTATAAATACACTTTTCATCCATTTTCGTTTTGGGAGTCGACAACTATTATTATATATTTTAATGATTTTTTAAAACAGTTTTTAGAAACTTTCTCTAGATATTTGATGCTTTGGTTTGTATGGATTCCTTCTAAATGTCCAATCAAATCTAACATTGGAAGTGAAGTCGTATTTGGAAAACGGTTGATATATGTATAATATATTTTTGGAACTCATAACAAAAATGACTGATTGTTGCCTACCATTTGGATTATAGAAAATCATAATGTTATTGAAACACTTGTGAAGGTTAAATGAACATAAAATTTGTTGGATCTTATCTCCCTCCAGAAAGAACTTTAGAACTAGAGAAGGAGTATTGAGCTCACTTGTGGTGGTTAAAGGAATATAAAATTTATTGGATCTTATATCCAATCAGAAACAACTAGAGAAATAGACGGGACTGAACAAGCTTTCAAATTTAAGTTGAGATTATGGAACCGAGGTGAAGGTCTTAGGTAAGATAAATTGTTATCGATCAAGAATCTTTGAAGGTTCGGGATGGAATATCGGATTCCTCCAAAGATATTGAGTTGAATTTTTTGCAAACAACGCAACCTTCTGATGTATCAGAATTAAGCAAAATTTTAGGTTTTCTAGAGCACATTAGTTTTTTTATATTTAAAGTTTGAAATTTTCTTCATCAAAAAACAACTCTTTAAATATTAGAGTATTAGATCCTTTATATATATGAGACATCTAAAATATTAATCAAATATTTTTGAAAATAAAATAAAAATATTTAAAAATGAAATAAAGATATTAAAAAATAAGATCAAAACTGAATACAGTTAAATTTGATTCACTAATGAAAATATTTTCGTTAAACAAAATAAAATATAAAAAACTGTAAAATAGGCCTTTTCGCACCATAAATAGTAGAATTTGAGGTCCGAATTTTGTGACCACGCTTATGACAATTGTTGGGCTCGTCGAGACGTTCAATTTGAGTACTGATGTCATCTAGTTCTAAAACCTAAATGACAAATAAGGCGCATTTGTGTGTGTACAAAACAACTACATAGTTGTAGGACGCCTAGCCTATATCATCCTCTCGTGGTTAGGAGTAATTCGCCCTCGAGTTTCCAATATAATCATCGTTAGTTGGCTCTTCAACTTTGTCATTAAATCTTCAACTTCAAACCAAGAATAACAAGAAGCCTTAATCCACTCATTCCCAATTCAAAATCACGCATATTTAGGATCATCTCCTCTTGAGAATATATTTCTGCCAACAAATTCCAAACACTACAATCTTCCACTTTTAACTTTTTATTCCTGATTTTCTTTCCCCAACCATCACTCAAAACTCCTCCATGTACTATTACAAAACCTAAATTTTCATCCATTTAAACACTACTTTTTTCTTATATCAATCTCTTCATAATCTCAAACACAAAAATATCAACCTCTATTTTTCCAACACGACAACGTGCATCCACAAAGAACTGAAACAAGGCTCGAATTTAAGATAACATAAAATACTTTGAAGACGCATTTGCACGATAAAAGCTACTACTTCACAGTCTTTCCTCAACTAAAACTCTGGAGTAATGCAATCCTTCTTTAGTATAACCTCTATTATCTTCAAATTATCTCAATTTCCCATCAATTTTATTTTCCTCTATGACGATTTTATTTCTTTACTAGTTCTTTTTTTTTTGTATCAACAGTTGATGAAAAACTTTCTTTCAAAATCTCTAACTTTTCTGGCATTCCCAATTCTCTTACATTAATGCTCTTCTCCTCGACCTCATCATCATACTTATCGTAGAATGATTTGTCAAATAACGTTCTAGTTACATCTTCAAACATATCCTTATCATCGATTGGCTTGTCAAACACAGGCTTATATACATTTTTAAGGTCAAAACTAAGACCGGTAAGTGGTGAAGTATGAGCTTGAAAATTCTTAACTATTTGTGGTTTTGGAGATATTACTCTAGATGGCACCAACATATTCTTACGACCATCCAACACAAAACTATATTGATTCATACTACAATCATAAGTAAAATTCCTCTTTAAAATCCATGGACATCATAATACTGGATGACAAACATCCATAGTAACTACGTCACACAATGTTATATCTCTATAATTACCAACAAAAAATACAATTTGAAAATGTCTAGAAACTGTTGCCTTGGTGTACCCTATCAGTCATAATAATATGTAATAGTTTAGAAAAGATTGAGTCTTCAACATCAGTTTCTTAATAGCCGCTTCAGAAATCAGATTCTCATAATTATTCGAATCGATTACAAACTTGAAAATTATTCCTCCAATTATGGAGGTAGACTGGAAGATGTTGTTCTCTATTATAGCCCTCAAATCAGTAAAATAAGGTTCTATAAACATGATTCTTTATCTACATAACATGAATTGCTTGAGCTCTGATACCAAGCTGATGTAACGAAATTAGAAGAAAAACAAATAGATTAGTGACACCCTAAGGTTTCTAGAACACACTACTTCTCTTGGACTCAAAGTCTCAAATTTTATTCACTCAAAAAACAATTATCTTAAAATTAGGGTATTATAAGCTTTATATATGATACATCTAAAATCATAATCAAATATTCTAAAAAATCAAATAAAATATTAATAAAAAAATCAAATCAAATCTGAATGCAATTAGATTTGATGCACTAGTTAAAATATTTTCCTAAAATAAAATATAATATCAAAAACAGTAAAATAGGTTTTTCGGACACTAAACAGTAGGATTTAAGATAGGAATTTCATAAGTAATACTGTCACGCTTTTGAAAATTATTAGGCTCGTCGAGATGTTCAATTTGAGTACCAATTTCACCCTGTCCTGATACCCGAGGGAAAAATAAGGCCCATTTGCGTTTGTCCAAAACAACTACAAAGTTTTGGGCAGTCTGGTCACCTTGCTAATCTTCTACTTCTTCAAGTGACATATAGATTGATCTCGGGTGAGATTCAGAATACTCAGTGCATATGCATCATTAAAGATATCTCTCTAGACATTAGGCCAAAGTAAAAGAGTGGCATCACCAAAATAGGGAACTCACCCGAAGGTCGGCCGAAGAGAACCACAAGGCTCGGGCTCTAGAATATATTTTCCAAAATCACTCAATGCATAGGCATCACATCCAAACTCTAGAAGCAGCTCAACATTATATTTTTTAACATCATTCCCAATAGTTGAAACCTCTCGTGCAACCTCAACCAACTCAACAAGATTGGAGGGAAGCCTCAAGGTTTTGAAAGTATTATCTGAGCCATTATGCTTAGTATCCATATCACTATAATCCTCACTATCTGAGCCCTAACCAACTTGACCCAGAAATGTACCAAGTTTTGACTCAGTATCCATGGTGGAATGATGCTATTGTTGAAGACTATTCTTATCTTCAAATGTATAATATGAATATGTCACCATTGGCTCGTGATATTTGGTTTAAGAGTTACAGTAAAAATTTGACGAAGACAAGATAGATAATTAAGATGTTTTTGAACATCTAGACAATCATGTTGGATACTCTAGAAAGATAATATTGAGTTTTGGAGGTGGGGATTGTTTACTTTGCAGGGATTCTTCTATGAATTTCAAGGGAAGTACAATCACTTTTGATGAGTCCGGATTTTGTCAACACACTTTTTGTGGGAACCAGACAGGGTCAATTCGGACAATGTCCACCTGACCGGACAGGGTCGGTTCGGACACCGTCATCCATTGAACTGTTCGAACAGAACTAAAGTACTTAAAACCTAATCACTTTTTGACTAAGCTGCCTGCTCCCCTACTTAGAACTAATGGGTCCTTAAACTCGACCTGGTTCCATTAAATACGACCCAAAAGCCCATGTGGCCCAAATATAAGGGTATAAATACCCAACCACTAACATTAAATGAGGGTAATGAAAATTAAATACAACCAGGCAGCTTAATTCTCCCTCTACATTCTACCCAAATATTAAATACTCACAAAACTCCACAAAACTCTAAACAGAAGCTACAACTTACCCTCAGACAAAAATAAACCACACCAAATTGGCGACCATAGTGGGAGGACGACGGTGCCTGAATCTAGCATTCAAAACCATCAGAAAAACCAGTCCGAATGAATCCGGACGCACCAGAAGTACCACCAACTTTGCTTGAAGGGGTGAGTGAAAATGATGAATACACCATCGAGGAGCATGATAGATTAAAAGGTGAGATAGAAGCTCTGAGGGCAGAGAAGGCGAAGATGGGCATAAAAGAGAAGTCAAAGGCATCAGTTGCTCATCATACTGACAACCCTAGAGAGCATGAGCCTTTGAAGACCCATGTGAGTACGAAGAAGACTCATGCTAGCTCCAAAAAGTCTCCCCGGTCCAAACCAGTGGAGAGTTCTAATTCAGACTCAGAATCTTCTAGTAGCTCCTCGGGTGAGGATGGAGTTGAAGAGTCCTTATCCTCCAGTAGTGATGAGGTCCGATCTAAAAAGAAACAAAAGTTGATTAAAAAGTATTCAAGAAAAAGGGATAGGCATGGGAACTTAAAGAGGAATATATGCAAAGGGTCATCTTATAGCCGGAGACATGTAGACCGAATGCTGGTGGATCCTTTTGCCTTCCATGATGAACCATGTATCTTTGCAACTCCCAATGAGGATACCGTTTTCAGTCGTGGCCGGAATTGGAGACAATCTCCATTGTCTTCCAAGATCCTATCCGGAAATCTCCCTAAGAGGTTCGATAGTACGAAAATGGAGAAATACGATGGCAGTAAAGATCCGGACAACCACTTAGAAAAATTCAAAAATTTCATGATGAATTTCGATGATGACGATAAGTTGCTTTGTAGAGAATTTTCCCAGTCCTTTACGGGGAGTGCTCTGAAGTGGTATAACAGCTTACCATAAGGGTGCATCAGAAATTTCGATACCTTCTGGGTGGCCTTTCGGAGGCAGTTTGTTGGAAGTAAGGAATTGAAGGGCAATAGGGACACAATTATCCATTGTGCCCAAGAGACGAACGAACCACTAAAAGAATACATAAGTCGTTTTGTAAACACCAAAAACGGGTTGGCTGATTGCTTTGAGCAAGTAACAATAGCATCTTTGAGGCAGGGCTTAAACCCTGGAAATTTGGCTGATTCAGTGACCCGGAAAAAAAATCCATGACTTGGGGAGGTCTACTGAATCAGGTTGGGAAGCAAATTAATATTGATGAAACCAAGAAAAATAGGGTGCACAGGCAGGTGAGGTCTGCCCCGGCTGCACCAAACCCCAATCAAAATCAGTCCGGGAACAAGGCAAGGGAGGTCAGGCAGGGTCATAACAGTGCTAAAGCTCAGTCTCAGCCAGCTGCTCCTGCCCAGAGTCAGCAATCTAGAAATAAGAGAGGGCCTTGGGTTCAACCGGAGTGGTTTGCCGAGTTAAAAGAAAGTGTAGCCACTATTTATGACAAAACTAAGAAAGAAGTACATTATAGAAGGTCGGCTGCACTACAATCCCCTAGGGCGCATCGTAACAATTTCTTCTGTCAGTACCATAATAACACTGGCCATACCACTGATAATTGTATCGCTTTAAAACAAGAAGTCCAGAATTTGATTGAAAGAGGAAAGTTGGGAGCTTATGTTAAAAGAATAGGAGGAAATATGCCTGATAATGCTCATCGGCCTGGTCCAAACAATGCAAGCACATCCGCTCCGGAAGGAGCTATGGTGATAGTTGAGAGGTTTGATGTAGAGTCGGAGTATTTGGATCCTGATCCAACTCGAAATAGAGTGGGTGCCATTGAGGAACGTCGTAAAACAGTGTCCCGACTTACTAAGTTTTTTGAGTCACTCACAATTTTCAGAGGGGATACCATGACAGCACCCACTGCTTCTTCAAAGAAGAGGCACGTTCATACATTAGCTACCCAACTGGAAGGAGGGAAAAATGTTAAGATAGGGTCCAAAATGGCATCTGAACTGAAGGGTAAAATGCTGAAGTTCTTAAAAGACCATCAACATGTTTTTGCTTGGTGCAATGCTGATGTTACCGGGGTGCCAGCAGATATTATATCACATCACTTGTCCATCCGAAGAGACATAGCACCTGTGGTACAAAAAAAGAGTTTTTTCCAAAGAAAAGGCTGATGTCATCGTTCAAGAGGTCGACAGGCTTACTGAAATGGGGCACATAAAGGATTCTCAGTATCCTTTATGGACAGCCAATCCGGTCTTGGTGAAAAAGAAAAATGGCAAGTGGCGCATGTGCATCGATTTCACAGATCTCAACAGGGCTTGCCGAAAGGATTTGTACCCTGTCCCCCGGATTGATCAGCTGGTGGATTCTACGTCTGGGAATAAGCTACTATCTTTCATGGATACCTTCTCCGGGTATAACCAGATTCAAGTAGATCTGGAGGATCAGGAGCATACTACGTTTGTCACTGATAGGGGCCTTCATTGTTACAAGGTGTTGCCATTTGGGTTAAAAAATGCTGGGGCTACCTATCAGAGGTTAGTAAACAAAGCTTTTGCTGATCAAATTGGAAGAAATATGGAAGTATACATCGATGACATGATGGTTAAAAGTGTGGACGAAGAGCTACACTTGGCAGACCTCCAAGAAACTTTTACCAACTTAGTAAAAGTGAATTTGAAACTAAATCCAGAAAAGTGTGTGTTCGGAGTACAGTCCGAAAAATTCCTAGGGTACATAATAAGTAAGAAAGGGATAAATTCCGATCCGGACCAGCTTAATGCTTTGTTCCAAATGGAGCCTCCTCGAAATATTGAAGAAGTACAAAGATTGACTCGGAGGTTGGCTGCGTTAAATCGGTTCATTTCAAGGTCTTCAGACAGGTGTGCCCCGTTTTTCAAACTTTAAAAGGTGCAAAGGGATTTGACTGGACCTCACAATGTGATTAAGCCTTCAATGAGGTTAAAAACATATGTCCTCCCTCAAGACTTTATTTAAACCTGTTGATGGAGAGACACTCTTCGTATACTTGGCAGTTTCCAGTTGTGCCATAAGTGCTGTGTTGGTAAGAGAGGTGGATAATTATCCCCGTCTAGTGTATTATATCAGCAAGAGCTTGATAGATGCAGAAAAACGTTATCTGAAACTGGAAAAGTTAGCACTAGCGCTGGTGATTGCTGCTAAAAAGATGAGGCCTTATTTTCAGGCTCATCCTATTATTGTCCGGACATCCTATCCCCTAAAAAACGTATTACAAAAGGCTGATATTTCGAGTAGAATGACTAAGTGGTCGGTGGAGCTGGGGGACTTCGATATTGATTTTGCTCCTCGAACAACAATCAAAGCCCAAGTTGTGGCTGATTTCTTAGTTGAATTCCACTCAGATAGGGAGACAGAGCAAACAACTGAGATGAAAGATAAAAAGGTCGAGGTTGTACGGACGGATGGTGGGTCAAGTACTATGGGATGTGGTGCAGGGGTATGCTTGACCTCTCCATATGGTGATAAAATATACCAAGCTATATGTTTTGCTTTTAGGGCTTCTAACAATGAGTCCGAATATGAAGCTGCTATAGCTGGTTTAAAGTTAACTCATATTTGTGGGGCCAAAAGGGTCAAGTTGATGAGTGATTCCCAGCTTCTTATCCATCATGCACAAGGTCAGTCTGAAGCAAAAAAGGAGCAACTAATAAAATACTTACTTCTTCTCAAAGATGTGGCACTTAAGTTTAAAAGTGTTGTTTATGAGCACATACCCCGAACAGAAAATGAACTAGCAGACTCCTTGGCAACCATAGCCTATACTGAATCATACCCTTGGATCCATGTGCTGGAGTGCCCTTCCATTCAACTCAGTATGGGTAAAGAGGAAGAAAGCTTCGATATACAGATGGGACAGCCCCATGATTGGAGGTTTCCTCTCCATCAATATCTCTCCGACGGCATCTTGCCTCCGGATAAGTCAATAGCAAGAAAAGTGAAATACAAAGCTCGTGGTTTTATCATACTAAGAGATGTTCTTTATAATAAGTCTTATAGTAAACCCCTCTTACGATGTTTGGGGGTTGATAAATCTCAAATAGTGCTCTCCGAATTACATGATGGTGAAGGATCAACTCACTGTGGATTCAGGGCTTTAACAAGGAGAGTTTTATTGGTTGGTTATTATTGGCCCTCTATAATGCCTGATGCTAAGGAGCTGGTGAGGAGGTGTGACCCATGCCAGAAATATAGCAATGAAATACATATCCCAGCTATCCCTTTAGAGTCAATTTTTGAGCCTATACCCTTTGCTCGATGGGGGTTGGATTTGGTGGGACCTCTACCTATGGCATCCGGAGGGCACAAGACAATAATTGTTGCTATTGATTATTTTTCGATGTGGATTGAAGCAGCCCCATTGGCAGGTACAACATCAAAAGCTGTCATAAAATTCATTTTGTCCAATATCTGTTGCAGATTTGGCATTCCATAGAAGATAACAACAGACAATGGGCCACAGTTCGACAACAAGGAAATGAAGAGTTTATGTGCCTCTAGAGGTATACAAAATTGTTTCTCTTCACCTTTCCACCCACAAGAAAATGGTCAGGTTGAAGTGGTTAACCGAACTATACTGTCCGGATTGAAGAAGAATTTAGAAGGGGCTGCTGGAAAATGGACTAGTTATTTACAAGAGGTTTTATGGGCCTACCGGACTACACCTGGGGCTGCGACACAAGAGTCACATTTTGCCTTGGTCTATGGGATGGATGCCATAGCTCCCATAGAAGCAACTCTCCTTTCATTTCGAGTTCATAACTTCTCCGAACAAGCTAACGAGGGGGTTATCCGAAGTCAACTCGATTTGATAGAGGAAAGAAGAGTTAAGGCTCACCTTAGAGCTGCACACTATCAGGGTTTGATGAGAAGCAGGTTTGCTTCCAGAATTAAAAGAAGAGATTTTCAGCCGGGGGATAAGGTGTTAAGGAAAGTCTTCTTACACACTAAAGAGAAGTTGTTCAGCAAACTAGCCCCAACTTGGGAAGGGCCCTATATGGTCATTGAAAGGCTTAAACCTGGAACATACTGGCTAGAAGACAAGGATGGAAAGGTTTTGAATCACCCTTGGAATATTGAACACCTCCGGATGTACTTGGAGTAGAAACTATGTAAATATTTACTTGTTTAAAAATCTATGTAAATATTTGGGGGCATACTCTTTCCTACCCTAGTGGCGCGGGGAGGTTTTAATGAGGTGTCCGGGCTCTTTTATAAAATTTGATGCCTTCTTAAAAATTCAGAGTGTTCTTACTTTGTTTCTTGTCAAATTTTTGTTTAGCATCGGTCGGATTGAATTAAAGGAATGATGACTACTTAAACATTTGTCATCGGAGAATTTAAACACTCTCGCTTTAGAATGTTTATGAAATAACTAAGGGCTGTTTAAACACTAGCCACCAAATTTGAAACAAACTATGAAAGAATGCAAGAGCTGTGCAAAATAAAGACATCTATTAAAATAACCGAATTGCCCTGGCTATCCAGGGACTTTAAGTTTTCAAAACAAACAGATCTGTCTGATCAAACATCGGACACAATTACAAAAATGCCTTGGCTTTCCAAGGATTTTAGTTCAATCAAAACAAAAAACAAAGGATAATTGATATTTTAAGACTTAGCCTTTGAAGACGGCTCAGCCTCACTTGTTTTCTTCTTCTTGGGGTCATCATTCTCCTCACTTGGGCTCTCCCCGGTGTTCTCTTCTTCTTCGGATGAGGACGCACTGGAGAAATCAAACCTGTCACCCTCAGCCATTGTATGAAAGGAAAGGTCTGGATACTCTACAAAAGACCATAAGTCTCCCAGATTTCTCTTCGGAAACTTCTCGTGAAAAAGCAAGACCATGTCCGACTTCACCTTGGCATACATCTCTTCTTGACTGTCAATCATGTTGTTGGCATAAGCATCAATCTTGGCCTGGATTTTTACCGCTTGTTCCCTTAGCAGATCAGCTTTTCCTCTATAGCCTTGGACACCGAGTCTTCGAGGGCGATCTTGTCGTTGGTCAAAGTAAGAATGACTTGATCTTTGGTCTTCATCTCCTCTTTTGAAGAGGTAAGATCTTTCTCCAATTCGGACTGTTTTTCCCGGAGGCCTTTGATAGTATCTTCTAGGGCAGCTATCTTTGTGACCCAACCCTCTTGGTTCTTCTTAAACTCCTCATTTTCTCTCTTCAAAACATCATTGTTTTGGTTGGAAATAAGGAGGTCTCCGGACAATCTCTCCTTGTCAGAATTAAGGGCAATAATGATTGCTTCATGACCTTGTACTTACTTCTCCAGGACCAACACTGACTGAACGGTACTCAGTATAAAGAGAGTTATAACCTCTCTTTCACTTGAAACAGTGAAAGTTTTACCATTGAAGGTAACGGTGTTCGAAGTGCTCGGAGGGAGGTAAGGCGCAACAAAGCCATCTCTGGGAAGGTTTGCAAAATAGTCACCAATTCCATCAAGCCGTGTAATGTCAACACCATTGATGCTAATGTCTCCTCCTCCAACCTCATCGGTTTGAAAGTCACCAGGGATCTCTTCTGCTCTTGTTGGATTAGTAGGGTCAACAGGAGGGAAGGGCTCCGAAGGCCGGAGAGAAAGTTCATCACCCCTAGAGGTCTTTTTCTTCTTGGCCTCCCTCTCCTTGCTTTCTGCTCCCCGTTTCCGGTCTCTCTTAGCAACCCTTGGGGGTTTTGGAGATCCTGCCTCTTCCCTAACACTCTTATGCTCTACTACTTCTAGTAGAGCAGCATCAATCTGACTTGGAACTGGCCCTTTTGGTTTATTGGAGCAGTTTTCTCCACTTTGGCAGGGTTAGCCTCAACCACACTCTTCTTGCCTTTCCCTTTTTTGCCTTTCATCTTACTTGGGGCCTTGGCTCGACCTGGAAAATACAGTGACCCGTCCAGTGCATGTGTTCTTTTAAGGACTACATCCGGAGGGGGTGGAGTGGTAAGTTCCTCCCAGGTCAAGTCTCTCCGGCCAGTAGTGTTTCAGAGATGGGACCTTGCGAGATTGCCTCCGGTAAAGGCGTCATGAAAACGGTTTCCCCACCTTTCAGCAGCCCAAGTGTTGATCTTGGTACACGTGGTCTGCCCGACCTTTAAATAATCGTTGAAGTCTTTGGGCAGCTTTGTCAAGAAAAGAGACAAGACCAGTCAGTTAAACAAATTTTATAAAAATAAAAATGAGAATGTAAGGTGGGATTCTTACGATCACTTTGCCATTGCTGGTGAGGAGACTCGGGTTGACTCCGGCTTTGATCTTCCTCCCATTCTCCCAAGCGCCACTTACGAACAAGAATTGGGTCCTCCAATTTCTCTCCGACTCAAGCAGGTCATCCACTGCTTTATAATTATCACCCATGTTGAAGTGATAGAAGGGAATGTGGTGGTTTCTGCAGAGGCTGGCCACAGCTGCAAATTCCTCCATTGGTAAAGGAATTCCCTAGAGCCTGAAGGCCATGATGCAGGCCATAAGAGTGTACCAGGCGTTGGGGCTCAGTTGACTAGGGCAAATCTTGATGAGGTGGAAGTACCTAACAATCTCCGGATCTAAGGGAAACCTTAGCCCCCAGTTAAAAAGCTCAGTGAAGATAACTATTTCACTAAGCTTGAAGTCCATTGGAGTTTCAGGGTCTATAGGGATTCTTATTTTCACGTTCTCCGGAATCCCCCACTTTGTACGCATCCGGCCCAATTCGGCAGTATGGATGAAAGCATAAGTAATTTGTTGTAAGGCAAGAAGATATTTAACACTAACCTTGTGGAAACAAGGTCCCACTTTTCCTTCAAGGATTTCTGGTAGATCTGGGTGCCTAAGGCATAGTTTCTCTTTGCCTTTATCTTTCTTGGCAGCAACAGCATCACTAGTTTTTCCGGATGGTTCGGACTCAAACGGAGCCTCTTCGATAGAATCCTCCATTACTTCCTTCATTACACAGGAGGACTTTTCAGTTGTTTTTGGGAGGGGGAGTTAGAAGTTGGTCCAGTCTGACCTCCGGACTATTGAGCTTCAATGCTTTCCTGGACTCTGGCCTCCGGCTGGGGCTCAGATGTGGTGGTTTCTCTTCGGAGGCTTGAGCTAGTGGCCTCCGGTCCGGACAGCCTGTCCTTAGGTATTTTCATGGGTGCCTCTGATCCTTTGTCAATGTCCTTGACCTCTAACTTGGAAGGTGTACCTTTTTGAGCCTGCCCTTTTACCAGGCGACCTCTTCTTCGATCGACTAATTTTTTGGGAGAGACATCTGCATTTGACCCCATGGCGATAAATGGGGAAGGATTTTTGAAGTTGGTGACTGCTTGCCCTGGTTCAACAGTGGGCTCTGATTCTTGAACCGATGAGCCTGAAACAATAGGAGAAAGGTTGGTTTGAAACAATCTCCTCGGTTTAACACTTTTAGTTGAGGAGGAGCCCTGGTCAGGCTCTGTATTTGAGGTTACTGGTTTGTCGATAGGGGAAGTAGGTAGGCCTGCAGCAATGCGCCTTTCCCGTTCAACTTTTTATGCCTTTTCTAGCTCTGATAGATTAAGCCACCCGCCTTTCATTAAAGCGTTCCTAGCTGTGAACATAAACTCACAACCAAAAATAAGAATTTGTGTTTGAGAGAGAAAGCTCTGAAATTTGGCAAAGTAAACACATTTTGATACCTAGGAGAATTTGAAAGGATTTGCAATGATTAGGGAACGGCGTTGATGTCATCTTCATTAAGTGAAGAGGATGCTTTTCAGAGAAGGTGGGAGCGAAATTCTAGGTGAAAAAACAGCTGAAGTAACGAACCAGAGAGAGACACGTGTCCAACGAACTCTGAAAAGAAACCGTTAAGTTTCAAGAACTTTTTTCAGTCCGGATAAAGCTATAACACAGTTCGAATGATCTGTCCAGATGTAGCTGTCATCGAGAACAGACTGTTTTTTTGGTATTGCCAAAGGTTTTTTGAACACCACCTAAAAAAGGGGCTACTGATGAGTCCGGATTCTGTCAACACATTTTGTGGGAACCGGACAGGGTCAATTCGACAATGTCCACCTGACCGGACAGGGTCGGTTCGGACACCATCATCCATTGAACTGTTCGAGCAGAACTTGGTGAGGATAAAAAAAGCCTAGGGGTAGGCTAGTAATTTTAAGTTGAGTTTCAAGATGGTGTGAGGGTGTTTCAAGGTGGCGTGAGGGTGTTTCAAGGTGGTGTGAGGGTGTTTCAAGGTGGTGTGAGGGTGTTTCAAGGCGGTGTGAGAATTAAGCAGCTTGGCAGCAGTTAATTTTCATTACCAGAAGTTAATGCTGGTGGTTGAGTATTTATAGCATGTTATTTGGGCCCTTATGGGCTTTCGGGTCAAGTTTAATGGACCCGGGTCAAGTTTAAAGACCCATGAGTTCTAAGCAGGAGGACAGGCAGCTTAGTCAAGAAGTGTTTAAGTTTTTTAGTACTTTAGTCATAGTTCGAACTGCCTTAGGCTCAGATTGGTTCGAAGAGATCTGTCCGGTCCAAAAGCTCTGTCCGATTTTCGGAGAGAATTACACTGATCTGCCCTTCCGGGGAGCACTCCGAATTCGGACTCATCAGGAGCCCTTTTTTTAGATGTTTGAACAAGTGTCCTTGTCAAATAACTGAAAAACAGTCCGATTATAGGAAGTGGTCTTTCAATCCGGAGAGAGTTGTGGAAAAATCCGGACAGACTGAACGTTACGAATTCTAAACGGTTCTTGCCAGAGTTAATGGGACACGTGTCATTCTCTGATTGGTCACTTTAGCCGTTTTTTCACCTTGAACTTCGCACCACTTTCTCGAACAAGTTACCTCTTTTAAATGCCATTAATGACATCAGCGCCGTCTTTTAATCATTGCCCAACTTTTCGGATTCTCCTAGGAATCAACTCCTTTTTTCACTTTTACTATAAATTCTAATTCACTTTTCACTATCTCATTATCTCTTTCAAATTTCACTCTGCCATTTTTACTCAGAGCTTTATCTCTCTAGAATCTTCAAAACTTTCTTGGCTGTTTATGTTTACAGCAAGGACAGCACTAATCATGGGTGGCTGGCTTAACCTCTCTGAATTGGAGAAAGCTCAAAGAGTTGAGAAGGAAAAAAGACTTGCAGCAGGGCTTCCAGCGTCACCTGTTGAGAAACCAGCCCCTTCAATCGAAGAATCTGACAGAGGTTCATCTTCTTCTAAAGGTACAAAACCTAAAAAACTCTTTCAATCAATGCTTTCCCCAATAGTATCTGGCTCTTCAGTTCAAGAGTCGATCCCTGTTGTTGAACCGGGAGTCACTGCCACAAGTGTTAGGAAGAAATCCTCTTTCATTGCTATGGGGTCTGATTCTGACCACTCCCCGGACAAATTGATCATGAAAAGGCCAAGTTTGTGTGCAATGCCCAGACAAATATTGACTTCCTTTCGAAATATTGAAAGGAACATGAAAGTTTTAGTGGACTCTAAAGTGCAAAGATGCACTCAACAACATCAACATTTGTATAACTCCTGGCCCGCAAGAGTATAAACTGTGAACGGCTAAAATAAATAAAATTTATTTTCTATTCTTCAATAGTTCAATCTCATAAATATTTTACCGCTAATAAACTAAATTAATAATAAATAAATAAAATATCACCGCACTATAAATAAAAAACTCAAAATATAATAATTAATAATTAGTTTATCAAGCAATAAACTAATTGGTTGGTTGGTTGGGTGGGTGGTTGGTTGGTTGGGTGGTTGGTTGGTTGGGTGGTTGGTTGGTTGGTTGAATGTAATTAATCGAGTTCGATTAATCGGTTAATAATCTCATCATAAACATCTATTTCATCATCGAAAGATTTACGATCCTATAAAATAATTTCTTTTAAATTAAACAATTATGTAGGATAAATGGTAAGCGAGACAAGTTTGTGTCCAATGCCCAGACAAATATTGACCTCCTTTCGAAGTATTGAAAGGAACATGAAAGTTTTAGTGGACTCTAAAGTGCAAAGATGCACTCAACAACATCAACATTTATATAACTCCTGGCCCGCAAGAGTATAAACTGTGAACGGCTAAAATAAATAAAATTTATTTTTTATTCTTCAATAGTTCAATCTCATAAATATTTTACCGCTAATAAACTAAATTAATAATAAATAAATAAAATATCACCGCACTATAAATAAAAAACTCAAAATATAATAATTAATAATTAGTTTATCAAGCAATAAACTAATTGGTTGGTTGGTTGGTTGGTTGGGTGGGTGGGTGGTTGGTTGGTTGGTTTGTTGGTTGGTTGGGTGGTTGGTTGGTTGGTTGAATGTAATTAATTGAGTTCGATTAATCGGTTAATAATCTCATCATAAACACCTATTTCATCATCGAAAGATTTACGATCCTATAAAATAATTTCTTTTAAATTAAAAAATTATGTAGGATAAATGGTAAGCGAGACAAGTTTGTGTCCAATGCCCAGACAAATATTGACCTCCTTTCGAAGTATTGAAAGGAACATGAAAGTTTTAGTGGACTCTAAAGTGCAAAGATGCACTCAACAACATCAACATCTGTATAACTCCTGGCCCGCAAGAGTATAAACTGTGAACGGCTAAAATAAATAAAATTTATTTTTTATTCTTCAATAGTTCAATCTCATAAATATTTTACCGCTAATAAACTAAATTAATAATAAATAAATAAAATATCACCGCACTATAAATAAAAAACTCAAAATATAATAATTAATAATTAGTTTATCAAGCAATAAACTAATTGGTTGGTTGGTTGGTTGGGTGTGTGGTTGGTTGGTTGGTTGGTTGGTTGGTTGGGTGGGTGGTTGGTTGGTTGGTTGGTTGGTTGGTTGGTTGGTTGGGTGGGTGGTTGGTTGGTTGAATGTAATTAATCGAGTTCGATTAATCGGTTAATAATCTCATCATAAACATCTATTTCATCATCGAAAGATTTATGATCCTATAAAATAATTTCTTTTAAATTAAAAAATTATGTAGGATAAATGGTAAGCGAGACAAGTTTGTGTCCAATGCCCAGACAAATATTGACCTCCTTTCGAAGTATTGAAAGGAACATGAAAGTTTTAGTGGACTCTAAAGTGTAAAGATGCATTCAACAACATCAACATTTGTATAACTCCTGGCCCGCAAGAGTATAAACTATGAACGACTAAAATAAATAAATAAAAAATTTCTTTCTTCAATAGTTCAATCTCATAAATATTTTACCGCTAATAAACTAAATTAATAATAAATAAATAAAATATCACCGCACTATAAATAAAAAACTCAAAATATAATAATTAATAATTAGATTATCAAGCAATAAACTAATTGGTTGGTTTGTTGGGTGGGTGGTTGATTGGTTGGTTGGGTGGGTGGGTGGTTGGTTGGTTGGTTGGTTGGGTGGTTGGTTGGTTGGTTGGTTGTAATTAATCGAGTTCGATTAATCAGTTAATAATCTCATCATAAACATATATTTCATCATCGAAAGATTTACGATCGTATAAAATAATTTCTTTTAAATTAAACAATTATGTAGGATAAATGGTAAGCGAGAAAAGTTTGTGTCCAATGCCCAGACAAATATTGACCTCCTTTCGAAGTATTGAAAGGAACATGAAAGTTTTAGTGGACTCTAAAGTGCAAAGATGCACTCAACAACATCAACATTTGTATAACTCCTGGCCCGCAAGAGTATAAACTGTGAACGACTAAAATAAATAAAATTTATTTTTTATTCTTCAATAGTTCAATCTCATAAATATTTTACCGCTAATAAACTAAATTAATAATAAATAAATAAAATATCACCGCACTATAAATAAAAAACTCAAAATATAATAATTAATAATTAGTTTATCAAGCAATAAACTAATTGGTTGGTTGGTTGGTTGGTTGGTTGGGTGGGTTGGTGGTTGGTTGGTTGGTTGGGTGGGTGGGTGGTTGGTTGGTTGGTTGGTTGGTTGGGTGGTTGGTTGGTTGAATGTAATTATCGAGTTCGATTAATCGGTTAATAATCTCATCATAAACATCTATTTCATCATCGAAAGATTTACGATCCTATAAAATAATTTCTTTTAAATTAAACAATTATGTAGCAACTCATCAAAGCCTATATGAAGAAGACCATCTAGTAGATCTTGTCAATACATTCAGCAAGACAAATCTCAAACTAAATATTGAAAAATGCACTACTGGCGTTCAGTCAGTGAAATTTCTAGGATAAATGGTAAGCGAGACAAGTTTGTGTCCAATGCCCAGACAAATATTGACCTCCTTTCGAAGTATTGAAAGGAACATGAAAGTTTTAGTGGACTCTAAAGTGCAAAGATGCACTCAACAACATCAACATTTGTATAACTCCTGGCCCGCAAGAGTATAAACTGTGAACGGCTAAAATAAATAAAATTTATTTTTTATTCTTCAATAGTTCAATCTCATAAATATTTTACCGCTAATAAACTAAATTAATAATAAATAAATAAAATATCACCGCACTATAAATAATAAACTCAAAATATAATAATTAATAATTAGTTTATCAAGCAATAAACTAATTGGTTGGTTGGTTGGTTGGGTGGGTGGTTGTATGGGTGGTTGGTTGGTTGGTTGGGTGGTTGGTTGGTTGGTTGAATGTAATTAATCGAGTTCGATTAATCGGTTAATAATCTCATCATAAACATCTATTTCATCATCGAAAGATTTACGATCCTATAAAATAATTTCTTTTAAATTAAAAAATTATGTAGGATAAATGGTAATGGAGACAAGTTTGTGTCCACTGCCCAGACAAATATTGACCTCCTTTCGAAGTATTGAAAGGAACATGAAAGTTTTAGTGGACTCTAAAGTGCAAAGATGCAGTCAACAACATCAACATTTGTATAACTCCTGGCCCGCAAGAGTATAAACCGTGAACGGCTAAAATAAATAAAATTTATTTTTTATTCTTCAATAGTTCAATCTCATAAATATTTTACCGCTAATAAACTAAATTAATAATAAATAAATAAAATATCACCGCACTATAAATAAAAAACTCAAAATATAATAATTAATAATTAGTTTATCAAGCAATAAACTAATTGGTTGGTTGGTTGGTTGGTTGGGTGGGTGGGTGGTTGGTTGGGTGGGTGGGTGGTTGGTTGGTTGGTTGGGTGGGTGGTTGGTTGGTTGGTTGGTTGGTTGGTTGGTGGTTGGTTGAATGTAATTAATCGAGTTCGATTAATCGGTTAATAATCTCATCATAAACATCTATTTCATCATCGAAAGATTTACGATCCTATAAAATAATTTCTTTTAAATTAAAAAATTATGTAGGATAAATGGTAAGCGAGACAAGTTTTTTTCCAATGCCCAGACAAATATTGACCTCCTTTCGAAGTATTGAAAGGAACATGAAAGTTTTAGTGGACTCTAAAGTGCAAAGATGCACTCAACAACATCAACATTTGTATAACTCCTGGCCCGCAAGAGTATAAACTATGAACGACTAAAATAAATAAATAAAAAATTTCTTTCTTCAATAGTTCAATCTCATAAATATTTTACCGCTAATAAACTAAATTAATAATAAATAAATAAAATATCACCGCACTATAAATAAAAAACTCAAAATATAATAATTAATAATTAGATTATCAAGCAATAAACTAATTGGTTGGTTTGTTGGGTGGGTGGTTGATTGGTTGGTTGGGTGGGTGGGTGGTTGGTTGGTTGGTTGGTTGGGTGGTTGGTTGGTTGGTTGGTTGTAATTAATCGAGTTCGATTAATCAGTTAATAATCTCATCATAAACATATATTTCATCATCGAAAGATTTACGATCGTATAAAATAATTTCTTTTAAATTAAACAATTATGTAGGATAAATGGTAAGCGAGAAAAGTTTGTGTCCAATGCCCAGACAAATATTGACCTCCTTTCGAAGTATTGAAAGGAACATGAAAGTTTTAGTGGACTCTAAAGTGCAAAGATGCACTCAACAACATCAACATTTGTATAACTCCTGGCCCGCAAGAGTATAAACTGTGAACGACTAAAATAAATAAAATTTATTTTTTATTCTTCAATAGTTCAATCTCATAAATATTTTACCGCTAATAAACTAAATTAATAATAAATAAATAAAATATCACCGCACTATAAATAAAAAACTCAAAATATAATAATTAATAATTAGTTTATCAAGCAATAAACTAATTGGTTGGTTGGTTGGGTGGGTGGTTGGTTGGTTGGTTGGTTGGGTGGGTGGGTGGTTGGTTGGTTGGGTGGTTGGTTGGTTGGTTGGTTGGTTGGTTGATTGAGTGGTTGGTTGGTTGGTTGAATGTAATTAATCGAGTTCGATTAATCGATTAATAATCTCATCATAAACATCTATTTCATCATCGAAAGATTTACGATCCTATAAAATAATTTATTTTAAATTAAAAAATTATGTAGGATAAATGGTAAGCGAGACAAGTTTGTGTCCAATGCCCAGACAAATATTGACCTCCTTTCGAAGTATTGAAAGGAACATGAAAGTTTTAGTGGACTCTAAAGTGCAAAGATGCACTCAACAACATCAACATTTGTATAACTCCTGGCCCGCAAGAGTATAAACTGTGAACGGCTAAAATAAATAAAATTTATTTTTTATTCTTCAATAGTTCAATCTCATAAATATTTTATCGCTAATAAACTAAATTAATAATAAATAAATAAAATATCACCGCACTATAAATAAAAAACTCAAAATATAATAATTAATAATTAGTTTATCAAGCAATAAACTAATTGGTTGGTTGGTTGGTTGGTTGGTTGGTTGGTTGAATTTAATTAATCGAGTTCGATTAATCGGTTAATAATCTCATCATCAACATCTATTTCATCATCGCAAGATTTACGATCCTTTAAAATAATTTCTTTTAAATTAAAAAATTATGTAGGATAAATGGTAAGCGAGACAAGTTTGTGTCCAATGCCCAGACAAATATTGACCTCCTTTCGAAGTATTGAAAGGAACGTGAAAGTTTTAGTGGACTCTAAAGTGCAAAGATGCACTTAACAACATCAACATTTGTATAACTCCTGGCCCGCAAGAGTATAAACTATGAACGGCTAAAATAAATAAAACTTATTTTTTATTCTTCAATAGTTCAATCTCATAAATATTTTACCGCTAATAAACTAAATTAATAATAAATAAATAAAATATCACCGCACTATAAATAAAAAACTCAAAATATAATAATTAATAATTAGTTTATCAAGCAATAAACTAATTGGTTGGTTGGTTGGTTGGGTGGGTGGGTGGTTGGTTGGTTGGTTGGTTGGTTGGTTGGGTGGGTGGGTGGTTGGTTGGTTGGGTGGGTGGTTGGTTGGTTGGTTGGGTGGTTGGTTGGTTGAATGTAATTAATCGAGTTCGATTAATCGATTAATAATCTCATCATAAACATCTATTTCATCATCGAAAGATTTACGATCCTATAAAATAATTTTTTTAAAATTAAAAAATTATGTAGGATAAATGGTAAGCGAGACAAGTTTGTGTCCAATGCCCAGACAAATATTGACCTCCTTTCGAAGTATTGAAAGGAACGTGAAAGTTTTAGTGGACTATAAAGTGCAAAGATGCACTTAACAACATCAACATTTGTATAACTCCTGGCCCGCAAGAGTATAAACTGTGAACGGCTAAAATAAATAAAACTTATTTTTTATTCTTCAATAGTTCAATCTCATAAATATTTTACCGCTAATAAACTAAATTAATAATAAATAAATAAAATATCACCGCACTATAAATAAAAAACTCAAAATATAATAATTAATAATTAGTTTATCAAGCAATAAACTAATTGGTTGGTTGAATGGTTGGGTGGGTGGGTGGTTGGGTGGTTGGTTGGTTGGTTGGTTGGTTGGTTGGGTGGGTGGGTGGTTGGTTGGTTGGGTGGGTGGTTGGTTGGTTGGTTGGGTGGTTGGTTGGTTGAATGTAATTAATCGAGTTCGATTAATCGATTAATAATCTCATCATAAACATCTATTTCATCATCGAAAGATTTACGATCCTATAAAATAATTTTTTTAAAATTAAAAAATTATGTAGGATAAATGGTAAGTGAGACAAGTTTGTGTCCAATGCCCAGACAAATATTGACCTCCTTTCGAAGTATTGAAAGGAACATGAAAGTTTTAGTGGACTCTAAAGTGCAAAGATGCACTCAACAACATCAACATTTGTATAACTCCTGGCCCGCAAGAGTATAAACTGTGAACGGCTAAAATAAATAAAATTTATTTTTTATTCTTCAATAGTTCAATCTCATAAATATTTTATCGCTAATAAACTAAATTAATAATAAATAAATAAAATATCACCGCACTATAAATAAAAAACTCAAAATATAATAATTAATAATTAGTTTATCAAGCAATAAACTAATTGGTTGGTTGGTTGGTTGGGTGGTTGGTTGGTTGGTTGAATGTAATTAATCGAGTTCGATTAATCGGTTAATAATCTCATCATCAACATCTATTTCATCATCAAAAGATTTACGATCCTTTAAAATAATTTCTTTTAAATTAAAAAATTATGTAGGATAAATGGTAAGCGAGACAAGTTTGTGTCAAATGCCGAGACAAATATTGACCTCCTTTCGAAGTATTGAAAGGAACGTGAAAGTTTTAGTGGACTCTAAATTGCAAAGATGCACTTAACAACATCAACATTTGTATAACTCCTGGCCCGCAAGAGTATAAACTGTGAACGGCTAAAATAAATAAAATTTATTTTTTATTCTTCAATAGTTCAATCTCATAAATATTTTATCGCTAATAAACTAAATTAATAATAAATAAATAAAATATCACCGCACTATAAATAAAAAACTCAAAATATAATATCTAATAATTAGTTTATCAAGCAATAAACTAATTGGTTGGTTGGTTGGTTGGGTGGGTGGGTGGTTGGTTGGTTGGTTGGGTGGGTGGGTGGTTGGTTGGTTGGTTGGTTGGTTGGGTGGTTGGGTGGGTGGTTGGTTGGTTGGTTGGTTGGTTGGGTGGTTGGTTGGTTGGTTGAATGTAATTAATCGAGTTCGATTAATCGGTTAATAATCTCATCATAAACATCTATTTCATCATCGAAAGATTTACGATCCTATAAAATAATTTCTTTTAAATTAAAAAATTATGTAGGATAAATGGTAAGCGAGACAAGTTTGTGTCCAATGCCCAGACAAATATTGACCTCCTTTCGAAGTATTGAAAGGAACGTGAAAGTTTTAGTGGACTCTAAAGTGCAAAGATGCACTCAACAACATCAACATTTGTATAACTCCTGGCCCGCAAGAGTATAAACTGTGAACGGCTAAAATAAATAAAATTTATTTTTTATTCTTCAATAGTTCAATCTCATAAATATTTTACCGCTAATAAACTAAATTAATAATAAATAAATAAAATATCACCGCACTATAAATAAAAAACTCAAAATATAATAATTAATAATTAGTTTATCAAGCAATAAACTAATTGGTTGGTTGGTTGGTTGGGTGGGTGGTTGGTTGGGTGGTTGGTTGGTTGGTTGGGTGGTTGGTTGGTTGGTTGAATGTAATTAATTGAGTTTGATTAATTGGTTAATAATCTCATCATAAACATCTATTTCATCATCGAAAGATTTACGATCCTATAAAATAATTTCTTTTAAATTAAAAAATTATGTAGGATAAATGGTAAGCGAGACAAGTTTGTGTCCAATGCCCAGACAAATATTGACCTCCTTTCGAAGTATTGAAAGGAACGTGAAAATTTTAGTGGACTCTAAAGTGCAAAGATGCACTCAACAACATCAACATTTGTATAACTCCTGGCCCGCAAGAGTATAAACTGTGAACGGCTAAAATAAATAAAATTTATTTTTTATTCTTCAATAGTTCAATCTCGTAAATATTTTACCGCTAATAAACTAAATTAATAATAAATAAATAAAATATCACCGCACTATAAATAAAAAACTCAAAATATAATAATTAATAATTAGTTTATCAAGCAATAAACTAATTGGTTGGTTGGTTGGTTGGTTGGTTGGTTGGTTGGGTGGGTGGTTGGTTGGTTCGTTGGGTGGGTGGTTGGTTGGTTGGTTGGTTGGTTGGGTGGTTGGTTGGTTGGTTGAATGTAATTAATCGAGTTCGATTAATCGGTTAATAATCTCATCATAAACATCTATTTCATCATCGAAAGATTTACGATCCTATAAAATAATTTCTTTTAAATTAAAAAATTATGTAGGATAAATGGTAAGCGAGACAAGTTTGTGTCCAATGCCCAGACAAATATTGACCTCCTTTCGAAGTATTGAAAGGAACGTGAAAGTTTTAGTGGACTCTAAAGTGCAAAGATGCACTCAACAACATCAACATTTGTATAACTCCTGGCCCGCAAGAGTATAAACTGTGAACGGCTAAAATAAATAAAATTTATTTTTTATTCTTCAATAGTTCAATCTCATAAATATTTTACCGCTAATAAACTAAATTAATAATAAATAAATAAAATATCACCGTACTATAAATAAAAAACTCAAAATATAATAATTAATAATTAGTTTATCAAGCAATAAACTAATTGGTTGGTTGGTTGGTTGGGTGGGTGGTTGGTTGGTTGGTTGGTTGGTTGGGTGGGTGGTTGGTTGGGTGGTTGGTTGGTTGGTTGAATGTAATTAATCGAGTTCGATTAATCGGTTAATAATCTTATCATAAACATCTATTTCATCATCGAAAGATTTACGATCCTATAAAATAATTTCTTTTAAATTAAAAAATTATGTAGGATAAATGGTAAGCGAGACAAGTTTGTGTCCAATGCCCAGACAAATATTGACCTCCTTTCGAAGTATTGAAAGGAACATGAAAGTTTTAGTGGACTCTAAAGTGCAAAGATGCACTCAACAACATCAACATTTGTATAACTCCTGGCCCGCAAGAGTATAAACTATAAATGGCTAAAATAAATAAAATTTATTTTTTATTCTTCAATAGTTCAATCTCATAAATATTTTACCGCTAATAAACTAAATTAATAATAAATAAATAAAATATCACCGCACTATAAATAAAAAACTCAAAATATAATAATTAATAATTAGTTTATCAAACAATAAACTAATTGGTTGGTTGGTTGGTTGGGTGGGTGGTTGGTTGGTTGGTTGGTTGGTTGGTTGGGTGGGTGGTTGGTTGGTTGGTTGGGTGGGTGGTTGGTTGGTTGGTTGGTTAGTTGGGTGGGTGGTTGGTTGGTTGAATGTAATTAATCGAGTTCGATTAATCGGTTAATAATCTCATCATCAACATCTATTTCATCATCGAAAGATTTACGATCCTATAAAATAATTTCTTGTAAATTAAAAAATTATGTAGGATAAATGGTAAGCGAGACAAGTTTGTGTCCAATGCCCAGACAAATATTGACCTCCTTTCGAAGTATTGAAAGGAACGTGAAAGTTTTAGTGGACTCTAAAGTGCAAAGATGCACTCAACAACATCAACATTTGTATAACTCCTGACCCGCAAGAGTATAAACTGTGAACGGCTAAAATAAATAAAATTTATATTTTATTCTTCAATAGTTCAATCTCATAAATATTTTACCGCTAATAAACTAAATTAATAATAAATAAATAAAATATCACCGCACTATAAATAAAAAACTCAAAATATAATAATTAATAATTAGTTTATCAAGCAATAAACTAATTGGTTGGTTAGTTGGTTGGGTGGGTGGGTGGTTGGTTGGTTGGTTGGTTGGGTGGGTGGGTGGTTGGTTGGTTGGTTGGTTGGTTGGTTGGGTGGTTGGTTGGTTGGTTGGTTGGTTGAATGTAATTAATCGAGTTCGATTAATCGGTTAATAATCTCATCATAAATATCTATTTCATCATCGAAAGATTTACGATCCTATAAAATAATTTCTTTTAAATTAAAAAATTATGTAGGATAAATGGTAAGCGAGACAAGTTTGTGTCCAATGCCCAGACAAATATTGACCTTCTTTCGAAGTATTGAAAGGAACATGAAAGTTTTAGTGGACTCTAAAGTGCAAAGATGCACTCAACAACATCAACATTTGTATAACTCCTGGCCCGCAAGAGTATAAACTGTGAACGGCTAAAATAAATAAAATTTATATTTTATTCTTCAATAGTTCAATCTCATAAATATTTTACCGCTAATAAACTAAATTAATAATAAATAAATAAAATATCACCGCACTATAAATAAAAAACTCAAAATATAATAATTAATAATTAGTTTATCAAGCAATAAACTAATTGGTTGGTTGGTTGGGTGGTTGGTTGGTTGGTTGGTTGGTTGGGTGGGTGGTTGGTTGGTTGGTTGGTTGGTTGGTTGGGTGGTTGGTTGGTTGCTTGAATGTAATTAATCTAGTTTGATTAATCGGTTAATAATCCCATCATCAACATCTATTTCATCATAGAAAGATTTACGATCCTATAAAATAATTTCTTTTAAATTAAAAAATTATGTAGGATAAATGGTAAGCGAGACAAGTTTGTGTCCAATGCCCAGACAAATATTGACCTTCTTTCGAAGTATTGAAAGGAACATGAAAGTTTTAGTGGACTCTAAAGTGCAAAGATGCACTCAACAACATCAACATTTGTATAACTCCTGGCCCGCAAGAGTATAAACTGTGAACGGCTAAAATAAATAAAATTTATTTTTTATTCTTCAATAGTTCAATCTTATAAATATTTTACCGCTAATAAACTAAATTAATAATAAATAAATAAAATATCACCGCACTATAAATAAAAAACTCAAAATATAATAATTAATAATTAGATTATCAAGCAATAAACTAATTGGTTGGTTGGTTGGTTGGGTGGGTGGTTGGGTGGTTGGTTGGTTGGTTGGTTGGTTGGTTGGTTGGTTGGTTAGGTGGTTGGTTGGTTTTTCTGAATGTAATTAATCGAGTTCGATTAATCGGTTAATAATCTCATCATAAACATCTATTTCATCATCGAAATATTTACGATCCTATAAAATAATTTCTTTTAAATTAAAAAATTATGTAGGATAAATGGTAAGCGAGACAAGTTTGTGTCCAATGCCCAGACAAATATTGACCTCCTTTCGAAGTATTGAAAGGAACATGAAAGTTTTAGTGGACTCTAAAGTGCAAAGATGCACTCAACAACATCAACATTTGTATAACTCCTGGCCCGCAAGAGTATAAACTGTGAACGGCTAAAATAAATAAAATTTATTTTTTATTCTTCAATAGTTCAATCTCATAAATATTTTACCGCTAATAAACTAAATTAATAATAAATAAATAAAATATCACCGCACTATAAATAAAAAACTCAAAATATAATAATTAATAATTAGTTTATCAAGCAATAAACTAATTGGTTGGTTGGTTGGTTGGGTGGGTGGTTGGTTGGTTGGTTGGGTGGGTGCGTGGTTGGTTGGTTGGTTGGTTGGTTGGGTGGTTGGTTGGTTGGTTGAATGTAATTAATCGAGTTCGATTAATCGGTTAATAATCTCATCATCAACATCTATTTCATCATCGAAAGATTTACGATCCTATAAAATAATTTCTTTTAAATTAAAATATTATGTAGGATAAATGGTAAGCGAGACAAGTTTGTGTCCAATGCCCAGACAAATATTGACCTCCTTTCGAAGTATTGAAAGGAACGTGAAAGTTTTAGTGGACTCTAAAGTGCAAAGATGCACTCAACAACATCAACATTTGTATAACTCCTGGCCCGCAAGAGTATAAACTGTGAACGGCTAAAATAAATAAAATTTATTTTTTATTCTTCAATAGTTCAATCTCATAAATATTTTACCGCTAATAAACTAAATTAATAATAAATAAATAAAATATCACCGCACTATAAATAAAAAACTCAAAATATAATAATTAATAATTAGTTTATCAAGCAATAAACTAATTGGTTGGTTGGTTGGGTGGGTGGTTGGTTGGTTGGGTGGGTGGGTGGTTGGTTGGTTGGTTGGGTGGGTGGTTGGTTGGTTGGGTGGTTGGTTGGTTGGTTTTTTGGTTGGTTGGTTGGTTAGGTGGTTGGTTGGTTTGTTGAATGTAATTAATCGAGTTCGATTAGTCGGTTAATAATCTCATCATAAACATCTATTTCATCATCGAAATATTTACGATCCTATAAAATAATTTCTTTTAAATTGAAAAATTATGTAGGATAAATGGTAAGCGAGACAAGTTTGTGTCCAATGCCCAGACAAATATTGACCTCCTTTCGAAGTATTGAAAGGAACATGAAAGTTTTAGTGGACTCTAAAGTGCAAAGATGCACTCAACAACATCAACATTTGTATAACTCCTGGCCCGCAAGAGTATAAACTGTGAACGGCTAAAATAAATAAAATTTATTTTTTATTCTTCAATAGTTCAATCTCATAAATATTTTACCGCTAATAAACTAAATTAATAATAAATAAATAAAATATCACCGCACTATAAATAAAAAACTCAAAATATAATAATTAATAATTAGTTTATCAAGCAATAAACTAATTGGTTGGTTGGTTGGGTGGGTGGTTGGTTGGTTGGTTGGTTGAGTGGTTGGTTGGTTGGTTGAATGTAATTAATCGAGTTCGATTAATCGGTTAATAATCTCATCATCAACATCTATTTCATCATCGAAAGATTTACGATCCTATAAAATAATTTCTTTTAAATTAAAAAATTATGTAGGATAAATGGTAAGCGAGACAAGTTTGTGTCCAATGCCCAGACAAATATTGACCTCCTTTCAAAGTATTGAAAGGAACGTGAAAGTTTTAGTGGACTCTAAAGTGCAAAGATGCACTCAACAACATCAACATTTGTATAACTCCTGGCCCGCAAGAGTATAAACTGTGAACGGCTAAAATAAATAAAATTTATTTTTTATTCTTCAATAGTTCAATCTCATAAATATTTTACCGCTAATAAACTAAATTAATAATAAATAAACAAAATATCACCGCACTATAAATAAAAAACTCAAAATATAATAATTAATAATTAGTTTATCAAGCAATAAACTAATTGGTTGGTTGGTTGGTTGGGTGGGTGGGTGGGTGGTTGGTTGGTTGGTTGGTTGGGTGGGTGGGTGGTTGGTTGGTTGGTTGGTTGGTTGGTTGGTTGGTTGGTTGGGTGGGTGGGTGGGTGGTTGGTTGGTTGGTTGGGTGGTTGGGTGGGTGGTTGGTTGGTTGGGTGGGTGGTTGGTTGGTTGGTTGGGTGGGTGGTTGGTTGGGTGGGTGGTTGGTTGGTTGGGTGGGTGGTTGGTTGGTTGGGTGGGTGGGTGGTTGGTTGGTTGGTTGGTTGGTTGGTTTGTTGGTTGGGGTGTTGGTTGGTTGGTTGAATGTAATTAATCGAGTTCGATTAATCGGTTAATAATCTCATCATAAACATCTATTTCATCATCGAAAGATTTATGATCCTATAAAATAATTTCTTGTAAATTAAAAATTTATGTAGGATAAATGGTAAGCGAGACAAGTTTGTGTCCAATGCCCAGACAAATATTGACCTCCTTTCGAAGTATTGAAAGGAACGTGAAAGTTTTAGTGGACTCTAAAGTGCAAAGATGCACTCAACAACATCAACATTTGTATAACTCCTGACCCGCAAGAGTATAAACTGTGAACGGCTAAAATAAATAAAATTTATTTTTTATTCTTCAATAGTTCAATCTCATAAATATTTTACCGCTAATAAACTAAATTAATAATAAATAAATAAAATATCACCGCACTATAAATAAAAAACTCAAAATATAATAATTAATAATTAGTTTATCAAGCAATAAACTAATTGGTTGGTTGGTTGGTTGGGTGGGTGGTTGGTTGGTTGGTTGGTTGGGTGCGTGGTTGGTTGGTTGGTTAGTTGGTTGGTTGGTTGGGTGGTTGGTTGGTTGGTTGAATGTAATTAATCGAGTTCGATTAATCGGTTAATAATCTCATCATCAACATCTATTTCATCATCGAAAGATTTACGATCCTATAAAATAATTTCTTTTAAATTAAAATATTATGTAGGATAAATGGTAAGCGAGACAAGTTTGTGTCCAATGCCCTGACAAATATTGACCTCCTTTCGAAGTATTGAAAGGAACATGAAAGTTTTAGTGGACTCTAAAGTGCAAAGATGCACTCAACAACATCAACATTTGTATAACTCCTGGCCCGCAAGAGTATAAACTGTGAACGGCTAAAATAAATAAAATTTATTTTTTATTCTTCAATAGTTCAATCTCATAAATATTTTACCGCTAATAAACTAAATTAATAATAAATAAATAAAATATCACCGCACTATAAATAAAAAACTCAAAATATAATAATTAATAATTAGTTTATCAAGCAATAAACTAATTGGTTGGTTGGTTGGTTGGGTGGGTGGTTGGTTGGTTGGTTGGTTGGGTGCGTGGTTGGTTGGTTGGTTGGTTGGTTGGGTGGTTGGTTGGTTGGTTGAATGTAATTAATCGAGTTCGATTAATCTGTTAATAATCTCATCATCAACATCTATTTCATCATCGAAAGATTTACGATCCTATAAAATAATTTCTTTTAAATTAAAATATTATGTAGGATAAATGGTAAGCGAGACAAGTTTGTGTCCAATGCCCAGACAAATATTGACCTCCTTTCGAAGTATTGAAAGGAACGTGAAAGTTTTAGTGGACTCTAAAGTGCAAAGATGCACTCAACAACATCAACATTTGTATAACTCCTGGCCCGCAAGAGTATAAACTGTGAACGGCTAAAATAAATAAAATTTATTTTTTATTCTTCAATAGTTCAATCTC
Organism: Limnanthes douglasii subsp. nivea; assembly: GCA_036936605.1. Taxonomy (NCBI): domain Eukaryota; kingdom Viridiplantae; phylum Streptophyta; class Magnoliopsida; order Brassicales; family Limnanthaceae; genus Limnanthes; species Limnanthes douglasii. The sequence goes on along the minus strand of JAUPFV010000001.1, from coordinate 124,547,139 downwards.
ATAAATATTTTACCGCTAATAAACTAAATTAATAATAAATAAATAAAATATCACCGCACTATAAATAAAAAACTCAAAATATAATAATTAATAATTAGTTTATCAAGCAATAAACTAATTGGTTGGTTGGTTGGGTGGGTGGTTGGTTGGTTGGGTGGGTGGGTGGTTGGTTGGTTGGTTGGGTGGGTGGTTGGTTGGTTGGGTGGTTGGTTGGTTGGTTTTTTGGTTGGTTGGTTGGTTAGGTGGTTGGTTGGTTTGTTGAATGTAATTAATCGAGTTCGATTAGTCGGTTAATAATCTCATCATAAACATCTATTTCATCATCGAAATATTTACGATCCTATAAAATAATTTCTTTTAAATTGAAAAATTATGTAGGATAAATGGTAAGCGAGACAAGTTTGTGTCCAATGCCCAGACAAATATTGACCTCCTTTCGAAGTATTGAAAGGAACATGAAAGTTTTAGTGGACTCTAAAGTGCAAAGATGCACTCAACAACATCAACATTTGTATAACTCCTGGCCCGCAAGAGTATAAACTGTGAACGGCTAAAATAAATAAAATTTATTTTTTATTCTTCAATAGTGCAATCTCATAAATATTTTACCGCTAATAAACTAAATTAATAATAAATAAATAAAATATCACCGCACTATAAATAAAAAACTCAAAATATAATAATTAATAATTAGTTTATCAAGCAATAAACTAATTGGTTGGTTGGTTGGTTGGGTGGTTGGTTGGTTGGTTGGTTGGTTGAGTGGTTGGTTGGTTGAATGTAATTAATCGAGTTCGATTAATCGGTTAATAATCTCATCATCAACATCTATTTCATCATCGAAAGATTTACGATCCTATAAAATAATTTCTTTTAAATTAAAAAATTATGTAGGATAAATGGTAAGCGAGACAAGTTTGTGTCCAATGCCCAGACAAATATTGACCTCCTTTCAAAGTATTGAAAGGAACGTGAAAGTTTTAGTGGACTCTAAAGTGCAAAGATGCACTCAACAACATCAACATTTGTATAACTCCTGGCCCGCAAGAGTATAAACTGTGAACGGCTAAAATAAATAAAATTTATTTTTTATTCTTCAATAGTTCAATCTCATAAATATTTTACCGCTAATAAACTAAATTAATAATAAATAAACAAAATATCACCGCACTATAAATAAAAAACTCAAAATATAATAATTAATAATTAGTTTATCAAACAATAAACTAATTGGTTGGTTGGTTGGTTGGTTGGTTGGGTGGGTGGGTGGGTGGTTGGTTGGTTGGTTGGTTGGGTGGGTGGGTGGTTGGTTGGTTGGTTGGTTGGTTGGTTGGTTGGTTGGTTGGGTGGGTGGGTGGGTGGTTGGTTGGTTGGTTGGGTGGTTGGGTGGGTGGTTGGTTGGTTGGGTGGGTGGTTGGTTGGTTGGTTGGGTGGGTGGTTGGTTGGGTGGGTGGGTGGTTGGTTGGTTGGGTGGGTGGGTGGTTGGTTGGTTGGGTGGGTGGTTGGTTGGTTGGGTGGGTGGGTGGTTGGTTGGTTGGTTGGGTGGGTGGTTGGTTGGTTGGTTGGTTGGTTGGTTGGTTGGGGTGTTGGTTGGTTGGTTGAATGTAATTAATCGAGTTCGATTAATCGGTTAATAATCTCATCATAAACATCTATTTCATCATCGAAAGATTTATGATCCTATAAAATAATTTCTTGTAAATTAAAAATTTATGTAGGATAAATGGTAAGCGAGACAAGTTTGTGTCCAATGCCCAGACAAATATTGACCTCCTTTCGAAGTATTGAAAGGAACGTGAAAGTTTTAGTGGACTCTAAAGTGCAAAGATGCACTCAACAACATCAACATTTGTATAACTCCTGACCCGCAAGAGTATAAACTGTGAACGGCTAAAATAAATAAAATTTATATTTTATTCTTCAATAGTTCAATCTCATAAATATTTTACCGCTAATAAATTAAATTAATAATAAATAAATAAAATATCACCGCACTATAAATAAAAAACTCAAAATATAATAATTAATAATTAGTTTATCAAGCAATAAACTAATTGGTTGGTTGGTTGGGTGGGTGGGTGGTTGGTTGGTTGGTTGGTTGGGTGGGTGGGTGGGTGGTTGGTTGGTTGGTTGGGTTGTTGGTTGGTTGGGTGGTTGGTTGGTTGGTTGAATGTAATTAATCGAGTTCGATTAATCGGTTAATAATCTCATCATAAATATCTATTTCATCATCGAAAGATTTACGATCCTATAAAATAATTTCTTTTAAATTAAAAAATTATGTAGGATAAATGGTAAGCGAGACAAGTTTGTGTCCAATGCCCAGACAAATATTGACCTTCTTTCGAAGTATTGAAAGGAACATGAAAGTTTTAGTGGACTCTAAAGTGCAAAAATGCACTCAACAACATCAACATTTGTATAACTCCTGGCCCGCAAGAGTATAAACTGTGAACGGCTAAAATAAATAAAATTTATTTTTTATTCTTCAATAGTTCAATCTCATAAATATTTTACCGCTAATAAACTAAATTAATAATAAATAAATAAAATATCACCGCACTATAAATAAAAAACTCAAAATATAATAATTAATAATTAGTTTATCAAGCAATAAACTAATTGGTTGGTTGGTTGGTTGGTTGGTTGGTTGGTTGGTTGGGTGGGTGGTTGGTTGGTTGGTTGGGTGGGTGGTTGGTTGCTTGAATGTAATTAATCGAGTTTGATTAATCGGTTAATAATCTCATCATCAACATCTATTTCATCATAGAAAGATTTACGATCCTATAAAATAATTTCTTTTAAATTAAAAAATTATGTAGGATAAATGGTAAGCGAGACAAGTTTGTGTCCAATGCCCAGACAAATATTGACCTCCTTTCGAAGTATTGAAAGGAACGTGAAAGTTTTAGTGGACTCTAAAGTGCAAAGATGCACTCAACAACATCAACATTTGTATAACTCCTGGCCCGCAAGAGTATAAACTGTGAACGGCTAAAATAAATAAAATTTATTTTTTATTCTTCAATAGTTCAATCTCATAAATATTTTACCGCTAATAAACTAAATTAATAATAAATAAATAAAATATCACCGCACTATAAATAAAAAACTCAAAATATAATAATTAATAATTAGTTTATCAAGCAATAAACTAATTGGTTGGTTGGTTGGTTGGGTGGTTGGTTGGGTGGTTGGTTGGTTGGTTGGTTGGTTGGTTGGTTGGTTGGTTAGGTGGTTGGTTGGTTTGTTGAATGTAATTAATCGAGTTCGATTAATCGGTTAATAATCTCATCATAAACATCTATTTCATCATCGAAATATTTACGATCCTATAAAATAATTTCTTTTAAATTAAAAAATTATGTAGGATAAATGGTAAGCGAGACAAGTTTGTGTCCAATGCCCAGACAAATATTGACCTCCTTTCGAAGTATTGAAAGGAACATGAAAGTTTTAGTGGACTCTAAAGTGCAAAGATGCACTCAACAACATCAACATTTGTATAACTCCTGGCCCGCAAGAGTATAAACTGTGAACGGCTAAAATAAATAAAATTTATTTTTTATTCTTCAATAGTTCAATCTCATAAATATTTTACCGCTAATAAACTAAATTAATAATAAATAAATAAAATATCACCGCACTATAAATAAAAAACTCAAAATATAATAATTAATAATTAGTTTATCAAGCAATAAACTAATTGGTTGGTTGGTTGGTTGGTTGGGTGGGTGGTTGGTTGGTTGGTTGGTTGGGTGCGTGGTTGGTTGGTTGGTTGGTTGGGTGGTTGGTTGGTTGGTTGAATGTAATTAATCGAGTTCGATTAATCGGTTAATAATCTCATCATCAACATCTATTTCATCATCGAAAGATTTACGATCCTATAAAATAATTTCTTTTAAATTAAAAAATTATGTAGGATAAATGGTAAGCGAGACAAGTTTGTGTCCAATGCCCAGACAAATATTGACCTCCTTTCGAAGTATTGAAAGGAACGTGAAAGTTTTAGTGGACTCTAAAGTGCAAAGATGCACTCAACAACATCAACATTTGTATAACTCCTGGCCCGCAAGAGTATAAACTGTGAACGGTTAAAATAAATAAAATTTATTTTTTATTCTTCAATAGTTCAATCTCATAAATATTTTACCGCTAATAAACTAAATTAATAATAAATAAATAAAATATCACCGCACTATAAATAAAAAACTCAAAATATAATAATTAATAATTAGTTTATCAAGCAATAAACTAATTGGTTGGTTGGTTGGGTGGGTCGGTGGTTGGTTGGTTGGGTGGGTGGTTGGTTGGTTGGTTGGTTGGTTGGGTGGTTTGTTGGTTGGTTGGGTGGTTGGTTGGTTGGTTGAATGTAATTAATCGAGTTCGATTAATCGGTTAATAATCTCATCATAAACATCTATTTCATCATCGAAAGATTTACGATCCTATAAAATAATTGGTTGGTTGGTTGGGTGGGTGGGTGGTTGGTTGGTTGGTTGGGTGGGTGGGTGGTTGGTTGGTTGGTTGGGTGGGTGGGTGGGTGGTTGGTTGGTTGGTTGGTTGAATGTAATTAATCGAGTTCGATTAATCAGTTAATAATCTCATCATAAACATCTATTTCATCATCGAAAGATTTACGATCCTATAAAATAATTTCTTTTAAATTAAAAAATTATGTAGGATAAATGGTAAGCGAGACAAGTTTGTGTCCAATGCCCAGACAAATGTTGACCTCCTTTCGAAGTATTGAAAGGAACATGAAAGTTTTAGTGGACTCTAAAGTGCAAAGATGCACTCAACAACATCAACATTTGTATAACTCCTGGCCCGCAAGAGTATAAACTGTGAACGGCTAAAATAAATAAAATTTATTTTTTATTCTTCAATAGTTCAATCTTATAAATATTTTACCGCTAATAAACTAAATTAATAATAAATAAATAAAATATCACCGCACTATAAATAAAAAACTCAAAATATAATAATTAATAATTAGTTTATCAAGCAATAAACTGATTGGTTGGTTGGTTGGTTGGTTGGTTGGTTAGTTGGGTGGGTGGTTGGTTGGTTGGTTGGTTGGTTGGTTGGGTGGTTGGTTGGTTGGTTGAATGTAATTAATCGAGTTCGATTAATCGGTTAATAATCTCATCATAAACATCTATTTCATCATCGAAAGACTTACGATCCTATAAAATAATTGGTTGGTTGGTTGGGTGGGTGGATGGTTGGTTGGTTGGTTGGGTGGGTGGGTGGTTGGTTGGTTGGTTGGGTGGTTGGTTGGTTGGTTGGTTGGGTGGTTGGTTGGTTGGTTGAATGTAATTAATCGAGTTCGATTAATCGGTTAATAATCTCATCATAAACATCTATTTCATCATCGAAAGATTTACGATCCTATAAAATAATTTCTTTTAAATTAAAAAATTATGTAGGGTAAATAGTAAGCGAGACAAGTTTGTGTCCAATGCCCAGACAAATATTGACCTCCTTTCGAAGTATTGAAAGGAACGTGAAAGTTTTAGTGGACTCTAAAGTGCAAAGATGCACTCAACAACATCAACATTTGTATAACTCCTGGCCCGCAAGAGTATAAACTGTGAACGGCTAAAATAAATAAAATTTATTTTTTATTCTTCAATAGTTCAATCTCATAAATATTTTACATCTAATAAACTAAATTAATAATAAATAAATAAAATATCACCGCACTATAAATAAAAAACTAAAAATATAATAATTAATAATTAGTTTATCAAGCAATAAACTAATTGGTTGGTTGGTTGGGTGGGTGGGTGGTTGGTTGGTTGGTTGGTTGGGTGGGTGGGTGGTTGGTTGTAATTAATCGAGTTGGATTAATCGGTTAATAATCTCATCATAAACATCTATTTTATCATCGAAAGATTTACGATCCTATAAAATAATTTCTTTTAAATTAAAAAATTATGTAGGATAAATGGTAAGCGAGACAAGTTTGTGTCCAATGCCCAGAAAAATATTGACCTCCTTTCGAAGTATTGAAAGGAACATGAAAGTTTTAGTGGACTCTAAAGTGCAAAGATGCACTCAACAACATCAACATTTGTATAACTCCTGGCCCGCAAGAGTATAAACTGTGAACGGTTAAAATAAATAAAATTTATTTTTTATTCTTCAATAGTTCAATCTCATAAATATTTTACCGCTAATAAACTAAATTAATAATAAATAAACAAAATATCACCGCACTATAAATAAAAAACTCAAAATATAATAATTAATAATTAGTTTATCAAGCAATAAACTAATTGGTTGGTTGGTTGGTTGGGTGGGTGGGTGGTTGGTTGGTTGGTTGGGTGGGTGGGTGGTTGGTTGGTTGGTTGGTTGGTTGGTTGGTTGGTTGGTTGGTTGGTTGGGTGGGTGGGTGGGTGGTTGGTTGGTTGGTTGGGTGGTTGGTTGGTTGTAATTAATCGAGTTGGATTAATCGGTTAATAATCTCATCATAAACATCTATTTCATCATCGAAAGATTTACGATCCTATAAAATAATTTCTTTTAAATTAAAAAATTATGTAGGATAAATGGTAAGCGAGACAAGTTTGTGTCCAATGCCCAGAAAAATATTGACCTCCTTTCGAAGTATTGAAAGGAACATGAAAGTTTTAGTGGACTCTAAAGTGCAAAGATGCACTCAACAACATCAACATTTGTATAACTCCTGGCCCGCAAGAGTATAAACTGTGAACGGCTAAAATAAATAAAATTTACTTTTTATTCTTCAATAGTTCAATCTCATAAATATTTTACCGCTAATAAACTAAATTAATAATAAATAAATAAAATATCACCGCACTATAAATAAAAAACTCAAAATATAATAATTAATAATTAGTTTATCAAGCAATAAACTAATTGGTTGGTTGGTTGGTTGGGTGGGTGGGTGGTTGGTTGGTTGGTTGGTTGGGTGGGTGGGTGGTTGGTTGGTTGGTTGGTTGGTTGGTTGGGTGGGTGGGTGGGTGGGTGGTTGGTTGGTTGTAATTAATCGAGTTGGATTAATCGGTTAATAATCTCATCATAAACATCTATTTCATCATCGAAAGATTTACGATCCTATAAAATAATTTCTTTTAAATTAAAAAATTATGTAGGATAAATGGTAAGCGAGACAAGTTTGTGTCCAATGCTCAGAAAAATATTGACCTCCTTTCGAAGTATTGAAAGGAACATGAAAGTTTTAGTGGACTCTAAAGTGCAAAGATGCACTCAACAACATCAACATTTGTATAACTCCTGGCCCGCAAGAGTATAAACTGTGAACGGCTAAAATAAATAAAATTTATTTTTTATTCTTCAATAGTTCAATCTCATAAATATTCTACCGCTAATAAACTAAATTAATAATAAATAAATAAAATATCACCGCACTATAAATAAAAAACTCAAAATATAATAATTAATAATTAGTTTATCAAGCAATAAACTAATTGGTTGGTTGGTTGGGTGGGTGGGTGGTTGGTTGGTTGGTTGTGTGGGTGGTTGGTTGGTTGGGTGGGTGGGTGGTTGGTTGGTTGGTTGGTTGGTTGGGTGAATGTAATTAATCGATTTCGATTAATCGGTTAATAATCTCATCATAAACATCTATTTCATCATCGAAAGATTTACGATCCAATAAAATAATTTCTTTTAAATTAAAAAATTATGTAGGATAAATGGTAAGCGAGACAAGTTTGTGTCCAATGCCCAGACAAATATTGACCTCCTTTCGAAGTATTGAAAGGAACATGAAAGTTTTAGTGGACTCTAAAGTGCAAAGATGCACTCAACAACATCAACATTTGTATAACTCCTGGCCCGCAAGAGTATAAACTGTGAACGGCTAAAATAAATAAAATTTATTTTTTATTCTTCAATAGTTCAATCTCATAAATATTTTACCGCTAATAAACTAAATTAATAATAAATAAATAAAATATCACCGCACTATAAATAAAAAACTAAAAATATAATAATTAATAATTAGTTTATCAAGCAATAAACTAATTGGTTGGTTGGTTGGTTGGGTGGGTGGGTGGTTGGTTGGGTGGGTGGGTGGGTGGTTGGTTGGTTGGTTGGTTGGTTGGGTGGGTGGGTGGTTGGTTGGTTGGTTGGGTGGTTGGTTGGTTGGTTGAATGTAATTAATCGAGTTCGATTAATCGGTTAATAATCTCATCATAAACATCTATTTCATCATCGAAAGATTTACGATCCTATAAAATAATTTCTTTTAAATTAAAAAATTATGTAGGATAAATGGTAATCGAGACAAGTTTGTGTCCAATGCCCAAACAAATATTGACCTCCTTTCGAAGTATTGAAAAGAACATGAAAGTTTTAGTGGACTCTAAAGTGCAAAGATGCACTCAACAACATCAACATTTGTATAACTCCTGGCCCGCAAGAGTATAAACTGTGAACGGCTAAAATAAATAAAATTTATTTTTTATTCTTCAATAGTTCAATCTCATAAATATTTTACCGCTAATAAACTAAATTAATAATAAATAAATAAAATACCACCGCACTATAAATAAAAAACTCAAAATATAATAATTAATAATTAGTTTATCAAGCAATAAACTAATTGGTTGGTTGGTTGGTTGGGTGGGTGGTTGGTTGGTTGGTTGGTTGGGTGGGTGGTTGGTTGGTTGGGTGGGTGGTTGGTTGGTTGGTTGGTTGGTTGGTTGGTTGGGTGGTTGGTTGGTTGGTTGGTTGGTTGAATGTAATTAATCAAGTTCGATTAATCGGTTAATAATCTCATCATCAACATCTATTTCATCATCGAAAGATTTACGATCCTATAAAATAATTTCTTGTAAATTAAAAAATTATGTAGGATAAATGGTAAGCGAGACAAGTTTGTGTCCAATGCCCAGATAAATATTGACCTCCTTTCGAAGTATTGAAAGGAACGTGAAAGTTTTAGTGGACTCTAAAGTGCAAAGATGCACTCAACAACATCAACATTTGTATAACTCCTGACCCGCAAGAGTATAAACTGTGAACGGCTAAAATAAATAAAATTTATATTTTATTCTTCAATAGTTCAATCTCATAAATATTTTACCGCTAATAAACTAAATTAATAATAAATAAATAAAATATCACCGCACTATAAATAAAAAACTCAAAATATAATAATTAATAATTAGTTTATCAAGCAATAAACTAATTGGTTGGTTGGGTGGGTGGGTGGTTGGTTGGTTGGTTGGTTGGGTGGGTGGGTGGTTGGGTGGTTGGTGGGTTGGTTGGTTGGTTGGTTGGGTGGTTGGTTGGTTGGTTGAATGTAATTAATCGAGTTTGATTAATCGGTTAATAATCTCATCATCAACATCTATTTCATCATAGAAAGATTTACGATCCTATAAAATAATTTCTTTTAAATTAAAAAATTATGTAGGATAAATGGTAAGCGAGACAAGTTTGTGTCCAATGCCCAGACAAATATTGACCTCCTTTCGAAGTATTGAAAGGAACGTGAAAGTTTTAGTGGACTCTAAAGTGCAAAGATGCACTCAACAACATCAACATTTGTATAACTCCTGGCCCGCAAGAGTATAAACTGTGAACGGCTAAAATAAATAAAATTTATTTTTTATTCTTCAATAGTTCAATCTCATAAATATTTTACCGCTAATAAACTAAATTAATAATAAATAAATAAAATATCACCGCACTATAAATAAAAAACTAAAAATATAATAATTAATAATTAGTTTATCAAGCAATAAACTAATTGGTTGGTTGGTTGGGTGGGTGGTTGGTTGGTTGGTTGGTTGGTTGGTTGGGTGGGTGGGTGGTTGGTTGTAATTAATCGAGTTGGATTAATCGGTTAATAATCTCATCATAAACATCTATTTTATCATCGAAAGATTTACGATCCTATAAAATAATTTCTTTTAAATTTAAAAATTATGTAGGATAAATGGTAAGCGAGACAAGTTTGTGTCCAATGCCCAGAAAAATATTGACCTCCTTTCGAAGTATTGAAAGGAACATGAAAGTTTTAGTGGACTCTAAAGTGCAAAGATGCACTCAACAACATCAACATTTGTATAACTCCTGGCCCGCAAGAGTATAAACTGTGAACGGTTAAAATAAATAAAATTTATTTTTTATTCTTCAATAGTTCAATCTCATAAATATTTTACCGCTAATAAACTAAATTAATAATAAATAAACAAAATATCACCGCACTATAAATAAAAAACTCAAAATATAATAATTAATAATTAGTTTATCAAGCAATAAACTAATTGGTTGGTTGGTTGGTTGGGTGGGTGGGTGGTTGGTTGGTTGGTTGGGTGGGTGGGTGGTTGGTTGGTTGGTTGGTTGGTTGGTTGGTTGGGTGGGTGGGTGGGTGGTTGGTTGTTGGTTGGGTGGTTGGTTGGTTGTAATTAATCGAGTTGGATTAATCGGTTAATAATCTCATCATAAACATCTATTTCATCATCGAAAGATTTACGATCCTATAAAATAATTTCTTTTAAATTAAAAAATTATGTAGGATAAATGGTAAGCGAGACAAGTTTGTGTCCAATGCCCAGAAAAATATTGACCTCCTTTCGAAGTATTGAAAGGAACATGAAAGTTTTAGTGGACTCTAAAGTGCAAAGATGCACTCAACAACATCAACATTTGTATAACTCCTGGCCCGCAAGAGTATAAACTGTGAACGGCTAAAATAAATAAAATTTATTTTTTATTCTTCAATAGTTCAATCTCATAAATATTTTACCGCTAATAAACTAAATTAATAATAAATAAATAAAATATCACCGCACTATAAATAAAAAACTCAAAATATAATAATTAATAATTAGTTTATCAAGCAATAAACTAATTGGTTGGTTGGTTGGTTGGGTGGGTGGGTGGTTGGTTGGTTGGTTGGTTGGGTGGGTGGGTGGTTGGTTGGTTGGTTGGTTGGTTGGGTGGGTGGGTGGGTGGGTGGTTGGTTGGTTGTAATTAATCGAGTTGGATTAATCGGTTAATAATCTCATCATAAACATCTATTTCATCATCGAAAGATTTACGATCCTATAAAATAATTTCTTTTAAATTAAAAAATTATGTAGGATAAATGGTAAGCGAGACAAGTTTGTGTCCAATGCCCAGAAAAATATTGACCTCCTTTCGAAGTATTGAAAGGAACATGAAAGTTTTAGTGGACTCTAAAGTGCAAAGATGCACTCAACAACATCAACATTTGTATAACTCCTGGCCCGCAAGAGTATAAACTGTGAACGGCTAAAATAAATAAAATTTATTTTTTATTCTTCAATAGTTCAATCTCATAAATATTTTACCGCTAATAAACTAAATTAATAATAAATAAATAAAATACCACCGCACTATAAATAAAAAACTCAAAATATAATAATTAATAATTAGTTTATCAAGCAATAAACTAATTGGTTGGTTGGTTGGTTGGGTGGGTGGTTGGTTGGTTGGTTGGTTGGTTGGGTGGGTGGTTGGTTGGTTGGGTGGGTGGTTGGTTGGTTGGTTGGTTGGTTGGTTGGTTGGGTGGTTGGTTGGTTGGTTGGTTGGTTGAATGTAATTAATCGAGTTCGATTAATCGGTTAATAATCTCATCATCAACATCTATTTCATCATCGAAAGATTTACGATCCTATAAAATAATTTCTTGTAAATTAAAAAATTATGTAGGATAAATGGTAAGCGAGACAAGTTTGTGTCCAATGCCCAGATAAATATTGACCTCCTTTCGAAGTATTGAAAGGAACGTGAAAGTTTTAGTGGACTCTAAAGTGCAAAAATGCACTCAACAACATCAACATTTGTATAACTCCTGACCCGCAAGAGTATAAACTGTGAACGGCTAAAATAAATAAAATTTATATTTTATTCTTCAATAGTTCAATCTCATAAATATTTTACCGCTAATAAACTAAATTAATAATAAATAAATAAAATATCACCGCACTATAAATAAAAAACTCAAAATATAATAATTAATAATTAGTTTATCAAGCAATAAACTAATTGGTTGGTTGGGTGGGTGGGTGGTTGGTTGGTTGGTTGGTTGGGTGGGTGGGTGGTTGGGTGGTTGGTGGGTTGGTTGGTTGGTTGAATGTAATTAATCGAGTTTGATTAATCGGTTAATAATCTCATCATCAACATCTATTTCATCATAGAAAGATTTACGATCCTATAAAATAATTTCTTTTAAATTAAAAAATTATGTAGGATAAATGGTAAGCGAGACAAGTTTGTGTCCAATGCCCAGACAAATATTGACCTCCTTTCGAAGTATTGAAAGGAACGTGAAAGTTTTAGTGGACTCTAAAGTGCAAAGATGCACTCAACAACATCAACATTTGTATAACTCCTGGCCCGCAAGAGTATAAACTGTGAACGGCTAAAATAAATAAAATTTATTTTTTATTCTTCAATAGTTCAATCTCATAAATATTTTACCGCTAATAAACTAAATTAATAATAAATAAATAAAATATCACCGCACTATAAATAAAAAACTCAAAATATAATAATTAATAATTAGTTTATCAAGCAATAAACTAATTGGTTGGTTGGTTGGGTGGGTGGGTGGTTGGTTGGTTGGTTGGTTGGTTGGTTGGTTGGGTGGGTGGGTGGTTGGGTGGTTGGTGGGTTGGTTGGTTGGTTGGGTGGTTGGTTGGTTGGTTGAATGTAATTAATCGAATTTGATTAATCGGTTAATAATCTCATCATCAACATCTATTTCATCATAGAAAGATTTACGATCCTATAAAATAATTTCTTTTAAATTAAAAAATTATGTAGGATAAATGGTAAGCGAGACAAGTTTGTGTCCAATGCCCAGACAAATATTGACCTCCTTTCGAAGTATTGAAAGGAACGTGAAAGTTTTAGTGGACTCTAAAGTGCAAAGATGCACTCAACAACATCAACATTTGTATAACTCCTGGCCCGCAAGAGTATAAACTGTGAACGGCTAAAATAAATAAAATTTATTTTTTATTCTTCAATAGTTCAATCTCATAAATATTTTACCGCTAATAAACTAAATTAATAATAAATAAATAAAATATCACCGCACTATAAATAAAAAACTCAAAATATAATAATTAATAATTAGTTTATCAAGCAATAAACTAATTGGTTGGTTGGTTGGGTGGGTGGTTGGTTGGTTGGTTGGTTGGTTGGTTGGTTGGTTGGTTGGGTGGGTGGGTGGCTGGGTGGTTGGTGGGTTGGTTGGTTGGTTGGGTGGTTGGTTGGTTGGTTGAATGTAATTAATCGAGTTTGATTAATCGGTTAATAATCTCATCATCAACATCTATTTCATCATAGAAAGATTTACGATCCTATAAAATAATTTCTTTTAAATTAAAAAATTATGTAGGATAAATGGTAAGCGAGACAAGTTTGTGTCCAATGCCCAGACAAATATTGACCTCCTTTCGAAGTATTGAAAGGAACGTGAAAGTTTTAGTGGACTCTAAAGTGCAAAGATGCACTCAACAACATCAACATTTGTATAACTCCTGGCCCGCAAGAGTATAAACTGTGAACGGCTAAAATAAATAAAATTTATTTTTTATTCTTCAATAGTTCAATCTCATAAATATTTTACCGCTAATAAACTAAATTAATAATAAATAAATAAAATATCACCGCACTATAAATAAAAAACTCAAAATATAATAATTAATAATTAGTTTATCAAGCAATAAACTAATTGGTTGGTTGGTTGGTTGGGTGGTTGGTTGGTTGGTTGGTTGGGTGGGTGGGTGGGTGGTTGGTTGGTTGGTTAGTTGGTTGGTTGGTTGGGTGGTTGGTTGGTTGGTTTGTTGAATGTAATTAATCGAGTTCGATTAATCGGTTAATAATCTCATCATAAACATCTATTTCATCATCGAAATATTTACGATCCTATAAAATAATTTCTTTTAAATTAAAAAATTATGTAGGATAAATAGTAAGCGAGACAAGTTTGTGTCCAATGCCCAGACAAATATTGACCTCCTTTCGAAGTATTGAAAGGAACATGAAAGTTTTAGTGGACTCTAAAGTGCAAAGATGCACTCAACAACATCAACATTTGTATAACTCCTGGCCCGCAAGAGTATAAACTGTGAACGGCTAAAATAAATAAAATTTATTTTTTATTCTTCAATAGTTCAATCTCATAAATATTTTACCGCTAATAAACTAAATTAATAATAAATAAATAAAATATCACCGCACTATAAATAAAAAACTCAAAATATAATAATTAATAATTAGTTTATCAAGCAATAAACTAATTGGTTGGTTGGTTGGTTGGGTGGTTGGTTGGTTGGTTGGTTGGTTGAATGTAATTAATCGAGTTCGATTAATCGGTTAATAATCTCATCATCAACATCTATTTCATCATCGAAAGATTTACGATCCTATAAAATAATTTCTTTTAAATTAAAAAATTATGTAGGATAAATAGTAAGCGAGACAAGTTTGTGTCCAATGCCCAGACAAATATTGACCTCCTTTCGAAGTATTGAAAGGAACGTGAAAGTTTTAGTGGACTCTAAAGTGCAAAGATGCACTCAACAACATCAACATTTCTATAACTCCTGGCCCGCAAGAGTATAAACTATGAACGGCTAAAATAAATAAAATTTATTTTTTATTCTTCAATAGTTCAATCTCATAAATATTTTACCGCTAATAAACTAAATTAATAATAAATAAATAAAATATCACCGCACTATAAATAAAAAACTCAAAATATAATAATTAATAATTAGTTTATCAAGCAATAAACTAATTGGTTGGTTGGGTGGGTCGGTGGTTGGTTGGTTGGTTGGGTGGGTGGTTGGTTGGTTGGGTGGTTGGTTGGTTGGTTGGGTGGTTGGTTGGTTGGTTGAATGTAATTAATCAAGTTCGATTAATCGATTAATAATCTCATCATAAACATCTATTTCATCATCGAAAGATTTACGATCCTATAAAATAATTGGTTGGTTGGTTGGGTGGGTGGGTAGTTGGTTGGTTGGGTGGGTGGGTGGTTGGTTGGTTGGTTGGGTGGGTGGTTGGTTGGTTGGTTGGTTGGTTGAATGTAATTAATCGAGTTCGATTAATCGGTTAATAATCTCATCATAAACATCTATTTCATCATCGAAATATTTACGATCCTATAAAATAATTTCTTTTAAATTAAAAAATTAAGTAGGATAAATGGTAAGCGAGACAAGTTTGTGTCTAATGCCCAGACAAATATTGACCTCCTTTCGAAGTATTGAAAGGAACGTGAAAGTTTTAGTGGACTCTAAAGTGCAAAGATGCACTCAACAACATCAACATTTGTATAACTCCTGGCCCGCAAGAGTATAAACTATGAACGGCTAAAATAAATAAAATTTATTTTTTATTCTTCAATAGTTCAATCTCATAAATATTTTACCGCTAATAAACTAAATTAATAATAAATAAATAAAATATCACCGCACTATAAATAAAAAACTCAAAATATAATAATTAATAATTAGTTTATCAAGCAATAAACTAATTGGTTGGTTGGGTGGGTCGGTGGTTGGTTGGTTGGTTGGGTGGGTGGTTGGTTGGTTGGTTGGGTGGTTGGTTGGTTGGTTGGTTGGGTGGTTGGTTGGTTCGTTGAATGTAATTAATCGAGTTCGATTAATCGATTAATAATCTCATCATAAACATCTATTTCATCATCGAAAGATTTACGATCCTATAAAATAATTGGTTGGTTGGTTGGGTGGGTGGGTAGTTGGTTGGTTGGTTGGGTGGGTGGGTGGTTGGTTGGTTGGTTGGGTGGGTGGTTGGTTGGTTGGTTGGTTGGTTGAATGTAATTAATCGAGTTCGATTAATCGGTTAATAATCTCATCATAAACATCTATTTCATCATCGAAAGATTTACGATCCTATAAAATAATTTCTTTTAAATTAAAAAATTATGTAGGATAAATGGTAAGCGAGACAAGTTTGTGTCCAATGCCCAGACAAATATTGACCTCCTTTCGAAGTATTGAAAGGAACATGAAAGTTTTAGTGGACTCTAAAGTGCAAAGATGCACTCAACAACATCAACATTTGTATAACTCCTGGCCCGCAAGAGTATAAACTGTGAACGGCTAAAATAAATAAAATTTATTTTTTATTCTTCAATAGTTCAATCTTATAAATATTTTACCGCTAATAAACTAAATAAATAATAAATAAATAAAATATCACCGCACTATAAATAAAAAACTCAAAATATAATAATTAATAATTAGTTTATCAAGCAATAAACTAATTGTTTGGTTGGTTGGTTGGGTGGTTGGTTGGTTGATTGGTTGGGTGGGTGGGTGGTTGGTTGGTTGGTTGGTTGGTTGGGTGGTTGGTTGGTTGGTTGAATGTAATTAATCGAGTTCGATTAATCGGTTAATAATCTCATCATAAACATCTATTTTATCATCGAAAGATTTACGATCCTATAAAATAATTGGTTGGTTGGTTGGGTGGGTGGGTGGTTGGTTGGTTGGTTGGGTGGGTGGGTGGTTGGTTGGTTGGTTGGTTGGTTGGGTGGGTGGTTGGTTGGTTGGTTGGGTGGTTGGTTGGTTGGTTGGTTGGTTGGTTGAATGTAATTAATCGAGTTCGATTAATCGGTTAATAATCTCATCATAAACATCTATTTCATCATCGAAAGACTTACGATCCTATAAAATAATTGGTTGGTTGGTTGGGTGGGTGGGTGGGTGGTTGGTTGGTTGGGTGGGTGGGTGGTTGGTTGGTTGGTTGGTTGGTTGGGTGGGTGGGTGGTTGGTTGGTTGGGTGGTTGGTTGGTTGGTTGAATGTAATTAATCGAGTTCGATTAATCGGTTAATAATCTCATCATAAACATCTATTTCATCATCGAAAGATTTACGATCCTATAAAATAATTTCTTTTAAATTAAAAAATTATGTAGGATAAATAGTAAGCGAGACAAGTTTGTGTCCAATGCCCAGACAAATATTGACCTCCTTTCGAAGTATTGAAAGGAACATGAAAGTTTTAGTGGACTCTAAAGTGCAAAGATGCACTCAACAACATCAACATTTGTATAACTCCTGGCCCGCAAGAGTATAAACTGTGAACGGCTAAAATAAATAAAATTTATTTTTTATTCTTCAATAGTTCAATCTTATAAATATTTTACCGCTAATAAACTAAATTAATAATAAATAAATAAAATATCACCGCACTATAAATAAAAAACTCAAAATATAATAATTAATAATTAGTTTATCAAGCAATAAACTAATTGGTTGGTTGGTTGGTTGGGTGGGTGGTTGGTTGGTTGGTTGGTTGGGTGGGTGGTTGGTTGGTTGGTTGGTTGGGTGGTTGGTTGGTTGGTTGGTTGGTTGGTTGGGTGGTTGGTTGGTTGGTTGTTTGGTTGGTTGGTTGGGTGGTTGGTTGGTTGGTTGAATGTAATTAATCGAGTTCGATTAATCGGTTAATAATCTCATCATAAACATCTATTTCATCATCGAAAGATTTACGATCCTATAAAATAATTGGTTGGTTGGTTGGATTGGTGGTTGGTTGGTTGGGTGGGTGGGTGGGTGGTTGGTTGGTTGGTTGGTTGGGTGGGTGGTTGGCTGGTTGGTTGGGTGGTTGGTTGGTTGGTTGAATGTAATTAATCGAATTCGATTAATCGGTTAATAATCTCATCATAAACATCTATTTCATCATCGAAAGACTTACGATCCTATAAAATAATTGGTTGGTTGGTTGGTTGAGTGGGTGGGTGGTTGGTTGGTTGGTTGGGTGGGTGGGTGGTTGGTTGGTTGGTTGGTTGGGTGGGTGGGTGGTTGGTTGGTTGGTTGGTTGGGTGGGTGGTTGGTTGGTTGGTTGAATGTAATTAATCGAGTTCGATTAATCGGTTAATAATCTCATCATAAACATCTATTTCATCATCGAAAGATTTACGATCCTATAAAATAATTTCTTTTAAATTAAAAAATTATGTAGGATAAATGGTAAGCGAGACAAGTTTGTGTCCAATGCCCAGACAAATATTGACCTCCTTTCGAAGTATTGAAAGGAACATGAAAGTTTTAGTGGACTCTAAAGTGCAAAGATACACTCAACAACATCAACATTTGTATAACTCCTGGCCCGCAAGAGTATAAACTGTGAACGGCTAAAATAAATAAAATTTATTTTTTATTCTTCAATAGTTCAATCTCATAAATATTTTACCGCTAATAAACTAAATTAATAATAAATAAATAAAATATCACCGCACTATAAATAAAAAACTCAAAATATAATAATTAATAATTAGTTTATCAAGCAATAAACTAATTGGTTGGTTGGGTGGGTGGGTGGTTGGTTGGTTGGTTGGTTGGGTGGGTGGTTGGTTGGTTGGTTGGTTGGTTGGTTGGGTGGTTGGTTGGTTGGTTGGTTGGTTG
Organism: Limnanthes douglasii subsp. nivea; assembly: GCA_036936605.1. Taxonomy (NCBI): domain Eukaryota; kingdom Viridiplantae; phylum Streptophyta; class Magnoliopsida; order Brassicales; family Limnanthaceae; genus Limnanthes; species Limnanthes douglasii. The sequence goes on along the minus strand of JAUPFV010000001.1, from coordinate 124,528,723 downwards.
AATGTAATTAATCGAGTTCGATTAATCGGTTAATAATCTCATCATAAACATCTATTTCATCATCGAAAGATTTACGATCCTATAAAATAATTGGTTGGTTGGTTGGGTGGTTGGTTGGGTGGTTGGTTGGTTGGTTGGTTGGTTGGTTGGTTGGTTGGTTGGGTGGTTGGTTGTTTGGTTGAATGTAATTAATCGAGTTCGATTAATCGGTTAATAATCTCATCATAAACATCTATTTCATCATCGAAAGATTTACGATCCTATAAAATAATTTCTTTTAAATTAAAAAATTATGTAGGATAAATGGTAAGCGAGACAAGTTTGTGTCCAATGCCCAGACAAATATTGACCTCCTTTCGAAGTATTGAAAGGAACGTGAAAGTTTTAGTGGACTCTAAAGTGCAAAGATGCACTCAACAACATCAACATTTGTATAACTCCTGGCCCGCAAGAGTATAAACTGTGAACGGCTAAAATAAATAAAATTTATTTTTTATTCTTCAATAGTTCAATCTCATAAATATTTTACCGCTAATAAACTAAATTAATAATAAATAAATAAAATATAACCGCACTATAAATAAAAAACTCAAAATATAATAATTAATACTTAGTTTATCAAGCAATAAACTAATTGGTTGGTTGGGTGGGTGGGTGGTTGGTTGGTTGGGTGGTTGGGTGGTTGGTTGGTTGGTTGGTTGGTTGGGTGGGTGGTTGGTTGGTTGAATGTAATTAATCGAGTTCGATTAATCGGTTAATAATCTCATCATAAACATCTATTTCATCATCGAAAGATTTACGATCCTATAAAATAATTTCTTTTAAATTAAAAAATTATGTAGGATAAATGGTAAGCGAGACAAGTTTGTGTCCAATGCCCAGACAAATATTGACCTCCTTTCGAAGTATTGAAAGGAACATGAAAGTTTTAGTGGACTCTAAAGTGCAAAGATGCACTCAACAACATCAACATTTGTATAACTCCTGGCCCGCAAGAGTATAAACTGTGAACGGCTAAAATAAATAAAATTTATTTTTTATTCTTCAATAGTTCAATCTTATAAATATTTTACCGATAATAAACTAAATTAATAATAAATAAATAAAATATCACCGCACTATAAATAAAAAACTCAAAATATAATAATTAATAATTAGTTTATCAAGCAATAAACTAATTGGTTGGTTGGTTGGTTGGGTGGGTGGGTGGTTGGTTGGTTGGTTGGTTGGTTGGTTGGGTGGTTGAATGTAATTAATCGAGTTCGATTAATCGGTTAATAATCTCATCATAAACATCTATTTCATCATCGAAAGATTTACGATCCTATAAAATAATTGGTTGGTTGGTTGGGTGGGTGGGTGGTTGGTTGGTTGGTTGGGTGGGTGGGTGGTTGGTTGGTTGGTTGGTTGGGTGGGTGGGTGGTTGGTTGGTTGGTTGGTTGAATGTAATTAATCGAGTTCGATTAATCGGTTAATAATCTCATCATAAACATCTATTTCATCATCGAAAGATTTACGATCCTATAAAATAATTTCTTTTAAATTAAAAAACTATGTAGGATAAATGGTAAGCGAGACAAGTTTGTGTCCAATGCCCAGACAAATATTGACATCCTTTCGAAGTATTGAAAGGAACATGAAAGTTTTAGTGGACTCTAAAGTGCAAAGATGCACTCAACAACATCAACATTTGTATAACTCCTGGCCCGCAAGAGTATAAACTGTGAACGGCTAAAATAAATAAAATTTATTTTTTATTCTTCAATAGTTCAATCTTATAAATATTTTACCGCTAATAAACTAAATTAATAATAAATAAATAAAATATCACCGCACTATAAATAAAAAACTCAAAATATAATAATTAATAATTAGTTTATCAAGCAATAAACTAATTGGTTGGTTGGTTGGTTGGTTGGTTGGTTGGTTGGTTGGGTGGGTGGGTGGTTGGTTGGTTGGTTGGTTGGTTGGTTGGGTGGTTGAATGTAATTAATCGAGTTCGATTAATCGGTTAATAATCTCATCATAAACATCTATTTCATCATCGAAAGATTTACGATCCTATAAAATAATTGGTTGGTTGGTTGGGTGGGTGGGTGGGTGGTTGGTTGGTTGGTTGGGTGGGTGGGTGGTTGGTTGGTTGGTTGGTTGGGTGGGTGGTTGGTTGGTTGGTTGAATGTAATTAATCGACTTCGATTAATCGGTTAATAATCTCATCATAAACATCTATTTCATCATCGAAAGATTTACGATCCTATAAAATAATTTCTTTTAAATTAAAAAATTATGTAGGATAAATGATAAGCGAGACAAGTTTGTGTCCAATGCCCAGACAAATATTGACCTCCTTTCGAAGTATTGAAAGGAACATGAAAGTTTTAGTGGACTCTAAAGTGCAAAGATGCACTCAACAACATCAACATTTGTATAACTCCTGGCCCGCAAGAGTATAAACTGTGAACGGCTAAAATAAATAAAATTTATTTTTTATTCTTCAATAGTTCAATCTTATAAATATTTTACCACTAATAAACTAAATTAATAATAAATAAATAAAATATCACCGCACTATAAATAAAAAACTCAAAATATAATAATTAATAATTAGTTTATCAAGCAATAAACTAATTGGTTGGTTGGTTGGTTGGTTAGTTGGGTGGTTGGTTGGTTGGTTGGTTGGGTGGTTGAATGTAATTAATCGAGTTCGATTAATCGGTTAATAATCTCATCATAAACATCTATTTCATCATCGAAAGATTTACGATCCTATAAAATAATTGGTTGGTTGGTTGGGTGGGTGGGTGGTTGGTTGGTTGGGTAGGTGGGTGGGTGGTTGGTTGGTTGGTTGGTTGGGTGGGTGGTTGGTTGGTTGGTTGGTTGGTTGAATGTAATTAATCGACTTCGATTAATCGGTTAATAATCTCATCATAAACATCTATTTCATCATCGAAAGATTTACGATCCTATAAAATAATTTCTTTTAAATTAAAAAATTATGTAGGATAAATGATAAGCGAGACAAGTTTGTGTCCAATGCCCAGACAAATATTGACCTCCTTTCGAAGTATTGAAAGGAACATGAAAGTTTTAGTGGACTCTAAAGTGCAAAGATGCACTCAACAACATCAACATTTGTATAACTCCTGGCCCGCAAGAGTATAAACTGTGAACGGCTAAAATAAATAAAATTTATTTTTTATTCTTCAATAGTTCAATCTTATAAATATTTTACCGCTAATAAACTAAATTAATAATAAATAAATAAAATATCACCGCACTATAAATAAAAAACTCAAAATATAATAATTAATAATTAGTTTATCAAGCAATAAACTAATTGGTTGGTTGGTTGGTTGGGTGGGTGGTTGGTTGGTTAGTTAGTTGGGTGGGTGGTTGGTTGGTTGGTTGGGTGGTTGGTTGGTTGGTTGAATGTAATTAATCGAGTTCGATTAATCGGTTAATAATCTCATCATAAACATCAATTTCATCATCGAAAGACTTACGATCCTATAAAATAATTGGTTGGTTGGTTGGGTGGGTGGTTGGTTGGTTGGTTGGGTGGGTGGGTGGTTGGTTGGTTGGGTGGTTGGTTGGTTGGTTGGTTGGTTGGGTGGTTGGTTGGTTGGTTGAATGTAATTAATCGAGTTCGATTAATCGGTTAATAATCTCATCATAAACATCTATTTCATCATCGAAAGATTTACGATCCTATAAAATAATTTTTTTTAAATTAAAAAATTATGTAGGGTAAATGGTAAGCGAGACAAGTTTGTGTCCAATGCCCAGACAAATATTGACCTCCTTTCGAAGTATTGAAAGGAACGTGAAAGTTTTAGTGGACTCTAAAGTGCAAAGATGCACTCAACAACATCAACATTTGTATAACTCCTGGCCCGCAAGAGTATAAACTGTGAACGGCTAAAATAAATAAAATTTATTTTTTATTCTTCAATAGTTCAATCTCATAAATATTTTACCGCTAATAAACTAAATTAATAATAAATAAATAAAATATCACCGCACTATAAATAAAAAACTCAAAATATAATAATTAATAATTAGTTTATCAAGCAATAAACTAATTGGTTGGTTGGTTGGTTGGTTGGGTGGTTGGTTGGTTGGTTGGGTGGGTGGGTGGTTGGTTGGTTGGTTAGTTGGTTGGTTGGTTGGGTGGTTGGTTGGTTGGTTTGTTGAATGTAATTAATCGAGTTCGATTAATCGGTTAATAATCTCATCATAAACATCTATTTCATCATCGAAATATTTACGATCCTATAAAATAATTTCTTTTAAATTAAAAAATTATGTAGGATAAATGGTAAGCGAGACAAGTTTGTGTCCAATGCCCAGACAAATATTGACCTCCTTTCGAAGTATTGAAAGGAACATGAAAGTTTTAGTGGACTCTAAAGTGCAAAGATGCACTCAACAACATCAACATTTGTATAACTCCTGGCCCGCAAGAGTATAAACTGTGAACGGCTAAAATAAATAAAATTTATTTTTTATTCTTCAATAGTTCAATCTCATAAATGTTTTACCGCTAATAAACTAAATTAATAATAAATAAATAAAATATCACCGCACTATAAATAAAAAACTCAAAATATAATAATTAATAATTAGTTTATCAAGCAATAAACTAATTGGTTGGTTGGTTGGGTGGGTGGTTGGTTGGTTGGTTGGTTGGTTGAATGTAATTAATCGAGTTCGATTAATCGGTTAATAATCTCATCATCAACATCTATTTCATCATCGAAAGATTTACGATCCTATAAAATAATTTCTTTTAAATTAAAAAATTATGTAGGATAAATGGTAAGCGAGACAAGTTTGTGTCCAATGCCCAGACAAATATTGACCTCCTTTCGAAGTATTGAAAGGAACGTGAAAGTTTTAGTGGACTCTAAAGTGCAAAGATGCACTCAACAACATCAACATTTGTATAACTCCTGGCCCGCAAGAGTATAAACTATGAACGGCTAAAATAAATAAAATTTATTTTTTATTCTTCAATAGTTCAATCTCATAAATATTTTACCGCTAATAAAATAAATTAATAATAAATAAATAAAATATCACCGCACTATAAATAAAAAACTCAAAATATAATAATTAATAGTTAGTTTATCAAGCAATAAACTAATTGGTTGGTTGGTTGGTTGGGTGGGTGGTTGGTTGGTTGGTTGGGTGGGTGGGTGGGTGGTTGGTTGGTTGGTTGGTTGGTTGGTTGGTGGTTGGTTGGTTGAATGTAATTAATCGAGTTCGATTAATCGGTTAATAATCTCATCATAAACATCTATTTCATCATCCAAAGATTTACGATCCTATAAAATAATTTCTTTTAAATTAAAAAATTATGTAGGATAAATGGTAAGCGAGACAAGTTTGTAGGGATGGCAATGGGTCGGGATGGGTGCGGGTATAGCTAAACCCGTAACCCATCCCGTCTATATTTTTCCAAACCCATACCCTAACCCGTACCCGTCGGGTAGTAATATTTTTTTCCCACACCCAAACCCGCCGGGTTCGGGTACCCATCCGCGGGTACCCATTGAAGTTTTAAAAATTCAAATTTAATATTTACATCAAAAAAATTATTTTTGAAAATATACTGTATGTTAATAAGCAAATGTATCTATTCATAATTTATATATAGTTTTGGTATATGTTAGTAAATAGTTTTCTTTTAATTTGATTAAAAATATTTTAGATCTTTTAGAATTCGATATTAATTCCAACAAATAAAGGAAACATGTTTAAATTTATCAAGTTTAAATATGTTAGTAAATCTTTTTTAATAATTAATATATGGTTTTGGTATATGTTAATAAATATATTTTTAATTTAATTAATAATATTATTATTGGATAGAAAAATAGAATAAAATTCAAAAGAGATATTGAAAAATCAAATTCAATATTTAAATGTAGAATGATATTTGTCAAAATATACAATAATAATTATAATTAACAAATATTTTGTTTAAATGTAGAATTATATTTTGTTTAATTAACAAATTTAAGATGATATTTTTCAAAATATACTGATTATTCTACATTAAATATTTAGAATAATATTTTTCAAAATATTATATATATATATATATATATTAATAAATAATAAATTGTTTTTGGCATTACATAATACAAATACTAATATCAGTAATTTTATTTTAAAGTTTGTTAAATGTTATTAGATAATTTAATTTTTTATATAATATTAATTTAGCGGGTACCCATCGGGTATTACCCAATGGGTCGGGTTCGGGTTGGGTACCCGTGGGAAATTTCTTAAACCCATAACCCATCCCAAACCCGGCGGGTAGTAAATTTTCAAACCCACGACCCATCCGCGGAATTTTTTTTAAACCCATAACCCATCCCATCGGGTCGGCTCGGGTCGGGTACCCGCGGGTTTGGGAAAAATTGCCATCCCTACAAGTTTGTGTCCAATGCCGAGACAAATATTGACCTCCTTTCGAAGTATTGAAAGGAACATGAAAGTTTTAGTGGACTCTAAAGTGCAAAGATGCACTCAACAACATCAACATTTGTATAACTCCTAGCCCGCAAGAGTATAAACTGTGAACGGCTAAAATAAATAAAATTTATTTTTTATTCTTCAATAGTTCAATCTCATAAATATTTTACCGCTAATAAACTAAATTAATAATAAATAAATAAAATATCACCGCACTATAAATAAAAAACTAAAAATATAATAATTAATAATTAGTTTATCAAGCAATAAACTAATTGGTTGGTTGGTTGGGTGGTTGGTTGGTTGGTTGGTTGGTTGGTTGGGTGGGTGGGTGGGTGGGTGGTTGGTTGGTTGTAATTAATCGAGTTGGATTAATCGGTTAATAATCTCATCATAAACATCTATTTCATCATCGAAAGATTTACGATCCTATAAAATAATTTCTTTTAAATTAAAAAATTATGTAGGATAAATGGTAAGCGAGACAAGTTTGTGTCCAATGCCCAGAAAAATATTGACCTCCTTTCGAAGTATTGAAAGGAACATGAAAGTTTTAGTGGACTCTAAAGTGCAAAGATGCACTCAACAACATCAACATTTGTATAACTCCTGGCCCGCAAGAGTATAAACTGTGAACGGCTAAAATAAATAAAATTTATTTTTTATTCTTCAATAGTTCAATCTCATAAATATTTTACCGCTAATAAACTAAATTAATAATATATAAATAAAATATCACCGCACTATAAATAAAAAACTCAAAATATAATAATTAATAATTAGTTTATCAAGCAATAAACTAATTGGTTGGTTGGTTGGGTGGGTGGGTGGTTGGTTGGTTGGTTGTGTGGGTGGTTGGTTGGTTGGTTGGTTGGTTGGTTGGTTGGGTGGGTGGGTGGTTGGTTGGTTGGTTGGTTGGGTGAATGTAATTAATCGAGTTCGATTAATCGGTTAATAATCTCATCATAAACATCTATTTCATCATCAAAAGATTTACGATCCAATAAAATAATTTCTTTTAAATTAAAAAATTATGTAGGATAAATGGTAAGCGAGACAAGTTTGTGTCTAATGCCCAGACAAATATTGACCTCCTTTCGAAGTATTGAAAGGAACATGAAAGTTTTAGTGGACTCTAAAGTGCAAAGATGCACTCAACAACATCAACATTTGTATAACTCCTGGCCCGCAAGAGTATAAACTGTGAACGGCTAAAATAAATAAAATTTATTTTTTATTCTTCAATAGTTCAATCTCATAAATATTTTACCGCTAATAAACTAAATTAATAATAAATAAATAAAATATCACCGCACTATAAATAAAAAACTAAAAATATAATAATTAATAATTAGTTTATCAAGCAATAAACTAATTGGTTGGTTGGTTGGTTGGGTGGGTGGGTGGTTGGTTGGTTGGTTGGGTGGGTGGGTGGTTGGTTGGTTGGTTGGTTGGTTGGGTGGGTGGGTGGGTGGTTGGTTGGTTGGGTGGGTGGGTGGGTGGTTGGTTGAATGTAATTAATCGAGTTCGATTAATCGGTTAATAATCTCATCATAAACATCTATTTCATCATCGAAAGATTTACGATCCTATAAAATAATTTCTTTTAAATTAAAAAATTATGTAGGATAAATGGTAATCGAGACAAGTTTGTGTCCAATGCCCAGACAAATATTGACCTCCTTTCGAAGTATTGAAAAGAACATGAAAGTTTTAGTGGACTCTAAAGTGCAAAGATGCACTCAACAACATCAACATTTGTATAACTCCTGGCCCGCAAGAGTATAAACTGTGAACGGCTAAAATAAATAAAATTTATTTTTTATTCTTCAATAGTTCAATCTCATAAATATTTTACCGCTAATAAACTAAATTAATAATAAATAAATAAAATACCACCGCACTATAAATAAAAAACTCAAAATATAATAATTAATAATTAGTTTATCAAGCAATAAACTAATTGGTTGGTTGGTTGGTTGGTTGGTTGGTTGGTTGGGTGGGTGGTTGGTTGGTTGGGTGGGTGGTTGGTTGGTTGGTTGGTTGGTTGGTTGGGTGGTTGGTTGGTTGGTTGGTTGGTTGGTTGAATGTAATTAATCGAGTTCGATTAATCGGTTAATAATCTCATCATCAACATCTATTTCATCATCGAAAGATTTATGATCCTATAAAATAATTTCTTGTAAATTAAAAAATTATGTAGGATAAATGGTAAGCGAGACAAGTTTGTGTCCAATGCCCAGACAAATATTGACCTCCTTTCGAAGTATTGAAAGGAACGTGAAAGTTTTAGTGGACTCTAAAGTGCAAAGATGCACTTAACAACATCAACATTTGTATAACTCCTGACCCGCAAGAGTATAAACTGTGAACGGCTAAAATAAATAAAATTTATATTTTATTCTTCAATAGTTCAATCTCATAAATATTTTACCGCTAATAAACTAAATTAATAATAAATAAATAAAATATCACCGCACTATAAATAAAAAACTCAAAATATAATAATTAATAATTAGTTTATCAAGCAATAAACTAATTGGTTGGTTGGGTGGGTGGGTGGTTGGTTGGTTGGTTGGTTGGGTGGGTGGGTGGGTGGTTGGTTGGTTGGTTGGGTGAGTGGTTGGTTGGTTGGGTGGTTGGTTGGTTGGTTGGTTGAATGTAATTAATCGAGTTCGATTAATCGGTTAATAATCTCATCATAAATATTTATTTCATCATCGAAAGATTTACGATCCTATAAAATAATTTCTTTTAAATTAAGAAATTATGTAGGATAAATGGTAAGCGAGACAAGTTTGTGTCCAATGCCCAGACAAATATTGACCTCCTTTCGAAGTATTGAAAGGAACATGAAAGTTTTAGTGGACTCTAAAGTGCAAAGATGCACTCAACAACATCAACATTTGTATAACTCCTGGCCCGCAAGAGTATAAACTGTGAACGGCTAAAATAAATAAAATTTATTTTTTATTCTTCAATAGTTCAATCTCATAAATATTTTACCGCTAATAAACTAAATTAATAATAAATAAATAAAATATCACCGCACTATAAATAAAAAACTCAAAATATAATAATTAATAATTAGTTTATCAAGCAATAAACTAATTGGTTGGTTGGTTGGGTGGGTGGTTGGTTGGTTGGTTGGTTGGTTGGTTGGTTGGTTGGTTGGTTGGTTGGTTGGTTGGGTGGTTGGTGGGTTGGTTGGTTGGTTGGGTGGTTGGTTGGTTGGTTGAATGTAATTAATCGAGTTTGATTAATCGGTTAATAATCTCATCATCAACATCTATTTCATCATAGAAAGATTTACGATCCTATAAAATAATTTCTTTTAAATTAAAAAATTATGTATGGTAAGCGAGACAAGTTTGTGTCCAATGCCCAGACAAATATTGACCTCCTTTCGAAGTATTGAAAGGAACGTGAAAGTTTTAGTGGACTCTAAAGTGCAAAGATGCACTCAACAACATCAACATTTGTATAACTCCTGGCCCGCAAGAGTATAAACTGTGAACGGCTAAAATAAATAAAATTTATTTTTTATTCTTCAATAGTTCAATCTCATAAATATTTTACCGCTAATAAACTAAATTAATAATAAATAAATAAAATATCACCGCACTATAAATAAAAAACTCAAAATATAATAATTAATAATTAGTTTATCAAGCAATAAACTAATTGGTTGGTTGGGTGGTTGGTTGGTTGGTTGGTTGGTTGGGTGGGTGGGTGGTTGGTTGGTTGGTTGGTTGGTTAGTTGGTTGGTTGGTTGGTTGGGTGGTTGGTTGGGTGGTTTGTTGAATGTAATTAATCGAGTTCGATTAATCGGTTAATAATCTCATCATAAACATCTATTTCATCATCGAAATATTTACGATCCTATAAAATAATTTCTTTTAAATTAAAAAATTATGTAGGATAAATAGTAAGCGAGACAAGTTTGTGTCCAATGCCCAGACAAATATTGACCTCCTTTCGAAGTATTGAAAGGAACATGAAAGTTTTAGTGGACTCTAAAGTGCAAAGATGCACTCAACAACATCAACATTTGTATAACTCCTGGCCCGCAAGAGTATAAACTGTGAACGGCTAAAATAAATAAAATTTATTTTTTATTCTTCAATAGTTCAATCTCATAAATATTTTACCGCTAATAAACTAAATTAATAATAAATAAATAAAATACCACCGCACTATAAATAAAAAACTCAAAATATAATAATTAATAATTAGTTTATCAAGCAATAAACTAATTGGTTGGTTGGTTGGGTGGGTGGTTGGTTGGTTGGTTGGGTGGGTGGTTGGTTGGTTGGGTGGGTGGTTGGTTGGTTGGTTGGTTGGTTGGGTGGTTGGTTGGTTGGTTGAATGTAATTAATCGAGTTCGATTAATCGGTTAATAATCTCATCATCAACATCTATTTCATCATCGAAAGATTTATGATCCTATAAAATAATTTCTTGTAAATTAAAAAATTATGTAGGATAAATGGTAAGCGAGACAAGTTTGTGTCCAATGCCCAGACAAATATTGACCTCCTTTCGAAGTATTGAAAGGAACGTGAAAGTTTTAGTGGACTCTAAAGTGCAAAGATGCACTCAACAACATCAACATTTGTATAACTCCTGACCCGCAAGAGTATAAACTGTGAACGGCTAAAATAAATAAAATTTATATTTTATTCTTCAATAGTTCAATCTCATAAATATTTTACCGCTAATAAACTAAATTAATAATAAATAAATAAAATATCACCGCACTATAAATAAAAAACTCAAAATATAATAATTAATAATTAGTTTATCAAGCAATAAACTAATTGGTTGGTTGGGTGGGTGGGTGGTTGGTTGGTTGGTTGGGTGGGTGGGTGGGTGGTTGGTTGGTTGGTTGGGTGAGTGGTTGGTTGGTTGGGTGGTTGGTTGGTTGGTTGGTTGAATGTAATTAATCGAGTTCGATTAATCGGTTAATAATCTCATCATAAATATTTATTTCATCATCGAAAGATTTACGATCCTATAAAATAATTTCTTTTAAATTAAGAAATTATGTAGGATAAATGGTAAGCGAGACAAGTTTGTGTCCAATGCCCAGACAAATATTGACCTCCTTTCGAAGTATTGAAAGGAACATGAAAGTTTTAGTGGACTCTAAAGTGCAAAGATGCACTCAACAACATCAACATTTGTATAACTCCTGGCCCGCAAGAGTATAAACTGTGAACGGCTAAAATAAATAAAATTTATTTTTTATTCTTCAATAGTTCAATCTCATAAAAATTTTACCGCTAATAAACTAAATTAATAATAAATAAATAAAATATCACCGCACTATAAATAAAAAACTCAAAATATAATAATTAATAATTAGTTTATCAAGCAATAAACTAATTGGTTGGTTGGTTGGGTGGGTGGTTGGTTGGTTGGTTGGTTGGTTGGTTGGTTGGTTGGTTGGTTGGTTGGTTGGTTGGGTGGGTGGGTGGTTGGGTGGTTGGTGGGTTGGTTGGTTGGTTGGGTGGTTGGTTGGTTGGTTGAATGTAATTAATCGAGTTTGATTAATCGGTTAATAATCTCATCATCAACATCTATTTCATCATAGAAAGATTTACGATCCTATAAAATAATTTCTTTTAAATTAAAAAATTATGTAGGATAAATGGTAAGCGAGACAAGTTTGTGTCCAATGCCCAGACAAATATTGACCTCCTTTCGAAGTATTGAAAGGAACGTGAAAGTTTTAGTGGACTCTAAAGTGCAAAGATGCACTCAACAACATCAACATTTGTATAACTCCTGGCCCGCAAGAGTATAAACTGTGAACGGCTAAAATAAATAAAATTTATTTTTTATTCTTCAATAGTTCAATCTCATAAATATTTTACCGCTAATAAACTAAATTAATAATAAATAAATAAAATATCACCGCACTATAAATAAAAAACTCAAAATATAATAATTAATAATTAGTTTATCAAGCAATAAACTAATTGGTTGGTTGGTTGGTTGGGTGGTTGGTTGGTTGGTTGGTTGGGTGGGTGGGTGGGTGGTTGGTTGGTTGGTTAGTTGGTTGGTTGGTTGGGTGGTTGGTTGGTTGGTTTGTTGAATGTAATTAATCGAGTTCGATTAATCGGTTAATAATCTCATCATAAACATCTATTTCATCATCGAAATATTTACGATCCTATAAAATAATTTCTTTTAAATTAAAAAATTATGTAGGATAAATAGTAAGCGAGACAAGTTTGTGTCCAATGCCGAGACAAATATTGACCTCCTTTCGAAGTATTGAAAGGAACATGAAAGTTTTAGTGGACTCTAAAGTGCAAAGATGCACTCAACAACATCAACATTTGTATAACTCCTCGCCCGCAAGAGTATAAACTGTGAACGGCTAAAATAAATAAAATTTATTTTTTATTCTTCAATAGTTCAATCTCATAAATATTTTACCGCTAATAAACTAAATTAATAATAAATAAATAAAATATCACCGCACTATAAATAAAAAACTCAAAATATAATAATTAATAATTAGTTTATCAAGCAATAAACTAATTGGTTGGTTGGTTGGTTGGGTGGGTGGTTGGTTGGTTGGTTGGTTGGTTGAATGTAATTAATCGAGTTCGATTAATCGGTTAATAATCTCATCATCAACATCTATTTCATCATCGAAAGATTTACGATCCTATAAAATAATTTCTTTTAAATTAAAAAATTATGTAGGATAAATGGTAAGCGAGACAAGTTTGTGTCCAATGCCCAGACAAATATTGACCTCCTTTCGAAGTATTGAAAGGAACGTGAAAGTTTTAGTGGACTCTAAAGTGCGAAGATGCACTCAACAACATCAACATTTCTATAACTCCTGGCCCGCAAGAGTATAAACTATGAACGGCTAAAATAAATAAAATTTATTTTTTATTCTTCAATAGTTCAATCTCATAAATATTTTACCGCTAATAAACTAAATTAATAATAAATAAATAAAATATCACCGCACTATAAATAAAAAACTCAAAATATAATAATTAATAATTAGTTTATCAAGCAATAAACTAATTGGTTGGTTGGTTGGGTGGGTGGTTGGTTGGTTGGTTGGGTGGTTGGTTGGTTGGTTGGTTGGGTGGTTGGTTGGTTGGTTGAATGTAATTAATCAAGTTCGATTAATCGATTAATAATCTCATCATAAACATCTATTTCATCATCGAAAGATTTACGATCCTATAAAATAATTGGTTGGTTGGTTGGGTGGGTGGGTAGTTGGTTGGTTGGTTGGGTGGGTGGGTGGTTGGTTGGTTGGTTGGGTGGGTGGTTGGTTGGTTGGTTGGTTGGTTGAATGTAATTAATCGAGTTCGATTAATCGGTTAATAATCTCATCATAAACATCTATTTCATCATCGAAATATTTACGATCCTATAAAATAATTTCTTTTAAATTAAAAAATTAAGTAGGATAAATGGTAAGCGAGACAAGTTTGTGTCCAATGCCCAGACAAATATTGACCTCCTTTCGAAGTATTGAAAGGAACGTGAAAGTTTTAGTGGACTCTAAAGTGCAAAGATGCACTCAACAACATCAACATTTGTATAACTCCTGGCCCGCAAGAGTATAAACTATGAACGGCTAAAATAAATAAAATTTATTTTTTATTCTTCAATAGTTCAATCTCATAAATATTTTACCGCTAATAAACTAAATTAATAATAAATAAATAAAATATCACCGCACTATAAATAAAAAACTCAAAATATAATAATTAATAATTAGTTTATCAAGCAATAAACTAATTGGTTGGTTGGGTGGGTCGGTGGTTGGTTGGTTGGGTGGGTGGTTGGTTGGTTGGTTGGGTGGTTGGTTGGTTGGTTGGTTGGGTGGTTGGTTGGTTCGTTGAATGTAATTAATCGAGTTCGATTAATCGATTAATAATCTCATCATAAACATCTATTTCATCATCGAAAGATTTACGATCCTATAAAATAATTGGTTGGTTGGTTGGGTGGGTGGGTAGTTGGTTGGTTGGTTGGTTGGTTGGTTGGTTGAATGTAATTAATCGAGTTCGATTAATCGGTTAATAATCTCATCATAAACATCTATTTCATCATCGAAAGATTTACGATCCTATAAAATAATTTCTTTTAAATTAAAAAATTATGTAGGATAAATGGTAAGCGAGACAAGTTTGTGTCCAATGCCCAGACAAATATTGACCTCCTTTCGAAGTATTGAAAGGAACATGAAAGTTTTAGTGGACTCTAAAGTGCAAAGATGCACTCAACAACATCAACATTTGTATAACTCCTGGCCCGCAAGAGTATAAACTGTGAACGGCTAAAATAAATAAAATTTATTTTTTATTCTTCAATAGTTCAATCTTATAAATATTTTACCGCTAATAAACTAAATAAATAATAAATAAATAAAATATCACCGCACTATAAATAAAAAACTCAAAATATAATAATTAATAATTAGTTTATCAAGCAATAAACTAATTGTTTGGTTGGTTGGTTGGGTGGTTGGTTGGTTGGTTGGTTGGGTGGGTGGGTGGTTGGTTGGTTGGTTGGTTGGTTGGGTGGTTGGTTGGTTGGTTGAATGTAATTAATCGAGTTCGATTAATCGGTTAATAATCTCATCATAAACATCTATTTTATCATCGAAAGATTTACGATCCTATAAAATAATTGGTTGGTTGGTTGGGTGGGTGGGTGGTTGGTTGGTTGGTTGGTTGGGTGGTTGGTTGGTTGGTTGGTTGGTTGGTTGGGTGGGTGGTTGGTTGGTTGGTTGGGTGGTTGGTTGGTTGGTTGGTTGGTTGGTTGGTTGAATGTAATTAATCGAGTTCGATTAATCGGTTAATAATCTCATCATAAACATCTATTTCATCATCGAAAGACTTACGATCCTATAAAATAATTGGTTGGTTGGTTGGGTGGGTGGGTGGGTGGTTGGTTGGTTGGGTGGGTGGGTGGTTGGTTGGTTGGTTGGTTGGTTGGTTGGGTGGGTGGGTGGTTGGTTGGTTGGGTGGGTGGTTGGTTGGTTGAATGTAATTAATCGAGTTCGATTAATCGGTTAATAATCTCATCATAAACATCTATTTCATCATCGAAATATTTACGATCCTATAAAATAATTTCTTTTAAATTAAAAAATTATGTAGGATAAATGATAAGCGAGACAAGTTTGTGTCCAATGCCCAGACAAATATTGACCTCCTTTCGAAGTATTGAAAGGAACATGAAAGTTTTAGTGGACTCTAAAGTGCAAAGATGCACTCAACAACATCAACATTTGTATAACTCCTGGCCCGCAAGAGTATAAACTGTGAACGGCTAAAATAAATAAAATTTATTTTTTATTCTTCAATAGTTCAATCTTATAAATATTTTACCGCTAATAAACTAAATTAATAATAAATAAATAAAATATCACCGCACTATAAATAAAAAACTCAAAATATAATAATTAATAATTAGTTTATCAAGCAATAAACTAATTGGTTGGTTGGTTGGTTGGGTGGGTGGTTGGTTGGTTGGTTGGTTGGGTGGGTGGGTGGTTGGTTGGTTGGTTGGGTGGTTGGTTGGTTGGTTGGTTGGTTGGTTGGGTGGTTGGTTGGTTGGTTGGTTGGTTGGTTGGGTGGTTGGTTGGTTGGTTGGTTGGTTGGTTGGTTGGGTGGTTGGTTGGTTGGTTGAATGTAATTAATCGAGTTCGATTAATCGGTTAATAATCTCATCATAAACATCTATTTCATCATCGAAAGATTTACGATCCTATAAAATAATTGGTTGGTTGGTTGGATTGGTGGTTGGTTGGTTGGGTGGGTGGGTGGGTGGTTGGTTGGTTGGTTGGTTGGGTGGGTGGTTGGCTGGTTGGTTGGGTGGTTGGTTGGTTGGTTGAATGTAATTAATCGAATTCGATTAATCGGTTAATAATCTCATCATAAACATCTATTTCATCATCGAAAGACTTACGATCCTATAAAATAATTGGTTGGTTGGTTGGTTGAGTGGGTGGGTGGTTGGTTGGTTGGTTGGGTGGGTGGGTGGTTGGTTGGTTGGTTGGTTGGGTGGGTGGGTGGTTGGTTGGTTGGTTGGTTGGTTGGTTGGTTGGTTGGGTGGGTGGTTGGTTGGTTGGTTGAATGTAATTAATCGAGTTCGATTAATCGGTTAATAATCTCATCATAAACATCTATTTCATCATCGAAAGATTTACGATCCTATAAAATAATTTCTTTTAAATTAAAAAATTATGTAGGATAAATGGTAAGCGAGACAAGTTTGTGTCCAATGCCCAGACAAATATTGACCTCCTTTCGAAGTATTGAAAGGAACATGAAAGTTTTAGTGGACTCTAAAGTGCAAAGATACACTCAACAACATCAACATTTGTATAACTCCTCGCCCGCAAGAGTATAAACTGTGAACGGCTAAAATAAATAAAATTTATTTTTTATTCTTCAATAGTTCAATCTCATAAATATTTTACCGCTAATAAACTAAATTAATAATAAATAAATAAAATATCACCGCACTATAAATAAAAAACTCAAAATATAATAATTAATAATTAGTTTATCAAGCAATAAACTAATTGGTTGGTTGGGTGGGTGGGTGGTTGGTTGGTTGGTTGGTTGGTTGGGTGGGTGGGTGGGTGGGTGGGTGGTTGGTTGGTTGGTTGGTTGGGTGGTTGGTTGGTTGGTTGGTTGAATGTAATTAATCGAGTTCGATTAATCGGTTAATAATCTCATCATAAACATCTATTTCATCATCGAAAGATTTACGATCCTATAAAATAATTGGTTGGTTGGTTGGGTGGGTGGGTGGGTGGTTGGTTGGGTGGTTGGTTGGTTGGTTGGTTGGTTGGTTGGTTGGGTGGTTGGTTGGTTGGTTGAATGTAATTAATCGAGTTCGATTAATCGGTTAATAATCTCATCATAAACATCTATTTCATCATCGAAAGATTTACGATCCTATAAAATAATTTCTTTTAAATTAAAAAATTATGTAGGATAAATGGTAAGCGAGACAAGTTTGTGTCCAATGCCGAGACAAATATTGACCTCCTTTCGAAGTATTGAAAGGAACGTGAAAGTTTTAGTGGACTCTAAAGTGCAAAGATGCACTCAACAACATCAACATTTGTATAACTCCTGGCCCGCAAGAGTATAAACTGTGAACGGCTAAAATAAATAAAATTTATTTTTTATTCTTCAATAGTTCAATCTCATAAATATTTTACCGCTAATAAACTAAATTAATAATAAATAAATAAAATATAACCGCACTATAAATAAAAAACTCAAAATATAATAATTAATACTTAGTTTATCAAGCAATAAACTAATTGGTTGGTTGGTTGGGTGGGTGGGTGGGTGGTTGGGTGGTTGGTTGGTTGGTTGGTTGGTTGGGTGGGTGGTTGGTTGGTTGAATGTAATTAATCGAGTTCGATTAATCGGTTAATAATCTCATCATAAACATCTATTTCATCATCGAAAGATTTACGATCCTATAAAATAATTTCTTTTAAATTAAAAAATTATGTAGGATAAATGGTAAGCGAGACAAGTTTGTGTCCAATGCCCAGACAAATATTGACCTCCTTTCGAAGTATTGAAAGGAACATGAAAGTTTTAGTGGACTCTAAAGTGCAAAGATGCACTCAACAACATCAACATTTGTATAACTCCTGGCCCGTAAGAGTATAAACTGTGAACGGCTAAAATAAATAAAATTTATTTTTTATTCTTCAATAGTTCAATCTTATAAATATTTTACCGATAATAAACTAAATTAATAATAAATAAATAAAATATCACCGCACTATAAATAAAAAACTCAAAATATAATAATTAATAATTAGTTTATCAAGCAATAAACTAATTGGTTGGTTGGTTGGTTGGGTGGGTGGGTGGTTGGTTGGTTGGTTGGTTGGTTGGTTGGTTGGGTGGTTGAATGTAATTAATCGAGTTCGATTAATCGGTTAATAATCTCATCATAAACATCTATTTCATCATCGAAAGATTTACGATCCCATAAAATAATTGGTTGGTTGGTTGGGTGGGTGGGTGGGTGGTTGGTTGGTTGGTTGGGTGGGTGGGTGGTTGGTTGGTTGGTTGGTTGGGTGGGTGGTTGGTTGGTTGGTTGGTTGGTTGAATGTAATTAATCGAGTTCGATTAATCGGTTAATAATCTCATCATAAACATCTATTTCATCATCGAAAGATTTACGATCGTATAAAATAATTTCTTTTAAATTAAAAAACTATGTAGGATAAATGGTAAGCGAGACAAGTTTGTGTCCAATGCCCAGACAAATATTGACATCCTTTCGAAGTATTGAAAGGAACATGAAAGTTTTAGTGGACTCTAAAGTGCAAAGATGCACTCAACAACATCAACATTTGTATAACTCCTGGCCCGCAAGAGTATAAACTGTGAACGGCTAAAATAAATAAAATTTATTTTTTATTCTTCAATAGTTCAATCTTATAAATATTTTACTGCTAATAAACTAAATTAATAATAAATAAATAAAATATCACCGCACTATAAATAAAAAACTCAAAATATAATAATTAATAATTAGTTTATCAAGCAATAAACTAATTGGTTGGTTGGTTGGTTGGTTGGTTGGTTGGTTGGTTGGGTGGGTGGGTGGTTGGTTGGTTGGTTGGTTGGTTGGGTGGTTGAATGTAATTAATCGAGTTCGATTAATCGGTTAATAATCTCATCAGAAACATCTATTTCATCATCGAAAGATTTACGATCCTATAAAATAATTGGTTGGTTGGTTGGGTGGGTGGGTGGTTGGTTGGTTGGTTGGGTGGGTGGGTGGGTGGTTGGTTGGTTGGTTGGGTGGGTGGGTGGTTGGTTGGTTGGTTGGTTGGGTGGGTGGTTGGTTGGTTGGTTGGTTGGTTGAATGTAATTAATCGACTTCGATTAATCGGTTAATAATCTCATCATAAACATCTATTTCATCATCGAAAGATTTACGATCCTATAAAATAATTTCTTTTAAATTAAAAAATTATGTAGGATAAATGATAAGCGAGACAAGTTTGTGTCCAATGCCCAGACAAATATTGACCTCCTTTCGAAGTATTGAAAGGAACATGAAAGTTTTAGTATACTCTAAAGTGCAAAGATGCACTCAACAACATCAACATTTGTATAATTCCTCGCCCGCAAGAGTATAAACTGTGAACGGCTAAAATAAATAAAATTTATTTTTTATTCTTCAATAGTTCAATCTTATAAATATTTTACCACTAATAAACTAAATTAATAATAAATAAATAAAATATCACCGCACTATAAATAAAAAACTCAAAATATAATAATTAATAATTAGTTTATCAAGCAATAAACTAATTGGTTGGTTGGTTGGTTGGTTGGGTGGGTGGTTGGTTGGTTGGTTAGTTGGGTGGTTGGTTGGTTGGTTGGTTGGGTGGTTGAATGTAATTAATCGAGTTCGATTAATCGGTTAATAATCTCATCATAAACATCTATTTCATCATCGAAAGATTTACGATCCTATAAAATAATTGGTTGGTTGGTTGGGTGGGTGGTTGGTTGGTTGGGTGGGTGGGTGGGTGGTTGGTTGGTTGGTTGGTTGGGTGGGTGGGTGGTTGGTTGGTTGGTTGGTTGAATGTAATTAATCGACTTCGATTAATCGGTTAATAATCTCATCATAAACATCTATTTCATCATCAAAAAATTTACGATCCTATAAAATAATTTCTTTTAAATTAAAAAATTATGTAGGATAAATGATAAGCGAGACAAGTTTGTGTCCAATGCCCAGACAAATATTGACCTCCTTTCGAAGTATTGAAAGGAACATGAAAGTTTTAGTGGACTCTAAAGTGCAAAGATGCACTCAACAACATCAACATTTGTATAACTCCTGGCCCGCAAGAGTATAAACTGTGAACGGCTAAAATAAATAAAATTTATTTTTTATTCTTCAATAGTTCAATCTTATAAATATTTTACCGCTAATAAACTAAATTAACAATAAATAAAGAAAATATCACCGCACTATAAATAAAAAACTCAAAATATAATAATTAATAATTAGTTTATCAAGCAATAAACTAATTGGTTGGTTGGTTGGTTGGGTGGGTGGTTGGTTGGTTGGTTAGTTGGGTGGGTGGTTGGTTGGTTGGTTGGGTGGTTGGTTGGTTGGTTGAATGTAATTAATCGAGTTCGATTAATCGGTTAATAATCTCATCATAAACATCAATTTCATCATCGAAAGACTTACGATCCTATAAAATAATTGGTTGGTTGGTTGGGTGGGTGGTTGGTTGGTTGGTTGGGTGGGTGGGTGGTTGGTTGGTTGGGTGGTTGGTTGGTTGGTTGGTTGGGTGGTTGGTTGGTTGGTTGAATGTAATTAATCGAGTTCGATTAATCGGTTAATAATCTCATCATAAACATCTATTTCATCATCGAAAGATTTACGATCCTATAAAATAATTTCTTTTAAATTAAAAAATTATGTAGGGTAAATGGTAAGCGAGACAAGTTTGTGTCCAATGCCCAGACAAATATTGACCTCCTTTCGATGTATTGAAAGGAACGTGAAAGTTTTAGTGGACTCTAAAGTGCAAAGATGCACTCAACAACATCAACATTTGTATAACTCCTGGCTCGCAAGAGTATAAACTGTGAACGGCTAAAATAAATAAAATTTATTTTTTATTCTTCAATAGTTCAATCTCATAAATATTTTACCGCTAATAAACTAAATTAATAATAAATAAATAAAATATCACCGCACTATAAATAAAAAACTCAAAATATAATAATTAATATTAGTTTATCCAGCAATAAACTAATTGGTTGGTTGGTTGGTTGGGTGGGTGGGTGGGTGGTTGGTTGGTTGGTTGGGTGGGTGGGTGGTTGGTTGGTTGGTTGGTTTGTTGGTTGGTTGGGTGGTTGGTTGGTTGGTTGGTTCGTTGTGTGGTTGGTTGGTTGGTTGAATGTAATTAATCGAGTTCGATTAATTGGTTAATAATCTCATCATAAACATCTATTTCATCATCGAAAGATTTACGATCCTATAAAATAATTGGGTGGTTGGTTGGTTGGTTGGGTGGGTGGTTGGTTGGTTGGTTGGGTGGGTGGTTGGTTGGTTGGTTGGTTGAATGTAATTAATCGAGTTCGATTAATCGGTTAATAATCTCATCATAAACATCTATTTCATCATCGAAAGATTTACGATCCTATAAAATAATTTCTTTTAAATTAAAAAATTATGTAGGATAAATGGTAAGCGAGACAAGTTTGTGTTCAATGCCCAGACAAATATTGACCTCCTTTCGAAGTATTGAAAGGAACATGAAAGTTTTAGTGGACTCTAAAGTGCAAAGATGCACTCAACAACATCAACATTTGTATAACTTCTGGCCCGCAAGAGTATAAACTGTGAACGGCTAAAATAAATAAAATTTATTTTTTATTCTTCAATAGTTCAATCTCATAAATATTTTACCGCTAATAAACTAAATTAATAATAAATAAATAAAATATCACCGCACTATAAATAAAAAACTCAAAATATAATAATTAATAATTAGTTTATCAAGCAATAAACTAATTGGTTGGTTGGTTGGGTGGGTGGGTGGTTGGTTGGTTGGTTGGTTGGGTGGTTGGTTGGTTGGTTGGTTGGGTGGTTGGTTGGTTGGTTGAATGTAATTAATCGAGTTCGATTAATCGGTTAATAATCTCATCATAAACATCTATTTCATCATCGAAAGATTTACGATCCTATAAAATAATTTCTTTTAAATTAAAAAATTATGTAGGATAAATGGTAAGCGAGACAAGTTTGTGTCCAATGTCCAGACAAATATTGACCTCCTTTCGAAGTATTGAAAGGAACATGAAAGTTTTAGTGGACTCTAAAGTGCAAAGATGCACTCAACAACATCAACATTTGTATAACTCCTGGCCCGCAAGAGTATAAACTGTGAACGGCTAAAATAAATAAAATTTATTTTTTATTCTTCAATAGTTCAATCTCATAAATATTTTACCGGTAATAAACTAAATTAATAATAAATAAATAAAATATCACCGCACTATAAATAAAAAACTCAAAATATAATAATTAATAATTAGTTTATCAAGCAATAAACTAATTGGTTGGTTGGTTGGGTGGGTGGGTGGTTGGTTGGTTGGTTGGTTGGTTGGTTGGGTGGGTGGTTGGTTGGTTGGTTGGTTGGTTGGTTGGGTGGCTGGTTGGTTGGTTGGGTGGTTGGGTGGTTGGTTGGTTGGTTGAATGTAATTAATCGAGTTCGATTAATCGATTAATAATCTCATCATAAACATCTATCTCATCATCGAAAGATTTACGATCCTATAAAATAATTGGTTGGTTGGTTGGGTGGGTGGGTGGTTGGTTGGTTGGGTGGGTGGGTGGGTGGGTGGGTGGTTGG
Organism: Limnanthes douglasii subsp. nivea; assembly: GCA_036936605.1. NCBI lineage: Eukaryota > Viridiplantae > Streptophyta > Magnoliopsida > Brassicales > Limnanthaceae > Limnanthes > Limnanthes douglasii. Next base: position 124,505,808 of record JAUPFV010000001.1, on the reverse strand, counting down.
TTGGTTGGTTGGTTGGGTGGGTGGGTGGTTGGTTGGTTGGTTGGTTGGTTGGTTGGGTTGGGTGGGTGGGTGGTTGGTTGGTTGGTTGGTTGGGTGGTTGGTTGGTTGGTTGAATGTAATTAATCGAGTTCGATTAATCGGTTAATAATCTCATCATAAACATCTATTTCATCATCGAAAGATTTACGATCCTATAAAATAATTTCTTTTAAATTAAAAAATTATGTAGGATAAATGGTAAGCGAGACAAGTTTGTGTCCAATGCCCAGACAAATATTGACCTCCTTTCGAAGTATTGAAAGGAACGTGAAAGTTTTAGTGGACTCTAAAGTGCAAAGATGCACTCAACAACATCAACATTTGTATAACTCCTGGCCCGCAAGAGTATAAACTGTGAACGGCTAAAATAAATAAAATTTATTTTTTATTCTTCAATAGTTCAATGTCATAAATATTTTACCGCTAATAAACTAAATTAATAATAAATAAATAAAATATCACCGCACTATAAATAAAAAACTCAAAATATAATAATTAATAATTAGTTTATCAAGCAATAAAATAATTGGTTGGTTGGTTGGTTGGTTGGTTGGTTGGTTGGTTAGTCGGGTGGGTGGGTGGTTGGTTGGTTGGTTGGGTGGGTGGTTGGTTGGGTGGTTGGTTGGTTGGTTGGTTGGTTGAATGTAATTAATCGAGTTCGATTAATCGGTTAATAATCTCTTCATAAACATCTATTTCATCATCGAAAGATTTACGATCCTATAAAATAATTGGTTGGTTGGGTGGGTGGGTGGTTGGTTGGTTGGGTGGGTGGGTGGGTGGTTGGTTGGTTGGTTGGGTGGGTTGGTGGTTGGTTGGTTGGTTGGTTGAATGTAATTAATCGAGTTCGATTAATCGGTTAATAATCTCATCATCAACATCTATTTCATAATCGAAAGATTTACGATCCTATAAAATAATTTCTTTTAAATTAAAAAATTATGTAGGATAAATGGTAAGCGAGACAAGTTTGTGTCCAATGCCCAGACAAATATTGACCTCCTTTCGAAGTATTGAAAGGAACGTGAAAGTTTTAGTGGACTCTAAAGTGCAAAGATGCACTCAACAACATCAACATTTGTATAACTCCTGACCCGCAAGAGTATAAACTGTGAACGGCTAAAATAAATAAAATTTATATTTTATTCTTCAATAGTTCAATCTCATAAATATTTTACCGCTAATAAACTAAATTAATAATAAATAAATAAAATATCACCGCACTATAAATAAAAAACTCAAAATATAATAATTAATAATTAGTTTATCAAGCAATAAACTAATTGGTTGGTGTGTTGGTTGGGTGGGTGGTTGGTTGGTGGGTGCGTGGTTGGTTGGTTGGTTGGTTGAATGTAATTAATCGAGTTCGATTAATCGGTTAATAATCTCATCATCAACATCTATTTCATAATCGAAAGATTTACGATCCTATAAAATAATTTCTTTTAAATTAAAAAATTATGTAGGATAAATGGTAAGCGAGACAAGTTTGTTTCCAATGCCCAGACAAATATTGACCTCCTTTCGAAGTATTGAAAGGAACGTGAAAGTTTTAGTGGACTCTAAAGTGCAAAGATGCACTCAACAACATCAACATTTGTATAACTCATGGCCCGCAAGAGTATAAACTGTGAACGGCTAAAATAAATAAAATTTATTTTTTATTCTTCAATAGTTCAATCTCATAAATATTTTACCGCTAATAAACTAAATTAATAATAAATAAATAAAATATCACCGCGCTATAAATAAAAAACTCAAAATATAATAATTAAAAATTAGTTTATCAAGCAATAAACTAATTGGTTGGTTGGTTGGTTGGGTGGGTGGGTGGTTGGTTGGTTGGTTGGGTGGGTGGGTGGGTGGTTGGTTGGTTGGTTGGTTTGTTGGTTGGTTGGGTGGTTGGTTGGTTGGTTGGTTGGTTGGTTGGTTGTGTGGTTGTTTGGTTGGTTGGTTGGTTGTGTGGTTGGTTGGTTGGTTGAATGTAATTAATCGAGTTCGATTAATTGGTTAATAATCTCATCATAAACATCTATTTCATCATCGAAAGATTTACGATCCTATAAAATAATTGGGTGGTTGGTTGGTTGGTTGGTTGGGTGGGTGGTTGGTTGGTTGGTTGGGTGGGTGGTTGGTTGGTTGGTTGGTTGAATGTAATTAATCGAGTTCGATTAATCGGTTAATAATCTCATCATAAACATCTATTTCATCATCGAAAGATTTACGATCCTATAAAATAATTTCTTTTAAATTAAAAAATTATGTAGGATAAATGGTAAGCGAGACAAGTTTGTGTTCAATGCCCAGACAAATATTGACCTCCTTTCGAAGTATTGAAAGGAACATGAAAGTTTTAGTGGACTCTAAAGTGCAAAGATGCACTCAACAACATCAACATTTGTATAACTTCTGGCCCGCAAGAGTATAAACTGTGAACGGCTAAAATAAATAAAATTTATTTTTTATTCTTCAATAGTTCAATCTCATAAATATTTTACCGCTAATAAACTAAATTAATAATAAATAAATAAAATATCACCGCACTATAAATAAAAAACTCAAAATATAATAATTAATAATTAGTTTATCAAGCAATAAACTAATTGGTTGGTTGGTTGGGTGGGTGGGTGGGTGGTTGGTTGGTTGGTTGGTTGGGTGGTTGGTTGGTTGGTTGGTTGGGTGGTTGGTTGGTTGGTTGAATGTAATTAATCGAGTTCGATTAATCGGTTAATAATCTCATCATAAACATCTATTTCATCATCGAAAGATTTACGATCCTATAAAATAATTTCTTTTAAATTAAAAAATTATGTAGGATAAATGGTAAGCGAGACAAGTTTGTGTCCAATGTCCAGACAAATATTGACCTCCTTTCGAAGTATTGAAAGGAACATGAAAGTTTTAGTGGACTCTAAAGTGCAAAGATGCACTCAACAACATCAACATTTGTATAACTCCTGGCCCGCAAGAGTATAAACTGTGAACGGCTAAAATAAATAAAATTTATTTTTTATTCTTCAATAGTTCAATCTCATAAATATTTTACCGGTAATAAACTAAATTAATAATAAATAAATAAAATATCACCGCACTATAAATAAAAAACTCAAAATATAATAATTAATAATTAGTTTATCAAGCAATAAACTAATTGGTTGGTTGGTTGGGTGGGTGGGTGGTTGGTTGGTTGGTTCGTTGGGTGGGTGGTTGGTTGGTTGGTTGGTTGGTTGGGTGGGTGGTTGGTTGGTTGGGTGGTTGGGTGGTTGGTTGGTTGGTTGAATGTAATTAATCGAGTTCGATTAATCGATTAATAATCTCATCATAAACATCTATCTCATCATCGAAAGATTTACGATCCTATAAAATAATTGGTTGGTTGGTTGGGTGGGTGGGTGGTTGGTTGGTTGGGTGGGTGGGTGGTTGGTTGGTTGGTTGGGTTGGGTGGGTGGGTGGTTGGTTGGTTGGTTGGTTGGGTGGTTGGTTGGTTGGTTGAATGTAATTAATCGAGTTCGATTAATCGGTTAATAATCTCATCATAAACATCTATTTCATCATCGAAAGATTTACGATCCTATAAAATAATTTCTTTTAAATTAAAAAATTATGTAGGATAAATGGTAAGCGAGACAAGTTTGTGTCCAATGCCCAGACAAATATTGACCTCCTTTCGAAGTATTGAAAGGAACGTGAAAGTTTTAGTGGACTCTAAAGTGCAAAGATGCACTCAACAACATCAACATTTGTATAACTCCTGGCCCGCAAGAGTATAAACTGTGAACGGCTAAAATAAATAAAATTTATTTTTTATTCTTCAATAGTTCAATGTCATAAATATTTTACCGCTAATAAACTAAATTAATAATAAATAAATAAAATATCACCGCACTATAAATAAAAAACTCAAAATATAATAATTAATAATTAGTTTATCAAGCAATAAAATAATTGGTTGGTTGGTTGGTTGGTTGGGTGGGTGGGTGGTTGGTTGGTTGGTTGGTCGGGTGGGTGGGTGGTTGGTTGGTTGGTTGGGTGGGTGGTTGGTTGGGTGGTTGGTTGGTTGGTTGGTTGGTTGAATGTAATTAATCGAGTTCGATTAATCGGTTAATAATCTCTTCATAAACATCTATTTCATCATCGAAAGATTTACGATCCTATAAAATAATTGGTTGGTTGGTTGGGTGGGTGGTTGGTTGGGTGGGTGGGTGGTTGGTTGGGTGGGTGGGTGGGTGGTTGGTTGGTTGGTTGGGTGGGTTGGTGGTTGGTTGGTTGAATGTAATTAATCGAGTTCGATTAATCGGTTAATAATCTCATCATCAACATCTATTTCATAATCGAAAGATTTACGATCCTATAAAATAATTTCTTTTAAATTAAAAAATTATGTAGGATAAATGGTAAGCGAGACAAGTTTGTGTCCAATGCCCAGACAAATATTGACCTCCTTTCGAAGTATTGAAAGGAACGTGAAAGTTTTAGTGGACTCTAAAGTGCAAAGATGCACTCAACAACATCAACATTTGTATAACTCCTGGTCCGCAAGAGTATAAACTGTGAACGGCTAAAATAAATAAAATTTATTTTTTATTCTTCAATAGTTCAATCTCATAAATATTTTACCGCTAATAAACTAAATTAATAATAAATAAATAAAATATCACCGCACTATAAATAAAAAACTCAAAATATAATAATTAATAATTAGTTTATCAAGCAATAAACTAATTGGTTGGTTGGTTGGGTGGGTGGGTGGTTGGTTGGTTGGTTGGTTGGGTGGGTGGTTGGTTGGTTGGTTGGGTGGGTGGGTGGTTGGTTGGTTGGTTGGTTGGTTGGTTGGTTGGGTGGTTGAATGTAATTAATCGAGTTCGATTAATCGGTTAATAATCTCATCATAAACATCTATTTCATCATCGAAAGATTTACGATCCTATAAAATAATTTCTTTTAAATTAAAAAATTATGTAGGATAAATGGTAAGCGAGACAAGTTTGTGTCCAATGCCCAGACAAATATTGACCTCCTTTCGAAGTATTGAAAGGAACATGAAAGTTTTAGTGGACTCCAAAGTGCAAAGATGCACTCAACAACATCAACATTTGTATAACTCCTGGCCCGCAAGAGTATAAACTGTGAACGGCTAAAATAAATAAAATTTATTTTTTATTCTTCAATAGTTCAATCTCATAAATATTTTACCGCTAATAAACTAAATTAATAATAAATAAATAAAATATCACCGCACTATAACTAAAAAACTCAAAATATAATAATTAATAATTAGTTTATCAAGCAATAAACTAATTGGTTGGTTGGTTGGGTGGTTGGTTGGTTGGTTGGTTGGTTGGTTGGGTGGGTGGTTGGGTGGTTGGTGGGTTGGTTGGTTGGTTGGGTGGTTGGTTGGTTGGTTGAATGTAATTAATCGAGTTTGATTAATCGGTTAATAATCTCATCATCAACATCTATTTCATCATAGAAAGATTTACGATCCTATAAAATAATTTCTTTTAAATTAAAAAATTATGTAGGATAAATGGTAAGCGAGACAAGTTTGTGTCCAATGCCCAGACAAATATTGACCTCCTTTCGAAGTATTGAAAGGAACGTGAAAGTTTTAGTGGACTCTAAAGTGCAAAGATGCACTCAACAACATGAACATTTGTATAACTCCTGGCCCGCAAGAGTATAAACTGTGAACGGCTAAAATAAATAAAATTTATTTTTTATTCTTCAATAGTTCAATCTCATAAATATTTTACCGCTAATAAACTAAATTAATAATAAATAAATAAAATATCACCGCACTATAAATAAAAAACTCAAAATATAATAATTAATATTAGTTTATCCAGCAATAAACTAATTGGTTGGTTGGTTGGTTGGGTGGGTGGTTGGTTGGTTGGTTGGTTGGGTGGGTGGGTGGGTGGTTGGTTGGTTGGTTAGTTGGTTGGTTGGTTGGTTGGGTGGTTGGTTGGTTGGTTTGTTGAAAGTAATTAATCGAGTTCGATTAATCGGTTAATAATCTCATCATAAACATCTATTTCATCATCGAAAGATTTACGATCCTATAAAATAATTTCTTTTAAATTAAAAAATTATGTAGGATAAATGGTAAGCGAGACAAGTTTGTGTCCAATGCCCAGACAAATATTGACCTCCTTTCGAAGTATTGAAAGGAACATGAAAGTTTTAGTGGACTTTAAAGTGCAAAGATGCACTCAACAACATCAACATTTGTATAACTCATGGCCCGCAAGAGTATAAACTGTGAACGGCTAAAATAAATAAAATTTATTTTTTATTCTTCAATAGTTCAATCTCATAAATATTTTACCGCTAATAAACTAAATTAATAATAAATAAATAAAATATCACCGCACTATAAATAAAAAACTCAAAATATAATAATTAATAATTAGTTTATCAAGCATAAAACTAATTGGTTGGTTGGTTGGTTGGGTGGGTGGGTGGTTGGTTGGTTGGTTGGGTGGGTGGGTGGTTGGTTGGTTGGGTGGGTGGGTGGTTGGTTGGTTGGTTGGGTGAATGTAATTAATCGAGTTCGATTAATCGGTTAATAATCTCATCATAAACATCTATTTCATCATCCAAAGATTTACGATCCTATAAAATAATTACTTTTAAATTAAAAAATTATGTAGGATAAATGGTAAGCGAGACAAGTTTGTGTCCAATGCCGAGACAAATATTGACCTCCTTTCGAAGTATTGAAAGGAACATGAAAGTTTTAGTGGACTCTAAAGTGCAAAGATGCACTCAACAACATCAACATTTGTATAACTCCTCGCCCGCAAGAGTATAAACTGTGAACGGCTAAAATAAATAAAATTTATTTTTTATTCTTCAATAGTTCAATCTCATAAATATTTTACCGCTAACAAACTAAATTAATAATAAATAAATAAAATATCACCGCACTATAAATAAAAAACTCAAAATATAATAATTAATATTAGTTTATCCAGCAATAAACTAATTGGTTGGTTGGTTGGTTGGGTGGGTGGTTGGTTGGTTGGTTGGTTGGTTGGGTGGGTGGGTGGTTGGTTGGTTGGTTGGTTGGTTAGTTGGTTGGTTGGTTGGGTGGTTGGTTGGTTGGTTTGTTGAAAGTAATTAATCGAGTTCGATTAATCGGTTAATAATCTCATCATAAACATCTATTTCATAATCGAAAGATTTACGATCCTATAAAATAATTTCTTTTAAATTAAAAAATTATGTAGGATAAATGGTAAGCGAGACAAGTTTGTGTCCAATGCCCAGACAAATATTGACCTCCTTTCGAAGTATTGAAAGGAACATGAAAGTTTTAGTGGACTTTAAAGTGCAAAGATGCACTCAACAACATCAACATTTGTATAACTCATGGCCCGCAAGAGTATAAACTGTGAACGGCTAAAATAAATAAAATTTATTTTTTATTCTTCAATAGTTCAATCTCATAAATATTTTACCGCTAATAAACTAAATTAATAATAAATAAATAAAATATCACCGCACTATAAATAAAAAACTCAAAATATAATAATTAATAATTAGTTTATCAAGCATAAATCTAATTGGTTGGTTGGTTGGTTGGTTGGGTGGGTGGGTGGTTGGTTGGTTGGGTGGGTGGGTGGTTGGTTGGTTGGTTGGGTGAATGTAATTAATCGAGTTCGATTAATCGGTTAATAATCTCATCATAAACATCTATTTCATCATCCAAAGATTTACGATCCTATAAAATAATTACTTTTAAATTAAAAAATTATGTAGGATAAATGGTAAGCGAGACAAGTTTGTGTCCAATGCCGAGACAAATATTGACCTCCTTTCGAAGTATTGAAAGGAACATGAAAGTTTTAGTGGACTCTAAAGTGCAAAGATGCACTCAACAACATCAACATTTGTATAACTCCTCGCCCGCAAGAGTATAAACTGTGAACGGCTAAAATAAATAAAATTTATTTTTTATTCTTCAATAGTTCAATCTCATAAATATTTTACCGCTAACAAACTAAATTAATAATAAATAAATAAAATATCACCGCACTATAAATAAAAAACTCAAAATATAATAATTAATATTAGTTTATCCAGCAATAAACTAATTGGTTGGTTGGTTGGTTGGGTGGGTGGTTGGTTGGTTGGTTGGTTGGTTGGGTGGGTGGGTGGTTGGTTGGTTGGTTGGTTAGTTGGTTGGTTGGTTGGGTGGTTGGTTGGTTGGTTTGTTGAAAGTAATTAATCGAGTTCGATTAATCGGTTAATAATCTCATCATAAACACCTATTTCATCATCGAAAGATTTACGATCCTATAAAATAATTTCTTTTAAATTAAAAAATTATGTAGGATAAATGGTAAGCGAGACAAGTTTGTGTCCAATGCCCAGACAAATATTGACCTCCTTTCGAAGTATTGAAAGGAACATGAAAGTTTTAGTGGACTCTAAAGTGCAAAGATGCACTCAACAACATCAACATCTGTATAACTCCTGGCCCGCAAGAGTATAAACTGTGAACGACTAAAATAAATAAAATTTATTTTTTATTCTTCAATAGTTCAATCTCATAAATATTTTACCGCTAATAAACTAAATTAATAATAAATAAATAAAATATCACCGCACTATAAATAAAAAACTCAAAATATAATAATTAATAATTAGTTTATCAAGCAATAAACTAATTGGTTGGTTGGTTGGTTGGGTGTGTGGGTGGTTGGTTGGTTGGTTGGTTGGTTGGGTGGGTGGTTGGTTGGTTGGTTGGTTGGTTGGTTGGTTGGTTGGGTGGGTGGTTGGTTGGTTGAATGTAATTAATCGAGTTCGATTAATCGGTTAATAATCTCATCATAAACATCTATTTCATCATCGAAAGATTTATGATCCTATAAAATAATTTCTTTTAAATTAAAAAATTATGTAGGATAAATGGTAAGCGAGACAAGTTTGTGTCCAATGCCCAGACAAATATTGACCTCCTTTCGAAGTATTGAAAGGAACATGAAAGTTTTAGTGGACTCTAAAGTGTAAAGATGCATTCAACAACATCAACATTTGTATAACTCCTGGCCCGCAAGAGTATAAACTGATGGCTAAAATAAATAAAATTTATTTTTTATTCTTCAATAGTTCAATCTCATAAATATTTTACCGCTAATAAACTAAATTAATAATAAATAAATAAAATATCACCGCACTATAAATAAAAAACTCAAAATATAATAATTAATAATTAGTTTATCAAGCAATAAACTAATTGGTTGGTTGGTTGGTTGGTTGGTTGGGTGGGTTGGTGGTTGGTTGGTTGGTTGGGTGGGTGGGTGGTTGGTTGGTTGGTTGGTTGGTTGGGTGGTTGGTTGGTTGAATGTAATTATCGAGTTCGATTAATCGGTTAATAATCTCATCATAAACATCTATTTCATCATCGAAAGATTTACGATCCTATAAAATAATTTCTTTTAAATTAAACAATTATGTAGCAACTCATCAAAGCCTATATGAAGAAGACCATCTAGTAGATCTTGTCAATACATTCAGCAAGACAAATCTCAAACTAAATATTGAAAAATGCACTACTGGCGTTCAGTCAGTGAAATTTCTAGGATAAATGGTAAGCGAGACAAGTTTGTGTCCAATGCCCAGACAAATATTGACCTCCTTTCGAAGTATTGAAAGGAACATGAAAGTTTTAGTGGACTCTAAAGTGCAAAGATGCACTCAACAACATCAACATTTGTATAACTCCTGGCCCGCAAGAGTATAAACTGTGAACGGCTAAAATAAATAAAATTTATTTTTTATTCTTCAATAGTTCAATCTCATAAATATTTTACCGCTAATAAACTAAATTAATAATAAATAAATAAAATATCACCGCACTATAAATAATAAACTCAAAATATAATAATTAATAATTAGTTTATCAAGCAATAAACTAATTGGTTGGTTGGTTGGTTGGGTGGGTGGTTGTATGGGTGGTTGGTTGGTTGGTTGGGTGGTTGGTTGGTTGGTTGAATGTAATTAATCGAGTTCGATTAATCGGTTAATAATCTCATCATAAACATCTATTTCATCATCGAAAGATTTACGATCCTATAAAATAATTTCTTTTAAATTAAAAAATTATGTAGGATAAATGGTAATGGAGACAAGTTTGTGTCCACTGCCCAGACAAATATTGACCTCCTTTCGAAGTATTGAAAGGAACATGAAAGTTTTAGTGGACTCTAAAGTGCAAAGATGCAGTCAACAACATCAACATTTGTATAACTCCTGGCCCGCAAGAGTATAAACCGTGAACGGCTAAAATAAATAAAATTTATTTTTTATTCTTCAATAGTTCAATCTCATAAATATTTTACCGCTAATAAACTAAATTAATAATAAATAAATAAAATATCACCGCACTATAAATAAAAAACTCAAAATATAATAATTAATAATTAGTTTATCAAGCAATAAACTAATTGGTTGGTTGGTTGGTTGGTTGGGTGGGTGGGTGGTTGGTTGGGTGGGTGGGTGGTTGGTTGGTTGGTTGGGTGGGTGGTTGGTTGGTTGGTTGGTTGGTTGGTTGGTGGTTGGTTGAATGTAATTAATCGAGTTCGATTAATCGGTTAATAATCTCATCATAAACATCTATTTCATCATCGAAAGATTTACGATCCTATAAAATAATTTCTTTTAAATTAAAAAATTATGTAGGATAAATGGTAAGCGAGACAAGTTTTTTTCCAATGCCCAGACAAATATTGACCTCCTTTCGAAGTATTGAAAGGAACATGAAAGTTTTAGTGGACTCTAAAGTGCAAAGATGCACTCAACAACATCAACATTTGTATAACTCCTGGCCCGCAAGAGTATAAACTATGAACGACTAAAATAAATAAATAAAAAATTTCTTTCTTCAATAGTTCAATCTCATAAATATTTTACCGCTAATAAACTAAATTAATAATAAATAAATAAAATATCACCGCACTATAAATAAAAAACTCAAAATATAATAATTAATAATTAGATTATCAAGCAATAAACTAATTGGTTGGTTTGTTGGGTGGGTGGTTGATTGGTTGGTTGGGTGGGTGGGTGGTTGGTTGGTTGGTTGGGTGGTTGGTTGGTTGGTTGGTTGTAATTAATCGAGTTCGATTAATCAGTTAATAATCTCATCATAAACATATATTTCATCATCGAAAGATTTACGATCCTATAAAATAATTTCTTTTAAATTAAACAATTATGTAGGATAAATGGTAAGCGAGAAAAGTTTGTGTCCAATGCCCAGACAAATATTGACCTCCTTTCGAAGTATTGAAAGGAACATGAAAGTTTTAGTGGACTCTAAAGTGCAAAGATGCACTCAACAACATCAACATTTGTATAACTCCTGGCCCGCAAGAGTATAAACTGTGAACGGCTAAAATAAATAAAATTTATTTTTTATTCTTCAATAGTTCAATCTCATAAATATTTTACCGCTAATAAACTAAATTAATAATAAATAAATAAAATATCACCGCACTATAAATAAAAAACTCAAAATATAATAATTAATAATTAGTTTATCAAGCAATAAACTAATTGGTTGGTTGGTTGGGTGGGTGGTTGGTTGGTTGGTTGGTTGGGTGGGTGGGTGGTTGGTTGGTTGGGTGGTTGGTTGGTTGGTTGGTTGGTTGGTTGATTGAGTGGTTGGTTGGTTGGTTGAATGTAATTAATCGAGTTCGATTAATCGATTAATAATCTCATCATAAACATCTATTTCATCATCGAAAGATTTACGATCCTATAAAATAATTTATTTTAAATTAAAAAATTATGTAGGATAAATGGTAAGCGAGACAAGTTTGTGTCCAATGCCCAGACAAATATTGACCTCCTTTCGAAGTATTGAAAGGAACATGAAAGTTTTAGTGGACTCTAAAGTGCAAAGATGCACTCAACAACATCAACATTTGTATAACTCCTGGCCCGCAAGAGTATAAACTGTGAACGGCTAAAATAAATAAAATTTATTTTTTATTCTTCAATAGTTCAATCTCATAAATATTTTATCGCTAATAAACTAAATTAATAATAAATAAATAAAATATCACCGCACTATAAATAAAAAACTCAAAATATAATAATTAATAATTAGTTTATCAAGCAATAAACTAATTGGTTGGTTGGTTGGTTGGTTGGTTGGTTGGTTGGTTGAGTGGTTGGTTGGTTAGTTGAATGTAATTAATCGAGTTCGATTAATCGGTTAATAATCTCATCATAAACATCTATTTCATCATCGAAAGATTTACGATCCTATAAAATAATTTCTTTTAAATTAAAAAATTATGTAGGATAAATGGTAAGCGAGACAAGTTTGTGTCCAATGCCCAGACAAATATTGACCTCCTTTCGAAGTATTGAAAGGAACATGAAAGTTTTAGTGGACTCTAAAGTGCAAAGATGCACTCAACAACATCAACATTTGTATAACTCCTGGCCCGCAAGAGTATAAACTGTGAACGGCTAAAATAAATAAAATTTATTTTTTATTCTTCAATAGTTCAATCTCATAAATATTTTATCGCTAATAAACTAAATTAATAATAAATAAATAAAATATCACCGCACTATAAATAAAAAACTCAAAATATAATAATTAATAATTAGTTTATCAAGCAATAAACTAATTGGTTGGTTGGTTGGTTGGTTGGTTGGTTGGTTGAATTTAATTAATCGAGTTCGATTAATCGGTTAATAATCTCATCATCAACATCTATTTCATCATCGCAAGATTTACGATCCTTTAAAATAATTTCTTTTAAATTAAAAAATTATGTAGGATAAATGGTAAGCGAGACAAGTTTGTGTCCAATGCCCAGACAAATATTGACCTCCTTTCGAAGTATTGAAAGGAACGTGAAAGTTTTAGTGGACTCTAAAGTGCAAAGATGCACTTAACAACATCAACATTTGTATAACTCCTGGCCCGCAAGAGTATAAACTATGAACGGCTAAAATAAATAAAACTTATTTTTTATTCTTCAATAGTTCAATCTCATAAATATTTTACCGCTAATAAACTAAATTAATAATAAATAAATAAAATATCACCGCACTATAAATAAAAAACTCAAAATATAATAATTAATAATTAGTTTATCAAGCAATAAACTAATTGGTTGGTTGGTTGGTTGGGTGGGTGGGTGGTTGGTTGGTTGGTTGGTTGGTTGGTTGGGTGGGTGGGTGGTTGGTTGGTTGGGTGGGTGGTTGGTTGGTTGGTTGGGTGGTTGGTTGGTTGAATGTAATTAATCGAGTTCGATTAATCGATTAATAATCTCATCATAAACATCTATTTCATCATCGAAAGATTTACGATCCTATAAAATAATTTTTTTAAAATTAAAAAATTATGTAGGATAAATGGTAAGCGAGACAAGTTTGTGTCCAATGCCCAGACAAATATTGACCTCCTTTCGAAGTATTGAAAGGAACGTGAAAGTTTTAGTGGACTCTAAAGTGCAAAGATGCACTTAACAACATCAACATTTGTATAACTCCTGGCCCGCAAGAGTATAAACTGTGAACGGCTAAAATAAATAAAACTTATTTTTTATTCTTCAATAGTTCAATCTCATAAATATTTTACCGCTAATAAACTAAATTAATAATAAATAAATAAAATATCACCGCACTATAAATAAAAAACTCAAAATATAATAATTAATAATTAGTTTATCAAGCAATAAACTAATTGGTTGGTTGAATGGTTGGGTGGGTGGGTGGTTGGGTGGTTGGTTGGTTGGTTGGTTGGTTGGTTGGGTGGGTGGGTGGTTGGTTGGTTGGGTGGGTGGTTGGTTGGTTGGTTGGGTGGTTGGTTGGTTGAATGTAATTAATCGAGTTCGATTAATCGATTAATAATCTCATCATAAACATCTATTTCATCATCGAAAGATTTACGATCCTATAAAATAATTTTTTTAAAATTAAAAAATTATGTAGGATAAATGGTAAGTGAGACAAGTTTGTGTCCAATGCCCAGACAAATATTGACCTCCTTTCGAAGTATTGAAAGGAACATGAAAGTTTTAGTGGACTCTAAAGTGCAAAGATGCACTCAACAACATCAACATTTGTATAACTCCTGGCCCGCAAGAGTATAAACTGTGAACGGCTAAAATAAATAAAATTTATTTTTTATTCTTCAATAGTTCAATCTCATAAATATTTTATCGCTAATAAACTAAATTAATAATAAATAAATAAAATATCACCGCACTATAAATAAAAAACTCAAAATATAATAATTAATAATTAGTTTATCAAGCAATAAACTAATTGGTTGGTTGGTTGGTTGGGTGGGTGGGTGGGTGGTTGGTTGGTTGGTTGAATGTAATTAATCGAGTTCGATTAATCGGTTAATAATCTCATCATCAACATCTATTTCATCATCAAAAGATTTACGATCCTTTAAAATAATTTCTTTTAAATTAAAAAATTATGTAGGATAAATGGTAAGCGAGACAAGTTTGTGTCAAATGCCGAGACAAATATTGACCTCCTTTCGAAGTATTGAAAGGAACGTGAAAGTTTTAGTGGACTCTAAATTGCAAAGATGCACTTAACAACATCAACATTTGTATAACTCCTGGCCCGCAAGAGTATAAACTGTGAACGGCTAAAATAAATAAAATTTATTTTTTATTCTTCAATAGTTCAATCTCATAAATATTTTATCGCTAATAAACTAAATTAATAATAAATAAATAAAATATCACCGCACTATAAATAAAAAACTCAAAATATAATATCTAATAATTAGTTTATCAAGCAATAAACTAATTGGTTGGTTGGTTGGTTGGGTGGGTGGGTGGTTGGTTGGTTGGTTGGGTGGGTGGGTGGGTGGTTGGTTGGTTGGTTGGTTGGGTGGTTGGGTGGGTGGTTGGTTGGTTGGTTGGTTGGTTGGGTGGTTGGTTGGTTGGTTGAATGTAATTAATCGAGTTCGATTAATCGGTTAATAATCTCATCATAAACATCTATTTCATCATCGAAAGATTTACGATCCTATAAAATAATTTCTTTTAAATTAAAAAATTATGTAGGATAAATGGTAAGCGAGACAAGTTTGTGTCCAATGCCCAGACAAATATTGACCTCCTTTCGAAGTATTGAAAGGAACGTGAAAGTTTTAGTGGACTCTAAAGTGCAAAGATGCACTCAACAACATCAACATTTGTATAACTCCTGGCCCGCAAGAGTATAAACTGTGAACGGCTAAAATAAATAAAATTTATTTTTTATTCTTCAATAGTTCAATCTCATAAATATTTTACCGCTAATAAACTAAATTAATAATAAATAAATAAAATATCACCGCACTATAAATAAAAAACTCAAAATATAATAATTAATAATTAGTTTATCAAGCAATAAACTAATTGGTTGGTTGGTTGGTTGGGTGGGTGGTTGGTTGGGTGGTTGGTTGGTTGGTTGGGTGGTTGGTTGGTTGGTTGAATGTAATTAATTGAGTTTGATTAATTGGTTAATAATCTCATCATAAACATCTATTTCATCATCGAAAGATTTACGATCCTATAAAATAATTTCTTTTAAATTAAAAAATTATGTAGGATAAATGGTAAGCGAGACAAGTTTGTGTCCAATGCCCAGACAAATATTGACCTCCTTTCGAAGTATTGAAAGGAACGTGAAAATTTTAGTGGACTCTAAAGTGCAAAGATGCACTCAACAACATCAACATTTGTATAACTCCTGGCCCGCAAGAGTATAAACTGTGAACGGCTAAAATAAATAAAATTTATTTTTTATTCTTCAATAGTTCAATCTCGTAAATATTTTACCGCTAATAAACTAAATTAATAATAAATAAATAAAATATCACCGCACTATAAATAAAAAACTCAAAATATAATAATTAATAATTAGTTTATCAAGCAATAAACTAATTGGTTGGTTGGTTGGTTGGTTGGTTGGTTGGTTGGGTGGGTGGTTGGTTGGTTCGTTGGGTGGGTGGTTGGTTGGTTGGTTGGTTGGTTGGGTGGTTGGTTGGTTGGTTGAATGTAATTAATCGAGTTCGATTAATCGGTTAATAATCTCATCATAAACATCTATTTCATCATCGAAAGATTTACGATCCTATAAAATAATTTCTTTTAAATTAAAAAATTATGTAGGATAAATGGTAAGCGAGACAAGTTTGTGTCCAATGCCCAGACAAATATTGACCTCCTTTCGAAGTATTGAAAGGAACGTGAAAGTTTTAGTGGACTCTAAAGTGCAAAGATGCACTCAACAACATCAACATTTGTATAACTCCTGGCCCGCAAGAGTATAAACTGTGAACGGCTAAAATAAATAAAATTTATTTTTTATTCTTCAATAGTTCAATCTCATAAATATTTTACCGCTAATAAACTAAATTAATAATAAATAAATAAAATATCACCGTACTATAAATAAAAAACTCAAAATATAATAATTAATAATTAGTTTATCAAGCAATAAACTAATTGGTTGGTTGGTTGGTTGGGTGGGTGGTTGGTTGGTTGGTTGGTTGGTTGGGTGGGTGGTTGGTTGGTTGGTTGGGTGGTTGGTTGGTTGGTTGAATGTAATTAATCGAGTTCGATTAATCGGTTAATAATCTTATCATAAACATCTATTTCATCATCGAAAGATTTACGATCCTATAAAATAATTTCTTTTAAATTAAAAAATTATGTAGGATAAATGGTAAGCGAGACAAGTTTGTGTCCAATGCCCAGACAAATATTGACCTCCTTTCGAAGTATTGAAAGGAACATGAAAGTTTTAGTGGACTCTAAAGTGCAAAGATGCACTCAACAACATCAACATTTGTATAACTCCTGGCCCGCAAGAGTATAAACTATGAACGGCTAAAATAAATAAAATTTATTTTTTATTCTTCAATAGTTCAATCTCATAAATATTTTACCGCTAATAAACTAAATTAATAATAAATAAATAAAATATCACCGCACTATAAATAAAAAACTCAAAATATAATAATTAATAATTAGTTTATCAAGCAATAAACTAATTGGTTGGTTGGTTGGTTGGGTGGGTGGTTGGTTGGTTGGTTGGTTGGTTGGGTGGGTGGTTGGTTGGTTGGTTGGGTGGGTGGTTGGTTGGTTGGTTGGTTGGTTGGGTGGGTGGTTGGTTGGTTGAATGTAATTAATCGAGTTCGATTAATCGGTTAATAATCTCATCATCAACATCTATTTCATCATCGAAAGATTTACGATCCTATAAAATAATTTCTTGTAAATTAAAAAATTATGTAGGATAAATGGTAAGCGAGACAAGTTTGTGTCCAATGCCCAGACAAATATTGACCTCCTTTCGAAGTATTGAAAGGAACGTGAAAGTTTTAGTGGACTCTAAAGTGCAAAGATGCACTCAACAACATCAACATTTGTATAACTCCTGACCCGCAAGAGTATAAACTGTGAACGGCTAAAATAAATAAAATTTATATTTTATTCTTCAATAGTTCAATCTCATAAATATTTTACCGCTAATAAACTAAATTAATAATAAATAAATAAAATATCACCGCACTATAAATAAAAAACTCAAAATATAATAATTAATAATTAGTTTATCAAGCAATAAACTAATTGGTTGGTTAGTTGGTTGGGTGGGTGGGTGGTTGGTTGGTTGGTTGGTTGGGTGGGTGGGTGGTTGGTTGGTTGGTTGGTTGGTTGGTTGGGTGGTTGGTTGGTTGGTTGGTTGGTTGAATGTAATTAATCGAGTTCGATTAATCGGTTAATAATCTCATCATAAATATCTATTTCATCATCGAAAGATTTACGATCCTATAAAATAATTTCTTTTAAATTAAAAAATTATGTAGGATAAATGGTAAGCGAGACAAGTTTGTGTCCAATGCCCAGACAAATATTGACCTTCTTTCGAAGTATTGAAAGGAACATGAAAGTTTTAGTGGACTCTAAAGTGCAAAGATGCACTCAACAACATCAACATTTGTATAACTCCTGGCCCGCAAGAGTATAAACTGTGAACGGCTAAAATAAATAAAATTTATATTTTATTCTTCAATAGTTCAATCTCATAAATATTTTACCGCTAATAAACTAAATTAATAATAAATAAATAAAATATCACCGCACTATAAATAAAAAACTCAAAATATAATAATTAATAATTAGTTTATCAAGCAATAAAGTAATTGGTTGGTTGGTTGGGTGGTTGGTTGGTTGGTTGGTTGGTTGGGTGGGTGGGTGGTTGGTTGGTTGGTTGGTTGGTTGGGTGGTTGGTTGGTTGCTTGAATGTAATTAATCTAGTTTGATTAATCGGTTAATAATCCCATCATCAACATCTATTTCATCATAGAAAGATTTACGATCCTATAAAATAATTTCTTTTAAATTAAAAAATTATGTAGGATAAATGGTAAGCGAGACAAGTTTGTGTCCAATGCCCAGACAAATATTGACCTTCTTTCGAAGTATTGAAAGGAACATGAAAGTTTTAGTGGACTCTAAAGTGCAAAGATGCACTCAACAACATCAACATTTGTATAACTCCTGGCCCGCAAGAGTATAAACTGTGAACGGCTAAAATAAATAAAATTTATTTTTTATTCTTCAATAGTTCAATCTCGTAAATATTTTACCGCTAATAAACTAAATTAATAATAAATAAATAAAATATCACCGCACTATAAATAAAAAACTCAAAATATAATAATTAATAATTAGATTATCAAGCAATAAACTAATTGGTTGGTTGGTTGGTTGGGTGGGTGGTTGGGTGGTTGGTTGGTTGGTTGGTTGGTTGGTTGGTTGGTTGGTTGGTTAGGTGGTTGGTTGGTTTTTCTGAATGTAATTAATCGAGTTCGATTAATCGGTTAATAATCTCATCATAAACATCTATTTCATCATCGAAATATTTACGATCCTATAAAATAATTTCTTTTAAATTAAAAAATTATGTAGGATAAATGGTAAGCGAGACAAGTTTGTGTCCAATGCCCAGACAAATATTGACCTCCTTTCGAAGTATTGAAAGGAACATGAAAGTTTTAGTGGACTCTAAAGTGCAAAGATGCACTCAACAACATCAACATTTGTATAACTCCTGGCCCGCAAGAGTATAAACTGTGAACGGCTAAAATAAATAAAATTTATTTTTTATTCTTCAATAGTTCAATCTCATAAATATTTTACCGCTAATAAACTAAATTAATAATAAATAAATAAAATATCACCGCACTATAAATAAAAAACTCAAAATATAATAATTAATAATTAGTTTATCAAGCAATAAACTAATTGGTTGGTTGGTTGGTTGGGTGGGTGGTTGGTTGGTTGGTTGGGTGGGTGCGTGGTTGGTTGGTTGGTTGGTTGGTTGGGTGGTTGGTTGGTTGGTTGAATGTAATTAATCGAGTTCGATTAATCGGTTAATAATCTCATCATCAACATCTATTTCATCATCGAAAGATTTACGATCCTATAAAATAATTTCTTTTAAATTAAAATATTATGTAGGATAAATGGTAAGCGAGACAAGTTTGTGTCCAATGCCCAGACAAATATTGACCTCCTTTCGAAGTATTGAAAGGAACGTGAAAGTTTTAGTGGACTCTAAAGTGCAAAGATGCACTCAACAACATCAACATTTGTATAACTCCTGGCCCGCAAGAGTATAAACTGTGAACGGCTAAAATAAATAAAATTTATTTTTTATTCTTCAATAGTTCAATCTCATAAATATTTTACCGCTAATAAACTAAATTAATAATAAATAAATAAAATATCACCGCACTATAAATAAAAAACTCAAAATATAATAATTAATAATTAGTTTATCAAGCAATAAACTAATTGGTTGGTTGGTTGGGTGGGTGGTTGGTTGGTTGGGTGGGTGGGTGGTTGGTTGGTTGGTTGGGTGGGTGGTTGGTTGGTTGGGTGGTTGGTTGGTTGGTTTTTTGGTTGGTTGGTTGGTTAGGTGGTTGGTTGGTTTGTTGAATGTAATTAATCGAGTTCGATTAGTCGGTTAATAATCTCATCATAAACATCTATTTCATCATCGAAATATTTACGATCCTATAAAATAATTTCTTTTAAATTGAAAAATTATGTAGGATAAATGGTAAGCGAGACAAGTTTGTGTCCAATGTCCAGACAAATATTGACCTCCTTTCGAAGTATTGAAAGGAACATGAAAGTTTTAGTGGACTCTAAAGTGCAAAGATGCACTCAACAACATCAACATTTGTATAACTCCTGGCCCGCAAGAGTATAAACTGTGAACGGCTAAAATAAATAAAATTTATTTTTTATTCTTCAATAGTTCAATCTCATAAATATTTTACCGCTAATAAACTAAATTAATAATAAATAAATAAAATATCACCGCACTATAAATAAAAAACTCAAAATATAATAATTAATAATTAGTTTATCAAGCAATAAACTAATTGGTTGGTTGGTTGGGTGGGTGGTTGGTTGGTTGGTTGGTTGAGTGGTTGGTTGGTTGGTTGAATGTAATTAATCGAGTTCGATTAATCGGTTAATAATCTCATCATCAACATCTATTTCATCATCGAAAGATTTACGATCCTATAAAATAATTTCTTTTAAATTAAAAAATTATGTAGGATAAATGGTAAGCGAGACAAGTTTGTGTCCAATGCCCAGACAAATATTGACCTCCTTTCAAAGTATTGAAAGGAACGTGAAAGTTTTAGTGGACTCTAAAGTGCAAAGATGCACTCAACAACATCAACATTTGTATAACTCCTGGCCCGCAAGAGTATAAACTGTGAACGGCTAAAATAAATAAAATTTATTTTTTATTCTTCAATAGTTCAATCTCATAAATATTTTACCGCTAATAAACTAAATTAATAATAAATAAACAAAATATCACCGCACTATAAATAAAAAACTCAAAATATAATAATTAATAATTAGTTTATCAAGCAATAAACTAATTGGTTGGTTGGTTGGTTGGGTGGGTGGGTGGGTGGTTGGTTGGTTGGTTGGTTGGGTGGGTGGGTGGTTGGTTGGTTGGTTGGTTGGTTGGTTGGTTGGTTGGTTGGGTGGGTGGGTGGGTGGTTGGTTGGTTGGTTGGGTGGTTGGGTGGGTGGTTGGTTGGTTGGGTGGGTGGTTGGTTGGTTGGTTGGGTGGGTGGTTGGTTGGGTGGGTGGTTGGTTGGTTGGGTGGGTGGTTGGTTGGTTGGGTGGGTGGGTGGTTGGTTGGTTGGTTGGTTGGTTGGTTTGTTGGTTGGGGTGTTGGTTGGTTGGTTGAATGTAATTAATCGAGTTCGATTAATCGGTTAATAATCTCATCATAAACATCTATTTCATCATCGAAAGATTTATGATCCTATAAAATAATTTCTTGTAAATTAAAAATTTATGTAGGATAAATGGTAAGCGAGACAAGTTTGTGTCCAATGCCCAGACAAATATTGACCTCCTTTCGAAGTATTGAAAGGAACGTGAAAGTTTTAGTGGACTCTAAAGTGCAAAGATGCACTCAACAACATCAACATTTGTATAACTCCTGACCCGCAAGAGTATAAACTGTGAACGGCTAAAATAAATAAAATTTATTTTTTATTCTTCAATAGTTCAATCTCATAAATATTTTACCGCTAATAAACTAAATTAATAATAAATAAATAAAATATCACCGCACTATAAATAAAAAACTCAAAATATAATAATTAATAATTAGTTTATCAAGCAATAAACTAATTGGTTGGTTGGTTGGTTGGGTGGGTGGTTGGTTGGTTGGTTGGTTGGGTGCGTGGTTGGTTGGTTGGTTGGTTGGTTGGTTGGTTGGGTGGTTGGTTGGTTGGTTGAATGTAATTAATCGAGTTCGATTAATCGGTTAATAATCTCATCATCAACATCTATTTCATCATCGAAAGATTTACGATCCTATAAAATAATTTCTTTTAAATTAAAATATTATGTAGGATAAATGGTAAGCGAGACAAGTTTGTGTCCAATGCCCTGACAAATATTGACCTCCTTTCGAAGTATTGAAAGGAACATGAAAGTTTTAGTGGACTCTAAAGTGCAAAGATGCACTCAACAACATCAACATTTGTATAACTCCTGGCCCGCAAGAGTATAAACTGTGAACGGCTAAAATAAATAAAATTTATTTTTTATTCTTCAATAGTTCAATCTCATAAATATTTTACCGCTAATAAACTAAATTAATAATAAATAAATAAAATATCACCGCACTATAAATAAAAAACTCAAAATATAATAATTAATAATTAGTTTATCAAGCAATAAACTAATTGGTTGGTTGGTTGGTTGGGTGGGTGGTTGGTTGGTTGGTTGGTTGGGTGCGTGGTTGGTTGGTTGGTTGGTTGGGTGGTTGGTTGGTTGGTTGAATGTAATTAATCGAGTTCGATTAATCTGTTAATAATCTCATCATCAACATCTATTTCATCATCGAAAGATTTACGATCCTATAAAATAATTTCTTTTAAATTAAAATATTATGTAGGATAAATGGTAAGCGAGACAAGTTTGTGTCCAATGCCCAGACAAATATTGACCTCCTTTCGAAGTATTGAAAGGAACGTGAAAGTTTTAGTGGACTCTAAAGTGCAAAGATGCACTCAACAACATCAACATTTGTATAACTCCTGGCCCGCAAGAGTATAAACTGTGAACGGCTAAAATAAATAAAATTTATTTTTTATTCTTCAATAGTTCAATCTCATAAATATTTTACCGCTAATAAACTAAATTAATAATAAATAAATAAAATATCACCGCACTATAAATAAAAAACTCAAAATATAATAATTAATAATTAGTTTATCAAGCAATAAACTAATTGGTTGGTTGGTTGGGTGGGTGGGTGGTTGGTTGGTTGGTTGGGTGGGTGGTTGGTTGGTTGGGTGGTTGGTTGGTTGGTTTTTTGGTTGGTTGGTTGGTTAGGTGGTTGGTTGGTTTGTTGAATGTAATTAATCGAGTTCGATTAGTCGGTTAATAATCTCATCATAAACATCTATTTCATCATCGAAATATTTACGATCCTATAAAATAATTTCTTTTAAATTGAAAAATTATGTAGGATAAATGGTAAGCGAGACAAGTTTGTGTCCAATGCCCAGACAAATATTGACCTCCTTTCGAAGTATTGAAAGGAACATGAAAGTTTTAGTGGACTCTAAAGTGCAAAGATGCACTCAACAACATCAACATTTGTATAACTCCTGGCCCGCAAGAGTATAAACTGTGAACGGCTAAAATAAATAAAATTTATTTTTTATTCTTCAATAGTTCAATCTCATAAATATTTTACCGCTAATAAACTAAATTAATAATAAATAAATAAAATATCACCGCACTATAAATAAAAAACTCAAAATATAATAATTAATAATTAGTTTATCAAGCAATAAACTAATTGGTTGGTTGGTTGGTTGGGTGGTTGGTTGGTTGGTTGGTTGGTTGAGTGGTTGGTTGGTTGGTTGAATGTAATTAATCGAGTTCGATTAATCGGTTAATAATCTCATCATCAACATCTATTTCATCATCGAAAGATTTACGATCCTATAAAATAATTTCTTTTAAATTAAAAAATTATGTAGGATAAATGGTAAGCGAGACAAGTTTGTGTCCAATGCCCAGACAAATATTGACCTCCTTTCAAAGTATTGAAAGGAACGTGAAAGTTTTAGTGGACTCTAAAGTGCAAAGATGCACTCAACAACATCAACATTTGTATAACTCCTGGCCCGCAAGAGTATAAACTGTGAACGGCTAAAATAAATAAAATTTATTTTTTATTCTTCAATAGTTCAATCTCATAAATATTTTACCGCTAATAAACTAAATTAATAATAAATAAACAAAATATCACCGCACTATAAATAAAAAACTCAAAATATAATAATTAATAATTAGTTTATCAAACAATAAACTAATTGGTTGGTTGGTTGGTTGGTTGGTTGGGTGGGTGGGTGGGTGGTTGGTTGGTTGGTTGGTTGGGTGGGTGGGTGGTTGGTTGGTTGGTTGGTTGGTTGGTTGGTTGGTTGGTTGGGTGGGTGGGTGGGTGGTTGGTTGGTTGGTTGGGTGGTTGGGTGGGTGGTTGGTTGGTTGGGTGGGTGGTTGGTTGGTTGGTTGGGTGGGTGGTTGGTTGGGTGGGTGGTTGGTTGGTTGGTTGGGTGGGTGGTTGGTTGGTTGGGTGGGTGGGTGGTTGGTTGGTTGGGTGGGTGGGTGGTTGGTTGGTTGGTTGGGTGGGTGGTTGGTTGGTTGGTTGGTTGGTTGGTTGGTTGGGGTGTTGGTTGGTTGGTTGAATGTAATTAATCGAGTTCGATTAATCGGTTAATAATCTCATCATAAACATCTATTTCATCATCGAAAGATTTATGATCCTATAAAATAATTTCTTGTAAATTAAAAATTTATGTAGGATAAATGGTAAGCGAGACAAGTTTGTGTCCAATGCCCAGACAAATATTGACCTCCTTTCGAAGTATTGAAAGGAACGTGAAAGTTTTAGTGGACTCTAAAGTGCAAAGATGCACTCAACAACATCAACATTTGTATAACTCCTGACCCGCAAGAGTATAAACTGTGAACGGCTAAAATAAATAAAATTTATATTTTATTCTTCAATAGTTCAATCTCATAAATATTTTACCGCTAATAAATTAAATTAATAATAAATAAATAAAATATCACCGCACTATAAATAAAAAACTCAAAATATAATAATTAATAATTAGTTTATCAAGCAATAAACTAATTGGTTGGTTGGTTGGGTGGGTGGGTGGTTGGTTGGTTGGTTGGTTGGGTGGGTGGGTGGGTGGTTGGTTGGTTGGTTGGGTTGTTGGTTGGTTGGGTGGTTGGTTGGTTGGTTGAATGTAATTAATCGAGTTCGATTAATCGGTTAATAATCTCATCATAAATATCTATTTCATCATCGAAAGATTTACGATCCTATAAAATAATTTCTTTTAAATTAAAAAATTATGTAGGATAAATGGTAAGCGAGACAAGTTTGTGTCCAATGCCCAGACAAATATTGACCTCCTTTCGAAGTATTGAAAGGAACGTGAAAGTTTTAGTGGACTCTAAAGTGCAAAGATGCACTCAACAACATCAACATTTGTATAACTCCTGGCCCGCAAGAGTATAAACTGTGAACGGCTAAAATAAATAAAATTTATTTTTTATTCTTCAATAGTTCAATCTCATAAATATTTTACCGCTAATAAACTAAATTAATAATAAATAAATAAAATATCACCGCACTATAAATAAAAAACTCAAAATATAATAATTAATAATTAGTTTATCAAGCAATAAACTAATTGGTTGGTTGGTTGGTTGGGTGGTTGGTTGGGTGGTTGGTTGGTTGGTTGGTTGGTTGGTTGGTTGGTTGGTTAGGTGGTTGGTTGGTTTGTTGAATGTAATTAATCGAGTTCGATTAATCGGTTAATAATCTCATCATAAACATCTATTTCATCATCGAAATATTTACGATCCTATAAAATAATTTCTTTTAAATTAAAAAATTATGTAGGATAAATGGTAAGCGAGACAAGTTTGTGTCCAATGCCCAGACAAATATTGACCTCCTTTCGAAGTATTGAAAGGAACATGAAAGTTTTAGTGGACTCTAAAGTGCAAAGATGCACTCAACAACATCAACATTTGTATAACTCCTGGCCCGCAAGAGTATAAACTGTGAACGGCTAAAATAAATAAAATTTATTTTTTATTCTTCAATAGTTCAATCTCATAAATATTTTACCGCTAATAAACTAAATTAATAATAAATAAATAAAATATCACCGCACTATAAATAAAAAACTCAAAATATAATAATTAATAATTAGTTTATCAAGCAATAAACTAATTGGTTGGTTGGTTGGTTGGGTGGGTGGTTGGTTGGTTGGTTGGTTGGGTGCGTGGTTGGTTGGTTGGTTGGTTGGGTGGTTGGTTGGTTGGTTGAATGTAATTAATCGAGTTCGATTAATCGGTTAATAATCTCATCATCAACATCTATTTCATCATCGAAAGATTTACGATCCTATAAAATAATTTGTTTTAAATTAAAAAATTATGTAGGATAAATGGTAAGCGAGACAAGTTTGTGTCCAATGCCCAGACAAATATTGACCTCCTTTCGAAGTATTGAAAGGAACGTGAAAGTTTTAGTGGACTCTAAAGTGCAAAGATGCACTCAACAACATCAACATTTGTATAACTCCTGGCCCGCAAGAGTATAAACTGTGAACGGTTAAAATAAATAAAATTTATTTTTTATTCTTCAATAGTTCAATCTCATAAATATTTTACCGCTAATAAACTAAATTAATAATAAATAAATAAAATATCACCGCACTATAAATAAAAAACTCAAAATATAATAATTAATAATTAGTTTATCAAGCAATAAACTAATTGGTTGGTTGGTTGGGTGGGTCGGTGGTTGGTTGGTTGGGTGGGTGGTTGGTTGGTTGGTTGGTTGGGTGGTTTGTTGGTTGGTTGGGTGGTTGGTTGGTTGGTTGAATGTAATTAATCGAGTTCGATTAATCGGTTAATAATCTCATCATAAACATCTATTTCATCATCGAAAGATTTACGATCCTATAAAATAATTGGTTGGTTGGTTGGGTGGGTGGGTGGTTGGTTGGTTGGTTGGGTGGGTGGGTGGTTGGTTGGTTGGTTGGGTGGGTGGGTGGGTGGTTGGTTGGTTGGTTGGTTGAATGTAATTAATCGAGTTCGATTAATCAGTTAATAATCTCATCATAAACATCTATTTCATCATCGAAAGATTTACGATCCTATAAAATAATTTCTTTTAAATTAAAAAATTATGTAGGATAAATGGTAAGCGAGACAAGTTTGTGTCCAATGCCCAGACAAATGTTGACCTCCTTTCGAAGTATTGAAAGGAACATGAAAGTTTTAGTGGACTCTAAAGTGCAAAGATGCACTCAACAACATCAACATTTGTATAACTCCTGGCCCGCAAGAGTATAAACTGTGAACGGCTAAAATAAATAAAATTTATTTTTTATTCTTCAATAGTTCAATCTTATAAATATTTTACCGCTAATAAACTAAATTAATAATAAATAAATAAAATATCACCGCACTATAAATAAAAAACTCAAAATATAATAATTAATAATTAGTTTATCAAGCAATAAACTGATTGGTTGGTTGGTTGGTTGGTTGGTTGGTTAGTTGGGTGGGTGGTTGGTTGGTTGGTTGGTTGGTTGGTTGGGTGGTTGGTTGGTTGGTTGAATGTAATTAATCGAGTTCGATTAATCGGTTAATAATCTCATCATAAACATCTATTTCATCATCGAAAGACTTACGATCCTATAAAATAATTGGTTGGTTGGTTGGGTGGGTGGATGGTTGGTTGGTTGGTTGGGTGGGTGGGTGGTTGGTTGGTTGGTTGGGTGGTTGGTTGGTTGGTTGGTTGGGTGGTTGGTTGGTTGGTTGAATGTAATTAATCGAGTTCGATTAATCGGTTAATAATCTCATCATAAACATCTATTTCATCATCGAAAGATTTACGATCCTATAAAATAATTTCTTTTAAATTAAAAAATTATGTAGGGTAAATAGTAAGCGAGACAAGTTTGTGTCCAATGCCCAGACAAATATTGACCTCCTTTCGAAGTATTGAAAGGAACGTGAAAGTTTTAGTGGACTCTAAAGTGCAAAGATGCACTCAACAACATCAACATTTGTATAACTCCTGGCCCGCAAGAGTATAAACTGTGAACGGCTAAAATAAATAAAATTTATTTTTTATTCTTCAATAGTTCAATCTCATAAATATTTTACATCTAATAAACTAAATTAATAATAAATAAATAAAATATCACCGCACTATAAATAAAAAACTAAAAATATAATAATTAATAATTAGTTTATCAAGCAATAAACTAATTGGTTGGTTGGTTGGGTGGGTGGGTGGTTGGTTGGTTGGTTGGTTGGGTGGGTGGGTGGTTGGTTGTAATTAATCGAGTTGGATTAATCGGTTAATAATCTCATCATAAACATCTATTTTATCATCGAAAGATTTACGATCCTATAAAATAATTTCTTTTAAATTAAAAAATTATGTAGGATAAATGGTAAGCGAGACAAGTTTGTGTCCAATGCCCAGAAAAATATTGACCTCCTTTCGAAGTATTGAAAGGAACATGAAAGTTTTAGTGGACTCTAAAGTGCAAAGATGCACTCAACAACATCAACATTTGTATAACTCCTGGCCCGCAAGAGTATAAACTGTGAACGGTTAAAATAAATAAAATTTATTTTTTATTCTTCAATAGTTCAATCTCATAAATATTTTACCGCTAATAAACTAAATTAATAATAAATAAACAAAATATCACCGCACTATAAATAAAAAACTCAAAATATAATAATTAATAATTAGTTTATCAAGCAATAAACTAATTGGTTGGTTGGTTGGTTGGGTGGGTGGGTGGTTGGTTGGTTGGTTGGGTGGGTGGGTGGTTGGTTGGTTGGTTGGTTGGTTGGTTGGTTGGTTGGTTGGGTGGGTGGGTGGGTGGTTGGTTGGTTGGTTGGGTGGTTGGTTGGTTGTAATTAATCGAGTTGGATTAATCGGTTAATAATCTCATCATAAACATCTATTTCATCATCGAAAGATTTACGATCCTATAAAATAATTTCTTTTAAATTAAAAAATTATGTAGGATAAATGGTAAGCGAGACAAGTTTGTGTCCAATGCCCAGAAAAATATTGACCTCCTTTCGAAGTATTGAAAGGAACATGAAAGTTTTAGTGGACTCTAAAGTGCAAAGATGCACTCAACAACATCAACATTTGTATAACTCCTGGCCCGCAAGAGTATAAACTGTGAACGGCTAAAATAAATAAAATTTACTTTTTATTCTTCAATAGTTCAATCTCATAAATATTTTACCGCTAATAAACTAAATTAATAATAAATAAATAAAATATCACCGCACTATAAATAAAAAACTCAAAATATAATAATTAATAATTAGTTTATCAAGCAATAAACTAATTGGTTGGTTGGTTGGTTGGGTGGGTGGGTGGTTGGTTGGTTGGTTGGTTGGGTGGGTGGGTGGTTGGTTGGTTGGTTGGTTGGTTGGTTGGGTGGGTGGGTGGGTGGGTGGTTGGTTGGTTGTAATTAATCGAGTTGGATTAATCGGTTAATAATCTCATCATAAACATCTATTTCATCATCGAAAGATTTACGATCCTATAAAATAATTTCTTTTAAATTAAAAAATTATGTAGGATAAATGGTAAGCGAGACAAGTTTGTGTCCAATGCTCAGAAAAATATTGACCTCCTTTCGAAGTATTGAAAGGAACATGAAAGTTTTAGTGGACTCTAAAGTGCAAAGATGCACTCAACAACATCAACATTTGTATAACTCCTGGCCCGCAAGAGTATAAACTGTGAACGGCTAAAATAAATAAAATTTATTTTTTATTCTTCAATAGTTCAATCTCATAAATATTCTACCGCTAATAAACTAAATTAATAATAAATAAATAAAATATCACCGCACTATAAATAAAAAACTCAAAATATAATAATTAATAATTAGTTTATCAAGCAATAAACTAATTGGTTGGTTGGTTGGGTGGGTGGGTGGTTGGTTGGTTGGTTGTGTGGGTGGTTGGTTGGTTGGGTGGGTGGGTGGTTGGTTGGTTGGTTGGTTGGTTGGGTGAATGTAATTAATCGATTTCGATTAATCGGTTAATAATCTCATCATAAACATCTATTTCATCATCGAAAGATTTACGATCCAATAAAATAATTTCTTTTAAATTAAAAAATTATGTAGGATAAATGGTAAGCGAGACAAGTTTGTGTCCAATGCCCAGACAAATATTGACCTCCTTTCGAAGTATTGAAAGGAACATGAAAGTTTTAGTGGACTCTAAAGTGCAAAGATGCACTCAACAACATCAACATTTGTATAACTCCTGGCCCGCAAGAGTATAAACTGTGAACGGCTAAAATAAATAAAATTTATTTTTTATTCTTCAATAGTTCAATCTCATAAATATTTTACCGCTAATAAACTAAATTAATAATAAATAAATAAAATATCACCGCACTATAAATAAAAAACTAAAAATATAATAATTAATAATTAGTTTATCAAGCAATAAACTAATTGGTTGGTTGGTTGGTTGGGTGGGTGGGTGGTTGGTTGGGTGGGTGGGTGGGTGGTTGGTTGGTTGGTTGGTTGGTTGGGTGGGTGGGTGGTTGGTTGGTTGGTTGGGTGGTTGGTTGGTTGGTTGAATGTAATTAATCGAGTTCGATTAATCGGTTAATAATCTCATCATAAACATCTATTTCATCATCGAAAGATTTACGATCCTATAAAATAATTTCTTTTAAATTAAAAAATTATGTAGGATAAATGGTAATCGAGACAAGTTTGTGTCCAATGCCCAGACAAATATTGACCTCCTTTCGAAGTATTGAAAAGAACATGAAAGTTTTAGTGGACTCTAAAGTGCAAAGATGCACTCAACAACATCAACATTTGTATAACTCCTGGCCCGCAAGAGTATAAACTGTGAACGGCTAAAATAAATAAAATTTATTTTTTATTCTTCAATAGTTCAATCTCATAAATATTTTACCGCTAATAAACTAAATTAATAATAAATAAATAAAATACCACCGCACTATAAATAAAAAACTCAAAATATAATAATTAATAATTAGTTTATCAAGCAATAAACTAATTGGTTGGTTGGTTGGTTGGGTGGGTGGTTGGTTGGTTGGTTGGTTGGGTGGGTGGTTGGTTGGTTGGGTGGGTGGTTGGTTGGTTGGTTGGTTGGTTGGTTGGGTGGTTGGTTGGTTGGTTGGTTGAATGTAATTAATCGAGTTCGATTAATCGGTTAATAATCTCATCATCAACATCTATTTCATCATCGAAAGATTTACGATCCTATAAAATAATTTCTTGTAAATTAAAAAATTATGTAGGATAAATGGTAAGCGAGACAAGTTTGTGTCCAATGCCCAGATAAATATTGACCTCCTTTCGAAGTATTGAAAGGAACGTGAAAGTTTTAGTGGACTCTAAAGTGCAAAGATGCACTCAACAACATCAACATTTGTATAACTCCTGACCCGCAAGAGTATAAACTGTGAACGGCTAAAATAAATAAAATTTATATTTTATTCTTCAATAGTTCAATCTCATAAATATTTTACCGCTAATAAACTAAATTAATAATAAATAAATAAAATATCACCGCACTATAAATAAAAAACTCAAAATATAATAATTAATAATTAGTTTATCAAGCAATAAACTAATTGGTTGGTTGGGTGGGTGGGTGGTTGGTTGGTTGGTTGTTTGGGTGGGTGGGTGGTTGGGTGGTTGGTGGGTTGGTTGGTTGGTTGGTTGGGTGGTTGGTTGGTTGGTTGAATGTAATTAATCGAGTTTGATTAATCGGTTAATAATCTCATCATCAACATCTATTTCATCATAGAAAGATTTACGATCCTATAAAATAATTTCTTTTAAATTAAAAAATTATGTAGGATAAATGGTAAGCGAGACAAGTTTGTGTCCAATGCCCAGACAAATATTGACCTCCTTTCGAAGTATTGAAAGGAACGTGAAAGTTTTAGTGGACTCTAAAGTGCAAAGATGCACTCAACAACATCAACATTTGTATAACTCCTGGCCCGCAAGAGTATAAACTGTGAACGGCTAAAATAAATAAAATTTATTTTTTATTCTTCAATAGTTCAATCTCATAAATATTTTACCGCTAATAAACTAAATTAATAATAAATAAATAAAATATCACCGCACTATAAATAAAAAACTAAAAATATAATAATTAATAATTAGTTTATCAAGCAATAAACTAATTGGTTGGTTGGTTGGGTGGGTGGTTGGTTGGTTGGTTGGTTGGTTGGGTGGGTGGGTGGTTGGTTGTAATTAATCGAGTTGGATTAATCGGTTAATAATCTCATCATAAACATCTATTTTATCATCGAAAGATTTACGATCCTATAAAATAATTTCTTTTAAATTTAAAAATTATGTAGGATAAATGGTAAGCGAGACAAGTTTGTGTCCAATGCCCAGAAAAATATTGACCTCCTTTCGAAGTATTGAAAGGAACATGAAAGTTTTAGTGGACTCTAAAGTGCAAAGATGCACTCAACAACATCAACATTTGTATAACTCCTGGCCCGCAAGAGTATAAACTGTGAACGGTTAAAATAAATAAAATTTATTTTTTATTCTTCAATAGTTCAATCTCATAAATATTTTACCGCTAATAAACTAAATTAATAATAAATAAACAAAATATCACCGCACTATAAATAAAAAACTCAAAATATAATAATTAATAATTAGTTTATCAAGCAATAAACTAATTGGTTGGTTGGTTGGTTGGGTGGGTGGGTGGTTGGTTGGTTGGTTGGGTGGGTGGGTGGTTGGTTGGTTGGTTGGTTGGTTGGTTGGTTGGGTGGGTGGGTGGGTGGTTGGTTGTTGGTTGGGTGGTTGGTTGGTTGTAATTAATCGAGTTGGATTAATCGGTTAATAATCTCATCATAAACATCTATTTCATCATCGAAAGATTTACGATCCTATAAAATAATTTCTTTTAAATTAAAAAATTATGTAGGATAAATGGTAAGCGAGACAAGTTTGTGTCCAATGCCCAGAAAAATATTGACCTCCTTTCGAAGTATTGAAAGGAACATGAAAGTTTTAGTGGACTCTAAAGTGCAAAGATGCACTCAACAACATCAACATTTGTATAACTCCTGGCCCGCAAGAGTATAAACTGTGAACGGCTAAAATAAATAAAATTTATTTTTTATTCTTCAATAGTTCAATCTCATAAATATTTTACCGCTAATAAACTAAATTAATAATAAATAAATAAAATATCACCGCACTATAAATAAAAAACTCAAAATATAATAATTAATAATTAGTTTATCAAGCAATAAACTAATTGGTTGGTTGGTTGGTTGGGTGGGTGGGTGGTTGGTTGGTTGGTTGGTTGGGTGGGTGGGTGGTTGGTTGGTTGGTTGGTTGGTTGGGTGGGTGGGTGGGTGGGTGGTTGGTTGGTTGTAATTAATCGAGTTGGATTAATCGGTTAATAATCTCATCATAAACATCTATTTCATCATCGAAAGATTTACGATCCTATAAAATAATTTCTTTTAAATTAAAAAATTATGTAGGATAAATGGTAAGCGAGACAAGTTTGTGTCCAATGCCCAGAAAAATATTGACCTCCTTTCGAAGTATTGAAAGGAACATGAAAGTTTTAGTGGACTCTAAAGTGCAAAGATGCACTCAACAACATCAACATTTGTATAACTCCTGGCCCGCAAGAGTATAAACTGTGAACGGCTAAAATAAATAAAATTTATTTTTTATTCTTCAATAGTTCAATCTCATAAATATTTTACCGCTAATAAACTAAATTAATAATAAATAAATAAAATACCACCGCACTATAAATAAAAAACTCAAAATATAATAATTAATAATTAGTTTATCAAGCAATAAACTAATTGGTTGGTTGGTTGGTTGGGTGGGTGGTTGGTTGGTTGGTTGGTTGGTTGGTTGGTTGGGTGGGTGGTTGGTTGGTTGGGTGGGTGGTTGGTTGGTTGGTTGGTTGGTTGGTTGGTTGGGTGGTTGGTTGGTTGGTTGGTTGGTTGAATGTAATTAATCGAGTTCGATTAATCGGTTAATAATCTCATCATCAACATCTATTTCATCATCGAAAGATTTACGATCCTATAAAATAATTTCTTGTAAATTAAAAAATTATGTAGGATAAATGGTAAGCGAGACAAGTTTGTGTCCAATGCCCAGATAAATATTGACCTCCTTTCGAAGTATTGAAAGGAACGTGAAAGTTTTAGTGGACTCTAAAGTGCAAAGATGCACTCAACAACATCAACATTTGTATAACTCCTGACCCGCAAGAGTATAAACTGTGAACGGCTAAAATAAATAAAATTTATATTTTATTCTTCAATAGTTCAATCTCATAAATATTTTACCGCTAATAAACTAAATTAATAATAAATAAATAAAATATCACCGCACTATAAATAAAAAACTCAAAATATAATAATTAATAATTAGTTTATCAAGCAATAAACTAATTGGTTGGTTGGGTGGGTGGGTGGTTGGTTGGTTGGTTGGTTGGGTGGGTGGGTGGTTGGGTGGTTGGTGGGTTGGTTGGTTGGTTGAATGTAATTAATCGAGTTTGATTAATCGGTTAATAATCTCATCATCAACATCTATTTCATCATAGAAAGATTTACGATCCTATAAAATAATTTCTTTTAAATTAAAAAATTATGTAGGATAAATGGTAAGCGAGACAAGTTTGTGTCCAATGCCCAGACAAATATTGACCTCCTTTCGAAGTATTGAAAGGAACGTGAAAGTTTTAGTGGACTCTAAAGTGCAAAGATGCACTCAACAACATCAACATTTGTATAACTCCTGGCCCGCAAGAGTATAAACTGTGAACGGCTAAAATAAATAAAATTTATTTTTTATTCTTCAATAGTTCAATCTCATAAATATTTTACCGCTAATAAACTAAATTAATAATAAATAAATAAAATATCACCGCACTATAAATAAAAAACTCAAAATATAATAATTAATAATTAGTTTATCAAGCAATAAACTAATTGGTTGGTTGGTTGGGTGGGTGGGTGGTTGGTTGGTTGGTTGGTTGGTTGGTTGGTTGGGTGGGTGGGTGGTTGGGTGGTTGGTGGGTTGGTTGGTTGGTTGGGTGGTTGGTTGGTTGGTTGAATGTAATTAATCGAGTTTGATTAATCGGTTAATAATCTCATCATCAACATCTATTTCATCATAGAAAGATTTACGATCCTATAAAATAATTTCTTTTAAATTAAAAAATTATGTAGGATAAATGGTAAGCGAGACAAGTTTGTGTCCAATGCCCAGACAAATATTGACCTCCTTTCGAAGTATTGAAAGGAACGTGAAAGTTTTAGTGGACTCTAAAGTGCAAAGATGCACTCAACAACATCAACATTTGTATAACTCCTGGCCCGCAAGAGTATAAACTGTGAACGGCTAAAATAAATAAAATTTATTTTTTATTCTTCAATAGTTCAATCTCATAAATATTTTACCGCTAATAAACTAAATTAATAATAAATAAATAAAATATCACCGCACTATAAATAAAAAACTCAAAATATAATAATTAATAATTAGTTTATCAAGCAATAAACTAATTGGTTGGTTGGTTGGGTGGGTGGTTGGTTGGTTGGTTGGTTGGTTGGTTGGTTGGTTGGTTGGGTGGGTGGGTGGCTGGGTGGTTGGTGGGTTGGTTGGTTGGTTGGGTGGTTGGTTGGTTGGTTGAATGTAATTAATCGAGTTTGATTAATCGGTTAATAATCTCATCATCAACATCTATTTCATCATAGAAAGATTTACGATCCTATAAAATAATTTCTTTTAAATTAAAAAATTATGTAGGATAAATGGTAAGCGAGACAAGTTTGTGTCCAATGCCCAGACAAATATTGACCTCCTTTCGAAGTATTGAAAGGAACGTGAAAGTTTTAGTGGACTCTAAAGTGCAAAGATGCACTCAACAACATCAACATTTGTATAACTCCTGGCCCGCAAGAGTATAAACTGTGAACGGCTAAAATAAATAAAATTTATTTTTTATTCTTCAATAGTTCAATCTCATAAATATTTTACCGCTAATAAACTAAATTAATAATAAATAAATAAAATATCACCGCACTATAAATAAAAAACTCAAAATATAATAATTAATAATTAGTTTATCAAGCAATAAACTAATTGGTTGGTTGGTTGGTTGGGTGGTTGGTTGGTTGGTTGGTTGGGTGGGTGGGTGGGTGGTTGGTTGGTTGGTTGGTTAGTTGGTTGGTTGGTTGGGTGGTTGGTTGGTTGGTTTGTTGAATGTAATTAATCGAGTTCGATTAATCGGTTAATAATCTCATCATAAACATCTATTTCATCATCGAAATATTTACGATCCTATAAAATAATTTCTTTTAAATTAAAAAATTATGTAGGATAAATAGTAAGCGAGACAAGTTTGTGTCCAATGCCCAGACAAATATTGACCTCCTTTCGAAGTATTGAAAGGAACATGAAAGTTTTAGTGGACTCTAAAGTGCAAAGATGCACTCAACAACATCAACATTTGTATAACTCCTGGCCCGCAAGAGTATAAACTGTGAACGGCTAAAATAAATAAAATTTATTTTTTATTCTTCAATAGTTCAATCTCATAAATATTTTACCGCTAATAAACTAAATTAATAATAAATAAATAAAATATCACCGCACTATAAATAAAAAACTCAAAATATAATAATTAATAATTAGTTTATCAAGCAATAAACTAATTGGTTGGTTGGTTGGTTGGGTGGTTGGTTGGTTGGTTGGTTGGTTGAATGTAATTAATCGAGTTCGATTAATCGGTTAATAATCTCATCATCAACATCTATTTCATCATCGAAAGATTTACGATCCTATAAAATAATTTCTTTTAAATTAAAAAATTATGTAGGATAAATAGTAAGCGAGACAAGTTTGTGTCCAATGCCCAGACAAATATTGACCTCCTTTCGAAGTATTGAAAGGAACGTGAAAGTTTTAGTGGACTCTAAAGTGCAAAGATGCACTCAACAACATCAACATTTCTATAACTCCTGGCCCGCAAGAGTATAAACTATGAACGGCTAAAATAAATAAAATTTATTTTTTATTCTTCAATAGTTCAATCTCATAAATATTTTACCGCTAATAAACTAAATTAATAATAAATAAATAAAATATCACCGCACTATAAATAAAAAACTCAAAATATAATAATTAATAATTAGTTTATCAAGCAATAAACTAATTGGTTGGTTGGGTGGGTCGGTGGTTGGTTGGTTGGTTGGGTGGGTGGTTGGTTGGTTGGGTGGTTGGTTGGTTGGTTGGGTGGTTGGTTGGTTGGTTGAATGTAATTAATCAAGTTCGATTAATCGATTAATAATCTCATCATAAACATCTATTTCATCATCGAAAGATTTACGATCCTATAAAATAATTGGTTGGTTGGTTGGGTGGGTGGGTAGTTGGTTGGTTGGGTGGGTGGGTGGTTGGTTGGTTGGTTGGGTGGGTGGTTGGTTGGTTGGTTGGTTGGTTGAATGTAATTAATCGAGTTCGATTAATCGGTTAATAATCTCATCATAAACATCTATTTCATCATCGAAATATTTACGATCCTATAAAATAATTTCTTTTAAATTAAAAAATTAAGTAGGATAAATGGTAAGCGAGACAAGTTTGTGTCCAATGCCCAGACAAATATTGACCTCCTTTCGAAGTATTGAAAGGAACGTGAAAGTTTTAGTGGACTCTAAAGTGCAAAGATGCACTCAACAACATCAACATTTGTATAACTCCTGGCCCGCAAGAGTATAAACTATGAACGGCTAAAATAAATAAAATTTATTTTTTATTCTTCAATAGTTCAATCTCATAAATATTTTACCGCTAATAAACTAAATTAATAATAAATAAATAAAATATCACCGCACTATAAATAAAAAACTCAAAATATAATAATTAATAATTAGTTTATCAAGCAATAAACTAATTGGTTGGTTGGGTGGGTCGGTGGTTGGTTGGTTGGTTGGGTGGGTGGTTGGTTGGTTGGTTGGGTGGTTGGTTGGTTGGTTGGTTGGGTGGTTGGTTGGTTCGTTGAATGTAATTAATCGAGTTCGATTAATCGATTAATAATCTCATCATAAACATCTATTTCATCATCGAAAGATTTACGATCCTATAAAATAATTGGTTGGTTGGTTGGGTGGGTGGGTAGTTGGTTGGTTGGTTGGGTGGGTGGGTGGTTGGTTGGTTGGTTGGGTGGGTGGTTGGTTGGTTGGTTGGTTGGTTGAATGTAATTAATCGAGTTCGATTAATCGGTTAATAATCTCATCATAAACATCTATTTCATCATCGAAAGATTTACGATCCTATAAAATAATTTCTTTTAAATTAAAAAATTATGTAGGATAAATGGTAAGCGAGACAAGTTTGTGTCCAATGCCCAGACAAATATTGACCTCCTTTCGAAGTATTGAAAGGAACATGAAAGTTTTAGTGGACTCTAAAGTGCAAAGATGCACTCAACAACATCAACATTTGTATAACTCCTGGCCCGCAAGAGTATAAACTGTGAACGGCTAAAATAAATAAAATTTATTTTTTATTCTTCAATAGTTCAATCTTATAAATATTTTACCGCTAATAAACTAAATAAATAATAAATAAATAAAATATCACCGCACTATAAATAAAAAACTCAAAATATAATAATTAATAATTAGTTTATCAAGCAATAAACTAATTGTTTGGTTGGTTGGTTGGGTGGTTGGTTGGTTGATTGGTTGGGTGGGTGGGTGGTTGGTTGGTTGGTTGGTTGGTTGGGTGGTTGGTTGGTTGGTTGAATGTAATTAATCGAGTTCGATTAATCGGTTAATAATCTCATCATAAACATCTATTTTATCATCGAAAGATTTACGATCCTATAAAATAATTGGTTGGTTGGTTGGGTGGGTGGGTGGTTGGTTGGTTGGTTGGGTGGGTGGGTGGTTGGTTGGTTGGTTGGTTGGTTGGGTGGGTGGTTGGTTGGTTGGTTGGGTGGTTGGTTGGTTGGTTGGTTGGTTGAATGTAATTAATCGAGTTCGATTAATCGGTTAATAATCTCATCATAAACATCTATTTCATCATCGAAAGACTTACGATCCTATAAAATAATTGGTTGGTTGGTTGGGTGGGTGGGTGGGTGGTTGGTTGGTTGGGTGGGTGGGTGGTTGGTTGGTTGGTTGGTTGGTTGGGTGGGTGGGTGGTTGGTTGGTTGGGTGGTTGGTTGGTTGGTTGAATGTAATTAATCGAGTTCGATTAATCGGTTAATAATCTCATCATAAACATCTATTTCATCATCGAAAGATTTACGATCCTATAAAATAATTTCTTTTAAATTAAAAAATTATGTAGGATAAATAGTAAGCGAGACAAGTTTGTGTCCAATGCCCAGACAAATATTGACCTCCTTTCGAAGTATTGAAAGGAACATGAAAGTTTTAGTGGACTCTAAAGTGCAAAGATGCACTCAACAACATCAACATTTGTATAACTCCTGGCCCGCAAGAGTATAAACTGTGAACGGCTAAAATAAATAAAATTTATTTTTTATTCTTCAATAGTTCAATCTTATAAATATTTTACCGCTAATAAACTAAATTAATAATAAATAAATAAAATATCACCGCACTATAAATAAAAAACTCAAAATATAATAATTAATAATTAGTTTATCAAGCAATAAACTAATTGGTTGGTTGGTTGGTTGGGTGGGTGGTTGGTTGGTTGGTTGGTTGGGTGGGTGGTTGGTTGGTTGGTTGGTTGGGTGGTTGGTTGGTTGGTTGGTTGGTTGGGTGGTTGGTTGGTTGGTTGTTTGGTTGGTTGGTTGGGTGGTTGGTTGGTTGGTTGAATGTAATTAATCGAGTTCGATTAATCGGTTAATAATCTCATCATAAACATCTATTTCATCATCGAAAGATTTACGATCCTATAAAATAATTGGTTGGTTGGTTGGATTGGTGGTTGGTTGGTTGGGTGGGTGGGTGGGTGGTTGGTTGGTTGGTTGGTTGGGTGGGTGGTTGGCTGGTTGGTTGGGTGGTTGGTTGGTTGGTTGAATGTAATTAATCGAATTCGATTAATCGGTTAATAATCTCATCATAAACATCTATTTCATCATCGAAAGACTTACGATCCTATAAAATAATTGGTTGGTTGGTTGGTTGAGTGGGTGGGTGGTTGGTTGGTTGGTTGGTTGGTTGGTTGGTTGGTTGGGTGGGTGGGTGGTTGGTTGGTTGGTTGGTTGGGTGGGTGGTTGGTTGGTTGGTTGAATGTAATTAATCGAGTTCGATTAATCGGTTAATAATCTCATCATAAACATCTATTTCATCATCGAAAGATTTACGATCCTATAAAATAATTTCTTTTAAATTAAAAAATTATGTAGGATAAATGGTAAGCGAGACAAGTTTGTGTCCAATGCCCAGACAAATATTGACCTCCTTTCGAAGTATTGAAAGGAACATGAAAGTTTTAGTGGACTCTAAAGTGCAAAGATACACTCAACAACATCAACATTTGTATAACTCCTGGCCCGCAAGAGTATAAACTGTGAACGGCTAAAATAAATAAAATTTATTTTTTATTCTTCAATAGTTCAATCTCATAAATATTTTACCGCTAATAAACTAAATTAATAATAAATAAATAAAATATCACCGCACTATAAATAAAAAACTCAAAATATAATAATTAATAATTAGTTTATCAAGCAATAAACTAATTGGTTGGTTGGGTGGGTGGGTGGTTGGTTGGTTGGTTGGTTGGGTGGGTGGGTGGTTGGTTGGTTGGTTGGTTGGTTGGTTGGGTGGTTGGTTGGTTGGTTGGTTGGTTGAATGTAATTAATCGAGTTCGATTAATCGGTTAATAATCTCATCATAAACATCTATTTCATCATCGAAAGATTTACGATCCTATAAAATAATTGGTTGGTTGGTTGGGTGGTTGGTTGGGTGGTTGGTTGGTTGGTTGGTTGGTTGGTTGGTTGGTTGGTTGGGTGGTTGGTTGTTTGGTTGAATGTAATTAATCGAGTTCGATTAATCGGTTAATAATCTCATCATAAACATCTATTTCATCATCGAAAGATTTACGATCCTATAAAATAATTTCTTTTAAATTAAAAAATTATGTAGGATAAATGGTAAGCGAGACAAGTTTGTGTCCAATGCCCAGACAAATATTGACCTCCTTTCGAAGTATTGAAAGGAACGTGAAAGTTTTAGTGGACTCTAAAGTGCAAAGATGCACTCAACAACATCAACATTTGTATAACTCCTGGCCCGCAAGAGTATAAACTGTGAACGGCTAAAATAAATAAAATTTATTTTTTATTCTTCAATAGTTCAATCTCATAAATATTTTACCGCTAATAAACTAAATTAATAATAAATAAATAAAATATAACCGCACTATAAATAAAAAACTCAAAATATAATAATTAATACTTAGTTTATCAAGCAATAAACTAATTGGTTGGTTGGTTGGGTGGGTGGGTGGGTGGTTGGTTGGTTGGGTGGTTGGGTGGTTGGTTGGTTGGTTGGTTGGTTGGGTGGGTGGTTGGTTGGTTGAATGTAATTAATCGAGTTCGATTAATCGGTTAATAATCTCATCATAAACATCTATTTCATCATCGAAAGATTTACGATCCTATAAAATAATTTCTTTTAAATTAAAAAATTATGTAGGATAAATGGTAAGCGAGACAAGTTTGTGTCCAATGCCCAGACAAATATTGACCTCCTTTCGAAGTATTGAAAGGAACATGAAAGTTTTAGTGGACTCTAAAGTGCAAAGATGCACTCAACAACATCAACATTTGTATAACTCCTGGCCCGCAAGAGTATAAACTGTGAACGGCTAAAATAAATAAAATTTATTTTTTATTCTTCAATAGTTCAATCTTATAAATATTTTACCGATAATAAACTAAATTAATAATAAATAAATAAAATATCACCGCACTATAAATAAAAAACTCAAAATATAATAATTAATAATTAGTTTATCAAGCAATAAACTAATTGGTTGGTTGGTTGGTTGGGTGGGTGGGTGGTTGGTTGGTTGGTTGGTTGGTTGGTTGGGTGGTTGAATGTAATTAATCGAGTTCGATTAATCGGTTAATAATCTCATCATAAACATCTATTTCATCATCGAAAGATTTACGATTCTATAAAATAATTGGTTGGTTGGTTGGGTGGGTGGGTGGTTGGTTGGTTGGTTGGGTGGGTGGGTGGTTGGTTGGTTGGTTGGTTGGGTGGGTGGGTGGTTGGTTGGTTGGTTGGTTGAATGTAATTAATCGAGTTCGATTAATCGGTTAATAATCTCATCATAAACATCTATTTCATCATCGAAAGATTTACGATCCTATAAAATAATTTCTTTTAAATTAAAAAACTATGTAGGATAAATGGTAAGCGAGACAAGTTTGTGTCCAATGCCCAGACAAATATTGACATCCTTTCGAAGTATTGAAAGGAACATGAAAGTTTTAGTGGACTCTAAAGTGCAAAGATGCACTCAACAACATCAACATTTGTATAACTCCTGGCCCGCAAGAGTATAAACTGTGAACGGCTAAAATAAATAAAATTTATTTTTTATTCTTCAATAGTTCAATCTTATAAATATTTTACCGCTAATAAACTAAATTAATAATAAATAAATAAAATATCACCGCACTATAAATAAAAAACTCAAAATATAATAATTAATAATTAGTTTATCAAGCAATAAACTAATTGGTTGGTTGGTTGGTTGGGTGGGTGGTTGGTTGGTTGGTTGGTTGGGTGGGTGGTTGGTTGGTTGGTTGGTTGGGTGGTTGGTTGGTTGGTTGGTTGGTTGGTTGGGTGGGTGGGTGGTTGGTTGGTTGGTTGGTTGGTTGGTTGGGTGGTTGAATGTAATTAATCGAGTTCGATTAATCGGTTAATAATCTCATCATAAACATCTATTTCATCATCGAAAGATTTACGATCCTATAAAATAATTGGTTGGTTGGTTGGGTGGGTGGGTGGGTGGTTGGTTGGTTGGTTGGGTGGGTGGGTGGTTGGTTGGTTGGTTGGTTGGGTGGGTGGTTGGTTGGTTGGTTGAATGTAATTAATCGAGTTCGATTAATCGGTTAATAATCTCATCATAAACATCTATTTCATCATCGAAAGATTTACGATCCTATAAAATAATTTCTTTTAAATTAAAAAATTATGTAGGATAAATGATAAGCGAGACAAGTTTGTGTCCAATGCCCA
The DNA here is from genome assembly GCA_036936605.1 of Limnanthes douglasii subsp. nivea. Taxonomy (NCBI): domain Eukaryota; kingdom Viridiplantae; phylum Streptophyta; class Magnoliopsida; order Brassicales; family Limnanthaceae; genus Limnanthes; species Limnanthes douglasii. The sequence goes on along the minus strand of JAUPFV010000001.1, from coordinate 124,462,810 downwards.
GACAAATATTGACCTCCTTTCGAAGTATTGAAAGGAACATGAAAGTTTTAGTGGACTCTAAAGTGCAAAGATGCACTCAACAACATCAACATTTGTATAACTCCTGGCCCGCAAGAGTATAAACTGTGAACGGCTAAAATAAATAAAATTTATTTTTTATTCTTCAATAGTTCAATCTTATAAATATTTTACCACTAATAAACTAAATTAATAATAAATAAATAAAATATCACCGCACTATAAATAAAAAACTCAAAATATAATAATTAATAATTAGTTTATCAAGCAATAAACTAATTGGTTGGTTGGTTGGTTGGTTAGTTGGGTGGTTGGTTGGTTGGTTGGTTGGGTGGTTGAATGTAATTAATCGAGTTCGATTAATCGGTTAATAATCTCATCATAAACATCTATTTCATCATCGAAAGATTTACGATCCTATAAAATAATTGGTTGGTTGGTTGGGTGGGTGGGTGGTTGGTTGGTTGGGTAGGTGGGTGGGTGGTTGGTTGGTTGGT